>CAWUFW010002701.1:0-1200000 GCA_963921515.1 Calotriton arnoldi | reverse complement strand
CCTAACAATGATGTATCCCTAGTATATGTAAGCCATGAAGGAAACTCAGCTGATTAGCAGTGCCAGGTGACCCCTGACTCTGCACTCTTCACGGTAAATGGACATAATATCGAATTATAAATATCGAATTGCAATTATATCGAAGTTGTAATATCGATTGTATCATAATATCGAAGTCATGAATATCGTAGTAAAAAATATCGTTTTTATTTTCATTAAAAAATATCGAAGTATAAAATATCGAATAAGTAATATCGTTAGTAGATAATATCGATTTGTTAGTGTTGTAAAAATATCGAAAAAATATATAGAAAGTGTAAAATATTATTTTTTTGTAAATATTTAAATTTTCTGTATTGTTATTAATTTATTATTAGTTTAATTGTATGAATATTGTTTTGAAATTGTATAAAAATAATTTTTGTAAGATATGTTTTAGGAGCGGGATGTTGGGTTATTAGGGGATAAGGGTGGGGAGTATTTTAAAAATATTAGTATAAATTTACATATTAAATTAATTTTTTTGAAATTAGAAATTATTTAAAAAAACGATATTTAAATTAAAAATATAAAATATATGTTTTGTTTTAGGAGCGGGATGTTGGGTTATTAGGGGATAAGGGTGGGGAGTATTTTAAAAATATTAGTATAAATTTACATATTATATATATTTTTTTAAACTAGAAATTATTTAAAAAAACAAAATTTAAATTAAAAATATAAAATATATGTTTTGTTTTAGGAGCGGGATGTTGTGTTATTAGGGGATAAGGGTGGGGAGTGTTTTAAGAATATTAGTATAAAATGATATATTAAATTAAAATTTCGAGTTTTGAAAATAATTTAAAATAAGAAATTTAAATTTAAAATTCGAAATTAAATTTTTGTTTTTGGAATGGGATATTGCGTTATTACGGGAGAAGGGTGGGGAGTGTTTTAAAAATAATTATATGAATTGACATATTTAATTAAAAAATTTAAAATTGCAATTTTTTAAAAATTAGAAAGTGAAATTTAAAAAAGAAATTATATATTTTTTTAGGAGTGTGATGTTGTGTTATTAGGGGATAAGGGTGGGGAGTGTTTTTTAAATATTATTATAAAATTAGTTATTAAATTAGAATTTAGAAAATTGAAATTAATTTTAAGAAATAAAGTTAATTAAAAATGGAAATTATATGTTTGTTTTAGTACTGGGATGTTGCGTTATTAGGGGAAAATGGTGAGGTTGTTTAAATAGTAAAATATATATATTCAGGGGCCGATTCCGATCTCGGCCGGTAGGGCACCTAACAGTATTCGTCCGGAAAAAAACCCAGCCGAATGCGTGTTTCCCGACCGATTCGTACACCCGTCCGGACGAACAAGTACGATGCGTATAGCAACCCATTTCCCGAGCGAGCCGGGAGAGCCGCACATAAGCTCCGTTTCACGCCACAAGACGATCCACGGCTACGAGACGAACAAGCCAGCGACGAGTACGAGTCGAAGACACGAGAAACCCGAACGAGACGACCCAACCATGAATCCTATCACGCAGGTCCTACCTATACTCTACATCTATTACCGGGACCGGTACGGACGCGTACGGCGCAGACGGTAAGTCAAACACCAACAATACAAACAAACTACACGTACACAAAATATGTCACACACATAGGGATGCACAAATGACGTACACTAGCAACAGCACAACCATAGGGGTGGGATGGGCATCACCAATGCCACACATACCCATAGGGGGATGGATGCCTACCACTACCACCACCCCTACTCAGGGGGGGCTGGATGTCTGCCACTACCACCACCCCTACTCAGGGGGGGATGGATGCCTACCACTACCACCACCCCTACCCAGGGGGGGCTGGACGCCTGCCACTACCACCACCCCTACTCAGGGGGGGCTGGATGCCTACCACTACCACCACCCCTACTCAGGGGGGGCTGGATGCCTGCCACTACCACCACCCCTACTCAGGGGGTGCTGGATGCCTGCCACTACCACCACCCCTACCCAGGGGGGGCTGGATGCCTACCACTACCACCACCCCTACTCATGGGGGCCTGGATGCCTGTCACCAATACCATCCCCACCCATAGGGGGATGGATGCCTACCACTACCACCACCCCTACTCAGGGGGGGCTGGATGCCTACCACTACCACCACCACCACCCCTACTCAGGGGGGGCTGGATGCCTGTCACTACCACCACCCCTACTCATGGGGGCCTGGATGCCTACCACTACCACCACCCCTACTCATGGGGGGCTGGATGCCTACCACTACCACCACCCCTACTCAGGGGGGGCTGGATGCCTGCCACTACCACCACCCTACTCAGGGTGGGCTGGATGCCTACCACTACCACCACCCCTACTCTTGGGGGCCTGGATGCCTGCCACTACCACCACCCCTACTCAGGGGGGGCTGGATGCCTGCCACTACCACCACCCCTACCCAGGGGGGGCTGGATGCCTACCACTACCACCACCCCTACTCATGGGGGCCTGGATGCCTGTCACCACTACCATCCCCACCCATAGGGGGATGGATGCCTACCACTACCACCACCCCTACTCAGGGGGGGCTGGATGCCTGCCACTACCACCACCCCTACCCAGGGGGGGCTGGATGCCTACCACTACCACCACCACCACTCATGGGGGCCTGGATGCCTGTCACCACTACCATCCCCACCCATAGGGGGATGGATGCCTGCCACTACCACCACCCCTACTCAGGGGGGGCTGGATGCCTACCACAACCACCACCCCTACTCAGGGGGGGCTGGATGCCTGTCACTACCACCACTCCTACTCATGGGGGCCTGGATGCCTACAACTACCACCACCCTTACTCATGGGGGCCTGGATGCCTGTCACCACTACCATCCCCACCCATAGGGGGATGGATGTCTGCCACTACCACCACCCCTACTCAGGGGGGGCTGGATGCCTGCCACTACCACCACCCCTACTCATAGGACGGGTAATGCATGACACAACCAGTATACTCCCACATAAGGAATGACAGAAAATTACATCCCCCCCAACACCATGACAAGCGTGTGTAGTCTGTGTCAAATGCCTACAACACTGAACATGACATTGAACATACAATGTGACCCACTATCACATGTGTCACACATAAATGTGTGTGGCCTCCACAATGCAAGCAGACCATGACTACTGTGGCCATGGGGTCGAACACCCCATCATCACAGTGACCAAGAGGTAAGTGTGGGGTCCATAGCTGATGTACCTCTTGAACAGTGTGGCCATGGGGCCTAAAGCCCTATCACCACAGTGACCAAAAGGTAAGTGTGGGGTCCATAGCTGATGCACCTCTTGAACAGTGTGGCCATGGGGCCTAAAGCCCCATCACCACAGTGACCAAAAGGTAAGTGTGGGGTCCATAGCTGATGCACCTCTTGAACAGTGTGGCCATGGGGCCTAAAGCCCCATCACCACAGTGACCAAAAGGTAAGTGTGGGGTCCATAGCTGATGCACCTCTTGAACAGTGTGGCCATGGGGCCTAAAGCACCATCACCACAGTGACCAAAAGGTAAGTGTGGGGTCCATAGCTGATGCACCTTTTGAACAGTGTGGCAATGGGGATAAAAGCACCATCACCACGGTGATCATAAGGTAAGTGTAGTCATGGTAAAAGCTGCGAAAGCCAAACTGTATGGATGAATCCTGGTCACACAACAACAAACACATCAGTGGCATAGTAGTGCTTGTGTCCCATAGCAACATAGATTGGGCGGGGCAAACAGTGCAGTGTCACAGAAACATCGTTTTGGCCATGTGCATACAAACATCACCCATGGGGGACCACATTGTCAATATTCACAAATAACACAATGACAGAAGTGACCATCATAATGCTGAGCCACATATCTGCACCAATGGACACACAAATGTAGATATCCTGTGGAGACTGTCGATGTCAGGTGAACAAATACCATACCATGGCATCAATGGGACATACAAACCATGATCACTGTGCTGACTGATGACCTAGGAGTCCCAGGGACAGCTGGGGAAACCAAACAAACAACATACAGACAATGGCACACTACAGAAATGCCAATGCAGTGGTGCAAATGCACAAACACAAACAGGCAGACTCACACTGCATTTCAAACACAACAGGTGATGGGGGTTGTGCCAGTGTCCCCAGGCAACCACACAACACATGAGGAGGCCTGAACTCCAATCACACAGATGTGAATACAGTGCCATACAAAAGTTACTCATGGATCGGATACCCCTATGTGGGCAATCAGGCATCGTCAGCTGAGAGGGAGGCCAAATTACACATGTCACACAAGCTTGTAGGAACAGCAACTAACACAGCAAGAGACAGACCCACCACAGCACTACCCCCAGGGACCCCACATTGTGCTGACACTAGCCTGCATGACAATCCCACTGTGATGACAAAGGTAGATGTCGTTCACACTGTGAACCACAGCCATGTGTCCTGAGCAACAAACTACCATCACACCTACACAAGCTCCAATCAATCAGCACGGCCTGCCAGACAAGGCCAATATGGAGGTAGGGGTCTAGCCATGCAACAACTCACATTTGCACACTCAACACCACACACCCTGATCTCCACCAATGTGCAGCAGTGAAGCTCACATGGACTGGTGACAGTGCACATGCACCCATGACAATTCCAGGGGTGGTGGGGGAACTAAGGTGCAGATACCCATCACACATGGCCAGTCAATAAGACTCGTCAATGTCTGACACACAGCACAGTACGCCGTACATGGGCATGATGTGAAATCCACCACAATCAATGGGATCCTGGCCATAGTCACACACCTACGAAGAAGCCAAGGTGACACACAAAGAACACACGTACACAACTTCCAACATTGCAGCTCTGACCCTGAGGAGTGGCAGCAGTCACACACACACCGTGTCACAATCACTGAAAGCTACCACAAACTGAAATTCACATGACTTGTGTAAACAACAAGTGCCAAGGGAATCCAGAATGTGTCCCATCACCGTTTGCCCACATCCCCAGCCCTGACAACAAAGACAACCTGGGATGACAACCTCATGAACATTAGTTTGCCATGCAACCACATCACAGAGAAACCAGGTCCAAGATGCTGGATGAACACAGACCAACTCTGCAAGCAACACAAACAGGAACATCCCTAGGGACACAGCCTGTGTAGGAAAAGGGAAGGGAACACGCACAGACATGCTTACACAACACACAACACTGGCACACGCAATGTCACGGGATTACACACTGCCATGAGGGCACTCCACTCCTGTGGAAGGTCCGCTGTGCCAAACCTTGTCTGTGCACGACTCAAACATGCCAGCAGGACACTCCGTCAGTGAGTCAACAACTACAACACACAGAAGGCTCTGCTCACATCAGCCTGGGTACGGGAGTGTCACGTCAGTCATCTGCATACACCCAAAACACGTGTCAAGCCAGTTGCACTGTATACACAGATGAGTCCTTCAACATTGATGTGCAAAACTGCATGTCCAGTGGAGATGGGCACACAGTCAGGGAAATCGGAACATTGAACAGTGGTAAGCCCACCAGATGTGCATCAGTGTAAGACAAAGATGTTCCTTTACAAATGCAAAAACGTACATCCCTGTGTCAAATGCTGAACATTACACCCTCAGACTGCAGCAAAGGATGCCATAGATCCAGAGTAGAACAGGACACATATCCTATGGACCACATGGAGTCCATCACAGCAACACTTCATTTTCCTGAACTGAACACTATAACAACTGCAAATGCAGGATGCTACTCATCTACATCATGTACATCAAAAGAAACACCTCAATTAAACAAAAAGAGGCTTTATTCAGCTAATGTAAAATTAAAAGTTGACGTCCAAAAGAAACTAAGGCCAATGGCCAGTCCAATATCCATGTCCCAACAGGGTGACAAGTGACAACTGGTCACCCATTGCTTGCCTGCACTGGTATGGACAGGGGACATTCCCCTTGGAGGGGCATACAAGGGGCAGGCCAGGCACCGCAGGGACAGGATCAGGGGATGGCAGAGTGAGGCAGTGAAGGGGTGGTGGGTGCAGGAGTGTCACCGGCAACTGCAGTGGAGGTGTCTGACTCAGGGAGGGCCAGCACCACCATGCTACACAAGTCAGTTGGTGTGGGTGCTGCAACCACTGCAGTGGGCTGGTCTGATGTAGTGGACTGGGTCTCCACTGCAGTGCCCAAGTCAGACGGGGTGGTTGTGGACTCCACTGCAGTGCATAACTCCAAGGGAGTGGAAGGGTGGGCAGATGAGGTGGGCAGGACAGAGGGGGGGGACCCAGTCCCCACACCAGTGGCACTAACAGTCAGAGCGTCTGGGTTGGGTGTGGAAGAGCAAGTGGCAGGGGGGGAGGGCCTAAGCAGTCTGGGGATGCGGTATCGGTGTGTGGGGGAACCTGGGGCAGGGTGTGGCGGGGGAACCTGTGGAGTGGTGGCCTGGGGGATGGAGGAGAGAGACTGGGTGGTGGAGCTGCGTGGTGGTGGTGGTGGGGTCTTGCTCTTCCTGGTCCGGGGGGACTTCCAAATGGGGTCCTGTGTCTGCCTGCGCCTGGGGGAGGGTGTCCGGGGGCAAGGGGCACTCCCCTCTGTGTGGGTGGACTTCCTCTTCCCCCGGTATGCTGGATCAGCAGGATTGGAGGGGAAGAGGCCGAGGTCACACAGGAAGAGCTGCTGTGTATGTGGGGTAGCAGGTGAGGCAAGGGAAGGGGTCTTGGAGGGAGAGGATTTGGAGGACTGCGGAGAGACTGTGGATGCCTGTGTGTGTGTGTGTTCCCCATCCTCTGTGTCTGTGGTATCAGTCCCCTGAGGATGCTTGTGTGCACGTCTTGCCTTTCTCTTGGGGGTGTCTGTGCTGCTCGTGTCTGTGTGTTTGGGTGATTGTGCAGGGGTGCATGTGCTTTGGACAGGTAGGGTGGCAGGAAGTGTGGATGGGGCAGAGGTGGGAGGGGTGAGGGACTGTTGGAGGAGGGACACTGCTGCCGTCAGGGAGGAGTCCATGGACCTATTGCTCCTCTGTAGGGCAGACATACCCGTCGAGATGCCCTCCATGAACGACACCAGCTGTGTCAACAGAGTGGTGTGTGCATGGAGGACAGTCAGCATTGCTGTCTGCCCTACATGGAGCTGCCGAAGGAGGTACACAGACTCCTCACTCAGGGCAGCAGGGGACACAGGGGCAGGGGGTGCGGTGCCTGGCATGAAGGAGACACGCTCCCGAGCACGGGAGCCTCCACGGACCTCAGGAATGGGAGCCAATGGGAGGGCGGTGGTGGTGGTGGTGGTGGCGGGGCCAGACAGACTAGCTTGACTTTGGTGGCTGCTGACACCCGCCTCCACAAGGGAGTCATCCTCCGAGCTGCTGTGGTCCTCAGCTGAGGTGGATGGTGCTGAGGACTCCTCGGTGTGGCTCCCCTCGCCCTCCGTGCCACTGGGTCCCTCTGACCACTCGTCGGACGCTGACCCAGTCTGGCTCCGCTGCTCCTCCTGGTCCGTGGAGCTGTCCCCTCCTGTGGCCGTGGATGTATCTGTAAACAATTAGGGAAACAGACAAACATCAGTCACCTGCACTGAACGCACACACCACAGTAAGTACAGCACATCACAGAGCCAGCCCAGGCATCCTTAGTTGAACATTGCCTAAAGTCCTCACACAGATTTGTGGAAGCCAATTGTCAGTCTGATGGCCAACCATGGGACTCACACCCTCCTGCCCTTGCACCCATCTGTCTGGTGCCTGTCTGATGGTAAGACCCCAGTGTGGACACATGCACCACCTACACAGTTGTTGGACATTGCAGGGAACACGGTGAAGTATGTGAACATGCACACAACACATCTCTTGCCACTAAGTCAGTGCAGGTGTCCGGATGAAGGGATGGCCAGAGTCTAAATAGAAATGCATGTGATGCATACCAGCACCACACACCATGATGCACCCATGTCCGGATAGTCAATGCCACAATGGGGTGCATGTTGCACATGTCACTCCCCTGCAGGATCACTCTTAGGAAGTTTAATGCCATGACACAGGCATGCGTGCAAAGTCATACATCACTGTCTCCAGTCACATGGGCATGGCAGCCAGCCAACAACAGTCTGCACTGTGTCACAATACTAGGACATGGGGAATGCAAGTTATGTAACTGACAAGTGCACATGTCCATCCCCCAAAAACCACATCATCAGTACTACTACTTGTCCACGTCATACCAATTGGACATATGGGGGACATGAAACACAACTCTCTGAACATGAGCACCTCACAGTGTGCTGTGAATGAGAAACAGCTGCCTGAAAGTCACAGTCACATACACCTGTGTGCACAGTCAAGTGATCAGACACCTAAAAATCACAGAAGTTTCGTCTATCATGGTCACATCTCTGCTGGCATGCTGAGCCCTAACCGATAAACGTACCAGTAGTCCTGACAACGAGGACACAGCACAATGACACAGAGGCAGACACCTGAGGGAACATTTCACTGATCACAACATGCCAGATGGTACACGGGAGTGGGAGTACAGAGTGTATTGTATGCCCTGGAGTAGGCATGACTGTCCAGCTCCACCTGTAAGAGGAATGAGTCCTGGACAGTAGGCATGTGGCTGAGCACGTGTGACACACTTGATACACATACTCCTGAGGCCCAAACATTGTTCCCACCGGCAGCATGGGTGTGTGCCAAATTCCCCAGGGACAAGTGGTGATTCAGATCATCAAGTGGACCACATATCAAAGTTACACCCAGATTACATGTCAGAACTTAGGCATTGTGTAAGCAATTGACCCACACATGAATCCCACAACATAGTCACGGGAACAAATGCTGTCCCCCACCTTGAGCGAAGCTAAATGCAATGACACAGTCCCCAAGTGACACAATTTCCTGACTGTAAGGGCCACACATATGCGTATCAGAGGAGAAGTGGGCATGTCACAAATGAGGGACATGGGTCCTGGACCACATGACTGATGTACTGTGGAAGTTTAACCAGGCCAGAGGAGAGCACATAGCATGTCAGACAAAGTGCACAGTGCAGTCATGGACTCACCCCCTCCTTGCTGCTGTCTGGCCTTCAGCTGCCCATCCAGGTCAGGGAAGACCACCGCCAGGATCCGGAGCATGTGGGGGGTCAGGGTCCGGTGCCGCCCCTCCTGCGAGGAGGCGACAGCTTCAGCTGGACCCTTGCGATCCTCCGGGTCCAGCCACGAAGGTCCTGCCACCTCTTCTGGCAGTTGCGGATCCTGCGCCTGTAGACCCCCACGGATCTTACTTTCCGGGCGATGGTCAGCCAGATTTCCTGCTTCTGGTGGGCATCGACCTGTGAGGATGACAAAGTGAAAAAGGACATTTCTACATATGCAACATATCCGTGCATCACACAGTTGGATATACATGTCTCAATCACAGGGGCATATGATGTACATAGGCAGTGCAACAATGGCTATGAACAGTTTGCCAGCCGTCACTACATGGGGTCATTGCATGGGGAGTAAACCTTTTTGGAATGCACTGTTACTGCACTGTACCTGTTCAGTGCATGTAACTACACACTTTGGGGTGTGACAACTACTCAGTGAGCATGCTAGCCAGTGGTGTGCACACTGTAAGTCCTGCTAGTCAGACAACATGCACAATTGGTAAGGCAGTGGACAGCACACTCACCTGCTCCCCTGGTTTCCCATGCAGCTTGCTGTACTGTGGAAGGAGGCTGTCCAGCAGGGCCTGGTTCTCCTCAAGGCTGAAGGCTGGGGCTCTATCCACAGTACGTGCCATTGCAGTAGCCAGAGGATGCAGAGACAGCAGCAGTGTTGTTGGCAGATGTCGTCCTGGAGCATGTAGTGCAGGCAAGTGAGCTCTCAGGGGAACAGCCAGCATTATATGTGTGCTGCAGAGGCAGATACTGTCCCATGTGTCCAAAGTGATAGGTCCAAGTCATTTGCATCTTCTGAATCTGACCAAACCATGGAATAGCAGCACTAATACATGCCCACAGCATCCTTCAAATCTTCAAATTCATGACATCCATGATTTTGCAACATTGTTGTGGGTGGCCAACTGAATTCACTGCATCAGACTCGTTGGAGCCACGAAAACACGTCCGTTGCCATGCCAGGCCCCAGCCAATGCGTGCGCACCGATCGGTCCATTGCTGTACAACGCATATTTCGGGGTACAGCGCGTACCCGCACACAACACATGCAATGGGCCGGCCGGGCACACCGATCGGTCCATTGCTGTACAACGCGTACCCGCACACATCACATGCAATGGGCCGACCGGGCACACCGATCGGTCCATTGCTGTACAACGCGTACCCGCACACATGACATGCAATGGGCCGGCCGGGCACACCGATCGGTCCATTGCTGTACAACGCGTATTTCGGGGTACAACGCGCACCACAGATAACACATGCAATGGGCCGGCCGGGCACACCGATCGGTCCATTGCTGTACAACGCGTATTTCGGGTACAACGCGCACCGCGCACAACACATGCAATGGGCCGGCCGGGCACACCGATCGGTCCATTGCTGTACAACGCGTATTTCGGGTACAACGCGTACCGCACACAACACATGCAATGGGCCGGCCGGGCACACCGATCGGTCCATTGCTGTACAACGCGTACCCGCACACAACACATGCAATGGGCCGGCCGGGCACACCGATCGGTCCATTGCTGTACAACGCGTATTTCGGGGTACAACGCGTACCCGCACACAACACATGCAATGGGCCGGCCGGGCACACCGATCGGTCCATTGCTGTACAACTGCGTACCCGCACACAACACATGCAATGGGCCGGCCGGGCACACCGATCGGTCCATTGCTGTACAACGCGTATTTCGGGTACAACGCTTACCCGCACACAACACATGCAATGGGCCGGCCGGGCACACCGATCGGTCCATTGCTGTACAACGACGTACCCGCACACAACACATGCAATGGGCCGGCCGGGCACACCGATCGGTCCATTGCTGTACAACGCGTATTTCGGGGTACAACGTGTACCCGCACACAACACATGCAATGGGCCGGCCGGGCACACCGATCGGTCCATTGCTGTACAAAGCGTACCCGCACACAACACATGCAATGGGCCGGCCGGGCACACCGATCGGTCCATTGCTGTACAACGCGTATTTCGGGGTACAACGCGTACCCGCGCACAACACATGCAATGGGCCGGCCGGGCACACCGATCGGTCCATTGCTGTACAACGCGTATTTCGGGGTACAACGCGTACCCGCACACAACACATGCAATGGGCCGGCTGGGCACACCGATCGGTCCATTGCTGTACAACGCGTACCTGCACACAACACATGCATGGGCCGGCCGGGCACACCGATCGGTCCATTGCTGTACAACGCGTATTTCGGGGTACAACGCGTCCCCGTGCACAACACATGCAATGGGCCGGCCGGGCACACCGATCGGTCCATTGCTGTACAACGCGTATTTAGGGATACAACGCGTACCCGCGCACAACACATGCAATGGGCCGGCCGGGCACACCGATCGGTCCATTGCTGTACAACGCGTATTTCGGGGTACAACGCGTACCCGCACACAACACATGTAATGGGCCGGCCGGGCACACCGATCAGTCCATTGCTGTACAATGCGTACCCGCACACAACACATGCAATGGGCCGGCCGGGCACACCGATCGGTCCATTGCTGTACAACGCGTATTTCGGGGTACAACGCGTACCAGCGCACAACACATGCAATGGGCCGGCCGGGCACACCGATCGGTCCATTGCTGTACAACGCGTATTTCGGGGTACAACGCGTACCCGCACACAACACATGCAATGGGCTGGCCGGGCACACCGATCGGTCCATTGCTGTACAACGCGTACCCGCACACAACACATGCAATGGGCCGGCCGGGCACACCGATCGGTCCATTGCTGTACAACGCGTATTTCGGGGTACAGCGCGTACCCGCGCACAACACATGCAATGGGCCGGCCGGGCACACCAATCGGTCCATTGCTGTACAACGCGTATTTCGGGGTACAACGCGTACCCGCGCACAACACATGCAATGGGCCGGCCAGGCACACCGATTGGTCCATTGCTGTACAGCGCGTATTTCGGGGTACAACGCGTATCCGCACACAACACATGCAATGGGCCGGCCGGGCACACCGATCGGTCCATTGCTGTACAACGCGTATTTCGGGGTACAACACGTACCCGCACACAACACATGCAATGGGCCGGCCGGGCACACCGATCGGTCCATTGCTGTACAACGCGTACCCGCACACAACACATGCAATGGGCCGGCCGGGCACACCGATCGGTCCATTGCTGTACAACGCGTATTTCGGGGTACAACGTGTACCCGCACACAACACATGCAATGGGCCGGCCGGGCACACTGATCGGTCCATTGCTGTACAACGCGTACCCGCACACAACACATGCAATGGGCCGGCCGGGCACACCGATCGGTCCATTGCTCTATAACGCGTATTTCGGGGTACAACACGTACCCGCGCACAACACATGCAATGGGCCGGCCGGGCACACCGATCGGTCCATTGCTGTACAATGCGTACCCGCACACAACACATGCAATGGGCCGGCCAGGCACACCGATCGGTCCATTGCTGTACAACGCGTATTTTGGGGTACAACGCGTACCAGCGCACAACACATGCAATGGGCCGGCCGGGCACACCGATCGGTCCATTGCTGCACAACGCGTATTTCGGGGTACAACGCGTACCCGCACACAACACATGCAATGGGCCGGCCGGGCACACCGATCGGTCCATTGCTGTACAGCGCGTATTTCGGGGTACAACGCATACCCGCGCACAACACATGCAATGGGCCGGCCGGGCACACCGATCGGTCCATTGCTATACAACGCGTATTTCGGGGTACAACACGTACCCGCGCACAACACATGCAATGGGCCGGCCAGGCACACTGATCGGACCATTGCTGTACAACGCGTATTTCGGGGTACAACGCGTATCCGCACACAACACATGCAATGGGCCGGCCGGGCACACCGATCGGTCCATTGCTGTACAACGCGTATTTCGGGGTACAACGCGTACCCGCACATAACACATGCAATGGGCTGGCCGGGCACACCAAACGGTCCATTGCTGAACACCGCGTACCCGCACACAACACATGCAATGGGCCGGCCGGGCACACCGATCGGTCCATTGCTGTACAACGCGTATTTCGGGGTACAACGCGTACCCGCACACAACACATGCAATGGGCCGGCCGGGCACACCGATCGGTCCATTGCTGTACAACGCGTACTCGTACACAACACATGCAATGGCCCGGCCGGGCACACCGATCGGTCCATTGCTGTACAACGCGTATTTCGGGGTACAACGCGTACCCGCGCACAACACATGCAATGGGCCAGCCGGGCACACCGATCGGTCCATTGCTGTACAACGTGTAATTCGGGGTACAACGCGTACCCGCACACAACACATGCAATGGGCCGGCCGGGCACACCGATCGGTCCATTGCTGTACAACGCGTACCCGCACACAACACATGCAATGGGCCGGCCGGGCACACCGATCGGTCCATTGCTGTACAACGCGTATTTCGGGGTACAACGCGTACCTGCACACAACACATGCAATGTGCCGGCCGGGCACACCGATCGGTCCATTGCTGTACAACGCGTACCCGCACACAACACATGCAATGGGCCGGCCGGACACACTGATCGGTCCATTGCTGTACAACGCGTATTTCGGGGTACAACGCGTACCCGCGCACAACACATGCAATGGGCCGGCCGGGCACACCGATCGGTCCATTGCTGTACAACGCGTATTTCGGGGTACAACGCGTACCCGCACACAACACATGCAATGGGCCGGCCGGGCACACCGATCGGTCCATTGCTGTACAATGCATACCCGCACACAACACATGCAATGGGCCGGCCGGGCACACCGATCGGTCCATTGTTGTACAACGCATATTTCGGGGTACAATGCGTACCCGCGCACAACACATGCAATGGGCCGGCCGGGCACACCGATCGGTCCATTGCTGTACAACGCGTACCCGCACACAACACATGCAATGGGCCGGCCGGGCACACCGATCGGTCCATTGCTGTACAACGTGTATTTCGGGGTACAACGCGTACCCGCTCACAGCACATGCAATGGGCCGGCCGGACACATCGATCGGTCCATTGCTGTACAATGCGTACCCGCACACAACACATGCAATGGGCCGGCCGGGCACACTGATCGGTCCATTGCTGTACAACGTGTATTTCGGGGTACAACGCGTACCCGCGCACAACACATGCAATGGGCCGGCTGGGCACACCGATCGGTCCATTGCTGTACAACGCGTACCCGCACACAACACATGCAATGGGCTGGCCGGGCACACCGATCGGTCCATTGCTGTACAACGCGTACCCGCACACAACACATGCAATGGGCTGGCCAGGCACACCGATCGGTCCATTGCTGTACAACGCGTATTTCGGGGTACAAAGCGTACCCGCGCACAACACATGCAATGGGCCGGCCGGGCACACCGATCGGTCCATTGCTGTACAACGCGTATTTCGGGGTACAACGCGTACCCGCACACAACACATGCAATGGGCCGGCCGGGCACACCGATCGGTCCATTGCTGTACAACGCGTACCCGCACACAACACATGCAATGGGCCGGCCGGGCACACCGATCGGTCCATTGCTGTACAATGCGTATTTTGGGGTACAACGCGTACCCGCGCACAACACATGCAATAGGCAGGCCGGGCACACCGATCGGTCCATTGCTGTACAACGCATATTTCGTGGTACAACGCGTGCCCGCACACAACACATGCAATGGGCCGGCCGGGCACACCGATCGGTCCATTGCTGTACAACGCGTACCCGCTCACAACACATGCAATGGGCCGGCCGGGCACACCGATCGGTCCATTGCTGTACAACGCGTATTTCAGGGTACGACGTGTACCCGCACACAACACATGCAATGGGCCGGCCGGGCACACCGATCGGTCCATTGCTGTACAACGCGTACCCACACACAACACATGCAATGGGCCGGCCGGGCACACCGATCGGTCCATTGCTGTACAACGCGTATTTCGGGGTACAACGCGTACCCGCGCACAACACATGCAATGGGCCGGCCGGGCACACCAATCGGTCCATTGCTGTACAACGCATATTTTGGGGTACAACGCGTACCCGCACACAACACATGCAATGGGCCGGCCGGGCACACCGATCGGTCCATTGCTGTACCAACGCGTACCCGCACACAACACATGCAATGAGCCGGCCGGGCATACCGATCGGTCCATTGCTGTACAACGCGTATTTGGGTACAACGCGTACCCGCGCATAACACATGCAATGGGCCGGCCGGGCACACCGATCGGTCCATTGCTGTACAACGCGTAATTTGGGGTACAACGCGTACCCGCACACAACACATGCAATGGGCCGGCCGGGCACACCGATCGGTCCATTGCTGTACAACGCGTACCCGCACACAACACATGCAATGGGCCGGCCGGGCACACCGATCGGTCCATTGCTGTACAACGCGTATTTCGGGGTACAACGCGTACCTGCACACAACACATGCAATGGGCCGGCCGGGCACACCGATCGGTCCATTGCTGTACAACGCGTACCCGCACACAACACAAGCAATGGGCCGGCCGGGCACACTGATCGGTCCATTGCTGTACAACGCGTATTTCGGGGTACAACGCGTACCCGCGCACAACACATGCAATGGGCCGGCTGGGCACACCGATCGGTCCATTGCTGTACAACGCGTATTTCGGGGTACAACGCGTACCCGCACACAACACATGCAATGGGCCAGCTGGGCACACAGATCGGTCCATTGCTGTATAACAGCGTGCACCCGCACACAACACATGCAATGGGCCGGCCGGGCACACCGATCGGTCCATTGCTGTACAACGCGTATTTCGGGGTACAACGCGTACCCGCGCACAACACATGCAATGGGGCGGCCGGGCACACCGATCGGTCCATTGCTGTACAACGCGTACCCGCACACAACACATGCAATGGGCCGGCCGGGCACACCGATCGGTCCATTGCTGTACAATGCGTATTTCGGGGTACAACGCGTACCCGCGCACAACACATGCAATGGGCCGGCCGGGCACACCGATCGGTCCATTGTTGTACAACGCGTACCCGCACACAACACATGCAATGGGCCGGCCGGGCACACCGATCGGTCCATTGCTGTACAACGCGTATTTCGGGGTACCACGCGTACCCGCGCACAACACATGCAATGGGCCGGCCGGGCACACCGATCGGTCCATTGCTGTACAACGCGTACCCGCACGCAACACATGCAATGGGCCGGCCGGGCACACCGATCGGTCCATTTCTGTACAACGCGTACCCGCACACAACACATGCAATGGGCCGGCCGGGCACACCGATCGGTCCATTGCTGTACAACGCGTACCCGCACACAACACATGCAATGGGCCGGCCGGGCACACCGATCGGTCCATTGCTGTACAATGTGTATTTCGGGGTACAACGCGGACCCGCGCACAACACATGCAATGGGCCGGCCGGGCACACCGATCGGTCCATTGCTGTACAACGCGTATTTCGGGGTACAACGCATACCCGCACACAACACATGCAATGGGCCGGCCGGGCACACCGATCGGTCCATTGCTGTACAACGCGTATTTCGGGGTACAACGCGTACCCGCACACAACACATGCAATGGGCCGGCCGGGTACACCGATCGGTCCATTGCTGTACAACGCGTACCTGCACACAACACATGCAATGGGCCGGCCGGGCACACCGATCGGTCCATTGCTGTACAACGCGTATTTCGGGGTACAACGCGTACCCGCACACAACACATGCAATGGGCCGGTCGGGCACTCCGATCGGTCCATTGCTGTACAACGCGTACCCACACACAACACATGCAATGGGCCGGCCGGGCACACCGATCGGTCCATTGCTGTACAACGCGTATTTCTGGGTACAACGCGTACCCGCGCACAACACATGCAATGGGCCGGCCGGGCACACCGATCGGTCCATTGCTGTACAACGCGTACCTGTACAGGTCAGTCGCATATGTCACCATGCTTGTCACTGGTGAACATATGCCAGCCACATATACCTGCCAGAGACACAGGGGCACACCTACAACACCACACCCACTCCACACTGTTTCCTAAGACATGTAAGGCTGCATTACCTTTTCTGTGTATGGGGGTTGACATGTGGTTTCTGTGGTGGCACTGGTGGGCATCCACACCCAGGCTGTGCATGTGTTCATGGGGACAGGGTCCTTTGTGTGTTGTGCACATGACCACTGTGATGTGCAACAGTTCATTTCAGAGCATGTGGCATGGTCACATTTCCAGGTTGTGTATGTGTGTGACATGTCACATACCCCCAGGGACCCATGGGGGAAGGCATGTACGTAACAGGATGACCCATTGCCACAATAGTGATGTCCCTCCACAGTCTGTGTGCATGTTGTGTTTCCGATGTCTCTGATTCCATGTGTACGATGGGAGACAGTCTCCACAGCAACGTTGTTTGTGCATGGACTTTGATGTTGTGCGTGTGTGTGTCACTGACGCCCATGTCTGTCCTGCGGAGGCAACAGGGGCCACTACCTGTGGGAGTCATGTTTGTTTTTCTAAATCAACGATTGGTAGTAGCACTCCCTAAAGGGAAAACACCGCACATCAAAAAGAACAACAATATAGTAAATAACTAGTATAAGCGTGAATTTTGTTCAATACTGTAAAAATCATGGGGTGCTTAAATAACTGAAAGCACCTACTACCAAACAGTGCTGTCTGCAAGTTACAAGAACATGCACATTGACATTTATGAAAACACAGTCGTAGCACACCCTTTTTAGTCACAAGGAATTTCACAAAAATATTTATCAAATAAATAAATGTCCTAGCAGCAGATATTGAAATCCTTAGGTCCACAGGCGAGTATATCCTATTCAGATCAAGTGTGAATTTTCAAATACCATCCACGGATCACATCCATTAAAAAGTTTTCATTTATTCATATACAGCAAATTCCCAGCAGTAATTGAAGCCAACACATGTTTCGTCTGTACACATCAGTATTCAGACTTTTTCAAGGCTGGAAAATAAACATCATATACAATCCATGAGCTATTTTATCCTACAGCTAATATGAACACAAATAATCTCAATTAAAACATCTGGTCATACTACTACTAACTAACACAATTTATTAAAACAGTAGTAAAGAGACCTCATCAACGTATCCCACAGAAAATGCCAGCATTCTCATCTCCGCAAGTTTGTAGCCACACAGTGGATCACATGACCCAACTAAAAATGTAACGTGCGTGGCACAAACAAAACCGGCGGTAAACACTGGAAAATATGCCGCCATCTTTGAGTAGTTATATTACCAAAGCCACATCAGCGAGAACCATCGATGATTTCAAACTATGAGCGCTAGTATAATATCACGCTCGAATATTTAGTTCAAATAAATATAACCCTATCGTAGTTGTAATAATTGAATGTAGAGGTGTTCAGTGATGGGCTCCAAAAAAAAAAAAAACGAGCCCAGAGGAAAAATGCGCAACATATATCAAATTGATTAATACCATGGAGAAACACCAGTGCGTTAGGTACGATATGTTGGCTGTTAGGGATTTGTCCCATTGTCACTGTGTGAAACACTCATTGGTGTGGTTTTCATCTGCTTCTCTCTTCTGCTTCTCTCTTCTCTTTCGTTTTTTATTTTTTATAATAAATTTAAAAAATAAGTTGATGAGGTCTCTTTTACTACTGTTTTAATAAATTGTGTTAGTTAGTAGTAGTATGACCAGATGTTTTAATTGAGATTATTTGTGTTCATATTAGCTGTAGGATAAAATAGCTCATGGATTGTATATGATGTTTATTTTCCAGCCTTGAAAAGTCTGAATACTGATGTGTACAGACGAAACACGTGTTGGCTTCAATTACTGCTGGGAATTTGCTGTATATGAATAAATGAAAACTTTTTTAATGGATGTGATCCGTGGATGGTATTTGAAAATTCACACTTGATCTGAATAGGATATACTCGCCTGTGGACCTAAGGATTTCAATAACTGCTGCTAGGACATTTATTTATTTGATAAATATTTTTGTGAAATTCCTTGTGACTAAAAAGGGTGTGCTACGACTGTGTTTTCATAACTGTTTGTTTTTCTGACGTGTACATGATACGCCATGTCATGCCAGTGTCCATGTTGCAAGACAGGGTCCCTGGGAATCTACCTGTCAATGTGCTGTGATGCCTGTGGCGCATCTGTCCAGACATGTCACTGTGGTGTGTGTGTGGAACGTGACAGCAGTATATGGGTACTGTGATACAGCCTAATGGTTTCCCATAGCACAACCTGGTACCTGTTGTGCACACATGTTGTACTGAGAACTTATATGATGGCCATGTAGGTGCGAGTTATGTCCGAACAGAACGGCACACACATCAAGTACTTGTGTCTCGTAATGATGTATCATGTGAAATTGAGTATGGTGAAAGGCACATCTGTGGGGTGACTGACAATCTTTCTTTCTTCATCCTATGCACTGCAGGGCTCCAGCTGTCCATAGACCATTCCCTGACCTGGCAACGATGGTGGAACGTGACAGCATCCGACGGTACCGCTTCACCAGGCAGCTGATTGAGGATTTGGCAGTGCGCTTGGCACCACATCTGCAACCGGGCCGGCCGTACCCTACGGCGCTGACACCCAAGGTGAAGGTAATGGCAGCCCTACACTTCTTTGCCACCGGTTCCTTCCAACACACTGTGGCGACTGCTGGTGGGATGTCACAGACTATGTTCAGCCGTGTGCTACGCGATGTTTTGGTGGCTATGTTGAGGAACCTGAACCAGTTCATCTATTTCCCCAAACGTCGACAACTCACTGACATTAAGAGTGACTTTTATGCCCTGGGGAGGATGCCACATGTAATTGGCTCCATTGATGGGACACATGTGGCTTTGTTACCACCACAGGCACATGAGCAGGCCTACCGTAACCGCAAACACTACCATTCGATCAATGCGCTGGTGGTATGTCTTGCAGATATGACCATCACACATGTGTGTGCCCGTTTCCCTGGTTCTGCTCACGATGCCTACGTGATGAGGAGTAGTCGCATCCCGAGGATGATGTCACAGATGCCGAACCAGCGTGCCTGGCTTGTCGGTGTGTACTGACTTTGTACCATTGTGTGTGTTCTGCTATGTTGTATTCCGCCCACTTTTTGAACTCAGCTAATGTGCAATTGTCTGTCTGTAGGTGACTCCGGATACCCCAACATGCCGTGGTTGCTGACACCTCTCAGGAACCCTGTGACACCAGCCCAGATGCACTACAATGAGGCATTTGGTCGAACCAGGAGAGTGATCGAGCGGACCTTTGGTCTCCTGAAGAGCTGCTTCCGCTACCTGGGCAAGACAGGAGGGGCCCTCCCATATGCCCCAGCAAAGGTGTGCAAGATTGTCATCATTTGCTGCATGCTCCACAACCTGGCAGTGCGGAAGGAGTTGCCTCTCATCTTGGATGACGATGACCAACGTCCGCCACCTGTGGAGGATCCTGGCCTGGACCACGATGCCAGTGATGATGATGATGATGGTGGTGATGTCCGCACACAGCTCATCACCAACTTCTTCAGCTGAATGTGAGTATCCAGGGAGATGCAATGTGAATGATGTGAGTTTGCATGATATGTGTGGGTGGTGCCCTGGTGCTGTTTTAGTGTGGACATGTGCCACTTGACTGGATGCGTGCAGCGATGTGTCCTTACAGGTAGTCTGTACTCCCCAACAGTGTTGACATGCAAACGTGCTTTTGTGTAGGTATCTTGTGACATGTTTAGGGCATGAGTGTTGCAGTTCTGTCCTGTTCTTCAGTGGTTTTGACTGTGTGTCATGTCTGTCCTTCACAGGGTGCTTACAGAGTTGTTTGGTCAACTTGGATCCCCCAACACCATGATTCAGCTTTCAGGGTGGCAGCAGTCGTTTCCCTACAGGTGATGTGCCACACACCCCTGGACTTCATATCTTCTGCACTTGTTGACTGTGTGGCCACTGCCACGTGGGATTAACTTGCATTTGTAGTGGTAACAACATGTTACAAATGTGTAATAAACCAGTGCTTCACTTTGGGATGTGCGTTGTCTGTGGTCACACATCTGACTGACATTTGCTTACTGCACCTGTGGGCTAGTTGACACAGACTCTGAATATGTGTGGTGTCTGTGCATTCCACTGTATTTCCTGGCAACATCACTGTGGGCGATGAGTCCGATGGCCCTGGTGTCTGTGTTGTGTAGCCCTAGTGGTGTGTCTCCCTCATATGTGTCACGTCACCATGACACACACGACGGTGTTGTACTTGCTGTAGCAGTTAGCATACACAGTGTAATTTAGCAGAACATCATCACCATAACAGTATCCACATTTGAATAACAACAGTGGCAAGTATGGTGTACTAGTGATTTTATTTACAGAAATGTGTGTGTGTATAGTGCACAGGATGGTGGGTGCTGTACATTGTGATTGTGATCCAAAGTTCCCAGATGAGTTAGAAGTCTTGGTAGCAGAAATGTCCTGAGTGAAGTCCACAGTCATATGATACATTAGTCCAACTTGAACTCCCCATGTCATGTGGGAAAGTAGTGTTGCATTCGACAGGGTGAAACGTTTGCACACAAAGGAGAATTTCCGGAACAGGTGTTGGCTTCCTGGGGGATGTACGTGGCCATCAACCTCTCAGTTTTCCTTCCTCGGACGACCCCTCTTCTTTGTGGGGGACCCTCACGTGCAGGCTGCTGCGGTGCAGGGGACTCTCCGCCAGAGTCCTCCTCCCTCCCTGTGGCGGTGTCAGTTGTTGCAGCACCAGATGTTGTGGGCACACAGGGAGGTGTGGCCATGTTGGTGCTAATCTGGCGGAGGCATGTCAATATGTCCCTATGCACCGCTGTGAGTTCTTGCAATGTATCCCACTTGGACCCCATGCCCGACATGTGTGTCTCCACACGGGCCATGTGTGTCTCCACACGGGCCATGTGGGAGTCCAAGCGGGCATGATGGGCAGCCTGCTGCTGTTGTATGTCCTTGAGGATCCCCACTACCTGTCTGATCTCTCCAGTGCTATCCTGGTACGCATCAGCGATGCGTGCCAGTTGTGGGTCATCATGCAGTCCAGACCCCTCTGCAAGCAGCGACCTATGTCTACCACCCCTCCCACCACCCCTGGCGACACGTGCAGGACCTGCGGTGGCACGCACAGGTGACCCGAGGCCCACTTGGGGGTTGTTAGTGGTGTTGTCATCCGTTGCTCCACGGTGGGCCTGGGACCCTGTGCTGTTGTCAGCGGTGGTCCTTGGTCTGTCCGTGTCGGCGTGGGTGGTCTGTATGTTGGCAGTTGTTGGAGGGGTGGGTGCAGGGGTGCAGATGTTGGTCCAGCTGGTGCTGCATGATGACTCAGACCGGAGGTGCCAGGTAGGTCTTCGCCATCCGAGGTGGGCAGAGGCTGTTCCACACCAGTGAGCTCTGTGTCCCCCGGAGCCTGGGACAGGGACTCCTCCTCGCCTGCTGCTGTGTCCCCATCATCGTCACCTGTATTTGGAAGAGACACACATTGTATGTAATGTTTCTACAGGCATCAATGGTTCACACACCTGGCAGTTGTGACTGTACCTCTGGATGCATGCATGTACATTGCATTGTCCTAAGTTGTCACAGTAAGAGGTTGATATTGGTGTAGCACATTGTCATGCATACCTGGGGCATTTCACTATGAAATGTTGAGGTGTGTGCATGGCCAGCATTGGTTGTATTTGGTGGACATCCGGCCATCCTTCTCCACCTGGCCCAGTTATCCCACCATGAAGCATGCCACCCTTGCAGTGGGTTCAGGTTGACTCTCAGGATGTCATTCAGTGGTGTTGTGCTGTTTGTTGGTGCACAGTTCCCAGCAGGGCCTTGTGCTCCCCACAGCAGTAGCCAGTGTCAGCCATCTTGTAAGTCCTTGTCCACTCCCTGTGATGTGAGCATGGTTCAGAGTGGTGTTGATGGGCCAATTGTGAGGCTGAGCAATATCTGTGACTACAACTCCCATCATGCTATTGGCTACACCCCCTTCCCAGCATGCCCGTACTTCCTTCCTTTGGACTGTGCTTCCCTGTGGGGTAGTGTGCTTGTGCTGACAGGAAGGCTGACAGTGTTGTCCTTGCGTTTGTTTGGCTACAAGTCCCAGGTGTGTCCCTGTGCTTCACACAGCATTACCCAGGGTGGTGGTTCTTTGTGGGATCTTCATTTGGTATGTGAGGCATTGCATTCTCCCAGGTGGGTTATGTGGAGTTTGTGTTGAGGGTGTGTGTGAGGTGAGCTGCTTGTAACTATGGTCAGTGCTGTGAGTGCTCCTTCCCACCCAGCCAGATATCCCACCATGCAACGTGCTTGCATTGCAGAGAGTGCAAGTTGGCTTTCAGGATGTCAGGCAGTGGTGTTGTGCTGTTTGTTGGTGCACAGTTCCCAGCAGGGCCTTGTGCTCCACACAGCAGTAGCCAGTGTCAGCCATCTTGTAAGTTCTTTTCCACTCCCTGTGATGTGAGCATGGTTCAGAGTGGTGTTGATGGGCCAATTGTGAGGCTGAGCAATATCTGTGACTACAACTCCCATCATGCTATTGGCTACACCCCCTTCCCAGCATGCCCGTACTTCCTTCCTTTGGACTGTGCTTCCCTGTGGGGTAGTGTGCTTGTGCTGACAGGAAGGCTGACAGTGTTGTCCTTGCGTTTGTTTGGCTACAAGTCCCAGGTGTGTCCCTGTGCTTCACACAGCATTACCCAGGGTGGTGGTTCTTTGTGGGATCTTCATTTGGTATGTGAGGCATTGCATTCTCCCAGGTGGGTTATGTGGAGTTTGTGTTGAGGGGTGTGTGAGGTGAGCTGCTTGTAACTATGGTCAGTGCTGTGAGTCCTCCTTCCCACCCAGCCAGATATCCCACCATGCAACGTGCTTGCATTGCAGAGAGTGCAAGTTGGCTTTCAGGATGTCAGGCAGTGGTGTTGTGCTGTTTGTTGGTGCACAGTTCCCAGCAGGGCCTTGTGCTCCCCACAGCAGTAGCCAGTGTCAGCCATCTTGTAAGTTCTTTTCCACTCCCTGTGATGTGAGCATGGTTCAGAGTGATGTTGATGGGCCAATTGTGAGGCTGAGCAATATCTGTGACTCCAACTCCCATCATGCTATTGCCTACACCCCCTTCCCAGCATGCCCGTACTTCCTTGCTTTTGAGTGGACTTCACTGTGTGTGAGTGTGACAGCAATGGCAAGATGGCTGACAGTGGTGTCCTGCTGTTTGTTGGTGCACAGTTCCCAGCAGGGCCTTGTGCACCCCACAGCAGTAGCCAGTGTCAGCCATCTTGTCAGTCCTTATCCACTCCCTGTGATGTGAGCATGTTTCGGAGTGGTGTTGATGGGCCAATTGTGAGGGTGACCAATATCTGTGACTACAACTCCCATCATGCTATTGGCTACACTGACTTCACCAGCATACACAGATTTCCTTCCTTTAAGTGAGCTTCCCTGTGAGGTGGTGCTCTAGTGGTGGCAAAATATCAGGCAGTGTTTGTTGGTTATATTTGTACCACTGCCTTGCTCTATTTGTTGTTGTGTTTGTACATGTCATGACACAGTTACATATCACTATGAGATGGCATGTATTGTGTTAATCTAACTGACATACACATCTTGGGATGATTATCTTTTGTTTGCTGTTGATTTGCTAGGGGTGGATGGTTTGACTGTCCCCTTGAGAGTGATGTGTGTGTATTGGCACACAATATTGTGTATATTAGTTGTGTACTCACCAGGCTCTGGGATGTCTGTTAGTCCATATACGCTCACTGGTGGTAGGATGGCCCGCACCTTCTCCTCCCAGGGCCTGAGGTATAGTGGTTTTGCAGGAGGGCCACTGCCGGTGTGCTGGCTCAGGAGGTAATCCTTCTTGAGTAGGTCTCTGACCCTCCTGCGCACATCATACCACCTGTTCTGGATGTCTTCCTTTGTGCGCAAACATGGTGATTGTCCGTTCACCCTGTCGACGATCCTCGCCCACATCTTGGTTTTCTGCGACATGGGGGTCTGTTGGACCAATGTGCCAAACAACTGTGGCTCTACCCTCAGGATCTCGTCTACCATGACTTCCAATTCACTATCTAGGAACTTTGGATTCTTCTTTAGGGGCATGGTGATGGGTGGTGGTGGTGATTGATGTGTGTGTGTGTGTGTGTGCAAGTGAGGGTGTGTGAGTGTAGGTTTTGCTGTGTGTGTGTGAGGGTGCTATTTGTTGAGGTGCTAATGGTGTGTGGCTTTTGTGTTGGATGAGCTGTGTGTGTGTCTAGGTTTGCTGTGTGATGGTGTTGTGTGCTGGCAGGTCAGTGGAATTTGCAAAGGATCATGGTAGGGATTTGTGGGCTTTATGTAGGTGGAGTTGGGGGTGTGTCCTTGTTCCATTTTTTTCTCCCCCTGTATTTATTGGCTTTGTCATTGCTTGTTTGGCCCTTTTTTTTGTATTTTTTCATTAGTGATTATTGTGCATGTAGGAGTCGTTCTTCTGACCGAGTAGGACGTTGCAGTTGTCTCGTGCGCGCCTGCCGAGTCGTTCCCGCTGTGTTTCAGCTCCGTTTCATATGCGGCGTATGCGTCGTTCGCGGGGTATTGTGTTTGTTCGGCTGGCTTTTGTATGTGTGTCGGTCGTACGGCTTGGGCTCCGTGCGAGTCGGTCTGATTTTGCACCCATTGCATCGTACTGCGCGGGTCGGAGTTCGCAGGTACGTTTCGTTCGGGTTGTTTCCTGGTGCGTGTCGGTCGGTGCGATTCGCGTGGTTTCCTGGCCGGATAGCTTGTTTCGGTCGTACGCCTTGAGTTCCGTACGAGTCGGTCGTGATTCCCATGCATTTCATCGTACTTCCCAGGTCGGGCAACGCAGGTACGTGTCGGTCGGACTATAATCCCGTACCGAGTTGGTCGGTATTTTTTCCGGCCCGAATCGGAATCGGCCCCTTAGTGTCCAGAAGCTTCCCTGACTTAATACTTACTGGAGTGGGAATAGTAATTTTATATGTTTAGTGTCCAGCACCTTCTCTGACTTAATACTGACTGGAGTGGGAATAGTAATTTATATATGTTTAGTGTCCAGCACCTTTCCTGAATTAATAGTGACTAGAGTGGGATTTTTACTTTTTATATGTTTAGTGTCCAGCACTTTCTTTCACTTAATATTGGGTGGAGTTTGAATAGTAAATTATATATGTTTAGTGTCCAGCACCTTCTATGACTTAATACTGACTGTAGTGGGAATAGTAATTTATATATCTTTAGTGTCCGGCACCTTCTGTAATTTAATACTAACTGAAGTGGGAATAGTAATTTATATATGTTCAATGTCCAGCACATTCCCTTATTTAATACTCAGTGGAGTGGGAATAGTAATTTATATATATGTTTAGTGTCCAGCACTTTCTTGGACTTAATATTTGGTGGAGTTTGAATAGTAAATTATATATATTAAGGGGCCGATTCCGATCTCGGCCGGTAGGGCTCCGAATCGGATTCGGCTTTACCGGATCCGATTCGGAGCCCTGTTTCCCGACCGATTCGTACGTGCGTCCAGGCGAGCGAGTACGATGCGAAATCTCCGACCGACTCATTCGCGAGACCCAACCGCACCGACCGACTCGTTCGCGAAAGCCGACCGCTCCGACCAACTCGCACGGACACGACTCGCACCACGCAATGGAGACGTTCCCCGGCCGGGTAAGTACGATGCGCGCCTCGAGCAGTCCGACCGACTCGCGCTGTCCGGCTCAAAAGAGCAGTCGGAGCCGCACTTTGGGGGTCCGTGTCAGACCCCCCTGTATGCGTAGCCGCGCGAGTCGCACACAGGGGGGACCCATGGGTCCCCCCCTACCTGTGCATGTACGGCGCGACCCGCTTCGACGCGTACCCGCTGTAGGGGGCGCCCTTGTTCGCCTCGCACCCATTGAGTCAATGGGAGCCCACGTACGTGTTGTACGACCGGCTCCCATTGACTTCAATGGGAGTCCGACCGAATCGAGTCCGATAGCATGCGTGCGCATCGTACTCGTTCGGTCGGACTGCTAGGGTCCGATTCGGTCGGAAATCTCTCCGGGTCCGGCTCGGTCGGAGAGATTTCCGGCCCGAATCGGAATCGGCCCCTAAGTGTCTAGCACCTTCCTTGACTTAATACAGAATGGAGTGGGAATAGTAATTTATATATGTTTAGTGTCCAGCACCTTCCCTGACTTAATACTGACTGGAGTGGGAATAGTAATTTATATATGTTTAATGTCCAGCACCTTCCCAGACTTAATACTGACTGAAGTGGGAATAGTAATTTATATATCTTTAGTGTCCAGCACCTTCCCTGACTTAATACTGACTGGAGTGGGAATAGTAATTTATATATGTTTAATGTCCAGCACCTTCCCTGACTTAATATTGACTGTAGTGGGAATAGTAATTTATATATGTTTAATGTCCAGCACCTTCCCTGACTTAATACTGACTGAAGTGGGAATAGTAATTTTTATATATTTAATGTCCAGCACCTTCTCTGATTTAGTAGTCAGTGGAGTGGGAATAGTAATTTTTATATCTTTAATGTCCAGCACCTTCTCTGACTTAATAGTCACTGAAGTGGGAATAGTAATTTAGATATGTTTAGTGTCTAGCACCTTCTCTCACTTAATACTGACTGGAGTGGTAATAGTAATTTATATATGTTTAGTGTTTAGCTCTTTCCCTGATTTAATACTGACTGGAGTGGGAGTAGTAAATTATATATTTTTAGTGTCCAGCACTTTCTCTGACTTAATATTTACTGCAGTGGGAATAGTAATTTATATATCTTTAGTGTCCAGCACCTTCTTTGACTTAATACTGACTGGAGTGGGAATAGTAATTTATATTTGTTTAATGTCCAGCACCTTTCCTTATTTAATACATACTGTAGTGGGAATAGTAAATTATATATGGTTAATGTTCAGCACCTTCTGTGATTTAACCCTAACTGCACTGGGAAGAGTAAATTATATATTTTTAATGTTTAGCAACTTCCCTGATTATTGTTTAATTGTATTGGGAATAGTGAGTGATATATGTTTATGTACAAATATATTTTTAATTTATTTATAATTTATCTAAAAATTTTATATTACATATATGTTATTTGCTGTGTAATTATTAATTTTATATAAAGAGTTGTAGGAAAATTAAAGTATGTGTTTTTATATGTGAAGAAATATAAGAGTGTTTTATTATGTGCAGTGATAATGTATTTTTATTGTGTAATTGATGTATAGTTTATAATTTATTAGTAAAAAAACATAATGCTTATTTATAGTAAATTAAAATGGTACATTTATCAAATTAATATATTTAAGTAAAATATTGAATAATAATATATACATATAAAAAAATTAGACATTTTTTATTTTCAAACAACCTTTATTTTTGTATAAGTAGGTAGAAAGACAAAAAAAATATTTGTATTTATAGTATGGAATACAAATTAATAAAAACACAGAAAATATGTACATTTTTATTTAAGGAACATAAATTATTTTACATACATTTATTAGTTAATGGAATTTTTTAAGGAAAAGAACATTTTATGATAACACAAGTATTCATATTTTGATATACAAACCATATTTTTTTATTATTTTACAAGACTTGGAACATTATAATATATTTATACAAATAATATAAACATTTTTGGCATATATATACATAACATAAAGCATTATTTAATATTGTAACATTATAATGCTGTAGTGAATATTCTTTAACATTTTCAAAAAATCATCAGTTTATTACATGTAAATAAAATTTTAATTAATATTATTAGTATATAAAATATTAATAATATTAATTATTACATTGTTGTATTGCACGAATTTTTTTTTTTAAACAGGTACGTTTCGTTTTACATTTGTATATAATTAATATGTATTTTTAATAATTAATATAATTTTAAAAAATACATATATAATTATAATAATAATAAATATATTTTTATATTAATTATTATTATAATTTTACAAAGTATAATAAAATATATACTAATTTTTAAATATAGAGAAAAAATTGTACAACATAAGAAAAATATATGTAACATTTACACTTTACTATAATGCATTTTTTTAACATTATTCTTTTTTTACATTTATTTAAGCAGCCATTTTTATTTCACAGGGACTATTTTGTAACCGCGTACTGTTATTTTGGGTCATTCAGGACCGGAGAAGCTCGCGGTTGGAAGCTGCGTCGCGTTGAGGAAGGTAAGGGGAATTTTAATTATTTTATCTAATTTAGGGGCACATTACGATACCCGGCGTAAATAACACCGCCAGGCATGGAAGCGGCAAAAATCCGCCCGCACACACCGCCTGAACACCGACCACGCCATTACGATTACACAAACCGAATACCGCCATCGGCGGAAAAAGCACACAAAATACCGCCCGCCAACGTCCGAGTCGGAGACAAACCGCCCGCCACGGACGGAAACACGCACGACAACACAAAACCGCCCGCCCTCACGGCCGACACACCGCACGTGAGATTACGATCGCACCGCCATGAGCGCGGAAAAACCACAAATATACCGCCCGCCAGCGCAAACAACGCCGATGAGAATCGACACGGCAGAAGCCATGGCGCCCACGTACCTGCACAGAAACCATCCGCACACAAAACCAATAGCACACAACATGGCCAACAAGTCCACACAGCAAGGCACGCACAAATACACAAGCACAGTACATATCCCAAAAACACCCCCCCGGACAAACAAAAAATACAAAGGCCAGAACCCCAGACACAACACACCTGAAAACAACAGACCATGAGGACACACCCACATAGGTGAGTACAAAAGCAGCACTCCCACAGACCACAACCCCTTGCTACATTGCAAACCAGAGAGGAGAGGAGAGGACACAGTGACACAGCAAGGACAGCAGCACACCACAGAAACGCACACATCACAACCACCACCACCACCACCACCACCAAACACCGGCACCACAAACCCCCTGCACATTACACAACACACACCGCACCAGCACCACAAACACCATGGCACCACAAAGAATGCCCAAGTTCACGCCCATTGAGCTGACGGTCATGGTCGACGAGATCATCAAGGTGTACCCACAAATCTATGGGAACATGGTCCAGCACACACCACTAGCCACCAGAAACAGAATGTGGAACCGGATCGTAGACCAGGTCAATGCAGTCGGGACCCTGCCCAGGAACAGAGTCGAGATCAACAAACGTTGGAATGACGTAAAGAGCCTGGTCAAGAAGAAGGAGGGCAAAAACAGAGAGCTGGCTGCCGTCACTGGCGGAGGGAATCCCGCGCTCTTTAAGACCTACAAAGCGTGGGAGGAGAAGGTGCGAGTCGTAATCCATCCGGAGATCCTCGCCGGATTAGCAGGGGGAGTGGAGGCTGGTAAGTACAAACTAATGTATACCAGCACACCGCTATGTACTCACATGCACTACCACCATGCCACAGTTCCCAGGGACAAACACCCCCATGTCCAGCACACAATACACAACACATCACACACACATGCAACAGACACCACCACACACAGCCCAAACCGAACAACTGTAAGATGCGTGGGGACATGTGTACACTCAGCCAGCCACGTAACCACCAACAGGTCCCCAAATATGCCAGAAGCGCCACAACGAGCACCCACCACACCCATGTGTCCGCCACAGCTGCACTAACCGACAAGTAACAGGTAAGTGGCAGGAACACAAAGTGCAGTGGGTGGGACGGTGGACAGCCCAAGTACAACACACACCAGGCCCCTAGTCCCACAGCACAGCAAGGAGGAGCATCCCCCACACCCCACAGCCACGTGTCAGCCACCGCAGTGCACAACGACAGCCGAAAGGCAGACATCACGGTCCACAGCAATCGGTGTCAGTGGGTGTCCAGCCACCCCCACGACCCACAACACCCCCCACCCCCACAGACCTGCAACATGGAGCACCCCCGCTTAGAACCATGTGGCATCCAGTACAGTGCACGCACGAACAACCTGCAGGTGGGAAACTGGACAGGGCTGGATTACTGGAGGCATGAGGACCGGAACACGACCAACACATGGGACATGTCACGTAGCAGACGAACACGCAGCACCGCCCACCGTCACGAACAAGTGAACAATGTGCACACGGACATGAACAACAGACTCACACCCCACATGACCCATCACAGACATAGCAACACCCAAGGAGCCACGTCTGCATGCACAGGCCACACTGAATATAGTACCACACGGCAGCCACTGTGCAACTCATCACACACAACCGAAACACCATTGAAGTCCTGTCCATGTAGCCCCAACTGCCTGTCAACCACACACCCCACAACTACGCCTATGTAAGACAAACAACACTAGACGCAACAGTACGGAACAACATATATGCACACGAACACCACTGAACCCATCAAACACACAGACACACCATGCACAAACAACATACCATCCATCCCATCCGTCAGCCCCAGTCTCATGAAAGGCATGTCATCCGCACAGCTGCCACACATACAGCAGTCACGCTAAGATACATGCCCATGACCAACCATGTGCCAGAAGTCAATGAAGTGCACGACACACTGTGAGCAACAACACACCACATGGGCCACACCCCCCCCGAGCACTGCAGTGATGCACATGGCACAGGGCAGCACGCACACCAAGGAGATGGGACAACTGCAATACGTTGGCTGGCACACAACCATCACTCACTCATAACGATGCGTCCAATGCCATGTCCAGTAATCACAACAGACAGCAAATATGCAGGCCATGTCAAGCATGCACACACCTCAAACCATGCACTGTCATGCTGCCACAACACATGTCACGTTCGGCACCCATGGCTCACAGCATGTACCCCAAAAGCATATTCCCTCCCAAATGCGAATCTGGGGCATGGCCCCCATGTTGCCATATGCGTTCCTAAGCGTTCCATTTGAACCCCAAAAGCAAAGTACAAACCAGACCCAGGATGGGCCAGGAGCCCGCATACACCAGAGTCACAATAAGTAGGGGCACAGCAACACACCCATCGGCATGGCCAATCCGTCCCATGCCACATGTGCACAGCACACAGTCCCATTGCCAAGCACACACAACTACAGATGCTACAGCCACACACACGCCTCCGGGAAACCCATGTACGAGATTGCACGAACTGTCAATGTCAGACGACAAATACATACTTCGCCAGGTGCAACACAATAACTAATCTCATTCTCTCCACAGGTGACGAACTGCTGGATGCTGGGGATGGAGCCAGCAGCCAGCACAGCCAGCCTACAAGCCCCCAACGAGGACACACGGATCTGGAGGATCTGTCCTCCTCCTCGGACACGGACAACGAAGCAGGCCCATCTGGTGTGGCAGGGCCCAGCCGCTCCCCAGGACCCCTCCTACCCACCAACCCATCATCCAGGGCTGCTGAACATTCACAGCCCCCTGCTGCCACTGTCGTTGCGGCCACACCCACGGTCATTGTGGCCACTACCACTGCCGCAACCGCCACCATCGCCGCACCGACCACCACCGCCGCCACCACCGCCACGTCTCCGCTGGCACCAGCCCCAGCGCAGGTGGTGGCCCGGACGACTGGATCCACCCTGGGAGCCACAGCGAGGACCGTGGTGAGCAATGTGGCTAGTGGGCAGGCCGGTGGCAGCAGGACTGGTAGGAGGAGCAGGGTCAGGGAAACGCCAGCCTCCCCTGGGAGCCATGCCCTGCCTCACATGGCCAGAGTCCTTGGGGCCTATGAAGAGGCCCAAGGACAATGGGTCCGGTCTGCCTCAGACACGCGTGAGGTGCTGGGGGTGTTGAGGTCCATGGACGCCCGTATGGGCCAAATCGTGGACCTCATGGGACAGCTGGTGGTGGCGGTGAGGTCACAGCCAGGGACAGCAGCTCCCCTCCGCCACCACCTGCCGGGGCGCAGGGTGGAGCAGCAGTGTCCAGTTCCCCTGCGTCCACAGCCAGTGATCACACCTCAACCACCAGCATGTCGCAAGCAGGCACCCCCTCGCAAACGTGGAAGGGGCCGTCCGAAGAGGAAACAGATCTCCCGGGAGGACTTCGCACGCTCCAGTCGCAAGTGAGGCAGCCAGCCAGCCTTCCGCCAGCCTTCCTTGACCAGCCACTGCATTGACCTGGACTACGATCCCACTCCACACAGCCATCTGGATGGCATGTGTGTGTTGGACTATGGACATAGAACCAGTGGGTACACCCTGATCATCACGCAGCCATGACCGACAGCTCATTGTCACTGCACGCACCACTTTTGTCATCACCTTACACACAATCACATGTCACAGTTTGTAATAAATGCACCTTTTTCACTAACTGCTGTTTGTGCCCTGTGTTTTATTTGTACGGAATACAACGGCCACCTTGGGCGGAAAGGCACCTGATGCGTGGCATGGCAATTGAATCCGGAGGGCCTGTAGGGACCTAGGGGTGGGAGACAGAACAGGAGCACATTCAATGAGTGTGTCACACACCCATCACACAGTACATGTCAACAACTACAAGCAATGTACACACATCGCACAGAGCAATAGGGCACAATGCCACAGCCACCAACAGTGGCATACTACCCTGGCCATGGAGCGTTGACACACAGCACGCAGTGAACAAACGGCCACCCTGACACAGCACACACACACCTGCACAGATACAGCCACATCAGCCGTCGTACATGGACACTCACCGTCAAGTGAAGTAGCGGGCGATGAGCTGCTGCCGCACATTACCAGCTTCCTCCTCTCCGCTGTCCTCCTCACTCGAGCTGTCCTGGTCTGCGGGCTGGGGCCCTGGTTGATCTCCGTCATCCACGATGAGGGGGATCTGCTTCCGAATGGCCAGATTGTGCAGCATGCAGCACGCCACCACTATCTGGCACACCTTCTGTGGGGAGTACGCCAGCGCACCCTCGGTGCGGTCCAGGCACCTGAACCTGGACTTGAGGAGGCCAAAGGTATGCTCGACCACACGTCTGGTCCTCCCATGTGCCTCATTGTAGCGATCGTCTGCTGGGGTGCGAGGATTCCTCAATGGACTGAGCAGCCATGCCCCATTCGGATACGCAGAGTCACCTGGGTGTGAGGGACACAGAGAACCGTTGCTAATCCAACTGGACAGGGGACAGCATCGCACAGCCAGCACGCTACACCACTCCACATACTCACCGACAATACAGGCACGATCCTGTTGCATATTGGACATCAGTCGTGGCAAGATGCTGTTGCGCATTATGTGTGCGTCATGGGCCGAGCCTGGGAACTTTGCACACACGTGGGTGATCACCATGTCCGCAAGGCACACCACTTGCACATTCAGGGAGTGCGTGTGCTTCCTGTTGCGGTACAGGTGCTCAGTGGCCTGTGGTGGAACAAGGCCGACATGTGTGCAGTCAATGGCTCCAACGACGTGTGGGATTCTGCCAAGGGCATAGAATGCACCCTTCACTGCCGCCAATTCACGAGCCCTGGGGAAGCGGATGTACCTGTTCCGGACACATGTCAAAGCAACAGGACACATGGCAATTTCGCATACACATCACTGACATGACTGAGTAAGCACAGGAGCCACAGCCCAGCTGTCAAGCTGGGACGGCACGGCCACAATACACTTACACAGGTCTCCCAACAATGGCAATGGCTAGTGATACAAACCACTGCCATGTGCATGCACATGGGGATCTAGGCCCCAATGACTTGCGGGGCGTGCTGATGGGGGCTGACTGCATATCCGTCAAGCGGCAACGCCACGGCAACATGAATGTCTGCTGAGCATGGAACTGCTTCCGCGGCTGGATGAGTATGGCACACGACGACGACGATGTGGGCACAGGCTGAGCGGCCAAAACAAGTGGGACCTGTGGCACGAGGGGATATGAGACAGTAGTAGGTGTCAGCACTGCACCCTATGTACAGCACTGTACGGATCACACCTCCCGAAACATTGACAGGTGTCCACATTGACAGCCCCATGCCAAGACGGCTGTGTGCTTGCAGTCACACGTCACAGGTGAGAGGTTACATTGCACGTGCCAGGTGGCAGACGTACACAGTGGGAGCTGGCATGTGTGTGCATGTGTCTCCTGTTCAGGATCCACCAGATGGGCGCTGACTCTGTACTGAGCATTGGACACAGCATGTTCCGTGGAAGGCTTGTGTGTGTGGGATGGTGGCACTGGATGTGCCTCCGTTGGGTGGGGGGCCATGCACAGGGCAGGTACGTCGATGATTGCGCATTGTTGGTCACGGTGGGTGCACCAACTGAAGATGTGTTGCCCTGTGTTCAATTCCTATGTCCGCATGATGATGGACTGTAGATGTGGGCAGACTACACATTGGTCGATGTGCTGTCTATATGCATGTGCCTTCACACCAGGCACAGCTGCCCCTGCACATGTGACCCCTGCTGGACTCGCTGCTGGGTCTGTGGAGCTGATGCACCTTCTGCGCGTGGGGCGGACAGCTCTCCTCACTTCCCTCATTGCGCATGTCATGACTTTGCCGCAGGTGACATGGATCATGGAGGGCCCACATGTACGCGTGGGTAGGCTACACATGATTGTACACTGGTCGCCACCCCCAGTCAGTGTTTCGAATAGGAAGGTTGTCGTGCTGGTGGTATGTTCGTTGTGGCGGATGGGCGGGCCTAGGTGCGGGCTTACATTCCGGACATGGGGGGTAGTTGAATTGGCGACTAGTTGCAGTACACACGGGACACGTCTCTTCCTTTCCACATCTGGGTCATCCCTTGTACTAACTGACAGTGATACAGTCATCTTCGCCCCAGCCCTCATGTCCTCCCCTCGCTCCCCCAATATGCATGCTCACCTGCGAGGCTAGCGCTTGCACAGGCAGCCCCAAGCTCGCACCAGAGAGGGCAAGGAGTGTATGTGTGGGTCCAGTTGCACGAGTGGGCTGTCTCAGGGTATGATGTGTTGCGGGACGCCGTCCACCTGCGTGGTGCCCCAAATGGAGACCCGGCCTGCATGGACTATGCATCACAGTCTTCGCCTTCCGGATCCGCCACCTGCGACACCCAGTGGCTGTGGCTGCCCTTGCGGCCAGGCCGCGTCCGTCTGTGGCTGATGGCCCACACATTCACTCTTTGGCCTCTCTGGGGAGGGCTCGGGGGTGGTGGCGCACGCGCTTGCACTTAGTCGCAATGGCATGTGGCGTGGTTGGTATGATGGGCAATGGATGGGATGGTGCGAGCCACCTCCCGTGACGTCAGTGCTGCTCGTGCTGTGGTGCGTCCCCCATACACTTCCATGTGACTTGTGCCATGCTAGACGTTGAGGTTCTATTGCCTGCGTGATATGACCAGGAGGAGCGCGAGGAGACCTCTCACACACCATGCTCCACTGCCATCCCGTGCCCTGTATCGCCTGTGCGGATTGACTATGTTGGGGTTACACCTGGTCGACTGGGGCTGTGTGTGCCTTGTCAGGGGCATGGCGGGCGCACAACAGGATCCAGCTTGTCCACAGAGGGTGGGCTGAGGTGCGCCTGGTACCGCTTTGTACGTGTGCCCGGCTGCTATGCACACACGTGTTCACTCCCCCGACAGGTGTCCTCTCACAATGCCCAGGGAAGCGGTGGTGTACTGTTCATGACCCCTCCCAACACGGCGTGCTCCAACTTGGCATGTGCGCATCTACCCGTCGCACCCACCCACCTGAGCACTGCGTCCATACGACTTCACACGACACATGTGTGTCTTCCACAGTAGTGCTACTCATTTGCGTTGACATCCAATACCAGTGGACTACATGGTCATGTCACGACTGCCGTGTACTTCACATACTCTCATCCTCTCTCATTCGTACTTGTGAAATGAGTCAGCGGAGACAGTTTTGGTTTCAAACATTATATTGAGTCTTCTGTCCTCTGTGATGCAGTATAGTGGACACTACTGGCAGCGGAATACATGTTGAGGATATACTGAGCATGATTGCAAATGGGATAGGGTGTGGGGTTACATGTGATTGGCTGTTGCATGTGGGATGTGGGCTTCAGAGTGACATCTGCTTGGCCAAGGCTGTGCTAATGTACATTTACGTATAGCTGCGGAGCTGCGGACTTTGACACAGACGGTATACATGTAGCCTACCAGACCGCTTGGCATCATGGGCACAGTCCATCTCAGTTCCATGTGACAGGTTTGCTGCGGTTGTTCCTCATGCACGCGTGCATGTGAGATGACATCAGGGCATGTGCTTGCGTGCATGCAGCGGCGTGCCACTTGTTGTTGCACTGTGGTGGTTACTGGACATGTCACAGTCACTGGGGTCGTGTTGTTGTTGTATGCACTTGTCGTCCATGCAAAGGTCCTGGTATGGGATTCCCGGGGCGGGGGTGGGAGGGGTGCAGCACCCACAGACTCCAGGCGACCTATTCATGTCCACTGAGCGGTGTGTGTGTCCATGGGCGCTGGATCCATGTCGTGTCCTGGTTGTTCGTGCAGTTCCGTCCATGTGGGTGCGATACACAGAGCCCATGCCACTGCCTCCCACGATGCATGCGGTGTTCCTGGATGTGATGGGGAACAGTGTGCATGTCCCGGTCATATCCGATGTCATGGCGATGTCGTTGATGGTGTGGTTACAGTTGCCGGTCGTTTGGTATGGCTGTTGTGGTGGTGACTGGCCAGTCCGTGCGGAAGCTAAGCATGGGTGCGGGGTTGGACATCATAGGTCACTCGGGGAACCTGCGTTGTGGTCCGACGTATTTACAGGTTGTCAGGTATGCGATGCCGTCCAGCAGGGCTTCCATGTCATTGGTGGTGTACATGTTTGCCAGCCAATGAAGCGGATGGTGGCTGTCAAGGTGTTGTTCGTAGGTTGTCCCTTGGAGGACCATGATGGGGCATGCTGGGTGACATTCGATGTAGCTGTTCTCGATGATCCGTCGTGTGGAGGCACAGTGGTCCCATTTCAGTGCGGGTGCGATGTTGGCCACATACGCCATGCCCCCATAGGCAGAGCAGGCCCTGTCGTGTGCATCCAGAGGGAGGAGTAGTGGTAGCAGGTCCGCCTTCAGACATGCCGGGTTGGAGAGGCATATCTCGACGGGATGCTGGTAGGGACACCTCCGACAGTAGAAGACGGGCATGACGCAGCTGAACAATGTGATGCGGTAAGTCAGTCGGTAAGTTACGTTCAGCAGGGACAGGAGATCGCATCCCAATGTATGGAACAGGTTGGTTTTGTACAGCTTGAGCTGTTCGGCGTAGTTGGGTAGGTGTGTTGCGGTTGCCATTTCGCAGCGGTTCGTTGAGGTGGCGTGCTCCGGCTGTGTGTGCAGTCTGCAATGTGCACGCTCCGGGGTTGCTGTGAGCTCTGTGTAGTCGTGGGGAGACAGGACTTGTGTTCTGTTGGCTTGTTTGGAGGACACGGGCCCTCTTCCCACATGCTTCTCAGACAGTTCAAGGTCAGTGCTGTGTGACTCCTTCCAATTAACTTGCATGTGGCCGACATGGGGGAGTGTTTTCTTCTTTCTTCCCCGTCCGTTGTGTGCTTCTGTGATATGCGCTATCTGCCCTGTGGTCGGTCTCCTCGGCATGCCTGTGTTGGTCTATTCTTGGACAATGGCTGTATTCACCGGCTTCTGTCGTAGGGCTGTGGTTTCGGAGTTGGAATGGAAGGTCATTCAGTGCTGTCTGCTCTCCCTTGTGTGGGCGGCAGGCTGCCTTTCCGCTCTGCGTTGGGCCTTGTGTGTGAATGTTATTCTTAGGCCACCTGTTGTCGGTCCCCGGGCTCTTTGGTGTTCCGTTTTATATGTCTTGTTCATATGTGCAGGGTGGTATGGGTGTTTCTGTGTGGTACTGGCGTTCCTCTTCCCGAAGGGGCCCTGCTTCTCCTAGTTGGTGTTGCTGCCGCTGTGTGCTACGCCATGTTTGTTACACTGGGGTGTGTCCTGCTGTTGCGTGTCTTCACTGACATGTGTGCGTCGGTTGTGTGGCGTTGGGTGTTGTCCGTGAATTGGGCGTTGGGGACATGTCTGTGGCCGGCCTGTCACGTGTCATGTGCGTTCGGGGTGGGGCTGATGTGTGTGCTGCTTGGTTGTGTCCCTGTGTCTGTGTGCGACGCATGCATGGCGCTGCGGTTGGCCTCTGCGTTGTGCGCATGTGTGGCGGCGTCATCAGCGCTTTGGGGCCGTGACGGGGTGGTTGGTTCCTAGTCCCAGGTGGTGTGTACACATGTGTTCTGCGATGTTACGATTTGGCCTGTGTGTCATCTGTGGATGCGATGGTGGATGTGTTGTGTACACGCGCTGGTGGGGGGTTGTCCGCTTTTTCCGCCCTTGCACTGTGTGCGCTGTTTGCGTGCACTTGTTGTGTGTGTGCCTACCTGCGTCTCCACGGTACGTTGCGTCCTTGGTGGTGCATCAGCAGAAGCATGGGGAGGGCCTGCAGTGCTGGATTCATGCTCGGGGAGCCGCTTCTTCGTTGTCCGTGCTCTGCGTCCGTGTTACCGCCTCTCTTTCACGTGCGGTGTCTCTTAGCCGTGGGAGCCGTTTGTTTGCGGCATCGTAATTTATGCGCCGGGCGGGACGTGTTTCGTCGGACGGTGTGTGTCAGTTGTGCTGCGCCGCTACGTGAACGGGCGCACTTTGATGGCGGACGGTGTTGCTGGCTTGCCGGCGGTGTTTGGTCTACTTTTCGCATCGTAATTGGGCGGGCGTGTGGACTGCTGCGTGCCGGCGGTAACTGGTGCTTTTTGCATCCGCCAGCACGGCGGTGGTGCTTCCGCCCGCCATCGTAATGGGCCCCTTAATACTTATGTTTGAGTCTAGTTAGGATGTATATATTGTATTTATTGTTAGCTAGTCGCGTTTTTGATGTGTTGTAGGTGTTAGTTATATTTTAGTGAGATGTCGTGAGTTAGTGTTTGAGGCCTAGTGTAGACAGATGCTAATATGACTAAATATGTGTTGTTTTGTTAATATAAATTAATGTTATTGTATTTAATGAATGTATTTGGGTGTATTTGTGTGGGTGGGTATGCTTTCAACATTTTTTGCAGGTTACTTTTAATCGACTTTACGTTGGAGAGACAGACGCGTTTAAAAAAAAAAAGAAGTGTGTATTAGTTTGTTAAACTAATATTATTATCACACTTTCTTTTATTTTTCGGGATTTCCTGGAGCGATTTTTATATTTTTATATCTTTTTCGGGTTTTTGAGGGTTTCCGTTACTTGGATTTGGCCAGGATGGATTTATATTGGACCTGTTGGATTTTTGCATTTTTTTATGGGCTTTTTTAAACATTAACATGGATTAACAGACAGATGTAAGGATTATTACTTGTTGGAATACATCTTCTACAGCTACATAAACCGTAAGTTTATTTTGTTGTATTAATTTGGGTGGGAAATGTTGTTATAATTAATTGTGATATATAGTATATTTTGATAAATATTATTTATTTGTAAATATATATTTTTTTATTAAAAAAATATATATGACAATTAATTAATATTTGTGAAAATATAATATTAATGTATGTGTGTAAAGTGTTTGTTTTGTGAACGAAAAAATGTATAATAGCTGTGGAAATGTAGTTTATAATATGCTTTTGGCTATTAGGGATAGGTAATCTAGGCCTCTTGTTGATGGGTATAGGGTAACCTGACTTTGCAGTAGCTCCAAAAAAATTTTAGTTTGCTTAGTTAATTTGGGACATATTTGAGTTACAGATTGTTCCATCCGTAATTCTTGATAGCTTTGTTCTTTTTGTATAGATTGTAGTAGTTTTTGTAGGGTAGGTTTACCTCTGCTTGTTGTTGCTTGGAAGGCATTATGCCATCCTTCAACACTATTATTTGTTTTGGCTTCTTTGTTTAAGGTACTTAGGTACACATTCCACCAAGGAATGTGGAACTTAGGTTGCCTTCTATGCCCTGATCTATGCAGTCTTCCCACCCAGGTGTCCTCAAAGTAGTCTAGTAGTGGGCTTATTTTGTCTTCGTTCCTTTTGTAATAGGGGCTCTCTATTAGAATATTGTAGTGTTCTGCTACATCAGTTACAGGTACATATGCTAGTGCTATTAGCTTTTTAATTTGGTAGGCGAAAGTACTGTCTGTAGCATATTGTACACTTAGGGGCCGATTCCGATTCGGGCCAGAAATCTCTCAGTCAGAGCCGGACCCGGAGAGATTTCCGACCGAATCGGACCCTAGCAGTCCGACCGAACGAGTACGATGCGTCCGCATGCTATCGGACTCGATTCGGTCGGACTCCCATTGAAGTCAATGGGAGCCGGTCGTACAACGCGTACGCGGGCTCCCATTGACTCAATGGGTGCGAGGCGAACAAGGGCGCCCCCTACAGCGGGTACGCGGCGAAGCGACTCGCGCCATACACGCACAGGTAGGGGGATCCATGGGTCCCCCCTGTGTGCGACTCGCGCGGCTACGCGTACAGGGGGGTCCGACACGGACCCCCAAAGTACGGCTCCGACTGCTCTTTCGAGCCGGGCGGCGCGTGTCGCTCGGACTGCTCGCGGCGCGCATGGTACTTACCCGGCCGGGGAACGTCTCCATTGCGCGGTGCGAGTCGTGTCCGAGCGAGTTGGTTGGTGCGGTTCGACCCGGGAACGAGTCGGTCGGAGCGGTTGGGACACCCGAACGAGTCGGTCGGCGATTTCGCATCGTACTCGCTCGCCCGGACGCGCGTACGAATCGGTCGGGAAATAGGGCTCCGAATCGGATCCGGTTATGCCGAATCCGATTCGGAGCCCTAACGGCCGAGATCGGAATCGGCCCCATAGGGTTGATTTTTGTAGATGTCTCCAGAGACTCTGGTTAAAATGATAATAGCAACCCTGTATTGCTGTGTGTGGATAATTTTTTAGTATAGCATTTATCATGGCTAATTCAAAATCAATAATTATTTTTGAAGGAAAATAATTATTGCTTTCTTGTTTTATTTTAGTGAGTATATCTATGTAGGTAGTTTGCTGCTTATTTGGGAATAGGGCATAGATGAATGGAATATTTGAATGTTGGTACAATCCATGCACTGTGTACAGCTGGTAGAATGGTTTTGGACAGACTTTGAAAGTTCCATCCATCATCCAGGTGTCACATTGCTGTAATTCAACTAAATTGTTTGCAGTAGCAAACATAATTATTCTTTTATCAGGGCATTTGTTATCAAAAAATATAAATGGTTCTTTAGTGTGAGTAATGCTTAATTCTGGGGGAATAACTGCTTCTGCAAACGTTTTAGGGGCAGGTATGGTACTTGTAGTTGCTTTTTTTTGTCTGGCAATAGTTCTTTTTAAAGAAGCTATTGGGGGTAATTGTCCTGATGCATGTTGAGGTACTTTTAATAGTTGCTCTTTCAGTATTTGGGTGGTTGGTTTATCAGTACTAGTGCTTGCTTCTTTAATACTTTCAAGAGCATCTCTAACCTCAATCTCTGTTATGTTTGGGGGGTGATTATGTTCTTTTACAGAAAGAACAGTAGTTTCATGAGTAGTAGCTCTTCCATAGCATTTGTTAGAGTAGTATTTGCTACACTTCCAAAACACTTTAAGGCCAATTTGTTTCTCCTGTGTATAGACATACCCCATATAACATAATAACATTTTATTTTTTTGTGACATTACAAAATCTGCACCTATAGTCATGTTGTTTTGTCTTATGCTAGGGGAAATTAAAAAAACCATTTTTTTAATATAATAAATACCACATATTTATTAAATACAGTTACATTTCAGTGAATATACTTACAATGTTTAGTTTGATGTAAATAAAATCCTCCAGGAAATAATTTCAAGCTTTATTTTCTATTTTCTTGATGTATTTTCTGTTGAGAAGAGAAAACAAACATTTTAATAATTTCATTACATTGTTTGTAGATGATAGGGATTTTAGGGGAAAAGGGATATTTGGGTGGGTATTTAAGGGTGTTTAATAATTGAAAATTATATACTTACTTTTTAATTGTATTTAGTTGGTTAGTGTTTATAAAATGATTTTGGATGCTTTTGCAGTTGGCTGTAGAGGAGATAGACAAAAAATAAAATATATATTAGTGAATTACGTTTGAAAAATATTTTTAAGTAGCTTGGAAAAAAATATAATATACTTACATTTATTGTTCTTTTATTGGTGAGGATGTTGAAAATATTTTTCTGGCTTTGTAAGGTATCTGTAGAGCAGATATAAATGTAAGCAATAAAAGATTAGTAAATTAGGTCTCAGAAATAATTAGGGTTCAAGGCTAGTAGTATGGTTATATTTTAAATACAGTTTTACTTACTTAGTGCAGTTTTAAAGGTTTCTTCAGTAATGAAAGTTTTCTTTCAGGAAACAGTCTGGCAGAGTTTCACCTTCTTCTTTATTGTAGGTTAGAAGTGTAAAAGAGATGCAAACATTTCATGTTTATATAGTGTTTATTTAATTGGTTGCTTTATGTTATTGGTGTATTTTAAAATGTGAGTATTTCATTCGTTCAAATTAATTGTTTTTATTGTTTTGGCTGTTTGTTTCCATATAAGGGAAACGCTAATTAAGAACTTGTTAGTAGAAAGTTATTATTTTTTCGTTTTTCTTTTTTAAAATATATTAAACATTGTTTTTAATGTGACATGATGCAAGCATTATATATTTTAAAGCTTTTATTTTATTACTGTAATTGTTCGTTTTGAAAAAAAATTCAGTTTTATATATTCATGTGTTTGCAAATGATTATTTTATGTTATTTAAGTGTTTTATATTGTTTTATAATGTGAATTTATATTTGGTGCTAAATATATATTTAATTGACCAGTTCTTCAATAGTCGATATTGTTAAAAAGTCGATAATATTGATGTCTATATTTTGGTATTCGATATTTTTGATATTTTGTATGTGTTTTAAAATTAAACGATATTTAATTTAACGATATTTTGTATTTCGATATTGTGGTGTACGATATTTTTCATATACGATATTGTGTACTCGATATTTTTGTATTTTGTTAAATAAGTATTGGTAGTCGATATTATTGTAGTCGATATTATGACGACGATATTTTGTCAATACGATATTTTTGTTGTCGATATTATGTCAGTGATCCACTCTTCACATGATGATCAATGCTATAAATATAGCCAAGCTATGTGTTTGCCTGTATTATACACAACTAGGCCTTGGAATGGACAAATACACATGTTATGACTACACTGTGCTTGTAGCAGAGTTTTGGAGATGTCATGTCTATCCCTAAATCCAAAATGCAACATATCTGCACATCTAATGAGTTAATTAAAGCTACTACATCTATTGAATGTCTTCAAATATCTAGTAACCAACTTCAACTCCACGCAATTAGATGACAATACTAATCTGTATCTATTTTGTTCCATTCTAGGTCCCCATTTACTTTGCCACAAACAACGTGGACCTAGATACCTCACTTCCACCAACAACAATGTTCTCTATGTTTTTACAGGTCGATCTGCCACAGCACCTGCACAGGGGTTAGAAACCAAACAGAGTTCCTCTCCATCCCAGGATGAAGCCCTCAGTGATGACAACGCTCCTGAAGAGGTGAATGTGGATGACGGACCTGGCCCATCTGGTTAGCATGGGCAGATGGCAACAGTGGTGTTCACTGTGCCACAGCTGCAACAACACAGCAAACCACTGTACCCCCAACCTGTGCACCTAGCACAGTCAGTACCATCGTGTGGTCCTTTGTCCTAGATTCTGAGCTGTATCACCACCCTAGTCACTGAGGAACCAGGACCCAGTGGGAGGGTGTAGTCTATGCCAAGGGCACAGGCCCGTGGGGGTAGGTGTAGTGGAAGGGTAACTATGGGCCTGCAGAGTGAGCCCACTGGGGCCACGGACACCCAAGCTGCCTTCACCCAAGTCCTGGGAGTCTACCAGCTCTCCCAAAGTGTCATGGGCCAAGTATTGACCGAAATCCAGAAAAAATGAAGAAGCTGCAGAGGGACACATACCAGGAGGTTGCCGGCATACAAACCAAGGTGGCCAGCATACACACCGAGGTGGCTGGCATCAACACCAACATGGCCTCCCTGGTTGAGGTGATACGGTACATCAATACCACCCTCTACAGGGCTTTTTCACCACTCCCTGTGGTCAAAGAACATCCAGGCCTTCAACATCTGCCGCAGCCACACAAAGGTAGGCCCTGTCACAGGAGGGCACGCCAGCATGCGCCCCTGTCTCAAAAGTTGCGGATCTTCCCTCAGGCAAAAAGAGGGAAAATCCACCCAAAATCCAGGAGGTGGGGATGGCAAAACACACACCACCGCCTGGAAGAAACCTTGCCCCTAATGTCCTCCTGTGTGTGCTACACATTCACTTTGTGGACTATTCCTGCCCACTTTTCCATATCTAATGGGAGGTGTATGTTGGACTTTAGACTCAGACAGTTTGGACTCAACTACAATTCAATCTTTACGTCAGCCCTTTAGCTACCATCGCGGAAGAGGCTGGGTTGTCAATCTTCTCTTAGGCGGATGACACCCAGCTTCTCTTTTCACTATCCGCCAATGACAAATCCAGTGTTTCATCCCTACAGTTAGGGCTGTATAAAATCGCCAACTGGATGCACACTAACTGGTTAAAGCTAAATGGAGGAAAAACTGAGATTTTGATCATGGGGAAGGATAAAGATCTTTGGGGCCTGCATCACTGGCCGCCTGAAATGGGTGAACTTCCTAAACCGGTTCAAACTGTACGTAATTTGGGCATAGTGATTGACGATCAGCTGACTATGAAACAGCAAGTAGCAAAGACCACTTCTATTTGCTTCACTATTCTCAAATGGCTCCGTAAGATATTATGGATGATGCCTGAATCTACTCAAAGAACAGTCATCCAAGCCCTAATCATGTCGAGCTTTGATTATGGCAACGTCCTTTATCTAGGAGCAAATAGGGAATTAGTACGCAAGTTGCAGGTGGTGCAGAATTCTGCGGCCAGGCTACTTCGTCAGGTACCGAAAACATCCTCCATCACAGGCTCTTTGCGTGATCTCCATTGGCTCAGGGTTGAGCAACGGACGAAATTTAAGGCCTTATGCTATATGCATAAGATTAAGCTAGGTACAGCACCCAATTACCTATGCTCCCTAGCTCAGACATATCTTCCGCCCAGTCTACTTCGCTCCGCATCCCAAGCTAACTTCATAGTTCCTAGATTTAAACTTTCACGTATGGGCGGACGCTCTTTCTCGTACCTGGCCCCAATGTTGTGGAACTCACTACCTTCCCCACTTCGCCACGAAATTAGCCATAAAAGCTTCCGCAAAGGCCTGAAGACCTGGCTTTTCAACCAGTAAAAAGCTTGTCCGATTTGTCTGCAATCTGTCCTGTGCGCCGGGAAACCTCCGGGTAGCTGTGCGCCTTATAAATTTAATTTAATAATAATAATAATGGTTTCATCCACCATGACTGGAGACTTCACTTTTTGTTTGCACTGTGTAATTTTGAGTAAATTTCTTGATCTTATCCTTGTTCACTTTATTAAAAACAAATGTCACCAAATCATTGTCTCCTGTTGTAATTCTCACATATAACACTGTGAATGTACTACCATGTGAACTTTGCAATGTCAAAACTAGGAACTTTTGGTAGCATGGATATGTTGTATGTAAACAATGTCCAACTCCGGATCACTACCATGTCACATCAACACATATATACACTTGTCTGGTCTGATAACATATTTATTCCACTGTTCAAATCATAGGCCCACACAATAGGCAGCAATTAATTAGGTCTACATCATCAGCTGGAGCCATCTTGCCAACCTCACAAAAGGAATCCTACATCAAATAAACAAATAAACAGACACATGTCAGTACAACAGTTTCTGATCACAGGGTCATTTCAATCCAGTGTTGTTTGATCTGGTGGAATGTCACAAACAAATGTCAGTGATGTGTCACAAGCACTTTGGCCTACAATGAGGAGACACATCAACAGCTACATACAGTTCATACACAATATGGAATTAGCCAATGTGAAGGGACACTAGCATGAAAAGGGCCCAACACAACATTGTGTTGGATCACATGATGGCACACATATTGCATTAGGACCAACGCACCACAAGGAACAAGTCCAGTGGAAGCCAGGTAACTTCTATCCTATCGCTGTGCAAGCTGGTTTGGTACCAGCTTTGCATACCCAAACTCTGTGATAGACATTCCCAGGACCAATCTATGTCCCCTTTGTACATCTGAACTGCATCATATACCTGCTAATGTCACAACTCTGAAATGTCCAAATGAAGATTCCATGGTGAAGGTACCTAAAACAGACCAACACAGAGAGATTAGCTAAGAAACCATACAAATGGCACACATCACATTGTCGACTTCTAGAGAACACAGTCCAAGACAACATTTACAGCTCAGTTGTAACACAATAGCTTGACTTGCTAAAGAGCTTTGGCTAACAAAACTTGATACACAAATTAGTACAGCTCTTGGGGGGTAAGTACTTTTCAGTGGACGCACACAACTTCTGCCCAATCAAAACATGTACACCTGCCCATGAGCATGTGGGTGGAGCCAAAGCCCCACTAATGACAGTCATACACAGCTTTTATTGTTGTAAGTTAATAGAAACCATCACAATAATATTACATACAATATTTTCATGAAACATATTAAACGTAATGAATAAAATTGACACTGTTTCGAATGATATCTTTATGCAAGTCAGCTCCTTCATCTTCACCACTATCATCATCATCATTTGGCATTTCAGGTTCCTCACCCAATGGCTCTTCATGGCCTGCATCCTCTGTGATGTCAGAGATGTTCCATTGAAGGCCAAAGTTGTGGAGCATGCAGAAGGCCAGGGTAATCTTACACACTTTTCCGGGAGAGTAGAGGAGGGCACCCCCAGTCTTGCCCCGATATCTGAATCTGGCTTTCAAGAGCCCAAAAGCCTGCTCCACTGGCTGCTGTGCTCTTCCTTGAGCCTCATTAAAGCGGACTTCCCGTGGTGTAGTAGGTTTCCTCAGCGGTGCCAACAACCATGGACGATTGGGATACTTTGAGTCTCCTAGATGGAAGATAGACAGAAGTGCAACAATGAGTTACACACTTTCAGATCATACCACCTGACATCACCCACACAAAGTTAGGACAGATCACATTTACCTACAAGCCCTATCCGGTAGTGCTCAGAAATTCAGAAATTACTTCATTCGTACTGTGTTTACAGATCATAAAAGTTTATAAATAAAAAAGACATAATTCATCAATAATTTCATAAAAATATAAAAAAGAAAACAGTTAAAAACAATAAAAACACTAAAAGCGAAGCTATGATTCATTCCGGGGGATTGTTCAATCTTGTAGTCTTTAAGGAAAGACATAAAAAGGATGCAACACAATGACAAACAAAATTATCTGGCAACGTTTTTAAAAACAAGAGACCAAGGAGACAATGTCTAAAATTGTGTTGCGCATGATTGGCAGAATAAATCTTTTGCATTGTTGCCGATAAAATGTACAGAAGAATAAAATGTGTGAGTCATATTGGGTGGACACCCCATCACAAGGGCAGGGCAGTAAAGCTTGTAATGAGAAAATACCCGATGGGTGCCCCAACATACAGGGAATTAAGTTTAATCTAAACCTCAACAGTACAAATCTGTGGCGTGGGTTTATCACAGCCATCAGATATGAAAATTGCCCTTTGATTAATAATGGTCCCTCACAATATAATTCCACCATGTATTTGGAACTGTTGAGTTGATTCCTTTTTTCCGCCATTAAATTTAAAAAACTTTCCTTAATCGCTTTTTGTGGGATATTTTGGCAAGACCTCGGGGTTTCAGAGATAGTTTCAAGACCTAAAGAGATCAGGCTATTTTTAACATACAATAGCCTGGAGATCTTTTTTGCGCGTTCCTAAGCAAGGCAGTCCACCAGGTACTGCTGGGTTAGATCATCCGAGTCCCTTCTCCATATAGAGTGCCATAAGAGAATTAGGCAGCCGCGGCCACTGCAGGTAAGCGCGGTGGGGCCTGGTGAGGGGGGATTTCCAGAGATGACCACGAGGAAGAATTAAATAAATAAATAATTTTCCCTCGTGGTCGTTTCTCGAAATACCCTCTCACCTGGCCCCACCGCTCTTACATGCAGCGGCCACTGCTGGGATTAGGGCCAATGAGATCTGGTCTGATATGTAAGGAACATTCAACTCAGTATGTCAATTTAGTTGGAACTACTTTTAAGGAGGCCCACCAGATTTTTCCTGAAAATATCTTCCACTGATTGCAGTGAAGTGTGCTTTGTATGTCCCCAGACACTCTCTCCTTAGGTTGCTACTGTAGTGGGCTTAGCTAAATAAACCTTTTTTACAACGTCTAAGGATTTTGAACCTAACTTTTTGGTAAGGGTAGAGCTCCAATACTTTTTTCTAACATTAAACCCCTATTTCTCACCATGTGGGACCAAGATAGCGGTCTATTGAATGTCATCCCTAAGTAGGAGAACGTGTCTGTCTGAGACACTCTCCGGCCCGCTATATAAAATGATGGGGTTTTTTTTGCCTTCAGCCCAGTCACTAAAATGAAAGATTTTGTATCGTTAGTTTGCAAATCTAATTTATACATGAAGTTAACATAGGTGTCTAAAAGCTTCTGAAGCACCAGGCCTGTACGTGCTATTAAAACCTCCTCATCCGCGTAGAGCAGGATGGGAATGCGGGCTTTGTTCATCTTTGGGACGTCAGGGGTTGAATCTAACAAAGGGGCCTCAACTCAGTTGGTGTACAAAGAGAAGAGAAACTGAGCAAGAACGCACCCCTGGCAGATCCCCCAGTTAATAGGTAACTCTCCCTGCTTCCCATAGCGGACACAAGCCGCTACCCTGAAATATAGTTGTCTGATAAAAAAGATGATGGCCTTGTCGACTCCCATATCCTTCATAATTCTCCACAGATGATGATGAGCCACGCAGTCAAAAGCTGCTGAGAGGTCCATAAAGGCCAAGTAAAGCTTGCCTTTATTGGCTTGGGAATATTTAGCGATGAGCAAACTCAGATTTAAACATTGGTCCTGAGTCCCTTTCCCCTTCTTAAAGCCATACTGGGTAGGGATCAGGACATTGTTGCTAGTAGCCCATTCCTCCAGCCTATTCAATAGAACCCTACCCATGAGTTTAGCGATACTATCCAGGAGTGAGATAGGCCTATAATGTTTTGGCTCCGATTTCTCCCCCTTTTTAAATATTGGGATTATAATAGATTTGGACCATGAATCCGGTGGGCCAACCTTAGCCAGCACGTTAAAAACATTGGTCAGAACTATCCGGTAGTAGTTGTGACATCAGCTGGGGTGTGGTGCTGTTCCGCAGTATGAAGGAATCATGGGCAGATCCTGTCGAACTGGGCACAGACATTGAGATGTACAAATCCACTAAGCAGACAACTTGCATGTTGATAGAATGGAAGGGCTTCCTGTTGCGGTACACTTGCTCCCTGGTTTGTGGTGGTACTAAGACAATATGTGTTCCATCAATGTATCCAATCACATGTGGGATGTGACCAAAGCATAGAAATTCACATTCACAGTGGCTAAATCCTGACGTCTGGGGAACTGGATGCAGCTGCCCATGTATCTCAAAAGTGCTTCTAGCACCTCTTGTAGTGCCCGGCCGATCATAGTTTGTGATATTCCACCTGAAATAGTGACAGTGAATTGAAACGAGCCTTAGGCCAAAAAATTAAATACAGACATGAGTTTCACAAGGGGTGGGATTGATGTAGGATAAGTGATGTGAGGTATGAGGTCAGGCTCCAACTGATGACATAAGTCCAGTATTGTTTGACAATTCAAACAAAACTTCTGGCTCACATGTCGCTCTTCCATGGTCTGAAGGTCTGGAAATGGGCGGTACACTGGAGCCTGATATCTCCTCCCTCTCCCAGGGTACCTATGAGAAGAGTAACACACAAAATGTATTTTGGTCAGTGTGCAAAGTAACATATGTGAAGAGTAAGGCAAACATCATGTGTCTGAACATTAATGCTTCATGAACATCCACCAGTCATCCCCAAGGTGGTTTCTTCGATCTGTAACAGAACTTTGCACATCATCAATTCAGAAATTGTAAATTGCCACTATAGTGAGGGTAACATAATGTTTCATGTGAAATACCGCCAACTGCGGTGTACAGTGTGCAGTGCACATTTTGCCCTTGTGCACAGTAATGCACTACACAGATGAATTTTTTGTACTGGACATGAAATGGGAACAGAGGATTTCAAATGTAAACATGTTTTCCCTTATTTGTAGTGGTACACTTAACTGTCACTAGTACAGTTTTCCCAACCGCTAACATGGTGGATGCCTGACCTTGCTAATAGGGCATGTCAAACTTACGCCGCCTCCGGAAGTCAACCATGTGGTGGGCGGTCGCATGCACGGCAGACACAACCATAGGCTTACATTGGGGATAGTGACGGTTGCTGTCCAAAGGCTGTGTGTGCCGAAGCTGATGACTGCGTACGTGGCATCCATGTACGCGGGGTTGGAAAAAACTGACTTGCCTCCTGACACTGCTGCTATCAAAACCTCTACCATTTTAACTGCTGTTTGCCACCTCTGGGAGCAATCATACCATGCACTGCAGGGAGAGGGCCAGTCCCTTCACTCCAGAGGAGCTGGATACCCTGGTGGTTGAGGTTCTTTCCCTGTATGCTCAGCTCTATGGCTCACCAGAGGAACAGGTAATTATGTCAAATACATATTTAACACTATTTCAATGCTTCCTTTCTATTCCCATAGGCTACAGTGTGCCTCTGAGTGTCAGAGTGTAAGCATTATGTTGATTGCATACATTGTGTGGCCCCTTCATAAGACACACATGTAATGAATTATGGTGCCCTGTACTTTGCGGAGAGAGGGCCAACATTGGAATGTGCGATAAGGGTGATTTCTACTTGTGTTAACTGCATATATTCTATACAGAGCTCAGGTTCATAGTAGCGACAATTACTTCCCAAATCACATCCTGGTATTTGTGCATAGTTATGTATAGGCTTCACACCATGAGCCAGTATATATACTGTTATAAGCATTTGAGGATAATGTACCATCCCACAGATCACTCAGCCCACATCAGTAAGACAGTTGTCTGGGAGGTAGCTATACCTCACAGACCTCTTCAGAGAGCCACAGAACGGTATGTTCACATATGAGATGGGCAGAAGTTTCACTTTTATTTATTGAATTGGTGGAAATGTGAAGTTCATGTGGAATAAGTAGCCTCAGCCTGCAGAGAGCAAGGCCTGACATTGATATGTGGGCAGTCTGGGCCATGGCCCAGCCTGGGCCAGAGTTACTGTGGCAGGAGAACTGATGCACAGAGTAATGTCCCAGTAGACCTGCTGATCCATGGAGGTTCCCAGAAAGAGTTCTCTGTACCACTAGTAGCCCTGATAGCTGTAACATAGATATTATTAGTCATGGTGACTGAGGTGACCCCCTGACCTGATACTTCTTTCCATTGACCCACAGTGTCAATGTGAGCCTGTCACTAATCACTGTCCCCTTACTCACACAGGCCTGTTGACACTTTTCTAATAGTGTTGCTTCCACTGTACAGGCATATATTGCATCTGAGACATGAACAGTGTAGATATTGGGTTACCTCTGAATATATTTAAAAATATGAATCAACTGCTTGGCTACAATATTCCCTATCACACAACACATACAATAGTATGTTGATTGTCATCCCTGTTACAGTGCCACATACGGCAGGCAAAAAGTGTGTTCTGTGATGCCAGTACAAACCACACACAATTATTTAGAATTACTAGGATATTCCAATAAGTAGTCCACATGTACACATCCCCCAGAGGTAGCTCTCAGTGTCACACATACCAGCCCTTACCTTGTGACATTAGTCTTAGGATGTTGTGCATACTATGGCACTAGCCTCTATGGATCATATGCATCAATGCAATGAGCCTGGCAGTAAAGGTGTCTGGACAGTCATGCACAGGTAGTTTACCCTTCAGAAGGTCGAAATGATGTACTGAGTTTCATGGTAACGCACGTCACATTCCACGTAGAATGGCCCTGGCCTATATGATGTTAGTGGGCTGCCTCAGTGAGTGTAGGTTGACCAGGGTTGAGGTTAGCCATCAGATGACCACAAAAATGTGTATCCATGTTTTAGTTGTGTTTAGCATGTGACATGAACACATGAAATATGTTGACTTTTGATGAAAGCTTGTGCTAGATGTCAACAAAATGTGTATCAAGCTGAGAGTTATCCTCAAACTTCCAGTTACAATCTGTTTCTACATCTTTTGCATCCATACAGGTCAACGCCCATCAGAAGAAGGCCATTTGGAGAGCCATCGCCCAGAAGGTGCGGACCCTGGGGGTCTTCAACCAGCGTAGTGCCCACTGCAGAAAGAGGTGGGAGGACCTTCGGCGCTGGACCTGGAAGATCAGGGAGGTCCAGCTGGGGAAGTTCTCCCAACGTGAAAGGGGAGCACGCCGGACCCTGACCCCACTGATGGTCCTTATACTGGTGGTGGCCTACCTGGAGCTTGATGAGCAGTTGAGGACCCAACAGCAGCTGCATGGGGGTGAGCCCTTGCTAGATTCATGCATGTTAAATTGCCAACTTTGAGTGTTACAGACAGACATTTCACCAACCATATTGGTGGTGGCCCATACGCCACACACAAGATGAGTCATTGTTAGTGTAAGTGTGGTAGTAGGTGCATGGTGCAGTGCTGTGCCTATTGTCTTTCAGATCTGGAACACAGTTGACTCCTGTTCATGTCCACTTTTCTCATTTTGAACAGACACCTGGCTGAGTAAAGCAAGTAATCATCTCATGCTCTCAGTAAATCTGTGTGACAATTGTACCACACAGGCAACTTCTCTTGCTTGTGTGAGGAATGATGTACCCTCACTACTGTCTCTGATGTGATGGTGGCCCTATTACATGTGACATGACATAGAGTGCACAGTACTTGCAGTAAATGTACAACAGTTCTCAATTGGTAACTACTGGTTATACAGTGAAATGAGAGTGCAAACATGATTGGTGCCATCAGCATTAGTGCCTACATGTTGGCCAGTGTGCGTTTGCCAGTTGATGGTTCATCTGCAATAGTGTTTCAAAACACTCATTCACTGACTGATGACATTCATGAGGGAATGAGATGTAGAACTGTAGGGATCATATGTGAGTGTCTACACTGATCCTTACAAGGCAATCTGAGTGTGCAATACCAAAGAGTGGTGTGATGTGCCTGCCCTTTGGGACTATAGTGATCACACATCTTCATGTCATAGATGTTCAGGGACACCCAAAACCTTCAAAGGTGTATTGGCTTGTGGATATACAATCTATGACTGGTATCATTCCCTGTACCAAGCAGTATTGGAGATGTGCATATGGCTATATGGAGTCCTGTGCTGTGTGAATTCAGAGTATCTATCTCCCAAATATTTGGACTCAATGTTTTCAGGAACCTTTATCTGCTAAATGTGATATATAGCTAAACTACATATGTACAGCTTTCATTTGACTTTTCGGGTAGTGGACATAAGATGTAATTTGGAGTCTAAAGTGTCATCGGTGTACAATGAGCATTTGCATGTGACATGATGTCTGCCACAGCACTAATGGATGGTACATTGCTGTTCAACTTGACCTTCATGACATCATGATGTTTAATGACTAATAGTTAGATTTGTTTTATTCTGGACCTTGTTTAAGCATTGTGTAAATCTCACACTTGGATCCATCCTATTTGGTTACATATTTTTACAATGGTATACTACAGGTGCCAAAGTATGCAAGGTGATCATCTATCCTAGTATACACATAAGGATGGAGTGTAGACAATTCCATCAATGCATTTTGGCCTATCTAGGGTTAAGACATGAGTGGACCCAACTGTTTGCAGGTTATGTAGCATGGATGCATGTGTTCATGCTAAATTTGAAGCCTATAGAGTGAACCATGTAGCTGGTGTGATATGTGGACTTCTTCAATGTTTTCTGTTGCTTTGGGATGGTCAGGTGTGGGAACGCAGTTGCAATAAACCCATGTTACCTGTCATTTCAAATGCATACAGGGCAAGCGGAGGAGAAGAGGCCAACATTGGCAGGGACACAGCTGGTCACAGTGGTTCTGGACATGAGATGTCAGACAGTGACCAGGAGGGTGTGAGGTGTGCCACGCAGGACAGCAGCTCAATCTCGTCATCATCTGAGTCATCCTCCAGTGGACACTCCAGAGTGGTGGTGTACCCAACAGGATCCTTACCACCTTCATCCTTGTCCGCCACCCCCAGTTCCATCACCACCCTTCCTGTTGTCCCCTTACAAGTTGGCTGTTCTCGCTCCCCTAAGAGGGTAACAATCTCCTACACTCCAGGCCCCTCAGCCCCTGCCCCGGTTAACCCCGCTGCTTTGAGTGAGGAGGCTTCTTTGTGGGTCAGAATGCAGTCCTGAATGCGATGCAGGGGCAAAGCTACCAGCTGACCCAGATGGTTGCCTACCTGGAAGGCATTCACACTGCAATGTCTGTCCTACAGAGATCTTTTTAGGTTTTGGCCTCCTCCCTCACAGTCGCCCTCCTCCCATCCCAACCTTCTACACCACTTCCTGCCCCTTCCCCATCCAAATTCCCTATTCCTATCCCAAGCACACACACACCTAAGCATGCCCACACTTCATCAGACACAAGCACCACACACAAACACAAAACATCCAAACAACTCAAACATACAGGTGCACAGCAGGCACTCACCCCCTCAGCACACCACCAGGCACCACAACAACAGACACAGCACCCTCCACAGCCACACTCACACCAGCAGATGACACAGCAACAGACACAGAGCCCTCCACAGCCACACTAATACCCACAGATGACACAGCAGCTGACACAGAGCCCTCCACAGCCACACTCATTCCCGCAGACGACACAGCAACAGACACAGAGCCCTCTACAGCCACACCCATACCCACAGATAACATAACAACAGACACAGAACCCTCCACAGCCACACTCATACCCGCAGACGACACAGCAACAGACACAGAGCCCTCCACAGCCACACTCATACCCTCAGACAACACAGCAACAGACACAGAGCCCTCCACAGCAACACTCATACCCGCAGATGACTCAGCAACACACACAGACCCCTCCACAGCCACACTCATACCCGCAGATGACACAGCAACACACACAGACCCCTCCACAACACCAAGCACATCCACAGCACACACAGGCACATAACACAAACACTCACAGTCACTCACACAACAGACACCAACACAGCACACAGTGCAGACAGCAGAAACAGCTCACACTTCCACTCCATCTTCCTCCCAACCCGAACTCCATCCCAAACATCCTACCCATTTTCCCCATGAAGATGTCTTGTTTGCCCTTGCCCTTTCCCCTGTGAAATCTGACCTCCCAAAGTCCCAAAAACCTCTCCCACACCCACACCCATCCTTTCCACTTCCCACTCCACCCTTGAAAAACATCATCCCCACCCTCCTGAACCCAGCCCAAAAAAGAAAAAAAGCTCCCAGAGATAAATCTATCCCTTCCACTTTCCACTCCAATCCTGAAAAACAACATCCCCACCCCCCTAAACCCAGCCTCACATCCCCCAAACTCAAGAGGACCCCTCCCAAAACCAAACCCATCCCTTCCACTTCCCTCTCCACCCTTGAAGAACAGCCTCCCCATCCCCTTAAACCCAGCCAAACATCCCCAAACCCAAAAAGACCCCTCCCAAAGCCAAACCCATCCCTTCCACTTCCAACTCCAACCTTGAGGCCTAGCATCCCCACCCCCTAGAAGCCATCCCCAAAACCCCCAAACCCAAGAGGACCCCTCCCAAAACTAAACCCACCCCTCCCTAAACCTCTGCCCCCTCTCCAAGTACCATCTTCGAGATGCCTGCTATGCCCAATGTATGCTCCTTTGTGAGGAGGTTGTCTGGCAGTGTCAGTAAGGGCAAGTTTGGTGGCACAGCATTGGGCTGTGGCGCATGTACAGTGAATGTACTGGCCATTAGCCTTTCTTTAGAATCCTGTTGTGATATGCTGACATTAAAATCTTTTCATAGTTTTAAAGATACTGGTCCTGCCATTAATTTTTTAACCATTCAATGTCAGTGTATAGTTAGTGATGTGAGACTATATTTGTGTTTATTTCATTGCTGATTGCTGATCCAGTTGAAGTGGTTTGTATGATGTGACCTTGGAGCCAGTGCTGGAATGTATAAAAATAAGCTGAGAGAAAGGAAATCAGAATATATGTCCAAAAATTGGCAAACAATGTTAGAAGTGATAAACACAAATAACATAAGGTTATTTTGGCGATTGGTAAAGGAGGGAAATATACAAGAGGAAATGCGGTGTTTAGTGGGAGAAGACGATTGGGTTAACCATCTGAGTAATTTGTATAATGGTAAGAGGATGAAAAAGACCTTGGAAATAAGGTCTAAGGATGTAGAACAATTAAAGCCATACTTCTCTTTTCAAAATATAAAAGAAACCATCCGATCTCTAAAATTAACGAAAGCCCCAGGGCCTGTTAACCTACCAGCAATTATATTAAAAAATAATACTGACTGGTGGGCAAGCTTTCTAAAGGTGACCTTTCAAAATATTTTAACCTCTGGGATCTTCCCAGATAGTTGGAAGGGGGCCATTGTCAGACCAATTTATAAAAAGGAGGACGCCACACTGCCTCAGAATTATCGCCTCATAAGCCTGTTGGATGTGGGGGAGAAAGTATTCTCTAAGATATTGTTAGGCGTGTTGAAGTCCTGGGCAGAGCAGTATAATTTGATACCAATAGAGCAAGGTGGGTTCAAGGAGGGCCACTCAACCATGAACCATTGCCTCAGTTTATGGGCAATGGCAAAAAAGGCAATGGAAGTGCGAGGCAATCTGTTCTGCTGTTTTGTTGATTTCCGAGCCGCCTTCGACTCAGTAGATCGTAATCTGCTGTGGACTATGCTGGCAACACTCGGAATCAACAAAACAGTACTTTCATTAATTCAGGAAATGCACTCACAGAACTGGGCCAGGGTAATTTTGGATACCCTCCGAACTTTATCTAAGAAAATACAGATAAAGAATGGATTACGGCAGGGCTGTGTTTTGGCCCCATTGTTATTCTCCTTGTTCCTCTCTGACTTACCAAATATACTGAATAAGGCTGGTGGATTAAGCCCTAAAATGGGAGGGACCAATATATCATGTCTACTATATGAAGACGATTTAGTGATAACAGACATGACAGAATTGGGCCTGCAAAAAAAACTGGACACTTTTTACGATTATTGTTTAAAAAAAACGCCTCACAGTAAATTTTGAAACGACTAAAATAATGGTGTTGGGTAAAAGAAAGAGCTCTTTTTATTGGAAACTGGGAGAGGTCAGAGAAGAAGAAGTGGGCAAATATAAATATTTGGGTATGTGGTTCGATAGTAAGTTAAATTGGAGGGATCACCTACAGTCACTAAAAGCAAAGGCTCTCTCTTCAGAATGGGGCCTCAAACAATTTAAGCAGAAGTATGAAGGCCCCTCCCTGCGGCCAATTTTATCAGCTTTTAATGCAATGGTACGCCCACAGTTCCAATACGGTGCAGAGGTCTTATTCTTAGGTGGCAAAGTGGATTGGAATTTAGAAGAGGGTAAATGCGTGAAACAGCTTCTTGGTCTCCCTCCGTCAACTATGATACAGGCAGTGAGAGTAGAATGCCAACTTACAGCATGGAATTTTCGGGGATTGCAAGCTTCACTGAACTTCTGGCAGAGAATGAATAGAGAAGGGCCCCCCAAAATATCAAACCTTTGTAAAAGAGAATTAGAGGAAAGTGAACTGAATTGGGCGTCCAAAGCTAGACATAAGTTAGATAAATTATGTGCTGAACTCTCCTTAGACCCAGATCAATGGAAATCAGTGCAGCAGATTTCCAAGCAGGTGCTACGGGCTATTATCAACACTAAGGCCCGAGAAGAAGATCTATGTTATTTGAGGAGCAAACCGCCCACCCAATTCTTGGTAAACGGGTGGACTAACGATCATATGTTCCCCTATATCGAGGCCATGCCTAACCCGAAGCTTAGAAATACATTATTGAAATTTAGAGTTGGCCTGAACCCATGTAACGTTGATCGGAAGATAAAATCTGCATTGAAGAATGAACAGGGTCTGTGCACATGTGAATTACAAGTAAAATGCAGTGGACCACATATTTTGATGGATTGTTTGTGGTTTGTAGAAGAACGGAAAGAATGTTTAAAACCCCTTTTTATAGCCTAAAAAATTGAAAGTAGGGAACAAGCACTTAGCTTATTGATAAATATGAGATTTTTTAATGTGTCATGTGCAATAGGAAGATTTTTTATTGCAATACAGAAGTCGATGAATGAACTGGCAATATAATTTGAAACGGGTATGGGGTAGAAAAATGATTTTAATATATGACTTGCGAATATTTTTGAACCCTGGAAGACCGTATGGAGAAATGTATATATGCATATGTGAGTCTGTTTCTACTTGGTGATGAATTGAAAATTCTCTTATAGAGTGGCACTGCTCCCACGGTACTTTTTACCAGGATTTTATTGAATTTTATACAGTTTTTATGGTTGCGCTGTTTGTATAATTGACCTTTTAATTGTATGTTGTATTGTGGCACTTTTTATGGCAAAATGTGCCAAATAAAAATATATTAACACACACACACACACGGTGCTGGAATCACACAGGACAAGGGGAAATGTTGGATGGATGTTTATGTGGGATGAAATCCAAATGGGGTTGACATTGCATTGGTTGACATGTTATATGGTAAGTATTTCAGCTTGGCGAGGCCACTGTCAACGTCATTTAGGTTGCACTTCTCCCTCTGATGTATGTAGGATATGTGTTAGGTGTGTTGAAGTTTGAGATTTGTTTATCCACACTTGAGAAATGGTAAGCTGCATGATGTGTGAAGATCAGTAGTGACATGGCAGACAAGTGGGAAGGGGCTAAAGGAGTCTAGCATCTTGATTAGAGTTGCAGGTACAGGGCCTCTTGGTAGCTGTAGTCAATTCAATCTCACTTTACCAACACTTGAGAAATGGTAAGCTGCATGATGTGTGAAGATCAGTCGTAACATGGCAGACACATAAGAAAGGGCAAAAGATATGTGTGACAGACATTAATAGGTGTGATATCGATGATGAGGTCCTGTTGTGGAACACAAAATAATGCACACACTGAATATAATTTGCAAACACATTTCTGTACAGTGTGCCTGTGCGGTACCAGTGTTTTGGCCAAGGAAGGCATCCTACAGATGTATTCCTTAGTATTCTTATGAAACATTAAATTACTTAGGGACCCAAACTTTCTTGCCTAGTCCATAGCGGGTTATCGTTTTGCTGAGGAGTCTATGGAAACTTGTAGCTGTATGGCTTACCGCCGATTTCATCTGCAACAGAGTTGGCTTTGGACGTGATCGAGCAGGTACAGCAGCAGCAGGGCATGTATGATGGGCTCCATGATGGCAGAAGACGTGTAGAGGTGAGTTTCAGCCTTATATACCTCCCTTTCCGCCATCTCAGATGTGGTGGCTGGACCGCCACGGTCATGCCAGCTGTAAAGCAACTCCTGATTGGGCTGGAGGTTTCACTGTCGGTCCGAGCCTCCCACAGGCTCATTGGCCCATTCCACGGCCACCACAGTCAGAGTTGGCAGGCGGTGTCAGTGGTTTGCTGGCGGTCTTTCAAAATGCAATCCGACAATCTCTTAATGCGGCGGTCGGACCGCCGAGGTCACGGTGGTCAGACTGCCGAGGTCAAGGCGGTTAGACCACCAAACTCGTAATCCGGCCCATAATGTCTAGATCAGATAGAAGAATGATATAGTGGTCTGAATGCAAAGATAGAACTGGAGACTGAAGGACTCGCTACAACTGGAGGAATTCCACTTACAACGTAAACTCCATGTGAAATTCCACCACCTACAATTACAAGTGCCTCTATGCCTGGAATTCTCTTGTCAGCCTAAACCCCAAACCCAATAATTCCAGACATGGGTCCTTTTTTCATGCTGCTGAGGCTGTGGGCAGCAGCATAGCTTAGCCCCCACCTGAACCCTACAGCACCATGGGAGGTTGACCTCAGATAGACCGAAGCCTATCAAGTCCCTCAGCACACCCCACAAAACCGCACTGCTTCCCCCGCTGACAATTTTGGCTTGTCTTGATCAGGTGGAAAATGTCAGTGTTTTTTGCCCTGAAAATAGGAGAAAACTGCATAGACAAGGACTCCATATTACCGGGTCTGTGCAGATATTACCCGGTCTGTTGAGAAAAATTGTATTTGGCTCGGGATTAACAGCTGGATAATCAGAGATTCCAACCTTTTGATATCCCTGCACCAAAAAATTACATACTCATAATGTAGGGTGTCTTGTATCACAGGAGGCAATGAAATGGACCTGTTTCATTTCATTTATATAGTGCAAAACAAATCACCCCTCAGAGGGTCTCTCTGCGCTATTGTGCATGAACAGGAAGGAGGGATAGAGAAGAGTCAAAAGAGCTAGGTTTTGAGATGTTTTTTTAATAGGGCAGGACCATATATCTAAGGGTAGTATGTTCCAGTGGTGAGGAGCAAGGTATGAGAATTATCTTCTTAGATATCTGGCCGTAGTTATACTGCGAGGGCTTAGCAGAGATTGCCCACTGGATCTAAGACTTTGCATTGGTTGGTAGTGTTGCAGCTTGTTTTGTAGGCAGAGGGGGCCGTTTCCAGTTAGAGACTTGTGAACTAAGCAGAGGAGTTTGGAAAGGGAGCATTTTTTTATTGGTAACCAACTTTTCCTAATAAAGATTTTACAACTATTACAAATTTATCATAAGCCTATGTATCTAGGAGCAAGGCACTTATACTGACTACGTGACTTGTAGATAGGGAAAACTGTATTGTATTAGTTTAGAGTAGAGTGACGATGGCACAGTGCCGCTTCCTGGGTTTCGCCTCTTTGTGAATGAAGCTGGCCGAGGTAGCGACATGCTACTACTGTAATTAGGCATAGTGCAGCACCCTCGTGCAGCTACTTAATACATGAACACATATGAAGAGGAGCAGCACTATGCCAGGTTACACTAACAGAGTGCCACTTCCATTTCATATATGTTCACGTATGAAGAGGCTGAACCGCGGACGCAGCACTATGCCGAGCATACTGCCAAATGGCTTAAAAAATTATGAGAATTATGATAATAATATATATGTTCGTCCATGAAAAGCGATTTTTTAACTCCAAAACATGTGTTGGTCAAGAGTTTTTAAGGGAGAATGAAATGAATAAAGAACTTTTGGGCACTATATCTCCGTGATTTACCTATCATTTTTTTATAAATGTGTCAAAGTATTCTAGTTAGGCCTAGCTACTATAAACAGAGGAAGATCTATGCCAGCCTGTTTATTTTTAGCATATGCTCATTTATTTGATTCATTACAACTAATGACTTATTCTTTTGAAAATTGGTACATCTGATCATTGTTGAACCGCTAGAGGAAGATAATGAGAAAAAATGTTAAATCATTGGTAACAGGCACCTTAATTCAACAATATGTGCAAAGTGTCGCACCATGGCATTATTTAGTTTAATGACTTTTCTAATCACTAGAGTGAGTGAATGTTCATTGAAGTCAGAAGCTTCCAGACATCTGTTTCACAATCACCATGCTTCAGAATCTAAGGATATGATTTTCAAAGTCAACACCAGATAATACGTTTCTGATACAAATGCAGGTTTTATAAGATCATTAGTATCCATTACTCATTCCATATAAGGATTCCAAAATGATAAAAGATCATTGGATGTGACAGCATGTGCTAAGTTTTGGTTTATGAAAAATTGGAAGTCAGGAGTTGCAAGGGAAGTATATTTAAATAAAAGTGTTTTTAATGCTTTACTTGTCAAAGGAATTTAAGGAAAATGTGGCCTAATTTTAAGTAAGAGCTTTCCATTGGGCATTCTATGGTTTCCACATCTAGCTCATCATTTCACTTGTCTGTTTGCCATGCAAATCCCTCACAACAGGGCTTGTCCATATAGTGCAATGTCTGCAGGGTGACAGTTCTACCTTTCAAGCAATGGTCTCAGCATCCTTTGCCCCATAGAGTTCAATCAATCAATCAATGAATTTTTTGTTTGGTTTTCCAAACAAAACACAAAAGAGTGCATAAACATCATAAAATTGCATATAAAAATTGATATTAACAATAAAGGTTGTTAAGACAATTACTATAACAAGTAAAAAGACCATTCCATGTACATCCTACAAGCCATCGTGCATTATTTTACTGAGTTTGAAAATGATTTATTTATATATTTTAAAAAGTGCTGCACAGTCAGTCAAAGATTCACATTTTTGTAGGTAAATGAGAGTGGGTATACATTGTTTAAAATTCTGGATTCAAATAACATGACCTTGGATTTCTATAAAATGTGTTAAATTATTTTTCATTGATTTTGATCACAATTTCACAAGACCATACAAAAAAGAGCATCGGAAAAAGGGACAAGTAAGTTATAGTTTGTTAACTAATGAACTATCTAACAGTTGTATAACATCTTAATACTTAGTAAACAATCTTAAGTACCCATGAATATAATTATATAACATAGTAAAAGAAAAGAAAGAAAAAAGAATAGAAAAGAAATGAAAAGAAAAGTAGATAAGATAGAAAATAGAAAGTAGACAATTGATTTAAAAGAGAGAAATAGTACAAGTAATTGGAACCATAATAAAACTTGAGTAGAACTACGTAGCTATAATATAAATAGATATATAATTACTTATTAATCAACCGATTAGGAATAGTCATGACTGTAAAGCTATATAATCATCAATTGGTTTCCAAAATAAATGATAATTAGAAGTGTTATGGATAACACCTGTAAGAGATAAATTGGCTCCTCTTCTGGAAAAAATTATCCATGCCCACCATGTATATACAGACGGTAATGAACCATTTTTCCAATTAGCAGTAATGGATTTTAACGCAGCTGATAATAAAAAATAAGAAAAGCTTGCCCTCAAGATCTGTCAATTTTGTTGTAATAAATACTGATTTACAAATTATTATAGTATAAGACAATTTATCAGTATTATTCAATATTTTCGTTACAATATTCCAAACATCACTCCAAAACTTGCCAATGTTAGGACAGTCAAAGAGCATATGTCTCAACAGTTTTTCTTGTTGAGAGCAATTCCAACATACACAAGAGTTCAACAACTTTTCTTTGTTTAACTTAAAAGGAGTCCACAAGCAATTGAACAAAGTAAATGTATTTGTTTGATATAGTGAAACAGGTAACCGTCCTGAGATGCTATTCAACCAGATTTTCCGCCAAGTATCTAAGGATAGTGCAATATCCAACTCTTTATTCCAAAAAGAAGTTAGGAAGTTAATATTATCACCTGTACTTACATTTGATTTTTTTATAAAAAAAAGAGATACAGCATGAGATGAGGAGGCAAGGGTTTGGATACATACAGCCAAATAAAAGGTCGTGTTCTGGGGAAAATTATTAGAAAAAGAGTCTAGTATTGAATTATACAATAGTTCATATTTATAACTATCTATAGATTTTAGCTTGAACAATTGTTGTAGTTCCTGAAAAGATAAAAAAGTATTGCTACGGTATATATCGTTCAAGTAAAAAATACCAGCTTTAATCCAGGAATTCCAAAATTGTATAGATCTATTTAACTTAAGTCTAGGATTGTGCCATAATGATGAGTGTAAAGTTAATGCCATAGGACATTGAAAAATTGAATCAAGATCATGTACTATTAATTTTGTAGATTTCACAATTTTTGATTTTTAAGCAAACTCTGTGAATTAGACATGGTGACTAATGCAGGCAACGGAAATGGGGCAACTAAGCTTTGTTCAATCATAAGTCAACAAGGTGTATTGTTAGGTGTCACAGCTTGAAACCATAACGCACTTTTCTTTAAAATAAATGGTTTGTGATACTTTACAAAATCAGGTAAACCTAAACCACCATTGTTCTTGACTATCTTCAACTTCTTATAGCTTATACGAGGAGGTTTGTTATTCCAGATAATATCTGGAAATGATGCTATATAGTTTTTTATAGAATTTAAGAGGAAGCTGTGTAGGTATCATTGATAGAAAGTAGAAGATTTTCGCAGCAATAACCATTTAATAGAATCTATCTTCCCCCACCAGGTTAAATGAAGTGCAGACCATTTTTGAACATTTTCTCTGATATAGGGGCCGATTCCGATTCGGGCCGGAAATCTCTCCGACCGAGCCGGACCCGGAGAGATTTCCGACTGAATCGGACTCTAGCAGTCCGACCGAACGAGTACGATGCGCACGTATGCTATCGGACTCGATTCGGTCGGACTCCCATTGAAGTCAATGGGAGCCAGTCGTACGACGCGTACACGGGCTCCCATTGACTCAATGGGCACGACGCGAACAAGGGCGCCCCCTACAGCGTGTTCGCGTTGATGCGGGTCGTGCCATACATGCACGTGTAGGGGGGACCCATGGGTCCCCCCTGTGTGCGACTCGCGTGCCTACGCTTCCAGGGGGTCCGACACGGACCCCCAAAGTGCGGCTCCGACAGCTCCTTGGAGCCGGACTGCGCGAGTCGGTCGGAGCGGTCGCAATGCGCATCGTACTTACCCGGCCGGGGAACGTCTCCATAGCGCGGTGTGAGTCGTCCCCGTGCGAGTCGGTCAGAGCGGTCTGGTCCTGCGTACGAGTCGGTCGGAGATTTCGCGAGCGCACGCATCGTACTCGCTCGCCCGGACGCACGTACGATTCGGTCGGGAAATAGGGCTCCGAATCGGATCCGGTAAAGCTGAATCCGATTCGGAGCCCTACCGGCCGAGATCGGAATCGGCCCCATAGTCTAAAATACATTCACAGTTTAATTAAATCGATTGTTTTATATCATATGAAAATAATATACCCAGGTATTTGATTTTATCTTTGACCCAAATGATATCTTTGTTGGAAACCATAACTGGTAAAAATTAAGTTTTTTAAAGTATTTAGCGAGTATCCTGAAAATTGAGTATAAATACAAATTTAATTTAATAATGAGGGAATTGACGAAGCCGGATTACCAATATAGAGAAGTACGTCATCAGCATATGCAGAGGTTTTAATAGGAACGTTATTAATAGTAAGACCTTCAATTTCCATAGAATTTCTGATCGCAAGTAACAAAGGTTCTATTGCAAGTAAGAAAAGTAAAGGTGGTAACGGGCACCCTTGCCTGGTACCTCTGTAAAGTTAAAATTTATTAGACCTCTGACCATTAATAAAAAGTTGAGCAGACAGATCTGAATATAAAGCTGAAATCATGCGAATAAAGTAGGAACCCAGATTAAATGCAGCCAATGAATGAAAGAGATATTGCCAATGTACCTTATAAAAAGCCTTTTCTGCATCCAAAGCTAGAAGGCCAGCCGGTTGAGTTAATGATGCGCCACTTTCAATAGCATGGAATAATAATTACATTGTTTATTGACTGCCTGTTTTTCATGAAACCTGATTGATCAATATGCACAATGGAATGCAGTACTGAAGCTAATCTTGCTGCCAGGATATTTGCGTAAAGTTTACAATCGTGATTAATAAAGGAAATTGGACGATAATTCGAAACCAAAGAGGGGTCTTTATCTGGTTTTGGAAGGACTATAATCAAAGCTTCCATAAAAGACCCTGATGTTGTTCCTGTAAGACTAAAATGAGTAAATAATTTGAATAAATGGGGTGACAGAAGAGTAGCAAATTATTTATAAACGTCTGCTGGAATACCATCTGGGCCTGGAGATTTACGCAACTTGAGTGATTTAATAGCTGAGAGTACTTCATCAATAGAAATTTGCATATCTAATTTATCTCTAGCTGATTGAGAAATTTGAGGTAAACCACACTTCTTTAAAAATGTATCAATAAGTGATAAATCATTTGAAGGAGGTTTATTGTATAACTCTGAATAATAATTCATAAATTCATTCACTATTGCTGTATGAGATATAGCTGTTTGCCCATCAGATTTGTGGATAGCACTAATTTGAGTTTTATCTTTCTTAATACGCAGATAGTTTGCTAAAAATCCTTCCAGATCTATTAGCATTAAAACAGAATTTAGCTTTAGAATTAGAGATTTGTATGACTGCTCTAGTGCTTAATATAGAATTCAATTCATAGCGAAGATTTTGCAGGTGTATTTTGTATTTAATGTCACTGGATGTAATAAACTAACGTTCATATTTGGCAATTTGTTTGTCTAATTCTTGAATTTGTGTATTAAATGTCTTATTATTATGAGCCATAATTGAATTTGTAACCCCCCTGATGTACGCCTTAAAGGCATCCCATCTGTTTACAAGTGATTTAGAACCTTCTGGATTAAACATAAAATATTTATGAATTGATGATAACATTTTGGGTTTGTTGTCATTGTAAAGAACATTATTTGTGTTCATGCGCCATCTTCTTCGAGACTGTTGAGAGACTGCAGGATGTAAAATGCATGAGACAAGCGCATGATCTGAAATATCAATATTTTGGATAGTGGGTTCAGAAATCGAGGGAACTAAATGACATGATATCAATAAAAAATCTAGAATATGAATTATGAGGATTAGAAAAAAAAGTAAATTGTTTGTCTGTTGGGTGATGTAAACGCCAGATATCCACAAATTTAGTTGATTTAAAGAAACACTTAAGAGCAAAAAAAGCTTTTGGAGGGCGATATTTAATTTGAGAACATCTATCTAATAAAGAATCACTTATAAGATTGAAATCACCTCCAATAATAAGTGGAACATGACCCAATTTTAAAACTTCTGACGTAAAAGCGACCAAAACTCAGGGTCATCCTTCGTGGGACCATATATATTAATCAAGTGTAGGACCATGTCATCAATTTTAATTTTAGTTATAAGAAAATGACCATTAGAATTGGAATACTTATGTAATATTTGAAGATTTCATTTTTTTGCAAATACAATAGCAACTCCATTTTTCTTATTGAGAGCAGGTGAAGAGATAATATTACCCACCCATTTTTTGTTCATGTAGTGTATGCTAGTATAGTGTCATCAACATGAGTCTCCTGTAATAAACAAATATCAGCCTTATGCCTAGCCAGGTAATCCATAACTTTACTATGTTTAACAGGATGCCATAAACCTTTAACATTAAAAGACACAAGTTTGATACCATGAATATTGGACATCACTGATAGAAATTGAGTAGGCAGGAAAGTAAAGAATTAAAAGAAATAGCAAAATATACGTAGTTCTGTTGAAAAGGAATGAAAAAGAATGGAAAAACATATAACAAAGACAACATATAGACAGAAATAGAATTCTTGAATCGCACACACACATAACAAGAATAGCCAATCCAAACGTGCCCAGTAAAGAATTACATCAATTTAGGCTAACTATAAATGCGTAATAATCTTATATCACAAGTAACATTTTCATTAGTTTCCATGGAGAGCTGCGAGTGCTGGTCTAAGTATAGACGAAGGTCATCCGGACGTTGAAAGGACTTCGAGAAGCCATCTTTCCATATTCGCATGGTAGATGGGTCGAAAAGTCCATATTTGAAGCCACAACTTCTCAGTCTTGGACGAAGATCAGCAAATTCTTTGCGGATTTTTACAGTCTCCTTGGATGAATAAAATTGTTATTACCGTTGACCATTAAAGAGGGAATTTCTCTTGACGCTTTCCGTATTATTACAAGATGGTGATGACGCAACACCTTGAATATCATTTGACGCGGCTTAGTTTGATTTGGGCTTCTGTGTAAAGGAATTCTATGAGCTTTGTCGATCTCAAATTTTACAGTAAATTTTAACCCCAAAAGGCCTGATAATAGGTTTTCTAAGTACATTCTGCAGTCATTACCTTCCACATCTTCTGGCAAATAAAAAATTCTTAAATTGTACTGCTGATTACAATTTTCCAAATCTAGCAATGATTTATTCATTGGTTCTATTTTGGCTGCAACAAGAATAAGAGCATCTTATTTGGTTTTGTTGTCTTGAATTTTAATTGCATTGTCAGAAACTTTCATTAAAATACTTGCCATGTCTTTGAGCAAATTCTTTGTTTCTGACGCAATAGTGTCTGTGTTAGAACAAATAGCCTGCATTTCTCAAAAAAATCAGCTAAGGAAGTGTTCACAAGAGTCTACAATTTTAGACTTGACTGGTGGAGGTGAAGTATTTGTTTTACGTTTTGTGAGTACCAAAGGAGTATTTTTTCCCTCCATAGTAACAAGATAAATATTAAAGGCAATTACCTGTTCAAATTACAAATTCCAATCCCTTAGATCTGAAGCAGTATAATTTAGCACAGTGCAGCAGCTAAAACCACCTGTGGGAGCATCCAGGCCACAGCCGTGCCCTTTCCTGACTGTGGTTCCGTCCTCCTGACAGAGAAAATCGGCAATACCTGAGTGGAAGCACTGCTGAAAGATGCTTCTCCACAAACCTCCTTCAACCTTGCCACAAACCGGAGAAAAAGGCCTCCAACGAATGCTGTCGCTAATAGAAGTCTCCAGGTACCATTTCCAGTTTAAATATAGCCCTTTTGGTTTCAAAATTCATCGTAAAGTGGGCCGAAATCACAGAGCTCATTCCGTGGCGGCCAACTTGATTCACGCACGACTCCGGATTTCTATAAAATTTGAACATAAAAATAAAGTGCATAGTGCTTTGTAGAGAAGTTCCATCGCATTAACAAATCCTGGGATCCCTAAAACCAATGGCACATTTCTGGAAAGGATACCAAAACATGTATCATATTAAGGCGAAACCTGTACAAAAAAACCCAAAAAAAAGTGTGCTGAGGATTAGATATAAATCATAACAATTTAAATGAGAAGACATTTCTTTTTTCGTAGTCTAAATGTAGTACTAAGATACTTCAAGTTATATATATGTTTCATTTGGCGAGAGAGGATGTCATACAAAACATAAACAAAACAATCAGTTAATAGGTGACTGATGTGACATATAGTGATAAAAGCAGTGAACTGACAAACACTACATAATCCATAAAAAACAAAACAAATGAAAAAATCTCTGTCCAATTATACAGTTCAAAGGCAACCTGCAATATCAACTATTCATGGTTACAGTGACTAAGGACATGAGTAGGTTGTACATTGATATTTCGACCCTGGTCTCTGTATTATTGTAAGGGCCTCACGTAGGGTCTTCTTCAGGACAAAATTAACCACGCTGTGACAGCCAAGTTGTTCCAAAATAGAAAACAGTAACTCCTCCAATCCTGGATGGAGTCAACAGTGGGAATGATATCATGTCATCAGAGACGCATCATCGTAATGACTGGTATAAAATCTAGAAAGTGAGTCGGTGTGAACCTTATTGGGGAACCGATCACTAAAACTCATAGGTAGGGGCAAAAACGGATTATCCAGTCTTGCAAAGTAGCGGTACCCAGGAATCCTTTGGGTTAATCAGAAATGAATTATCGTAAAAGGGATATGGAATGCCAAAGTTCTAAAGGGCATGTTTTAATAATGTCTTCCAAAAAAGAAAGGGCTAGTTCCTTGTGTACAATGTAGGATGAGGTACTTTTGGGAACTGCCAAAAGTTTCCTCGTAAAACAATTCACAGTTCTTTGAAATTTTGTGAAATCGACATGCCCCAAAAGCCCAAACCACACGTTGCTGCAGATACACATTTTCTAAAATATATCAAGCACTTTTCTTTAATAGGCTTATTTACTATTCTTGAGACAAATATAAACATTCCCTCAACATTATTTTCCAATAGTTATTCCTTGGTAACATACAATCGCTTCCAGTAATCAGTATGATCAGACAAGATCCCAAGGTAAGAAAATGTATCAACCTTAAGTATCTTAATGCCTCTTAGTAAAGATTTACTAGACTTGCTTTCCCACAAGACATTGTGAGTGGTTCATTTAAATGAACGTTCAAATTTAAATCCTCCATAAAATGTAAAAATGTATCCAGCAACTTCTGTAAACCTACAGGAGTTTTGGCTTGGAAGGTTTCATTGTCCGACTATAATAGGACTGGAATTACGTGGGGGCTAATTTAAGGCACATCAACTTGAGTTTGGAGAAGTGCCCTTTCCAGACCATTAATGTACAGAGTGAACAGTAAAGGTACCAGAACACAACCTTGCCCCACTCCTCTACTCAACTTAAAGGGTTTTGAACATTTTTCGTTGAGGCTAAAACCAACCCGAGCGGTTGAGTGCTGGTACAAATGCCTGAGCATGTCAACATATAGCATTATAGATAGGTAACAGTGAATTGCAGGGATGTTTTTCATCGATGGGTTCTGAGTGACATGAAATAGGCAATGAGAGCAGAACCTAGAGGTGAAAACATCCTCGTAATTCACCTTTTAGCCATCTTTAGATTTATGTTATGTATGGCCCCACAAAATCATCTAGAACTGCTTTCAACTTACCTGCCATCCTTGACCAACCCCCACCACCTTCTCTGCCTTCTTTCTCCCTCCTTGCAACCTTAGTTTCTGGCAAAGCAGACAAGCAGTGCTGCACTGACAGCCTGCCTAGACCTTTATGATATGCCAACAGTGAATAACAAGTTTTGTTATCAACTGTTACTACATCAAACCAGTGAGTTATCAGCTTTAGAAACTGTGAAATTAAATGAAATAAAATGTGAATTTATAAAGCGCGCTTCTGTCGGAGATGTCTAGGTGCTAACCCAACAGGAAAATTACAAAAGAAGTAGAAATGGAGCAGTACAGCTACCTATTGGTTAAAAAGCTGTTTTCAAGCCCTTCGTGAAGGGAAGCAATTGTGTCATTTTTTCGAGATCTTGGGGGGAGAGTGTTCAAAAATCTGGAGGTACAAGTAACAAAACGTCTGCCTTCCCATTTTGCCCTTCTGTCCCTGGGAACAATTACATTACCTGCTGAGGATGATAGTAAGGATCAGGAGGGGATGTGTCAGCAAAATCTTTGCCTCAAGTAAAGGGGACCAGATTTACGTAATGCCTTGAAGGCTATACAAAGTGCTTTAAAGGCAATCCGTTTTTCCATAGGAAGCCAGTGTAGTTTAATCAAGGTTTGTGAAGCCAATTGGTATTTAGGAATGCCTAACAGTAGGCGAACTGCTGCATTTTGCACCACTTGTAGCTTATTAAAAAGCTTTTTCTGTACATTGATAAATGGAGCATTGCAATACTCAAGTTTAGACAAAAGGAGAGCAGACACCACAGTCTTCTGCAGCTCCTGAGGGATGAACGTAAAAACCTTCTTTAGCAGTTTTAAGCTGTAGAAGGAGAAACAAGTAATAGCTTTGATCTGATTTTCAAATGACAGATTACTGTCAAACATGAATCCTAAGATTTTAACTTTTGGAACTGGAATGGGAAGATTTCCCAACTCTTGTGGCAACCATATAGGTGACTAAAATGAGGTTTTGCTTCCAAATAACAAAACCTCGGTTTTACCCAAGTTGAGCTTTAAATAATTTTCATTCATCCATTTGCTGACCTTTTGCATCCAGTCATAAAATCTTACAGCCATGTCTACAGGGTTGCTGGCCACTGACACCACAATTTGGGTGTCATCGGTTAAGACACCACTGAAAAACAAATGACTTGGGGGCATATTATCAACGGCCAGCGATAATTATCGCTGGCCGTTCTCAGCGTGAGAATTGTTATCGCCGGCTACCGCAGATAATTATCGCCATGCTAGCGCTGTATTAACAACGCATAGCGCAATGGCGATAATTATTCCTGCGATAGCTTGTTTTCCATGGACCAGCGCTGGTTTTCCAGCGATGTTCCATGGAAAACGGCGATAACCTTGCTGATACGACCCTGTGGTCGTATCAGCATAATCCACCTCCAATACAAAGTATAGGTAAGTCAGCATTTTTGCAGACGTTAGTTTTGGCGAAAACCGCGGTTTTCGCCAAAACTAACGTCTGCAAAAATGCCTGGGCCTCCTTGTAAATATTGCGATGTGCACATCAGCGATATTTATAAGGATGTTCTGCCCAGTGACGCCCACTTTGCATCTCATTAGAGATGCAGAGGGAGGCGTCGGGTAAAGGGTGCTAACATGCGCTAATGCATGTTATCACCCTCTTGTTAATAGGGCGAAAACATTATCTCCGCTTTTTTGGCTTTTAAAGCCAAAAAAGCGGAGATAAGGCCCTTGATAATATGCCCCTTGATAAGATGGGCCAACGAGGAAACGTAAAGATTTAAAATGGTGGGGCTTTAAGGACGATCTTTTCGGCACACAGGAAGGGAGGGAAAATTAATGTGAGGGGAATTCGTCCAAGGGCACATCTTGCTCGCAGCCAAGCACAAAAGATTTTAGCAAAGCAAGAGCCGTAGCTCTAATACCTAGGGAGTAAAGACGTTCAATAAGCAGGTCATGACTGACCATGTCAAAAGCTGCCGAGAGATCTATCAAAATCAAGGCAGCATTTCCACCCTCCTCAAGCATCTGGCTAATGTCTTCTGACGCCCCAATTAAAGCAAGTTCTGTGCTATGCTCTGAAGCTGTACTGAGACGGGTCCAGCAAGTGATTGTTATTTATAAAAGCAGTCAGTTCCTGACTGATGGCTTTCTCTACCAGCTTTGCTGGAAAAGGGATATGAGAAATGGGCCTGTAGTTATTGAGATCTGATGCGTCTAAATTTGTTTTTTTGAGAAGTGGCAAGATTAAAGCTATTTTCAACGCTTTTGGAAAACAGCCCATGCTGAACATCAAATTGAAAATGTCGATCAGATAAATTGAGACCATTTCAGAAATCAAATGTAAGACTTTCTGGGGACAGGAATCCAAAGGAGAGCCTGATTGAATTTCAATAATTAGGTTTTGAACCTGAGCAACTGTTAGTGGGGAAAAGGAACAAAGAATCGGAAAATATTGATCTGAGTTCAATGAATCACAGGGTGATCAAGACTGTTCGCAGTCAAAATGCGTAACTGAAATAAATTACAACTGCCAAGCCAATTCCCCCTGAGTGTGCGCTTTACTTCGTTTTTGAGAATAATCTATGAGCCCAGCGTGCTCCGCCGGCACGGTGCACCACCTACCCATGGACCCATAGATCGGAAGGAGCTCTTTGTTGATAGGATATATATATATATATGTGATAGGTCATGTGATCAAGGCTGGTAACGGCCGAAACGCGTCATGGCGGTATGGAGAAGCACTGAATAAAGACTTTATTGCACTCTATTGGGTCCACTCTCGTTTCTTCCGTGGAGGAGCAGCAGACGAGTTATCTTTGGATATATATATATATATATATACATATATATGTATATATATATGTATGTATGTATGTATATATATATATATATATATTCTTGAAACATAAATAATTAGAAGATAATACTGATAATAATTAGGTATTACATTAAACTAGTTTTTACAATTCAAATAAAAATTTAGACTTGCAGGGGTCAAATTCACTAATCCACTGTAACCTGGCCAACAGTATGGAATGTGTTGGACTTTGAAGGGGCTAGATTTACTATTCCAGCCCCAACATAAGCAACAGCAGGGAAAGTGTTGTACTTTGAAGGCGTCACATTTATTATTACAACTCCAGCCTGAACAGCAGTAGGGAAAATGTTAAACTTTGGAAATCATAGATTAACTTTTCCCAACCCTAAAATAGTAATACCTAAATATATATATTACCTACTGGCGGTCGCCAGTAGGTAGTTATAGTTAGAACCTAGTTTCCGTAGGAAAAGCGTTTTTTGATTTGCCAATATCTTTGGCGCCGCTTGACAAATCTTCGCAAACTTTTCAAAACTAATGGGGCACTCCGGTCAGCTCCTGTCTTAAAAGTTGCGGGGTGATTCGTCGAGAAAAAAGGGGGGTCCCAAAATGCGCTTTCTCCATGTTAATTTCCATAGGAAACTTTAGACAAAGCTACAGCCTGAACTGCTGAACGGAATTACACCAAATTTGGCAGAAACGTAGCTCTTGGTTCAGAAAGCGTGCTTTTTTTAAAATGGTGTAAATCCGTTCAGTAGTTCCTGAAATATTCATATTTAAAAATCTTTATATATCGGGTGGCCACGGTGGATCCGCGAACCCTCCCGAACACGAGCTCTAGTCTGATTGGCTGCCAACGCTCCAAACCAAAAAGTGTTGGCAGCCATCATGTGAATCGGTTGAACCGAGTCACAAGAAAAAAGGTTAAAATGAAGAAAAGGGGGCAGGGTAGAAACACCCTGACCCCCTAGGACTGCTCAACCCCAAGGACCAAAAAAAGCATTTTTATTAATTTTTTGGGTGGGATTTGCGGACCCTACGGGAATCCCGCCAAAATCTTCTTTAAAAAACGAAGCGCGGTCCCCTGCCCTTAATTTTTCCTAAGCCCCTGGGTGGGCCAGATCCCGGGGGCTATCCTTCATTATTATGTGGGGGCCCGAAGGGGCCCCCGCAGCCCCGGGATCTGCCACTTCCCCGGGGCATGGTTAATAATAGGCGGGGGCACGCGGCCCCCCTGCAGCCCTGGGGACTGCCACCTCCCTGGGGCTTTAATTAAAAAATGCATGGGTGGCTCCTGCCCCCTACGCTGCCCCGGGGACCGCCACCTACCTGGGGCATTACTTTTATTACGGCGGGGGGCCTCACGGGCCCCCCCAAGCCCCGGGGACCGCCACCTTCCCGGCGCTTTAATTCCAAAATGTGTGGGGGGCTCCTGCCCCCTCACTCTTCCCCAGAGACCACCACCTCCCCGGGGCATTACTTTTATTATGGGCGGCATGTCCGCCCAAGCCCCCCAAGCCCTGGGGATTGCCACCTCCCCAGGGCTTCAATTTAAATAAAGAAGTGTGGGGGGGCTCCTGCCCCTCCCCACACTGCCCCAGGGACCACCACCTCCCCAGGACAAACATAAATTAAGTGTGGGGCTTTACACACAAAGGGAGTTGGCCACGGGCCCCCCCTCCTGGAGCCCTCCTTGGCCTTGGGGACCACCACCCCCCAGGGTCAGCTCCAGCAATGTCCCGGGGTGCCCACCCTCGGGACATTGCAGTTTTCTATGGCTGGGCAGGAGCACTGCTCCCGCCCTGCCATAGCAAACAGTGTACTCGCTTTGCTCTCACTTGTTCAAAGCGAGTACACTTTGCATGTTAGCAGCTCTCTGGGTGGTAAAAAGCAATGCCGGCCCCCGCAGGAGGCGCAAGCCGGCCGGGACTGCAGGGGCCTTCAGGCTTCCCCTGCGGTCCCTTTAAAGATGGCCATGCCCCGGAGAATGGGGTCCCCAGGGCCGAATATGGCCCGGGAGAGGGCCACTCGGCCCCCTCCCTGAAAAAAAATTAAAATTAAATGGCCAAGCCCCGGGGGATGGGGTCCCCAGGGCCGCAACTGGCCAGGGGACGGGGCCACGTGGCCCCCCTCCCTGAAATAGAAATACATATTTTTCTTAAATGGCCAAGCCCCGGGGGATGAGGTCCCCGGGCCAAAAATGGCCTGAGAGGGGGGCCGCTCGGCCCCCTCTTAAAACTAAAAAAATAAATGTAAAAAGAATTGGCCGGGCCCCGGGGGATAGGGTCCCCGGGGCCAAAATTGGCCTGGGGAGGGGTGCTACACAGCCCTACTCCCCTTTAAAATAATTGTATATGCAAAGGCCTAGCCCGGGGGATGGGGTCCCCGGGGCCAGTATCGGCCTCCCTTTGTATTTTGTTTTCTTTAAAATGAAAAGTGGGTCTGGCCCCCTGGGATGGGGTCCACAGGGCCGAAAAGAGTTAAGGGAAGGGGGGCCACACAGCCCCCCTTCCTAAAATTAAAAAAAAAAAAAAGAAACTGGCAACTCGCCCGAGGCCCTGCCTCTTCCCTGCACCACTGTGCAAATGCGCCTAGTGGCACATTCTGGGTGGGGGATTAAGTCCCCTTCGATCCTAAGGGTCCTTAGGGGTCAACTAGCCCACCAGGTACCTCTAGTAAGCCCCACACAGTGGGATTGCTGGGAAGTAGTCTGAGGCCATGCCCCTTTTTACAACACTCTGCAAACGCTCCTCTTGGCGCACTGCTGGTGGGGCGATGAGGTCCCCTTGTGTCCTGAGGACTTCAGGACTAAAGTTGACATTATCCCCCAAGCAGCAGTGGGCCAGGAGGTGCGTTTGCAGAGTGGTGTAAAAAGGGGCGTGGCCTCCGACCACTCTCAGCAATCTAGCTGTGTGGGGCTTACTGGAGGTAACAGGAGGGCTAGTTGGCCCCAGGGACCCTCAGGAGCCAAGGGGACTTCATCCCCCAACCAAGAGCACACCAGGAAGCGCGTTTGCAGAGTGGTGGAGAAAGGGGGCGTGGCCTGTGTCCACCTCTCAGCAATCCCACTGTGTGGGGCATACTGGAGGTAACAGGTAGGCTAGTTGGCCCCTAAGGACCCCCAGAAGTGAAGGGGAGTGGTGGGCAAAGGGGGTGTGGCCTGCTATGAGAACTTAGCAATCCTGCTGTGTGGGACTTACTGTAGGTAATAGGAGGGGTAGTTGGCCCCCAAGGATGTCCTTGGGGGCCAACTAACCCTCCTGTTACCTCCAGTAAGCCCCATACAGTGGGATTCCTAAGAGGTCTTCGGAGGTCACGCCCCCCCCCTTTCTCTACCACTCTGAAAACGTGCCTCCTGGCACACTACTGTTGGGGATGAAGTCAACTTTACTCCTGAGGGACTTTGGGGGCCAAGAAGCCCTCCTGGTACCTCCTGTAAGTCCTACACAGTGGAATTCCTGAGCGCTGGTCGGAGGCCCAGCCCCCTTTCTCCACCTCTCTGCAAATGTGACTACTAGTTAAAGAAGCATTTGCAATGTAATTACGTGGTATGGTAGTCTGTGTTGTGGAGTGGTAACCTCAGGTTTAGTCTTCCTCGTTTTCATAGAAGCTAAACTATAAACTCAATGAGACAAAAAAATTAGGAACCACTGAGGAGCACTTCTCGACCTAGTCAGAGGTATGAGCAGGGCCACTGGAATTATGCGACTGTTTGGCTGCACTGACTTTCGCACAATTATACATTTTCCGCATTTCCCACATAATCCATCATCTGCTGCATAATCTGCAGATTTGAACAAAAAAACCTTGTTTCTAGCTCAAACGGCTCAAACGTTCCCAAAAATGCAGTGACACGTGTTACAGCGTGGTGGAAGGCCCTTTGCAAACCTAGAATGGTCACCTGTTAGTTATTGCTAATGTGGGTGTTAAATTGGTACTAATGGTGTGCAAACAACTCTTGCTTCTTTCTGCGCCTCTCTTGCCTCTTTCTGCATTTCTGTTGCTTCTTTCTGCACCTTTCTTTCTTTTTCCGCACTTCTTTTGCCTCTTTCTGCTCATCTCTTCCACTTTCTGTACCTCTGTTACCTCTTTCTGTACCTCTGTTGCCTCTTTCTGCACCTCACTTGCTTCTTTCTGCACCCCTCTTGCCTCTTTCTGCACCCTTCTTCCCTCTTTCTGAACCTCTCTTGCCTCTTTCTGCACCCCTGTTCCCTCTTTCTGCACCTCACGTGCCTGTTTCTGCACCTCTCTTGCCTCTTTCTGCACCTCTGTTGCTTCTTTCTGCACTTCTCTTGCCTCTTTCTGCACCCCTCTTGCCTCTTTCTGCACCTTTGTTGCTTCTTTCTGCACTTCTCTTGCTTCTTTCTGCCACTCTCTTGCTTCTTTCTGCACCCCTCTTGCCTCTTTCTGCACCCTTTTTCCCTCTTTGTGCAACTCTCTCGCCTCTTTCTACACCTCTCTTCCCTCTTTCTGTACCCTTCTTGCCTCTTTGTGCACCTCTGTTCCTTCTTTCTGCACTTCTCCTGCCTCTTTCTGCACCCCTCTTGCCTCTTTCTGCACCTCTGTTGGTTCTTTTGCACTGCTCTTGCTTCTTTCTGCACCTCTCTTGCATATTTCTGCACCCATCTTGCCTCTTTCTGCACCCCTCTCCCCTCTTTCTGCACCTCTCTTGCCTCTGTCTGCACCCCTGTTCCCTCTTTCTGCACCTCTTTTGCCTGTTTCTGCAACTCTCTTGCCTCTTCCTGCAGTTATCTTGCCTCCTGCACCTCTGTTGACTTTGGCACACTATGACGAATCTTCATGAAAGGTTCCAAAAAAAGATCATCCACCTTAACCCCTTCCTGGAAAGTTTCAGTGTGATTCATCAAGTAGAGGGCCAAGAACAAGGAGGGGTCCCGAAATGTGTTTTCCCCATGCAATTTTCCATTGGAAAATTGAACAGCAATAACTCAAAATGGCTAAATGGAATGACACCAGATTTGGCCGATAGCTAGATCTTGGTCCCTAAAGCATTCATTTTGTGATTTTGAGTAAATCCATTTAGTAGTTTTTGAGAAATTAAGGTTCAGAATTTATGTTTATACCACATCGTGGAGGATCCGCGAAGCCGACAGATCTAGAGATAAGGTTTGATTGAATGCTACCATATCATGTTATTGCAGCCATTTTAGGACTTGGCAACTCAGTCTGCTGTCAATTAACATAAGTGTAAAAAAGATATAGGGAGACAGGGTAGGGATACCCTGTCCCCTAGGCCTGGTGGGGGGTCCCAGAGAGAAGACTCCCCCTAGGGCCAGCAATTTAAATAAAAAAAATGTTACCTCACATTTGCGGTAAACTATTTATTTAAAAGATGGCTCCTGCCATTTTTTTAAACAAAAAATCCCAGAGTGTGCAAGGGTCCATCGGGACGCTGTAACATAATATTTTGTGGATGGGGCATGCAACCCACCACTCAAAGCCTTTTAGAGGCCCTGTTCCCATCCCCACAAGGCGGCAAAACCTTTAAATATTGCATGGGAGTCCCAGTGCCCATCTGGTACACCCGCAGCAACTGCTGGACATGGGGCCACTGGGGGAGTACCAAGGCTTCAGCAGCCCCTACCTGCTCCCCAGCCTGCCTCCTCTCTGTGTGACAGGAGCCGTCTCCACCTGCTTGCTCCCACTTGGCAGAGGCAGCTTTTCTCCCTGCTGCTGCTAGACAGGAGCAAACCTGTGTTCCCTCCTTACAAGACTGCGGGCAGGGACTTTAAGTTCTTCCTGCCCAGGTTTTTACAGGCAGGGACCTTCATTGTCCTGGGGGGTCACTGGACTACTGCTGCCATCGGCCCAGGACACGGGGTCACCGAGACCACGGGGGTCCAAAAGACAAATCTGCCCTGAGGGAAGGGGTATCGAGGGGCCCTTAAGTGACTTGAAGAGGGGGGCTCATGCCCCATTCCTAAATCAGCCCTATAGAAGGGTTAGGGAGGGATGCAAGACCTCTGACCTCCTGGTCAGGGAACTCCGCTCTCCCCTCGCATAGCTCCGTCATTGTTCCGCTGCCTTCCAGCACCTCTCTGTCCTCAGGTAGGTGTTCGAGGCCCTCCTCCACCCGCAGGCTCCTGCCTGCACCTCATCCTTGGTGGTCCAGTGGGAGAGCCTTGCTCTTCTGCTGGTCCGCTCGGCCAGTCTTTTCTGCTTCCTGTTTTTGTCTGTCTTTTCTGTCTGTCTGGTTCTGTTCTTTTTATTGTGCCTGTTCCTGTTCTCTGTCTTTTTGTTTTTCTGTTGCTCTTAATCTTTTTTGCTTTCTTGTGTCCTCTCCTCGTATTGTGCCCTGTGTACGTTTTCTCTCCCCTTTCCTGCCGCTGCTGCCCCCGCGGCCCCTCCCCCCTGCTGGTTCCCGCTCCCACCTCCCAGCCACGCTCCCTCCCCTGTCCCCTACTTAATGGTGGCAGCTGCGCGGCTGCGCAGCGGACGCACGCAGCGGGTGCACCAAAGGCAAGCCCATCTGTGCATGTCCGTGACCTGACCATGACAAGCCAGGAAACCTGGTACCCCGACCCTCCACCACTACAACTCAGCTGCCCTCCACGCACTCAACACCTGAAGAAACAACTGCCATCTGCCGACACCGGACACCACCCACGGCCAGTTCTCCTGCCGACACTGCCGCCAAAGCTTCACCCACCTCCGGACCCCCACGGTCTCTGCCCACCCTCTGGACGCCAGCGCATCCGAACCCCTGAGATGCATCCTGCTCCACATATGCTCCCTGCACAGACATGCAGTAGAGATCTGGGACTTCCTCGACTTCCTTTTGCCAGACGTTGCCTTCCTCACGGAAACCTGGACAAATGCCACCTCCACCCCTGACATCGCCACCGCCATCCCCGATGGATACAAGATCCAGAGAAAGGACTGCCCCAACCACCCAGGGGGAAGACTAGCCATAGTCCACAAGAACTCCCTCCTACTCACCACCTCCAGCACGAACGACTCCTTGTCCCCCATTTCCAGATCCAGACCAGCCCCAGAACGACCCTATGCAGCACCCTTGCCTACAGACCTCCAGGATCACGAACCACATTCACCACAACCATTACCGACCTCATCACACCCCATGCCATCGCCTCCATGGACTACATACTGCTCGGAGACCTGAACTTCCACCTCAACAACCTCAGCGACCCCAACTCCACCGCCCTCCTGGACAACGTCACCAACATCAGACTGAAACAGCTCGTCACCACCCCTACCCACAAGGCAGGACACACCCTTGACCCCATCTTCGCAGGAGGGAACAACATCTGTTTCAGCCAGACCATGCAACCCCCCTGGACAGACCACCACTGCATACACTTCTCCTTCGAAAAAACCACCACTCACAAACCTGCACCGTGCCCTCCGTGAAGGAACTGGAACAAGATCACCGAGGAGCACATCAACTCCACCCTCAAACACGATCCCCCTCCCGCCACGACCAACATCAACTCTGCAGCCTACAAACTACACAGATGGATCACCAACTGCGCAGACAAGCTCGCCTCCCTCTGCAATTCCAACAGACAGCGCCCTGTGAAAGCCACCTGGTTCACCACCAACCTCCTAGAATCTAGACACACCTGCAGACGTCTCGAGAAAGCATGGAGAAACACCAAAACCCCAGAAGCTCGAACCACCTACAAGAACGCCATGACAGAATACCACCAATGCATCAGATCCACCAAAAGGACTTTCATCCAGAACAAAATCCTCGCCAACTCCACCAACTCAAAGGAACTCTTCAGCATCATTCAGGAGTTCACCTTCCCAGGACCTCTGCAACAAACTCGGCTCCTACTTCCATCTCAAGATCAAGTCCCTCTACAACAACTTCAACGAACAAACACCAGACACCCAAACCACACCTACCCCCGGAAACGCCAGCCATCCGACCATCTCCACTTGGACCCCAGTCACCACCGAAGACACCGCCACGACCAAGAAGAGCATTCACTCAGGAGCCCCCACAGACCCCTGCTCACCGCACATCTTCCACAGAGCCGCCACCTCCATAGCACCCGAGCAACAACGCACCATTAACACCTCCTTCGAATTCGGCACATTTCCCGACGACTGGAAATGCGCAAAAGTCAAACCCCTCCTCAAGAAGCCCTCCGCAGACCCTACGGACCTCAAAAACTACAGACCCATCTCTCGCCTCCCCTTCGTGGCTAAAGTCTGTGGAGATTTGTGGGGATTACTGGAGGTAACAGGTGAGCTAGTTGGCCATCAAGGACCCTTTAAATAGATGTCCCGCCCACAAGTACCATGATGCTCTCCAGGCCCATTGTGGGCGGGACATCTATTTAAATTACAACAGGTGACTGCATAGTTTGCTGTTGACTCTTGCTGGGCTTGTGAACAAGGGCGGGGAAGCCCAAAACGCGTAAGGCCGTATTTTAAGACTTCTTGTCTCATTCTGTGCTTGCTGCAATCTTCATTAAAGGACCAAAACTCAACCGTGAGTGCAATTCTATCTGAGGGCAACCTTTGTTTTTTGAATATTTACGGCCGGTCCAGCCATGGAAATGCGCCGCCGCGGAGGAGCGGATCTGGGATGACAGCATATCATTGTCATATTCAGACTGGTGGTTCCTTTGTGAATTATGTGGTATTGGCAGTAAACAGACATGCGATATGGACGTCAATCCACTTGGGTGGAACTGGGCATAATTTCGGGAGCAACATCAAAACCCACTGGGGTAACACGTATGCAGCATCACAAGTACCATGATGCTCTGCAGGCGCATTGTGGGCGGGACATCTATTTAAATTACAGCAGGTGACTGCATGGTTTGCTGTTGACTATTGCTGGGCCTGTGAACAAGAGCGGGGAAGCCCGAAACACTTAAGGCCGTATTTTAAGACTTCTTGTCTCATGCTGTGCTTGCTGCAATCTTCATTAAAGGACCAAAACACACCCGTGAGTGCAATTCTGTCTAAGGGCAACCTTTGTTTTTGGATATTTACGGCCAGTCCAGCCGTGGAAATGCACCGCCACGGAGGAGCGGATCTGGGATGACAGCATATCATTGTCATATTCGGACTGGTGGCTCCTTTGTGAATGATGTGGTATTGGCAGTAAACAGGCATGCGATATGGACGTCAGCCCACTGGGGTGGAACTGGGCATAGTTTCGGGAGCAACATCAAAACCCACTGGGGTAACACGTATGCAGCACCACAAGTACCATGATGCTCTGCAGGCACATTGTGGGCGGGACATCTATTTAAATTACAACAGGTGACTGCATGGTTTGCTGTTGATTCTTGCCGGGCCTGTGAACAAGGGCGGAGAAGCCCGAAACGCGTGAGGCTGTATTTTAAGACTTCTTGTCTCATGCTGTGCTTGCTGCAATCTTCATTAAAGGACCAAAACCCACCCGTGAGTGCAATTCTGTCTGAGGGCAACTTTTGTTTTTTGAATATTTACGGCTGGTCCAGCCATGGAAATGTGCCGCCGCGGAGGAGCGGATCTGGGATGAAAGCATATCATTGTCATATTCGGACTGGTGGTTCCTTTGTGAATGATGTGGTATTGGCAGTAAACAGGCATGCAATATGGACTTCAACTCACTGGGGTGGAACTGGGCATAATTTCAGGAGCAACATCAAAACCCACTGGGGTAACACGTATGCAGCACCACAAATACTATGACGCTCTGCAGGCCCATTGTGGGCGGGACATCTGTTTAAATTACAACAGGGGACTGCATGGTTTGCTGTTGACTCTTGTCGGGCCTGTGAACAAGGGCGGGGAAGCCCAAAACGCGTAAGGCCGTATTTTATGACTTCTTGTCTCATGCTGGGCTTGATGCAATCTTCATTAAAGGACCAAAACCCACCCATGAGTGCAATTCCGTCTGAGGGCAACCTTTGTTTTTTTTATACATATATATATATATATATACACACATAAAACCAAAGGTTAGAGTGCCAATACAGTGAAAATGTCTGGTAAAACATGCTGTTTTAAACAAACTAAACCACTGAAATTCTCTGGTTATAGTTATCTCAATTAACTATACCTCATGACCTAACTTACCTATAACTTGCCCCACCGGAATACACAGTGTTGTCTTCAATAACGTCACTTCAGATGTTGCAGTGATGTTATCAAAGAAGTCATAGAATATGTCATGAAGGATGTAAATTTGAGGTAATTAGGAGTGCATGGTGAGGGGACAAGTTATAGTTATAACATATATTACAATTCCTAACTATAGCGTCACTTTAACCTTTGTTATTTTTCAGTGAATTTCTATAGCTTGTTTAATGTAAACATGTGGTTGGGCGCAGGACTTGGTCTGTGGCCAGGCCCTGTGCCCAACCCCCCCACATGTCCCCAACCTTTGGCCGTGCATGGTATGGGGTTGGACACAGGGCCTGGGCTTCAATATTGATGTCATTTGAGAAGTCATCAGTGATGTCATCAGTGATGTCACTGACCATGGCACGAGTGATGTAATATGTGAGGTCAAAAGCAGTGCATTGTGGGGGCGCAAGTTATAGTTAACTCAGGTAATTCTAAAGGCTGAATTTCTCTGGTTTTGTATGAGTAAAATCTGACCCTAACTATAACATCCCTGTAACCTATGTTTTTTAGTAAATTTCTAAGGTTTTTTAAATTCTATTTGCTAACTATAACGTCCTTGTAACCTTTGGTTTTTTGAGTGAATATATATATATATATATATATATATATATATATATTACCTACTGGCGGTCGCCAGTAGGTAGTTATAGTTTGGACCTTGTTTCTATTCAGAAAGCTTTTTTTCTTTTGCCAATATCTTTGGCGCCGTTTGATGAATCTTCGCAAGATTTTCAAAACTAATGGCCCCCTCTGGTCAGCTCCTGTCTTGAAAGTTTGGGGGTGATTCGTCAAGCGGGGGCTGTGAAAAAAGGGGGTCCCAAAACGCATTTTCCCCATGTTAATTTCCATAGGAAACTTTAGACACGGCTACAGCCCGAACTGCTGAACCGGAATTACACCAAATTTGGCAAAAAGGTAGCTCTTGCTTCAGAATGCACTCTTTTTTTTAAATGGTGTAAATCCGTTCAGTAGTAGCTGAGAAATTCAAAAAATAAAAATATCGACATCTGAGCACCGAAGAGGAGTCGCGAACCCTCCCGAGCACGAGCTTCATTCTGATTGGCTGCCAACACTCCAAACCAGAATGTGTTGGCAGCCATCTTGTGACTCGGTAACCGAGTCACAAGAAAAAGGGAAAAAAAAGGTTAAAAATGAAGAAAAGGGAGCAGGGTAGAAACACCCTGACCCCCCAGGCCTGCTCAGGGGGTCCCACAAGAACCCCCAGGGCCAAAAAAAAGCATTTTTTTTTTTTTAAACGGCCGAATTTGCGCTGGGTGCGTGAATCCGGCCGAGAAAATTTTAAAAAAATGAATTGCAGGCTCCCATGCTCGTTGTACTTAAGCCCCCGGGTGGGCCAGGTCCCGGGGGCAATGCCTAATTAATTTGCGGGGGCCCACAGGGGCCCCCGCAGCCCCGGGCACCGCCACCTCCTTAGTTACTGCGTAGAGGGGCCGTGGGGGTTGCTCTGAAAGTCCAGCGCAGTGCAGGTACTGTGGAGATGGACCCTGAGGGGGTTATCTTGAAGGGGTGTGCAGAGGGGCCCGCGCGTTCTGTGCAGCTGGGCTGTGGGGGTTGCTCTGAAAAACCCGCGCAGCGCATGTACTGTGTAGAGGGGCCCATACGGGAAGGGGGTGCGAGGCTGTCATGAAAGACCCACGCAGCGCAGAGCAGCTCGCGCACGGAGCTGCGCTTCACCTGATGTAGTCAGACCTTACAGTAGGTCTTCCCGTCCTGCACGAAGCATGTGCACGTCTCATCCAGGTACTGGCTGCACTCGGTGCACTTGAGGCAGGCTGCGTGCCACTCCAGGTCCGGGGACACGCGCATGATGAACGGGTCATGGATCTGATTGCCGCAGCCGACACACAGGGCCAGGGTGGGCTTCTCTAGGGGGAAGGAACAGAGAGGTCAGACCCCAGCCGCTCTCCCTCACCCGGAGCTAGAGGGGCTCCCCCGGGCCCCTCCCTCCCCTGACACAACTAAAGCTGGAGAGTCTGACCCGGGCTCCCCCTACCCTCAGTGCACACATGGACCGTCTACCACCCCCCTCAAATACAGATACCCCAGAGCTAGTAAGGGTCCGCAAACAACACACACTAGAGGTAGAAGGGTCTGACCCGGAACCGGCCCATCCATATCTGGATCAGAAGTGAGACCTCCAAGCAACTGCACCCCACACACAACTCACCCTCTGTAAGACTGGCCAGACCACACACAACTCCAGCCCTGCTCAAGCAAGCCCCTATCTCTTCAGCAAAACAGGCCAGACACCGGACAGCCCCCCTTCCCCCTACCCCTCCACGTCTTCAGACAGATAGCCCCGCGACTCTCACATCTAGAGACCGGGGTGGGTATGTACTGGCAGGCCCCGTGCTCGTCACACAACGAAATCACAGGGTCAGACGCCAGACACTCGGGATACACACACCTGCAGCTGGTGAGGTAACCCCCCCATCTCATCGATACTGACCAGCCTCACACATCTGAAGTTTTGGAGTTGAGCCCCAGGAAATGCCAACTCACACAGGCCCTCTTCATCTGTGAGACTGGTCAGACCCCAGCCATCATACCATAAGACCCTTCCCACACCCCGCAAACCTCTGCTTCTTCAGTAATCCACATTCCACATCCAGCCCCAACCTACCCCCCTCGCCTCAACCCCCCCATTGGTAAGTCTCCCTGGACCCAAACTCAGGTCAGATCCCGGACAACCCCTATACAACTTCAGCAAAAGAGGTCAGACACCGGGCAAAGCTCTCACCTTGTCAGAGTAGTTCAGCGTCTACCCCGGCCCCATCCCACGCCACCCAAGTGTGTGTGAGCCACTATTCCAAAATCTTCAATAAATCAGAACAGGCCCCAGGTACACCCTAAAGCAGCCCTCGCCCCATGTTCAGACTGCAAAGAAAACATCGCAAGCTTTCATCATTGCAGCCATGCTGGATACACAACCGAAGAAAAACAGGCAAACTTCCTAAATGTACCCCAAGTGGTGCCTGGTGCCCGCCTCCCTTCATACAAACATGGAAGCCCTCAGAAGGCCCCCCCAAAGTAGGAAGTCACCCGGGGGCGTGTGACATGAGCCGGGAGCAGGAAACCTCTTCTAGACACCACCAGCTCAGATGCCACATGGCATGATCCGAGGGCACCCCTCCGCCCTGTGCCCAGTAAATCATGACAGCGCTAAAAAGCTGTGTCCTTGTGTAACATAACTGGTGCTCATGTAAAGCGCTCCAATACCTTCGGGTCGAGTTCGCACTATATAAATCTGCAATAAAAAAATAAAAAGCTCTATGCGTAGAAAGGGGGAGATGGGGCCGCTGTGGTATACACAACCGACCCCGCACATTTGGAAACAGGGGGCGTTTTCGGTCAGCTTGATGTACATGAATAAGTGCCATGAGAAGTGCAAACAACAAAAAAGGCAGAAAATAATGAGCGGAGAGCGCATCTTTGCCCTAAAATTCACCAAAAGTGCGTTCTTGAAATGGGATGTTTGAAATGAAAAAAACACGACCATGCGCTGTAAAGTAGGGAGGCAGCTCTGAATAAAGAAAAAATCGGTAAAACAAGTTTAACTCGCCCAGGAAACAATAACGCCAGCTAAAGGCAGGAGGGAGTGGTGGGCATTTACTCTTGGGGTGCTCTCCCATCGCCCCAAGGACAGGACACTGAAAGCTGAGCTCTAGCATCGGGCAGACAGACAGTCTGCGCAGAGGGCACAGCCCGGGCAGTGCAGGCGGAGCTGTGCTAGAGAGATGAAGGGTCAGTGTGCAGTGGTCTCTGCAGGAAAGAAGCAGCCGGGGATGCCGTGCTTCACAGTGGCCTGGGCAGGGCCGCTGCAGGCAGTTTAACCATATGCAGTGATTGCAGGCAGAGCTGGAAACCGTGCAAAGATGCTGCAGGCAGAGCTGTGCAGACGGAGTTGAGCTGCTTGCGGAGGTGCCACAGCTCGAGGAGTGCAAGTAAAGTTAAAGTTGGTGCACCGATGCTCCGTCAAGAGCTGTGCTGGAAACGCTGGAGCATGTCCAGTTCTGTTGCATCTTGAGATGTACAGGCACGTTTGAATCTGAGGCAGAGACGCTGCAGCTTCAGCTGTGCAGGTACCATCCAATCTTATTTATGCAGGATGCTGCAGGCACGGTTAAATATAATGCAGGACGGTTGCAAGTTGGTCTTTGCAGGCAGAACCGGAGCTTGCATAAAGATGCTGCAGGGAGTTGAATATTATGCAGGGACGGTAGTGCAGGCAATGTTCAAGCTTGTTCTGGAGTGCTGTAGCTTGTTCCCAGCTCTCCAGGCGGGGTTGATTTTTAATGAAAAGTTGCTACAATCAAATGTGATGCTTGAATAAGGATACTACACTTGAAGATGTGATGGTTTTAAAGGAATGCCAGAAAGCAGCAGCTTGCGTTGTGCAGGCAGAAGTCTTGCGGGGCTGCTGCAGTCTTAAGAGTGAAGAAGTTGCAGTCTGTGCTGGTAGCGCTGCACTAGATGCAGGAGGAGCTGCAGCCGAGCGGGGGGAGCTGCAGGTCCAGCCCTGCTGTCTGCTCACCACACACTCAAGCAGGACTAGGTGCTGCAAGTCCAGCCCTGTCCCAGACAGAGCGTGACGTCAGCACGCACGCCCAGCCAGGCCTGCTAGAAGCGAGTCCTCCCCGCGGCACGTCTTAAAGGAGTTGTCAGGAGAGATGATTGGACGAAGACGGCAGAAGGCGTTACTTTACTTGTGCAGGCCACACCCCCTAGCATCAACATTCCCTCAAATCAATCAATCAATCAGGGAATTGTAAGCGCGCTACTCAACCGTGAGGGTCTCAAGGCGCTGAGGTGGAGAGGGTCCGCAGATCTGTTTAGCCGAAGAGCCAGGTCTTGAGGGTCTTCCTGAAGGTGTTCAGGGAGGGGGCGCGTCTGGTGTCTGCCGGTAGCTCGTCCAGGTCTTGGCTGCAATGTGAGAGAAGGATCTTCCGCCTGCTCTGTGGATGCGCGGGGTTTCAGCCAGTGCGAGGTTGGAAGATCGGAGGTTTCTTTTGGGTACGTGGAAGTTGATTCTGTCGTTAAGGTATTTGGGTCCGTTGTTGTGTAGGCATTTGTAGGCATGAGTGAGGATTTTGAAATTGACTCTTTTCTCCACGGGGAGCCAGTGGAGACTTCGTAGGTGTTGGCTGATGTGTTCATGTCGCGGGATGCCGAGGACGAGTCTGGCGGCGGGGTTCTGTATTGTTTGGAGTTTGCGGAGTAGGGACTTGTTGATGCCAGCGAAAAGTGCGTTTCCATAGTCCAGTCTGCTGGTAATGAGTGTGTGGGTGACTGTCTTCCTTGACAGGGGGGATCCACTTGAAGGTCTTGCGGAGGATGCGGAGGGTGTTGAAGCAGCTGGAGGTGACGGCGTTGACCTGTCGGTTCATGGTGAGTGATGAGTCGAGTACGATGCCGAGGTTCTTGGCGTGGTCTGAGGGGGTAGGTCGGCCACCAGGTGCTGTCCCATGCAGAAGGGGTGGTACCGAGGACTTCTGTCTTCTCGGCATTGAGCTTCAGGCAGCTGTTGGTCATCCAGACTGCGACGTCTTGCATTCCTTTCTGGAAGTTGAGTTTGGCAGTGGTAGGGTCTTTGGTGAGGGAGAGGATGAGCTGGGTGTCGTCGGCGTAGGATACGATGTTGAGGCCGTGTTTTCGGACGATGGCTGCGAGGAGGGCCATGTAGATGTTGAAGAGGGTGGGGCTCAGTGATGAACCCTGTGGGACTCCACAGGTGATTTTCGTGGGGTCGGAGAGGAAGGGTGGGAGTCTGATCCTTTGGCTTCTTCTGGTGAGGAATGATCGGATCCAGTCCAGGGCTGTTCCTTGTATGCCTGCATCGTGTAGTCTGGCGACTAGTGTGCGGTGGGAGACGGTGTCGAAGGCCGCTGATAGGTCGAGTAGGATGGGGGCTGCGGAGTGGCCTTGGTCCAGGAGGGTGCGGATGTCATCTGTGGCGGCGAGTAGGGCAGTCTCTGTGCTGTGGTTGCTTCGGAATCCGGATTGGGACGGGTCGAGGACAGCGTTCTCTTCAATGAATCGTGTCAGTTTCCTGTTGACTGTTTTCTCTGCAACTTTGGCTGTGAAGGGGATGAGCGAGATGGGCCGATAGTTCTTGAGGTCGGTGGGGTCAGCTGTGGGCTTCTTGAGCAGGGGTCTGACTTCTGCGCACTTCCAGTCGTCTGGGAAGGTGCCTGTTTTAAAGGTGGTGTTGATGGTGCGTTGTAGTTCGGGTGCAATGGCGGCCGCAGCTCTGTGGTAGATGTGAGGGGGGCAGGAGTCCGTGGGGGCCCCCGAGTGGATGCTTTTCATGGTTGAGGCGGTGTCTTTGGCCGTGATCGGTGTCCAGTTGGAGATGATGGGCTGGCTGGTGTTTCTGGGGGGCGGGGGGCCGTCTGTGGCACCTGATGGATGGTCGATGAAGTTGTCATAGAGGTTTTTGATCTTGATGTGGAAGTAGGTTCCAAGCTTGTCACAGAGGTCTTGGGATGGTGTGATGTCTGTGGCTTCGTTGTGTGGGTTGGTGAATTCCTGAATGACACTGAAAAGTTCCTTGGAGTTGGCCAGGATTTTGTTGTGGATGAAGTTCCTCTTGGTGGCTCTGATCTGGTTATGGTAGTCCATCATGGCATCCTTGTAGGTGGTGTGGTTTTCGGTTGTCTTGGTGTTTCTCCAGTTCTTCTCCAGGCGTCTGCAGGTGCGTCTGGCTTCTTGGAGAGTGGTGGTGAACCAGGCGGCTTTCCTGGGGCGTTGTCTGTCGGGGTTGCGTAGCGGGGCGAGCTCGTCTGCGCAGTTGAAGATCCAGGTGTGGAGTTCTCTGGCTGCGTTGTTTGCGTCGTTTGCGTCGGGTGCCCAGGTGTGGTTGTCTCGGGTGAGGGTGAAGTTAAGTTGCTCATCGGTAACTTTGCTCCAGTTCCTTCGAGGTGGGCGTGGGGCTGGTTTGGGTGCCTTGGGTTTGTTGATGGTGAAGTGTACGCAGTGGTGGTCGGTCCATGGCGGCTGTGTTGTGTGGCTGAATTGGACGCTGTTTCCTGCTGCGAAGATGGGGTCGAGGGTGTGTCCTGCTCTGTGGGTCGGTGTGTTGACGAGTTGTTTAAGTCCGATGCTGGCGAGGTTGTCATGAAGGATAGTGGATTTGGGGTCGCTGGGGTTGTCGAGGTGGAAGTTCAGGTCGCCAATAAGTATGTAGTTTGCTGAGGCGATGGCGTGGGGTGTGATGAAGTCGGTGATGGTGGTGACGAAGGGTGTTCGGGGGCCGGGGGGGTCTGTAGATGAGGGTTCCTTGGAGTGTGGCTTTGGGGGTGGTCTGGATCTGGAAGTGCAGGTGTTCGGCGGAGGGGAAGTTTTCGCTGGAGGTGGTGAGGCGGAGGGTGCTCTAGTGGGCGATGGCGAGGCCCCCTACTGGGTGATTGGGGCGGTCTTTCCTCTGGATCTTGTATCCATCTGGGATGGCGGTGCTGATGTCGGGGGCGGAGGATGCGTTGGTCCAGGTCTCTGTGAAGAAGGCGATGTCAGGCGAGAGAGAGTCGAGTAGGTTCCAGATTTCCATGGCGTGTTTGTGTACGGAGCGTACGTTGAGGAGGATGCATTTTAGGGTGTCCCCAGTGCTGGCGTCGGCGGTGTTGGAGGCCGGGGTGGCGGTGAGGGTCTGGCGGCAGTGGAGGCATGAGAACTGGCCGTGGGTCGTGTTCTGCGAGGCCTGTTGGCATTCTCTAAGTCTTCCAGGGTTGAGTGCGAGGAGGGTGGTGGTGTCGTAGCGATGGGTAGTGGAAGGTCCAGAGTTCCTGGCGCTGGCCGCGGTCGGGTCGCAGACGGGCTTGCCTTTGGCGCGCCGGCGGCGCATCCGCTGCGCGACCGTGCAGTGGCCGCCATTAAGTAGAGGAGGTGGGAGGGAGGAGAGGCTGGGAGGCGGGAGTGGGGGAATTCCGGAGGGGAATTCCGGGGGGAAATTCTGGGGGGAGGGGCCGCAGGGGCAGCAGCGGCGAAAGGTGAAAGGAACAGGCAGGCACGAGAAAATAAAAACAGTGGTGGAATTAGAGCAAGACACAGATGGGCTCACAAGTCACCACTTCACGTCAAACGGTTGTACCATCCAAGAGGGTATGTTCTTTATAGACGGGCGCAGGAGAGAAAGAGAGTAGGGGGTAAAATTTACCCACATGTGGGCAAAGGTGACACTGTGTATTTATTTATTCTTTTTTCAAAACAGGAGCTGACCGGAGCGAACCATTAGTTTTGAAAATTTCGCAAAGATTCGTCAACCGGTGCCAAAGATATTGGCAAAAGAAAAAATGCTTTTTGAATAGAAACAAGGTCCTAATTATAACTACCTACTGGCGACCGCCAGTAGGTAATATATATATATATATATAAATATTCACTGAAAAAACCATAGGTTTCAGGGACGTTATAGTTAGAAATTAGCAATTAAAAACCCTTAGAAATTCACTAAAAAAAACATAGGTTTCAGGGACGTTATAGTTAGAAATTAGCATTTAAAAAACCTTAGAAATTCACTGAAAAAACCATAGGCTTCAGGGACGTTATAGTTAGAAATTCGCTTTAAAAAACCTTTGAAATTCACTGAAAAAACCATAGGTTTCAGGGATGTTATAGTTAGAAATTAGCATTTAAAGAACCTTTGAAATTCACTGAAAAAACCACAGGTTTCAGGGACGTTATAGTTAGAAATTTGCATTTAAAAAACCTTTGAAATTCACTGAAAAAACCATAGGTTTCAGGGACATTATAGGTAGTTGGACATTTCAGCCGTACAAAACCAGTGAAATTCGGCCGTTATAGGTTCAGCTAACTATAACTCGCGCCACCGCAATGCACTGCTGATGACGTCACATATTACACCATTCATGACATGGTCAGTGACATCACTGATGACATCACTGATGACATCATCCACGTGATAATCTGAAGCACCTCCTCACACCCTAATATAACCTTTGATACACCCACTCTAAAATACAGACTGACATTTTCGAAACCATAGACACACCAATACCAGTTACTACATACCCACTCACTGATTCCTAGGTCTACATACACATCCACTTATTCACCCATACAGTCACTCATACATGCAGTAACTCATCAATACAGCACTATCATATGCACTCATACACCTATACAGACACTCACACATTGCCATTCAGCCATAGAGTTAGTCACACACCTAGTCAGTCATGCAAAAAATCAATCACACTTCCATTTACTCACCTATACAGTTATACACACACGACCTCACTTATTCATACAGATACTAACACATACTCACTCTCTTATACAATCACTGATACAACCACACACTCATCCATACAGCCACTCTCACAATCACTCACTCTCACATATAGTCATTTATATACTCCAACACTCACATATACTGCCTTTCACATATGTAGTTACTCACACATGTACCACTGAGACATCCATTCACTCACCAACACACCCATACACACAGTCACCCACCCATACAGCCCTTCACAGATGCACTCTTGAACCCATACACCCAGTGAATCACCCACTCACACATCCAAGCACGGAGTCACACACCCCCCACCCACCCACACAGACACTCAGGCACCCATACAGATACTCAAACAACCAATCAATAACCCATAAAGATACTCATGTAGCTACTCACCAATCCATGCTGCCGCTTACACACCAACTGAGAGACTATGGTTTTTTCAGTGAATTTCTAAGGTTTTTTAAATGCTAATTTCTAACTATAACGTCCCTGAAACCTATGTTTTTTTTAGTGAATTTCAAAGGTTTTTTAAATGCTAATTTCTAACTATGCCTACAGAGGTAGTACATGTGCAGAAAGAGGAAGAAATGCGCAGAAAGAAGCAAGAAAAATGCAGAAAGAACCAACAGAGGTGCAGAAAGAGGCCTTGTTGCAAAGTCATCCTGTGCCCCCAACTTTTTGCTGACGGGTAAAGGTGGTAACTGACTCTGCCTAACCAGGCCTAGAGCCAGTGCTATGCTAAAAGACACTTAGAATACAGTGAAAACACCTACATACACTAGGGTGCACTATGGGTTGGGGTACCCCTGTGATTGGCATGACCTCCCCTGTAAGGCCCTAGTACATAATAGGGCAGGGGGATTAAAACTACCTCTAAGTCAGAGGTGCAAAAACATGCTTCTTTAACTAGTAGTCGTGTTTGCAGAGTGGTAGAGAAAGGGTGCTCGGCCTCCGACCAGCGCTCAGGAATTCCGTGCGTAGGACTTACAGGAGGTACCAGGAGGGCTTCTTGGCCCCCAAAGTCCCTCAGGAGTAAAGTGGACTTCATCCCTCATCCCTTAGTCTGCCAGGAGGTGCGTTTGCAGAGTGGTGGAGAAAGGGGGCATGGCCTCCGAAGACGTCTTAGCAATCCTACCGTGTGGGACTTACTGGAGGTAACAAGAGGGGTATTTGGCCCCCAAGGACATCCTTGGGGGCCAACTACCCCTCCTATTACCTCCAGTAAGTACCACACAGCAGGATTGCTAAGTTCTCATAACAGGCCATGCCCCCTTTGCCCACCACTCTGCAAACGCTCTCCCTGGCGCGCTCTTCGATGGGGATTGAAGTCCCCTTCACTGCTGGGGTCCTTAGGGGCCAACTAGCCTGCCTCTTACCTCCAGTAAGCCACACACAGTGGGATTTCTGAGAGTTGGACACAGGCCCGCCCCCTTTCTCCACCACTCTGCAAACATGCCTCCCGGCGTGCTCTTGGTTGGGGGATGAAGTCCCCTTTCCTCATGAAGGGTCCCTGGGGGCCAACAAGCTCACCAGGTAACTCCAGTAAGCCCCACAAAGCTGGATTGCTGAGAGTGGTCTGAGGCCACGCCCCCTTTTTACACCACTCTGCAAATGCGGCTCCTGGCGCACTGCTGCTCGGGGGATGAAGTCCACTTGTGTCCTGAGGCCCTCAGGACACAAGTGGACCTCATCGCCCCACCAGCAGTGCGCAAAGAGGCACGTTTGCAGAGTGGTGTAAAAAGGGGCATGGGCTCGGACCACCTCTCTGCAATCCAGCTGTGTGGTGCTTACTGGAGGTACCAGGTGGGCTAGTTGGCCCCCAGGGACCCTCAGTATTCAAGGGGACTTAATTCCCCAACTTAGAACGTATCAGGGGGCGCGTTTGCAGAGTGGTGCAGGGAGGGGGCGGGGCCTCCAGCGAGATGCTGGCTTCTTTTTTATATATATTTTTAGAAGGGGGGCTGTGTGGCCCCCCTTCTTTCAGTATTTTTGGGGCCCTGGGGACCCCATCCCCCAGGGCCTGACCCTTTTTTTTAAATGTTTTTTTTAAAAACAGGAAGGGGGCCGCGCGGCCCCCCCGGGGCCACTATTGGCCCCGGGGACCCCATCCCCGGGGACCCCATCCCCCGGGCTGGCCTCTTTTTAAAAAAATAATTAAAGGGGAGGGGGGCCGAGTGGCCCCCCTCCCGGGCCACTATTTGTCCCGGGGACCCCATCCCCAGGGCTTGGCATCCTTTTTTTGATATATTAATAGGGAAGGGGGGCCGCGTGGCCCCCCTTCCCTAAGCCACTATTGGCCCCGGGGACCCCATCCCCCGGGGCTGGCCTCTTTTTAAAAAAATAATTAAAGGGGAGGGGGGCCGAGAGGCCCCCTCCCGGGCCACTTCTGGCCCCGGGGACCCCATCCCCCGGGGCTGGCCCTCAGCATTGGGGACCGTGGGGGGAGCCCCAATGCCCCCACGGTCACAGCCGGCTCCCCGTCTCCTGCGGGAGTGGGGTTGCTTTTGGGCAAGGGGAGCTGCTAACATGCAGCTCCCCTTGTCCAAAACCAATCTGCTTTGTTTCGTTGAAGCGAGAGCAGGTTTCCTGCTTTCGCTTCAACGAAGCAAAGCAGGGTTTGCTATGACAGGGCGGGAGCCGTGCTCCTGCCCTGTCGTAGCAAACAGCAATGTCCCGGGGGTAGGCACCCCGGGACATTGCAGGAGCCGGCCCTAGGGGGTGGCAGTCCCCAGGGCCATAAAGGGCTCCACGAGGGGGGCGGCGGGGCCCCCCTCCACATGTAAATAGCCCTGTGGAGGTGGTGGTCCCCGGGGGGCCGCAACGGACCCCCGTATTTACATATTCAATGCCCCGGGGAGGTGGTGGTCCCCGGAGCAGTATGGGGGGGCTTGAGCCCCCCCACACTAATTATTAGTTACAGCCCCAGGGAGGTGGTGGTCCCCGGGGCTTGGGGGGCACACGTGGCCCCCCCACCCAATTTTAATAAATCCCCGGGGCGTGGGGAGGCCCACAAGGCCCCCCGCCCTTATTTAAATAAAGTCCCGGGGAGGTGCCGGTCCCCGGGGCTGCGGGGGGGCCGCATGCCCCCGCACTTAAATTATAAAGCCCTGGGGAGGTGGCGGTCCCCGGGGCTGTGGGGGCCCCAATGGGCCCCCACACCATAATTTAGAATTGCCCCCAGGACCTGGCCCACCCAGGGGCTTGAAACAAACGAAGCGCGGGAGACCGCGCTTCGTTTTTTTAAATAATTTTGGCCGGATTCGCGCACCCAGCGCGAATTCGGTCGAAATTATTTTTAAAATATGCTTTTTTTGGGCCTGGGGGACCCCCCTGAGCAGGCCTAGGGGGTCATGGTGTTTCTACCCTGCCCCCTTTTCTTGTTTTAAAAAAAAAAATTAACTGTTTTCTTGTGACTCGGTTACCGAGTCACAAGATGGCTGCCAACACTTCCTAGTTTAGAGTGTTGACAGCCAATGAAAATGAAGCTCGTGATCGCAAGGGTTTGCGAATCCTCCTCGGTGCTCAGATATCGATATTTTTATTTTTTTAATTTCTCAGCAACTACTGAACGGATTTACACCATTTTTAAAAAAGCACGCTTTCTGGACCAAGCCCTGCCTTTTTGCCAAATTTGGTGTAATTCCGTTCAGCAGTTCGGGCTGTAGCCTGTTCCAAAATTCCTATGGAAATTAACATGGGAAAACGCGTTTTGGGACCCCCCTTTTTTCTCGGCCCCCGCTTGACAAATCACCCCGAAACTTTCAAGACAGGATCTGACCACAGAGCACCCCATTAGTTTTGAAAATTTCACGAAGATTCGCCAACCGGCACCAAAGATATTGGCAGATCAAAAAACACTTTTCCTATCGATAATAGGTCCTAACTATAACTACCTACTGGCGACCGCCAGTAGGTAATATATATATATATATATATATATATATATATATATATATATATATATATATATATATATATGCTAACTCCATGGACTGCGGTTAATGTCAGCGCACATTAACCGCAATCCATGGAGTTAGCATTGTGCAAGTCGGCGAACCCCCGAACAGATCGATTTCCTGGGGTAGTGGAGGCCGCTCTGTTGGAGCGAAGGTGCGGCGTGGAGAGCCCTCGTGTGCTCCCGGCAGGGCCTTACTTCTTGCAAGCCAGACCCCTCACTAGATTCTTGTCATGGTTCGGAGCTGGGCACCGTGGCATTGACCGTGCGGTGGGGGACGGAGGCTCACAGTTGTGTTTGGGCAATTAGGACACCGAAGTTGAGTAGCAGCAGGACAATGCAGCTTTATAGGTAAGCCCCCAGTGTGAGGCAATGAAGCCGTATTTGGAGCAAGTATGAGTGCTTACCGAGAGAATATTTTGGAGACTGTTAGAAATGGGATTTCTGGTTGGCTAGGGCTTGCGCCTAAGCCAGGCAGAAACCACCACTCTAGTCAGGGCAAGGGAGTTACACGCTGAAGATAACCCCTGCTCACCCCCTTGGTAGCTTGGCACAAGCAGTCAGGCTTATCCCAGAGGCAATGTGTAAAGCGTTTGCGCAACACACACACAGCAGCAACACACTAGGCACACTACAAAAGAAACTCCACACAAGGTTATATATCAAAATAGCCTTTGTATTATCCAAAACACATTAGAAACATAATCACACATTTGCACTGTGCCAACTGGCACTAGGCAATATTTACAGGGGATTATATACACCTGACAGGGCCAATCATGCCACTGTCAGAACCATCACAAATGCACAAGTAATAAATGTAGAACACAACCAGTAATGACTGGCGAAATACTGTCCTCAGCATTATATCCTACAACATAAATCATAGTATGCAATCAGCATCACATTAGGCGTAAAATACATTCTGCGCCAACCTCATAAGCCTAAACACATTAGACAATAATATCCTCACCAGCATAAACACATTATGCAATAACCTCACAAGCATAAACACATTATGCAATAACCTCACAAGCATAAACCTCAGATTAGGGAATAACCTCCTAAACATAAATCACATTAGGGCCTGGCATCCTACCAACCTCACACTGTCCCCCTTGCCAACTGGCCTTCTCAGAGGGCTCAAATGCCCTATGTCCATAATGTCAGGGCTTGGGCTGCCAATGCAGCAACATCAAAAGTGCGCAATTGCGCAGGCCTAAACGTGGCAGCTGCCGCTAATTGCTGTGCAGCTGGGAGAAAACTGGGGGCACTGGCACTCACTGTGCCCTCTAAACAAAGGTGCCCAATCGTTGCAGCTGCCCTCTATCAGGCTGGGCAGCTGTGGAAAATGGCCTGAGCCCCACTCTGGGACTCGTAACACAAGGATTGCCCAATCGTGGCAGCTGCCCTCTATCAGGCGGGGCAGCTGCGTGAACTACATCAAGGAGAAGGCATGGGCACCACTGTGCCCTTTGGACCCCACTGGGGCCCTGAAAACAAACGTGGCCATGTAGGGCGGGCACCACAATGTGCCCCGACACGCCCCCCCATCAGGGTTACAACTGAGCCTCCACTCACCGGGGCTCTGTGGATGATTCTGCCGGCTTCGCTGGTCACTCGGCGGTCCCCAGGCACCGACAATGTGCCTCAGTGGGTCCCGCCTTCCTTGGAGCCTCTCTCTTCATTTCTGCTGACACTGCGGGGCTCTCCCTCGCACACGGGAGCCCCGCTTCACTCTTGGCACCGCTTGGCCGGACTTCCTCTTCCCTCAGGCTCCTGAAGCTCCGCCCAACGTCAGGCAGCTTTGCCTGACTTCCGGGTCGCCACACTATTGCGGCGGCCGGTGGCTTCTTTCCTTTGGCGGCACAATGTGGGGTGGGCACCCGCTTTAGAATAAGGGCCTGAAGCGGGGTAGACACCCGCCTAAAAAGGCACCACCATGCGGGGTGGGCACCCACCTCCTAAATAGGCATAAAGCGGGGTAGGCTCCCGCTCGTCGGCACAATTCGAGGTGGGCACCCGCTGAAAAGGCACAAAATACGGGGGTATCCCCACGTCGGGATTCCCTCTAACAGGGCTGCAGCTCCGCGCTGCGAAGCCCCTGCTCTCCTCTTTTTGGCAAAGTTACAATATAGCGCTCACGAGGCGCTAGAAGCAAGAGTCCTGCATTTAAAAGTCCTTAAGGTCCTGGAAAATTAAAGGAAGAGCGCTCACAGGGCGCAAGAGTCTTCCAGGGTCCATGGGGCATAGCTGGGCCCAGGGAGGCCAGCACACAGGGCCCTCCAGCAGGGAGGCAAGCCCCCATGGCGGTTCCTCCTGGGCCCCAGCAGCAGCAAGCCTCAGCAAGTCAGGAACAGCACAAAAAGATGGGGTCACAGCCCCTATACTTATTCTCCTTTTCTCCTTTGTCTGCAGTGCAGGGCTTGGGGGAACCAGATGCAACTGGTTCAGGGGGGAATTGAAGCACTTTGTTTACAAGGTTCCTCTTCCCCTTTGTCAGGTGGGGGCTCGGTGATCAGACACACCACAGGGGGTGGAGCCAGCATTGTACAGGCTAGGCACAGACCTATTCAGGGTCAGGGGATTACTCCTCCCACTACTCCCAATGCAGATGTCCCATTCAGCCTAGTGCTGACTCACCCTGCCCCTCCTGGAGCCACACACACCTCCCAGCCCCTGTCACTCAAAAGCCAGACATGCAATTCACATCAGGCAGGCAGACACATAGCACACAGAAATGGCAACTTCTAAAAGTGGCATTTCTAAAATAGTCATAATAAATCTGCACACACCATTGCGCAGCATTTATTATTACAATTCCAACTATACTAAACTCGACCACGCTGCTCCTCTCATATCAGCGATTACCACTGAAACACTTATCAGGGAATCCACAATGCATTCCTATGGGAGGGCAGGCCAATCTTACCATATATAACACAGAGAGCGCACGCACTTTACACTGGACAGCAGTGCTAAAGTGCCCAGAGGCCTAAAACCACCAACACCATGTCAGAGAAAAGGCTAGGGGAAAGGCAAAAAGTTTAGGGATGACCCTGCAAAAAGGGCCAAGTCCAACACAACCCCCTTCCAGCCAAAACGCAGGGTAGACCAATCACTACCTTGATGGGCTTCCCTGCTTTGGGCGATAGAATGCGGACGCGGGCCCGCCACTGCAGGGACACCTTCCGGTTCTACGCCACTCTGAACCCAGGTGGTTCCCTCTGTAAAAGCTCTCAGGACCAACTAGGCTACCCCACTGGTACTCCCTAGCTGTCCATGGCCAGGACCAGGCCCTAGGCTCCCCAGATGTCACTGGTCCTTGCCAATCCACAGAGTGGGGGGCAGTAACCTCTGGCACATAATAGCCATTCTCCACCCTTCCTCTCAGTGTAGTTCCAAACTGCCACTGATCCTCCAACCTGGGGTTCCGCACTCTCCTCCTATGGAGGCAACCTCAGAACACCACTCACTCACCAGTTCAGGACCTCTCTCCAGCAACTGGTCTACCAACCTGGGATCTAAGCCCTCAGGCTGCACCGGGGTCAGAGGCGAGGACTCCCTCCCTTTGCACCCCCTTCCAGAGTACTGCACCCTCCCCTCAGGAGTGGTACCTCTAGAAGACAAACCGGTCAGGACACTGTTTACAGTTGTCCTTCCCTCCAGGTCAGACAACACCTGAACCTGGCCTCCCAACCCAGGGACGGAACCCTGCGGCTGAGCACCCGCCTGGCGCACCAGGACTTCCTTGGGAGCACGCATGCCCTCCCTGAGGGTGACACATAACTCATGTGTCGTGTGACAGTTTGCCTGGCGCAGATCTCCCGACCCCTGTCCACCTGACAGTGCATGAATACCCCCCAAAACAGAAGTGGTGTCACCATGGTCACTACTTGGTGACTCAGCCCTTCTGGCTGGCCCCTGACCCACTGATTCTTCCACTGGGGACTCTTTCCCCCTCTCACCCCTCAATCTGGACTTCTGCACCCTCCACTTAGGAGTGGCACTGCCAGACACCAGAACCACTGGAGCTCCACTTACAGACGCTCCAGGTTCTCCTGACACTAGGAGATCCCCCTCAAAATGGCCTACCAGTACAGCCTAGGCCCCCAACCTGGTGTTCCCTTAAGGAACCCTCCAGGCCCCGAGACTGGGTTTCGGGCACCTTGGGACACGCAGCCTCACACTCACTCATTCTCCACTGAGACAGGACGTGAGCCCCTACACCCCTCCCACTACACCGGGACCTAGCTGGGCTACTCTGAACCTCTTCCACCACGCAGGTCCGGAAGATATCTGAGCCACTCCTTTTAGGATCACTCCCAAATGCCTCTTCACATCCTCTAACACACAGCCAGAGGTCTGCCTCCCGTGCAGGTTCCCTGGGATCAGAGAACTCACACCCAATCGTCCAGTGCATCACAACACTCATCCACAAACTCCCCCCAAGACTGGTGAGACAGTTTCTTACTGCCCCTGAATCTCAACCTGTACCCCTCTAACTGGGAACTAGGTGCCATCTTCCGGGCTCTGGGAATGGGACTTCCTGCACTGGACTCCACATTGCTGCCACCACTGGATCCCACCCTTACTGGTGAATCCAGAAAACTAAAACTGCATTTAGGGGATAATCTACCCTCCCGAGCTAGTTTCTCCTTGCCAATTAAGTTACCACTGTAGGCCAACCATAGAAATAGCAAACAGCACAGGGGCAGTCACCTCCTCCAGCTTCTACTGTAGGCCAACCCCAGAAATAGCAGTCTGCATAAGGGCAGTTACCTCCTACAGATTCTCTGGTTTCTGTCCTTGGCAGGATACACAACTCATAGTGCAACAAGAAAACACATTTCAAAGAAATGCTACTTAAAACAAAATCAGAAACAATAATCCCCAAACTTGTGATTATCTAAATGCAGAGCTTGTAGTGCAACCAGTTGTTGCTGTGGTACTGCGCAGACGCAAGTCCTATCCCACCGCTGCCACCAATGTTAGAAATGGGATTTCTGGTTGGCATGGGCTTGCGCCTAAGCCAGGCAGAAACCACCACTCTAGTCAGGGCAAGGGAGTTACACACTGAAGATAACCCCTGCTCACCCCCTTGGTAGCTTGGCACGAGCAGTCAAGCTTATCCCAGAGGCAATGTGTAAAGCGTTTGCGCAACACACACACACAGCAGCAACACACTAGGCACACTACAAAAGAAACTCCACACAAGGATATATATAAAAATAGCCTTTGCATTATCCAAAACACATTAGAAACATAATCACACATTTACACTGTGCCAACTGGCACTAGGCAATATTTACAGGGGATTATATACACCTGACAGGGCCAATCGTGCCACTGTCAGAACCATCACAAATGCACAAGTAATAAATGTAGAACACAACCAGTAATGACTGGCGAAATACTGTACTCAGCATTATATCCTGCAACATAAATCATAGTATGCAATCAGCATCACATTAGGCGTAAAATACATTCTGCGCCAACCTCATAAGCCTAAACACATTAGACAATAATATCCTCACCAGCATAAACACATTATGCAATAACCTCACAAGCATAAACACAGTATGCAATAACCTCACAAGCATAAACCTCAGATTAGGGAATAACCTCCTAAACATAAATCACATTAGGGCCTGGCGCCCTACCAACCTCACACTGTCCCCCTGGCCAACTGGCCTTCTCAGAGGGCTCAAATGCCCTATGTCCATAATGTCAGGGCTTGGGCTGCCAATGCAGCAACATCAAAAGTGCGCAATTACGCAGGCCTAAACGTGGCAGCTGCCGCTAATTGCTGTGCAGCTGGGAGGAAACTGGGGGAACTAGCACTTACTGTGCCCTCTAAACAAAGGTGCCCAATCGTTGCAGCTGCCCTCTATCAGGCAGGGCAGCTGTGAAAAATGGCCTGAGCCCCACTCTGGGACTCGTAACACAAGGATTGCCCAATCGTGGCAGCTGCCCTCTATCAGGCGGAGCAGCTGCGAGAAATACATCAAGGAGAAGGCACAGACACCACTGTGCCCTTTGGACCCCCACCGGGGCCCTGAAAACAAACGTGGCCACGTAGGGTGGGCACCGACAATGTGCCCCGACACGCCCCCCATCAGGGTTACAACTGAGCCCCCACTCACCGGGGCTCTGTGGATGATTCTGCCGGCTTCGCTGGTCACTCGGCAATCCCCAGGCACTGACAATGTGCCTCAGTGGGTCCCGCCTTCCTTGGAGCCTCTCTCTTCATTTCTGCTGACACCGCGGCGCTCTCCCTCGCACACGGGAGCCCCACTTCACTCTTGGCACCGCTTGGCCGGACTTCCTCATCCCTCAGGCTCCTAAAGCTCCGCCCAACGTCAGGCAGCTTCGCCTGTCTTCCGGCTCACCGCACGATCGCGGCAGCCGGCGGCTTCTTTCCTTTGGCGGCACAATGCGGGGTGGGCACCCGCTTTAGAATAAAGGCCTGAAGCGGGGTAGACACCCGCCTAAAAAGGCACCACAATGCGGGGTGGGCACCTGCCTCATAAATAGGCATAAAGCGGGGTAGGCTCCCGCTCTTCGGCACAATGCGGGGTGGGCACCCGCTGAAAAGGCACAGAATTCGGGGGAATCCCCACGTCGGGATTCCCTCTAACAGGGCTGCAGCTCCGCGCTGCGAAGCCCCTGCTCTCGTCTTTTTGGCAAAGTTACAATATAGCGCTCACGAGGCGCTAGAAGCAAGAGTCCTGCATTTAAAAGTCCTTAAGGTCCTGGAAAATTAAAGGAAGAGCGCTCACAGGGTGCAAGAGTCTTCCAGGGTCCATGGGGCATAGCTGGGCCCAGGGAGGCCAGCACACAGGGCCCTCCAGCAGGGAGGCAAGCCCCCATGGCGGTTCCTCCTGGGCCCCAGCAGCAGCAAGCCCCAGCAAGTCAGGAATAGCACAAAAACATGGGGTCACAGCCCCTATACTTATACTCCTTTTCTCCTTTGTCTGCAGTGCAGGGCTTGGGGGAACCAGATGCAACTGGTTCAGGGGGGAATTGGAGCACTTTGTTTACAAGGCTCCTCTTCCCCTTTGTCAGGTGGGGGCTCGGTGATCAGACACACCACAGGGGGTGGAGCCAGCATTGTACAGGCTAGGCACAGACCTATTCAGGGTCAGGGGATTACTACTCCCACTACTCCCAATGCAGATGTCCCATTCAGCCTAGTGCTGACTCACCCTGCCCCTCCTGGGGCCACACACACCTCCCAGCCCCTGTCACTCAAAAGCCAGACATGCAATTCACATCAGGCAGGCAGACACATAGCACACAGAAATGCCAACTTCTAAAAGTGGCATTTCTAAAATAGTCATAATAAATCTGCGCACACCATTGCGCAGCATTTATTATTACAATTCCAACTATACTAAACTCGACCACGCTGCTCCTCTCATATCAGGGATTACCACTGAAACACTTATCAGGGAATCCCCAATGCATTCCTATGGGAGGGCAGGCCAATCTGACCATATATAACACAGAGAGCGCATGCACTTTACACTGGACAGCAGTGCTAAAATGCCCAGAGGCCTAAAACCACCAACACCATGTCAGAGAAAAGGTTCGGGGAAAGGCAAAAAGTTTAGGGATGACCCTGCAAAAAGGGCCAAGTCCAACAGAGACATTTTAATTTGAGCTGTGTTTTAGCAAGCTGCACTGCTGTTATCAGCTGTTTTGTGTTTTACAAGCAACAGCGGATTCTGACCGATCTGTTTCTCGGGGATGTATTTAAACTGAAACGCATTGAAATGAACTAGGGTGAAGACATTTAGATATGCAACAGTGCACCTTTAAAAGTGGTGTGAAACAATAATTTTGCGAGGGACAATTAATGTCTATTATGCAACAAGAGATTATTTTTAGCTTGAAGCAATAGTATGCCTTAATTGTCAAAGATTCCAGATATAATGTTGACATTTTTATGATGCCGAGTGTTTGTATAATTATTGCAGCTGCCATTTTCCTTGAACTACAGTCTGCCGCTCATGGGTGTACTTTAAATAGTGTGTACTACATGAATATTCCTCATTTAATTTAATTTAAATTACGATCTCAGTTTTAATTCACCATTTGGTATAATATTATGCGTCTCTCCTAAAGAATGTTGGTGCATGCCTATTAGTACATACTTCTTAATATATTTTTTCATTCAGTGAAATTAAATTGAGGGTATTCACCTTGAGGGTAGTAATATTTAAATTATTATAAAAGAATGATTTGAATTTTTATAGGCATTAGTGAATTACCCTGAGCATTTAGTAATTGTGTTATGATACCAGTGTTGCTCACAAATTAATAGTGTAGTATTTCTTCTATGTTTTCATTTACCAGAATATATATACTGCTCACAAGATGGTGCTCATTAAGTGACAAAGGCTGCTGCGCAGCTGAAACGCGTCCTGTCCGGTAAGGCATGAGGAAATAAACATATGCTGATCCTTTTCCGCCCCAGAGTGCCGTTTCTTTCATGAAGTGGAAAGATCGTTGGAGTATATATATATATATATGTATATAATCCAAGTAACTTGAAACGGATATCTAGAGTAATTCTGCAGATCCCATATGATGCCATTGACGTCTTCAACGAAGCTATTATTGCCGACTTAAAGAATCTGGCTAGGAGAAATAGTCACCACAAATGCCACTACAACATTCCCATAAATCAGTGGCAAGCAATTCAATCATTAAGAGTAGACGATTCCCTAGTAATTAAACCCTCAGACAAGGGGGGGAACATTGTGGTGTTCAACAAAGGCCAATACTACAAGGAAGCTATGAGACAACTAAACGACGAACAATGCTATTTGCTTATCAAGAGAGTAGAATACGTAGAATGTATCAAAACATTCCACCATCACCTGCAGAATTGGAGAAACGAGGGCATGTTGGATCAGGACGAATATCGATTCTTGCATTGTGAACAACCTGTCCTCCCAACTCTTTACCATCTCCCATAAGGACCTGTTAAATCCACCGGGAAGACCGATCGTGGCCTCCATAAACAGTCTCTTGGAGAACACGTCCACATACATTGACTCCTTCCTATCGCCCCTGGTTAAAAACCTAGCCTCATATGTACGGGACACTCAGGACTTTCTGAGATTGATTGAGGGCATTACTTGGGAGGGAGATATGTTATTGATTACTCTTGATATAACAAGTCTATTCACATGCATAAATCATGAGCAAGGCATTACTACAGTAAAATGGTTTCTTAGCAAAAGATCTCTTAAGTTCCAAAAACACAATCTCATGCTCCTACACATGGTTAGATTCTGCCTAGAGAACAACATTTTTACATTCTCGGGTCAACTATACAGACAGCAACGTGGGACCACGATGGGCATGTGCTTTGCCCCCAGCTACGCGAACTTGTTCGTGGGCTGGTGGGAGAAGATCTTGGCCTTGGGTGAGAAACATGAGAACTGGATTGATAAGGTGGCCTAGTGGGCTAGATACATAGACGACCTTTTCATTGTGTAGCGAGGCAGTCGTTCCTCGGCTGAGGAATACATTGCCTCACTCAATATTAATGATTTGAACTTGGCATTTACAGGGCATATCAGTAACACCAAGGTATGCTACCTGGACTTGGAAGCCTATATAGAGGAGGCAAAACTGCTAACGAGGTTATACAGAAAACCGACAGCAGGTAATTCTGTCCTGCATGCAGGGAGTTATCATCCTAAGAGTTTGATTAAAAATATTCCCTATGGAGAATTGCTACATTTAAAACGCAATTGCACAACTCAGCCTGAATACCATATAGCTAAAACTGAAGCCCTAGAACGGTTTAGAGCTAGAGGTTACACCAATACTACCTTATATGAAGCTGAGAAAAGGGCAGACAAAGTGAGTAGGTCTGAACTCCTGATAGTGAAACCCACAGATACCCCCAAAAGACTAACTCTAGGAGGACCAGTGAGGATGATCACTCACTTTAATGAAAAATCAGGAGATATAGTCCAAATCTTCAAAAAAGAATTGGCACATCCTCCAAACCGACAACATATTGAAGAACAATATCCCCACACGGCCACAGATAACCTACAGACGATGCTAATCGTTTAGTGACTATCTGGTATATAGTCACTATCGCTCCACCCCTCCCAAAATAAACAGTGTCACAGGCTTCTACCCATGCAAGGCATGCAAATATAGCAGCAAAGTGGTCAACTACAAGGGCATACAACAGGACTCTAGAGCAACTAGGAGTATTAAACGATTACTGAATTGTAACTCAGAGTACGCAGTCTATTGCCTAGAATGCCCCTGCCCCAAACGCTACATAGGGAGCACCATCCATCCTACAAAAAAACGCATTCTCGAACATATGCGAGCCATCCCGAAAAAGGATGTTACCTATCCGGTGGCTCGCCATTTTGAAATGTTCCATCAAAGCAATCGAGATCTCCTCAAATTCTTTTGTATAGACCAAGTACCGAAGGACGAAAGAGGGGGCGATAGAATAAGAAAATTGTGCATATTAGAATCGAGGTACATCATAGACGTTCAAACAAAGGCCCCATCAGATCTTAATAATGATGAGGAAATGTGGGTACACCTCGAATAGCGAGAAACAGTTGTGTGCACCTAGCAACACTATACTCCAGGTCCTGTTACCTGATGGGCCCCCAGACCCCCTCCCCCCGTTTTTTTACACACTATTGCAATGGGTAGGGGTGGTATTCTCTGAACCAGTCAACTGGGTTTCTATGAAGTAAGATAAGGGGACTGTCTATACAAACAACTAAACATGTATCCTCCAGCACATGAATCTAATGAGGACAATGGACGGCTAAGGGTAGGCCCTTCGACTTTTGGGTCCTGAAGGTAATGATACAATATACAACCTTGCACTTGCACTCACACTCCGTGAGTTATGTAAGATTGAACATTCAGGGCGCAAATATGAATGGACATGGGAGACTTCCCTTAAGCATCTTCGAGCAGGCTAGTATTGTATATAGGGAAAAATGATTGTAAATATTAATGAATTTTCTAAATGGATTTTTTCATCCCCTAGGCAAATTTGAGGCTTATTAACCGTCTCCATAATTGTCCGAATTTATTTTACTTCACTCAATTCACTTATGATTTCTCTATAATTCGTTAACACATGTTTATGTTAAAACCACTTTATAAGATGGCCGCCTTTGAATTAGGTAACTCACCATTACTAACAGACGATCTTCTCTTTTATGATTTACATGTGATGCACTGTTTTCATTAAAATGGCTCCGTGGAAAAACAGAAACTGACATAGAAAAAGGCGTAGTGCCGAAACGCCTCTGTCAGTGCAGGAGGCTTGCACATTAAAAAGCACTTTGACAAGAATTTCCGTGTGTGCTCTCGTTAATGGCGTCTTGGAGTGAATCGCCATTGTGGTCTTCTACATAGCGGCTCACCACCGCTGGAGTTAAGCACCCGGGACGTGTGGTGCGGCGGCTGTGACTCTTCGTGTTGTTATATATATATATATATATTTGCATCACTCCATTTCTTCACTTGGCCAAGCAAAACACAGGAGCACGGACCACAGATAGGTGCAGATTTTCTTTTTATTTGATCACACAAGCACCAGCAGCATAACACGTTTCAGCTCCGAAGAGCCTTGATCACATATATATACGCATATTTTTAAAATTATACAATTTATATGAATAATTAGAAAACAAAACTGAATTAACACATATAAAATGATTTAAAAAATTTGATTTAATAAACTTTCTGCCTTATTATCCTAAAATTTCAATAAAGTAAATTACTCAAAGGAACTACGAGTCCCATCATGCTTTAAAATTATGGCACTAAGCAAAGCCCACTGGGGGCGATCGTTAATAAAAGCACATGACTATCTAGGTGAGCAGTCAATGCCTGTTTGTTTTTGCCCAGGAAGAAGAGGCGTGTAGCCTCGAAACGCGTCGGCCAGGAGAACAATATGGCAACGAAGAGGCGAGCTTCAGCGAGGCAAAGAAACCGTATGGTGGGGGCGCTGTCGAGTGCCCTTTCGATGCTTTGGGCACTTTGGATAAAAATAATTTACACGGCGGCCCGCCGTGGAAAGGAGCACCATTTCATTACTTTGAAAGGCTGCGGAATGAAACGATTTTGCTCCGTGCAGCACAGCGTCCCCGGATGTTTAAATCAGCCCGCCTTGACACTGCCTAACCTACTATAGGAAACAAACTTTTAATTGTACAAACTGACATTGAACCTACAAAGGTAAAGAAATGTTACTCACCTCAAAGGAACTACGAGTCCCATCATGCTTTAAAATTATGGCACTAAGCAAAGCCCACTGGGGGCGATCGTTAATAAAAGCACATGACTATCGAGGTGAGCAGTCAATGCCTGTTTGTTTTTGCCCAGGAAGAAGAGGCATGGAGCCTCGAAACACGTCGGCCAGGAGAACAATATGGCAATGAAGAGGCGAGCTTCAGCGAGGCAAAGAAACCGTATGGTAGGGGCGCTGTCGAGTGCCCTTTTGATGCTTTGGGCATTTTGGAAATATATATATATATATAGTGCTGGACTCGTTATCAGTAAAAAACGAAAAAAATTCCAACACTAGTGTGCACAACTTAATAATTGCCAAGCATTTAAACTGATGACAACAGCGGACGCGCTGCGGGACCGAGAGGCCGTAGCAGATGCCCTTTTTGAAAACATACCAGAGGCTGATGAAGCACAGAGGGCCCAAAACGTTAATGCAAACACCAACAATGATGTAAAGACTCTTTTAAAAAAACTGGAAAAGCTGTTACGTACCGAATTGACAAAATGGTGGGAAAAGAAATCATTAGAAAAATACAAAGAAGCAGGAAGGGTCCCACGAGGATTGAGGGTAATGATTGCTCCATCTTTTGAAAACCCCAATCCTATGATGTTGAAGGAGTGGGCAACGAATAATCTTGAAGCCTCCATGAATATGGTGTCAATATTAATCAAGTATGCCGAAATCGACAGAGTGGATATTCTGAAACAAATTGAATCAGTGAACAATCTGCTGGAGGCTAGTGAAATGAAGGAACAGATTAAAAAAGGACGTGATGAAATAGAAGTATGTCTAAGGAAACATGAGGAGACGATCAAAGCCAGGAAAATCTTTAAATTTGCTACAGATAAGCGAGATTACAAAACGGGGAGAATCTTCACTTTCTCTAAAAAATTCGATAATGTGAAGAGACAAGCGCTCACTAATAAAATCCTGTCTCTAGCAACCCCGGCTGTTGTAGAATCGTCAGTCTCAGAGATCAGTTGGGCAAGCTGTGGAAATGAATCTGAGAATGGCAGTGTGACCAACTTCGCGCTGCTGCCTACTAATTTCACTCCAGGTGAGGAATTGAATTTTTTACTGGAGGACCGCCGTCAAACCCTGCGACCGCGCAATCCTGCAAAACAACAAATAAGCGGAGAAACCAACACAGGAGAGAAAGGCGGAAATGTAGGAAACAGCGGCAGATGCAGGGGCAGGAGAGCCAAGAAATGGCCCCAACAATAAATGAAACGGATAATACGGTGATCAATTTATCGGATACTGTTCTATCAATAGCAGAACAACAACTACTGGCTCTTGGACTTTCTTTTTGTCCAACTAACAGCTTTAAATACACACAAACAAGAGTGGATGTGTTTAAATTTATCCGTAAATTGAAACTGCGCAAACATTTCCAATTGAAGAAAGCAACTGATTCAGCAGCAAAAATTGTCCAAACTACTAATCCATCATCAATCTTACAAGTCTCAGACATCACCACGCTTAGATCCATGCAGTCCTTAGCCGATGATGTATTGACTACATCGTGGTCCACACAAGATGAACTATGTGAGTTGGGAGTTACATGCAGCAGTCCTTCAAGCAGTCCATTTCACCCACCGTCCACCTTTATACCCATCATGCCTAAGGACGCGATCGATGTTTTTAGCGACTGCGTCATTGATGATCTGAAAAAATTGAATAGAAACACTCTACAGAGGAATAGAAAAAGAAGACACCAGGAGATACAATACGAAAATTGCAGAGTGAAGAAAAGGTGATCATCAATAAGGCGGATAAGGGTGGTAATATAGTGTTATGGCCAGAATCACTATATATGGAAGAAGCTGCACGTCATCTCAATGATAGAGACTGCTACAGAAAAGCCAACTTTATTGAACTAAGACAAATCAAAGAAAATGTGTTCGAGGAATTGGCGCAGTGGAAACGCACTGGCTTTTTAACAAAAAATGAATTCTGCTTTTTAAAGAACAATTACCCAATAACTCCAACTCTGTATTTTATACCTAAGGTCCACAAAAATGTAACACCAGTACCAGGGAGACCTATAATCTCAGCCCAAAAAGCCTCCTCGAACCCATGTCTAAATACGTGGACTATTTTCTACATGAGTTTGTGGAAGGTCTCCCTTTGTATATTAGAGACACTAGTCATTTCTTGTCTAAATTACAATCTGTGAAATGGGAAAGTGACTGTCTTCTAATAGTGATGGACATTAGTTCATTATATACCAGTATTAGACATACTGAGGGGATCGAAGTAGTGCGTTATTATTTGAGTAAACGGAATATTCAATTTTATGAACACAACAAAATGATTTTAAAAATGATTGAGATTTGCCTTACACACAACTATTTTATATTCAATAAGGAGGTATACCAACAGTTACATGGAGTGGCGATGGGGGCATGCTTCTCTCCCAGCTATGCGTGTCTCCACGTTGGTTGGTGGGAGGAGCATGTCCTCAAGACCCTCCACAGTAACATCTTTGATGATCATGTACTCCATTGGTGGAGGTTTATTGACAATGTCTGTTTAATTTGGAAAGGTTCTATGGAATCGGCCACTAAGTTTGTAGAGACCATCAATAACAACATGTTAAATTTGTATTTTACTGCGGATATAAGCAATGAGAGTGTGCAGTTCCTAGATGTTGAGATATATATTAAAGACAACTCCATCCACACTAAACTCCACAGGAAAAAAACTGCAGGAAATTCTATACTCCATGCTAGCAGTGCCCATCCCAAACATTTGATTCGTAGCATTCCCTATGGGGAATTTTTAAGAATCAGGCGCATTTGCAGTTTGGAAGAAGATTTAAATATTTGCCAGACAGAAGCAGTACAGAGGTTTAAAGCTAGGGGCTACAAAATGGCTGATCTAAAATCAGCATTGGAGAGAGCCAATAGACAAAGCAGGGAAGAATGTCTAGCTGTTATTTCCACCAATGTATTACCTGAGCATACTAGTGCATCTGAGCACATTGTAGAGTCTATTAGCCCAATAAGACTCATTACTACATTTAGACGAACAGAGAGACAGGTACGAAAGATTTTATATAAAAACTGGCCTATAATATTGTCTGACATAACCATGTCACAAATAGTACCAGAGCTTCCCTCTCTAACCTTCAGACGAGCACCATCAATGAGGGATGCTCTGGTGAAATCTAGTCCTGAAGTCAATGTATCGAAAGCCTGGTTGTCGGCACGACCAGGATTCTACAAATGTAGCTCATGCCGAGCATGTAAATTCGGTAAAAACAACACTACTTTTACTACTGCTTTTGATTCCAAACCAGTAAAAATACAGGGCCACTATACCTGCAGGACTGACTTTGCAGTGTATATATTGGAATGCTCGTGTCATCTTAAGTATGTTGGAAGTACCAAACTACAGGTTTTTAACAGAATACTCCAACATCTTAGAGCAATAGTCAACTCCGATCCAAACTATCCAGTGGCTCGCCACTTTCAATTAGTTCACAACAATAACCTAAAGGATCTGAGTTACTATGTAGTAGGCTCTGTACCCAAATCTATCAGAGGTGGCAATCGTGAAAAAAGATTACGGCAGCTAGAATCAGAGTTCATCATGCTGTTAGACACCAAGATGCCAAATGGCCTTAATACAGGGGAAGATCTGCCCAATTTTTTATAAAGTATCTTCTTGGTGTCTAGCATTTTATGTATTATGCATGACATTATAATGATTTTATGACTCAATCTTCTACTTTAATTTTACCGGGTTTTAACCAGGCTGTGCCTAGTTGTATCTGGTTTTATGAGAGTTTTGGATGAGTTTTAGCCATTTATATTTGTATGCATTGTATTTCTAGTCTTTTAGATTTATACTCTGTTTTTACTCTGTTATTTAATCTGGTGTATACTCTGTTTTTAACCGGTTTCTACTAGGCTTTACCTGGTTTGTAGCTGGTTTTATGATGAGTTAGAGAACTGTTTTTTCCTGCTGAATAGCTAGTACTGTACTGAAATGTCAATGCACAACTTAATGATGATTCCTCTGTTGGTTTTTGCACTTACATTGAAAGTGATACTGCACTTGCACTTTATGTGGATTATATGGCCCTCTTGTAAAACATGAAATCAATATTTAAATTGTTAAATGTATAGGTTAAAAATGCACTTGCACTTTATCTAGTTATGAATTGGGCATGGTTTTAGGCCATTTTAAAGACACGATTGTATAAGTATAATGGATATAGGTTGCACAATTAAGCACTATTTGGCACTTTTTAGCGCAAGCACTTTAATAGATAAAAGGTTTTATCGGCCAGCAAATTGGATGTTTTTAGGCATTATAATTGACCACCATTGCACCAGGATATATGTGATCACTTAGAAAGTACCGTGTGGTATCAGTGATATTGCTTTAAAGAGGTTTAAAGAGGATTAAGTTGGCAAAAGAATTATGCTATTTAGAATATTTCCTGCCAATAACTGGAGACCTCTGAGGTGACTATGTATTTATATTTATATATTACATAAGACAATTTAATGCCCTTAAATATTTCTTTTATGTTTATTGTTGGTCAGGTATGATGGTATTGGAAATCCTATTGGTTACTGCACTATTTAAAGAGTCTATTTGGTCAAGCCCGTCATGTGATCAAGACCGCAGCAACGCGGTCGAAACGCGTCAGGCTGAGCACTCGCTACTTTATTTTTTAATATACACTAATTTGGCAATAAAAAGCACAGCATCTTCAACCCACATTGTGGTCTGTACCTGGTTTTGTTGTTGAGGAAGAAGGCGACGTACGGATTTTGATTATCCTATATATATATATTGTTGTGATCAAGGCCCCACGTGGGCTGAAACGCGTTATGGCAGCGGTGGTGTTGGGCAGAAAATAAAATCACAATTGCACCATCATTTGGGTTCGCCTTCGTCTGTTCTACAATTCATTGTGACGAATTCTTTGCATATATATATATATATATATAAACGTATATTTTTTAAATTATACAATTTATATGAATAATTAGAAAACAAAACTGAATTAACACATATAAAATTATTAAAAAAATTAGATTTAATAAACTTTCTGCCTTATTACCCTAAAATTCCAATAAAGTAAATTAATAATAAAGAAAATAACAATACTAATTATTTTTAAAAATACCACTATAAAATTACTTATTATACAACAAACATAACACAAAATATAATTCATTAATATACAAATTATCAAAATGTTTTAAATAATTAACAAAATCAAATATCTCATTATTTAGCCAATCAACAAAATAATTTCCATATTTTTCAATTGTTCTAATAATTAGATAATTCTTAAATTATAAAATTGAAACATAAAAATATGAGTAATTAAAAAATAAAGATTTAAACAACTGCCCACCGAATTCCCATAAAAATCTAACAACCCACCAAAGAATTTAAAGAAACTGTGAAAAAAACCTTTAAATATATAATTAAATCATAAGAAACAAAACTGCACTAAAAAATATTAATCATGCCTAACATTAAAATAATAACATAGCAGAAAAACTAATAAATCAAAAAAAAAATTAAACAATGATATTAAGTACCACTATATTTAAAAAAACAAAATGAAAGACTTTAAAAAACGATATTCTTATCTTCAATATTCTGTTTTACGATATTATTGTCATTAAGATATTTTTCACACAATATTTGTGTTAATTGAAATTTTCAAAACAATTTGATGGAATGCCAAAGTGAGTGGTCCTTAAAAACAAGTGAGAGCACAGATATCATTTTGAGAGCAACTCTGTGATCTTGATACCTAGTTCCTCAAAGTAGCAGCAGTGTTGAAGAGGTATGTAAGCATGTGTGTATGTATGTGTTGGCATTTTTAGAGCGCCAATTGAGCTCGAGAGCAAAAACGCACTGAACAGGAGGATCAAGGGGGTAAAGCCAAGGGTAGACTGTTGGATATGGGGTAGTGCCCCTTGAAGAGGGGCATGAACGGAGAATGTGTGCTTTCTGGTTTTTTAGTTCTTGCAAATTTCTCTTTTCAGTCTAGTCATATCCAGGCTACTAGTCTGATCTTGTCCCCAGACATAATTTGGTTGTTTGGCAAGTTAGCTAGAGTCTTGTTGTTGAGGGATTTTTAAGTGATGCAGCTAGTCTTAAAAAAATCTATGCTAGAAGGAGAGCCAGTGTATATATTTCAATGCAAGTGATGTGGATGGATTCCTTTGAGCGCTTGATAAGCTGTGACACTGGATGTAGGACACCTCCCCGGAGTACTACGATGGTATTAGGGAGACTGCTGAGCAGGATGTTGCCGAAGTCCAGATAAGAAAGGGCTAAGGCTTGCATATTTATTCTGAAGTCTTCCAAGAGAAATAGCTTCACTTTCATCAAGAGAAACAGTTGGAGCCAAGCTATAGTGGTCTGCCTGGTGATGTGTTGCTTGAATGAGAGGTCTGTTTCGAGGGTGAATCCCAGAGATGTTACATGCTCTGCCACGAGACCTTAGTGTTCACTTCTCTGCTACTTCCTCCTAAAACCGAGCCGCCCCCCCATAGAAGCTGCTTTGCTTTGGTAGCTATTGAGGCCAATTTACCAGTCCAGGTTGTAACTGACTCCTGAACACATGCATCTTCATCCAGGTGCTCCAACATCTGGATATCACTCTTCATCTCCACATCTTCAAAACAAATGAGACATGTTTGTCCATGGCTCAGCAATACCTCCGGGTATCTGGCGGGCACTACCAAGAGCTGTTTGAATAAGTGCTCTGGTAGGCTTTAGTTGGAGAGTCAGGCTTGATATTGAGGCTGTTGGCGAACAGGAGGTAATAACCATCCCTGTGTAAGATGAGGTAACTCCTGACTGCCAAAACCAAGAACCAGGGGAAAAATAAACTGAGGAAGAGCAAACAGACAATGAGTGAGTCTACTGAATACTCACAGACAGACTGCAGTGCACAGAAAGTATAGCACCACCATTCACATGCCACTTCAGTTTTAATACCAATGTCACGTGGATGGTAACAGCTGTTTAGAAAACAGCAACAGAACAAGATGCAAACGATTGTGCTTGAATCTACCCACAGCAATGTGCAAACGGTGTATTATATGGGCTTCATATGGTAAAAAAACAACAGCAGAAGACGAAGGGTCAACAGCGACTCAAAGTTTTGGGATGCTGGAAAGAAGCCCATGGGCAAGGGAAAACATGACGTTATGGACATTTTCGCTCACTGGCAAAGGTGTGAAAAATATAGCATGTCACTTTTATTTTCAATAATCCAAAGTTCTTCTTTTTGTGTTTAATCATCTTGTACGGGGTGTATTGCCTTCGTTGTCATCATTAGTTTCTGGGTCATGTATTGGTGTCAGAAGCCGAGACTCCGGAGGGTATGGGTTGTTACCTTAAAAAGAAAAATAACATGTGCCGCTGTTCAACGTATGTATTATGAGCATTTATGACGCACAAATACGAAGCTGCTCCCTAGCAACCAATTTCTGTCATTCTGCAGGGACATCATTATGTGTGGAATACCGCTACGTCTAAAAATATATTCATCATGTGCTAGTCCGTTAACAGTGTGTAACAAGCAAATTGTCTTTGCAAATCTTCCCTGAATTCAATGAATAAATCGTCTTTCTGATTCCAAAAAGCTGCGCGCTTGCTCTTGCTGAGACTACCTGAACAGGAGTGCTATCAATGCAGCCTGTGACGTCAGGAGAGGAGAGGGAGACTTCGAACAAAACCAACTTTCACGGAGTTCAAATCTGCACGATTAATGAGAAATATTAAGTAGTGACTCATGTTTGCCATCCTTATTCCCAGCCATGGTGAAGAATATGGCAAAAGATGGGCTGCAAAATTCCAGCCTACAGTGGAAGAGTTCCAAGGAAAAACAAACCTGTTGCAAAAAAGGAAGAAACAGAAGCAGCTTCAGCAAAGATGACGTTTCCTTGTGAATACTGAGGCTTCCTTTCAGCTTCTCCTTCATCCACTCTAGTGTTTAAGTCTGCACAGCCTTGGAATCGGTTCCACACTAATGCTAGAAGATTGGAAAAAGGTCACACTGTTTTCTTCCAAGTTGTCTCTCCACCACATCCCAAATCCTGCGGGACTTTGCCCTAATTTATATGGATTTTATGTAACCTCTGGCCCAATGTTCTGAGCAGGGAGATCACTGCCTTTTCATTGGGTAGTCTAGTTGTTCAGCTTCTAACCCGTCATCTCCACTTGTCTGTTTGTCATGCCAACAGGGCCTGTCCATCTCTGAAGAGAGACAGCCCTAGCCTTCATGTAGTAGTCTGTTCATCCTTTCACCCACAGAGTTACTTTATTCTGTTTCTGTTACTGGAAATATATTGACCTGTTCCTACTTTAAGAGAACCATGTTGCAGAAACTGAACACCTGAAAGAGGAAGCCCATGTTTTAACCAAGTAAGCTTGAAGTTTTAATGGATTGGTCATCCCAAATAAGCAACAAGTTCTTGGGATTGGTTACCACCATGCCTCGCTCTCTGCGAACAATAGTATTCTGGACACATTTAAATCAAATTAAATGTTATGTTATGCACACTTGTAAAGTGCGCAATTCACCTGTGGCGATATCCTAGCAAAGAAATGCATAAATCTTAGTGAGTAGAGAAGTGAAAGGTTGCAAAAAAACACAGTGTCATTTTTGGATGAGAAAATATTGTTGCACCAATTAGGCAGAGGTTTAGCACTGGAACCGGATCATCAGGGGATCCCAGCCTCAGTCCCATTCAGGAGCAGGTCCTTGCAATTATGGGCCTGGGTATTATGGCGCTAACTTAAATAAAGATACACCTGAGAAGCTGCACAATGATAAGAGAGTTTAATTTACAAAACACTTTTGCAGATATAATATTTTCTTCAGCCACACAACTTTCAAAAATTCTAATACTGGCTAGTGGATTATTTTTCCAGCAGAAACTAAAGCAGAAAAGAAGCCCCATGAGAAATCAGTAAGCCCTTAAAAAGGCTTCTGGACAGCAGGCTGATGAAGAGAAGGCTGAAGAAAAGGCGAGAGAAGCTATCTTTGCCCTCTTGAAAAATTGTGTCAGAAAATTTGCTTGAAACAAGATCTTAGTGGTCATCCTTGCTGCTGCTACTTCCTGCTAAATCTCCCCCCATTGAAACTGCTTTGCTTTGGTAGTTAATGATGCCAAGTTACCAGTCCAGGTTGTAACTGACTCCTGAACACATGCACCATCATCATCCAGGTGCGCCAGCATCTGGACATCGCTTTTCTTCTCCACATCCTCAAAAGAGACATGTTTGTCCATGGCCCAGCAATACCTCAGGGTTATCAGGCAGGAACCACTAAAGAACCATTTGAATAACTTCTCTGCTCATTTTCTTTTAGACTTGGGAGTGATTAATACTCTTTAAGAACCTTCACACTAGAGACTTTATATTTGCGTCAAGATAAACTGTAGATGCTATACTTAGGACCAAGGTGGTAAGATATCTTATGAATTGTCCACTGTTTGCAACGGCATTAGCCATTTTTAAAATGGAAACAAAGAAAGGGTATAAGAAACTTATCCGGCTTTGTGCAACCACCCATAATGAAATTCTCTTTTGACTGTGCTACAATTTACTCCAGACATTTGAGGTGTGCACTGGAGAGTTCCAAGAGTATATCCCAAATACAACCCAAGTCCCGCAGAAAGGGTATGACAGATATGCTTGATGGTAAGGACGGTTAGACGCAGTCACATGGCAGCCACAGACTGCAAGAACTCAGGAACCTCTCAAAGATGGAGCCTCTGAGACAGACAGTTTTGTACAACACTACTGCACTTTTTTACATCAAGCTACAAAAATATTAGATCCGCATTAACTACCACAATGTCATCGAGGTAAGCATATATACGTAAGTATACATTTACTATTTTATCTCTACATCCATACATTGTCAAGGTACATAGATGTAAGAAATTGGATTATTATTTGGGTTGGAGGTTTGCCCACTTCAAGGAACATAGATGTAAAAAAATGGTTTATTATTTGGGGTAGCGAATTTTCCACTTCAAGGAATAATCACAACCCTAGTCATGGTGAACCCTCCAAGTCACTAAATTAACCGGAGAACTACCCCGATCCTATGAACATACGAATTTCTTCATTCACCATTTGCCGCATGGAACAAACAGGTTCTAACTCAATCCATCTGTAAGCTGCCCATGCCTGCCAAATCTTGGAGTGCTTCTCCGGACAGCCTTGAGCCCTGTACACCGCCGCCTCCAGGCCCACACAATGATCCATCTGCCTCTTCCATACTGCCAAAGCCAGGGGGGGGCTTCCACTCACTCAGACCCAGAAATATCAAAGACAATGTATACCTATTACCTTCTAGAGTGTCAGTAACATGGAGGAGAGTAAGTTATGGGTCCATCGGGGTTGACCAGGATAGGACGCCGCCTAAACAGAACGCCACTACATGCCAAAACCGGTCAAGCGCTGGGCAGCCCTAAACCGTATGTAAAAAGGTTCCCTCAGCCACCTCACAGCGGAGACAAGTCGGAGAGGTAATCATCCCCATTCGCTATAGATGACAACATGTGAAGTATACCTTATCAGGTATTTAAATTGGATCAACCTGAGTCGGACCGCTCTGGCCGCCGTCCGAGGAGCTCCCAGAGCCTCAGTCCAGCTTCATTTTCCAAGACCCCGACATCCACCTCCCATGCTCCCCGGAGAGGGAAAAAAAGGGTCAGGACAGTTGGAGATAAGTGACTAGTAGATTTTAGTAGTCTTATGGTCTCCCAAAACACCCATAGTCAGCTTACTCTTTGAGGGATTAAACTAAGGGAGATCAGACAGGGCCGTAATGTACGGGGTCAGTGCATGGCAGATGAAGGTATCTCTGAAACTTGCTACGATGGAGCTGGTAGGATCTGTGTCATTTTCAGTTTTTTTATTTACTGATATTGCTACTTCCCAAATACTGTGATAACTACTTTCTGCATGCAATCATAACCTTTGCTCCAAAATGCCTCATGTATGCCTCATAGTATTTTTATTTAATGTTGCTTCTACTGTTGGTCATTGGAGAGTTTTTAAAGTAGATTTGAAGTGGGTGCTTTTCTTCCAATTGAGGGTTAAGTTTGACGGTTCATTTGCACACTTGGTTGTCTCTCACTAACTTCGGAGTAAGTCATTTTATATTGTAATACAGCAGTTTGTTTGTGCCCTGCTCTGGAATGCAATGCTTCATTTAAAGGAAAGCCATGCTTAAAAATATTTGAGGATTGTTCTTTTGACCATTGCTTTTATTTGGGTGTGTAGGAAGTGTTTAAGTTTAAAATGTAATCCTCATTTCTAACATTACATGTATGTGCTGGCGAAATGGGTGAGTAAAAAAACAAGTCAGAATGTTTTGTATTATTCACCACTAGCTATCAGAATTTCAATTGTGGAGCTTTAGAGGCATATGAAGATTCTCCCTATTTATCAAAAAGAGAGGGGGGGTGGTGGGAGCTGATTGTTAGGTCCAGTTATAACTGTTTACTAAACACCGATTGGATAATACTACAGAACCCCCTTTTTTTGTCCTTTAATATTACAGATTCATCTGCATGATGCCAGTGATCTTTTGACCTGCCATTCACCACGTACGCGCACGGAAGGCCGTACACTCACCCCTCAGAGTAAGTGTGATTTCACATAGGGTGCTCAATCAGCCATTTACTACGTTTCTATTTTTTACTTACCTAGACTTTTTCTCTGCATTTAGGTCCTCTGTCGAGCCCATATCCTCTTTCAAATTACCTAGCAGCAAGGCACACGCTGGAAGTCCAATTAGGTAATTTATTTTACACATTGCTCTCACATCCACTACCGCGAGTTAACACTATCACCACCCTAACACATAGTATTCCATTGCCTCTAGGTGCTCTATCACAGTCCTGATGAAGACCCCACCCTAAGGCTGGATTCACCTAGTTCAATATACAGGGGTCGAAACATCGACAACTACCTATCTGATTACAAGCGAGGACAATTGTAAATTATTGACGGTGTCCTTGAAAAGCTATGTAATATATGTGGAACAACTGACCTATGTTTAAGGCCGGATCAGTATCACCATGCAAATGTGATGGATATATGTCACACTACCCTGTCCATGTCCACTACCCTCACAATTCCACTATGTTCACATGCACTCCTTTTCCCATTACCCTACCCTGAGCACCAAATAGTGTAAATATCTGTAAATATTAGTACTAGTTTAAGAGTATTGAGCAACTGCGTTGCCACAAACGAAAACTAATAATTACACTGTATAATAAATTGGAGTTCCGATCTTTGGGACTCTGAATAATCCGGCACTGTGGATGTGATTTACTGTGTTTATTTAATCTATTGTATACTACCTGACCATTCTGTATTATTAACCCGGGTCTGGTAGTCCTTCGGGTATCCCCATTGATACACAACACTCTCTGTGCAGGTACCTACCTGCGAGGTCCTTTGTCTCTGGAACCTAAGGGTCCGATTATGTCAGAGAAAGAGACACTATCCTATACAGAAGACTATATAAACAGTCTGATACAAGGACAATCTAGGTCTGTTTTCTTATCCTCAGAGACACCTAATATTGACTTCTCTCTAAATGAGAAAATCAATAAATTAGAACGTCTGGAGAAAAAATTAATTCGCACACGCTTGCACGGACATCTCCTGACCAAGTATCTACAGGCAAACATTATCCCGTCTAGACTTCAGGTCAGAAACGAGCCGGCCATTTTTGTCGATTTGCCCAAATTCAAGGAGGGTTTCAGCTTCGTGGCGAACAACTGCTCGCGCCACTGGATGGTGCTGGGCATAGAAACAGATATCGACCAGGTGGAGAAACTGTTGAAAGAAATCAACGAGCTCAAACTTGAAATTAGTGGAGATTCCGCACTTACAAATGCAAAAGAAGCTCTAGAGAAACTGGAGAAAACCATTAAAGATTTTGATATTAACACTCAAGCCAAGAAACTGGATAAATTGGTTAAAGACATTAAATATTATGACAAGAAGAGCACATACCCTTACCTACAGGAAGACTACTTCAAACAAGACAACGAAGGGCGTTTCTACAACAGGAGCAGAGGTGGATACAGAGGGTCCAAACGATATACTACCTTCTCTGAGTCTTCGGGCTCTAACAACGCGGGAAGTGACACCGAACAAGCAGGAACCAGCAGTGGGTATCAATATCAAGACGCCTGGTACCAACCACCGCAGGCACAACCGTCTTTTTTAGAAGAAGGTCAATGGCGACCCCCCAGAGGCAGAGGTTACAACTGGAACAGAACTACCCGGCGGGGTCAGAACCAGCAGAACTGGAATACAGGCCGCCCACCAGGGCAGGTACAGAAGCAGGTGAGATTCCCTCAGGAACAACACGGAGAGATCCAGACCCGCAGACGAACCTACAGATGGTGACAAGAATGAAGAGTCCCATCATTAATCTCTCTTCATATGTACTATCGGACAACGAAACCAGTGTCCTTAGCAAGGGCTTATCCTTCGTGCCAACTACCTACCCCAATCACTTCAATATCAAATCAGAACTACACCGTTTCTTTCGGAAAATAAGATTGAGGCACTATTTCAAACACTCCCTACCCATTTCATCAACTTCACAAACCGGACTTTGACCACCCTCCACGTTCATGCCACCAGCGCATATGATGCCACACAGAATACTTGCATATGAAAGTGTGGTCTTGCAGGATGTCATGAAGGTGTGTTCGACAAAACAATATACCAAACATAATGTGTCCAAAGGTGAACGCGTGGCCCTTGAACCTTGAAACACAACCAGTCAATAGTAATTAAACCAGCAGACAAGGAAGGAGCCATAGTCGTTCAGAACACACAGGACTATAAGGCTGAAATCCACTCCCAACTACATGATGGAGTAAGTTACAACAGGTTGACTACGGATCCTACTAAAGACATCAAGAAACAAATTCTGTTAATCACCGAAAGAGGTAAAGTAGCTGGCTATTTATCAGACCATGAATTCCAGTACCTAAACACCAAGCAACCACGGCTACCCACGATCTACACTTTACCCAAAGTGCACAAGAACCAAGACAAACCGCCGGGAAGACCTATCATCTCCGGATGCGGCTCCCTTATGGAACCTGTATGTAAATATATTTATTTCTTCTTAAAACCGCTGGCTGAACTGACCACTTCATACCTACGAGATACGATGCAAGTAATCAACTTCGTGGACGACATGCCCTTTAATGAAGAAACCCAACTACTTGTGACACTGGACATAGTGTCGCTGTACACTAGCATCCCCCAACAGCCGGCACTAGAATCTATGACCAGAGCTTTGAACAAAAGACCACAACCGACCTACGTCCCCACAGATTTTATCATAGAACTCTTGAAGATAGCCATGATGAGGAATTTCTTCATATTCCAAAACAAATTCTTTGTCCAAACAAAGGGAGTAGCCATGGGGGCAGCCTTCGCCCCGGATCTGGCGATTCTATTTATGGATGAATTTGAAGAACAATTTATTTCTCATCACACCAATCCTTTCAAAGACAAGGTGACGGAGTGGCGCCTATACATAGACGATGTCTTACTAATTTGGACTGGAAATGAAGATGACCTCCAAGACTTTTTTGAATGGTTGAACACGAGATCCATGGACATCAAATTTACCATCAAATGGCACAGAAATACCATGGATTTTCTAGATATCACCATTAAAACAGACAAAGACCATCTAAATACAACACTGTATAGAAAACCAGCTGAGAGGAATACTCTACTCAGATACTCCAGTCATCATACTAGAGGGCCCCGCGATAATTTACCTTTTGGACAATTCCTCAGGATCCGCAGGAATTGCTCCCTCAAAGATGACTTCTTCCAAAAATTAAAATTAAAATTAAAATTAAATCAGGCTCTCCAGCTGATCCTTTGAGACCAGACCAACTCCGTCTTGTTTATAACTCAATTCTACCAGCGGTCAGGGAATTGATTAATCTGTCACTGACCTCTGCATCATTGCCTGCAACATGGAAGCATGCAAAAGTTGTTCCTCTGCTAAAGAAACCGTCCTTAGAACCTTCGGACCGGGGTAATTTTCGTCCGATCTCCCAACTCCCTATTTTAGCCAAAGTTACTGAATCCTATGTAAATACGGTCTTGGCTGAATTTGCAGAGCAGAACAATATCCTTGACCCCTCACAAAACGGTTTTCGCCCCCGCCACAGCACCGAGTCGGCGCTGTTGGCTGTGACCGAGGACATCCGTGGCAGCCTAGATGTCAGGGATTCTGCGGCCTTGATTCTGTTGGATTTAAGTGCCGCCTTTGACACTGTTTCCCATGACATCTTGTTATGTAGGCTGCAGGATATCGGGGTCAGGGGGCTGGCCCTGGCCTGGTTTCGCTCTTTCTTGGAAGGCAGAACTTTCCAAGTCGCTGTACCACCACACCATTCGCAGGTGTATGCCATTAAGCATGGGGTCCCACAGGGTTCAATATTGAGTCCTGCGTTGTCCAACATCTATGTTCAACCCCTAGCAATGGTAGCAAAAAGTAGAGGGATGTCATTGGTATCTTATGCCGATGACACCCAGCTAGTCATTGCCTTTTCAAAAAAGTGTAAAAACAACCTCTTTAAATTTAAGGAGGACCTGTTAGCGATTGCAGACTGGATGACAGCCAATTGCCTGCAGCTTAATGCTGCTAAGTCTGAAATTCTTGTATTGGGGAGAGATAGTGCTCTTTGGTCAGAACAGTGGTGGCCGGATAAACTCAAACCAGCGCCACCGCCCAAAGAGGCGGTTAAGAATCTAGGCTTTTGGATAGATAGGGATCTTTCTTTTGATACCCAATCTAAAGTTCTCGCAGGGGTCTGTTTTGGACTCCTGAGGGGGTTAAAACCTTTGCTTGGATATTTTGAACCAAAAATCCGCCAAACTATTCTCCAGGCTACAATTTTAGCCAGGTTGGATTATGGTAACTCCCTTTATCTAGGCGCTAATAAATCTTGTATTTTACGCCTCCAAAGAATTCAGAATGCCGCGGCACGTGCTTTGTTGGCACTGCCTAAGTTCTGCTCGGTATCTAATCTTTTACCTAAGCTTCATTGGCTGCCAATAGCCAAAAGAATCCAGTTTAAGTCTCTGTGTGTAGCCCACAAAATTCTGTCACAACAAGGCCCTCCGATCTTAGTGGACTTGCTAGTTCAGTACATCCCGAATCGCCCCCTTTGCTCTGCCAACTCGGGATTGGTGTGTACCCCCCGATTTCAAAGAGCCCGAGCTGGTGGTCGATCTTTTAAGGTCCAGGCGGCCCACCTTTGGAACTCCCTTCCGATCTCTATCAGAGGACTCCAGAATCATTTGACTTTTCGAAAGGCTTTAAAGACCTGGCTCTTTCCGGTGTAACTGTTTGTGTTTGTTAGAGTGGTCTATTGGCACCTGTTCTTTGGGTAGCGCTGGGACGCCCCATTGCTGGGGCAGCTACGCGCTGTATAAATCCGTAAATAAATAAATAAAATAAATAATCTGAAGATCTAATCAACCGCCTGATTGAGCGTGGATATCCTAAAAGGTTAGTCAAACGGGCCAGGAAACGGGCCTGGTACTACGACCGAGAAGCCCTCCTAACACCAAAACAATGACCAACAGAAATTTCAAGAATGATATGTGTAACCACGTTTTGTACTAGGAGCACTGAAATAAAAAAGATCGTGAATAAACACTGGAACCTTATCTCAGATGATGTGGAGATCGCGGACCCTCCGCTACATTCCTTCAAAAAAGCTAAAAGTGTCAGAGATCATGTCATCCGGTCACTGTTGGACACACCTCCCCAACCTACCATCCAAAAACTATGGAATCTACCAGAAATAGTGGGACATTTTAAATGCACCAAATGCAAGGCATGTAAGCTGACTGTTGAGACAAAACAATTTTGCTATAAACACCACACCATCGATCTGAAAGTTCACTCAAATTGCAATACAACTGATGTGATCTATGGCATCCTGTGCCCCTGTGATGAACTGTATATTGGACAAACAAGACAAAAAGTAAAAACAAGAATACTACAACATTGTAGTAGGATCAGATGTGGAACAGAAGGAGCACCCCTAGTTGAACTCTTTGCCACCAAACTACATAAACCTGATTCACTGAGATGGCTGGTCCTCGAGAAAGTGACCCTGGGCAACAGGGGTGGTGACATCAACTCCATCCTAAACACAAGGGAATGTAAATGGATGCATAAATTGGACACTGTAAACAATGGCCTCAATGAGCTGGATGGCACGTATGCCCAAATGTCTACCCTCGCTACTGAATAAACACCAATAATGTTTTCATCCACACAGAATTACTAGGTTACCATGTGTTTTTTTATGTGTACCTTTATGTTTACATTGAGATGTCTCTCAACATCTATTCAACTATTGTTTTGGAAATATAAGTCTCTCACATGAGTCATTTTGACACTTCCAGAACATCAGGGCTACGACTAGTATGTTTAAGAAATTGTTCTCGTTTAAACTGGCCTTAACCCCTTGACCGTGATCGGAATTCCGCTCGTGTGCTGGACATTCCGATCGCGGGTGTGGTCGTGACGAGCTCAGCTCGTCATGCGCACAGCGCGACCGTGCAGCATGACGAGCTGAGCTCGTCACGAGCATCGAAGGGGTTAAAGACAATGGGCACAACCCAAAATCTATGCTCTTGCCATATCTTGACCAGCGCGTTATCAGCAAGCTGCTGCATGCAAATAGACTTATCCTTGCTACTGTATAATAATAATATTGTCTAAGACCGCATAGAGTTATTTTGGAACTAATGAGATTTTAGCTATATGTCTAGCATTTGATGCATTTGTCTTCTGTTTACAGAATATAACTCTCGCCCATGAAGCTTTCTAAACCACCATGTGGGACATTTCACCTAGATACATATATATTTTACATGCGAACCATTGCCGTTCCATCTTGGCTAAGATGCAGTTTCAATATCACTGAACTTTCCAACAAAAATGTTTTCTATATACACAGACAACAGGCACTACCCATTATCTATGCCCTGGGCAAAACGTAAAAACATCCAAGGCATTTCTGCCCGCCACATTAGTCAGGTCCCACACGTCTACCAACGTGCAGCCACTGAGCTGCTGCACCCGACGTGCACGCTCATCCACCGCGTCTATTTAACGTAACCGGCAACCGCCGGCTCATTCTGCTGCCGGATTTGGAGACGGTTAGAACGTTTAATAGGTAAGAGTGTTCCGTGTCCGAAGTTTTTCAAACTTGTCGTCCCACTGCATAAAGCGCATTTTGATTGCCACGGTCCCATCACGGCTGCATGGTTTTTCATTCATTCATTCCTGTCCCAACATGCGGCAGCGCTCTCAGACCAGCGCCGCTTTTCCACTTGTACATTACTTCTTCCTTCTAAGCACAGCGATGCTCTAGCGTTACGCGCACTCTGCCTGCTTAATTTACCTCTCGCGGACCCATCCCGGCCGCTTATCGAATTATTCACCTTTGTTTTTACACGCGGCTGCGCTCGCAGACCAGCGCCGCTCACAATAGCCTTTGGCCCTTGACTCACCCCATGTGCTGCCTGACGGTTGGACCCTCGGCGGCCGCCGGAGGGTCCCCCTAGTCCCCCACTGGGATGTTTTTCCTCTCCATTAATGATGTGGTGTTTACTAAACACCGATTGGATAATACTACAGAACCCCCTTTTTTGTCCTTTAATATTACAGATTCATCTGCATGATGCCAGTGATTTTTTGACCTGCCATTCACCACGTACGCGCACGTAAGGCCGTACACTCACCCCTCAGAGTAAGTGTGATTTCACATAGGGTGCTCAATCAGCCATTTACTACGTTTCTATTTTTTACTTACCTAGACTTTTCCTCTGCATTTAGGAGCTCTGTCGAGCCCACATCCTCTTTCAAATTACCCAGCAGCAAGGCACATGCTGGAAGTCCAATTAGGTAATTTATTTTACACATTGCTCTCACATCCACTACCGCAAGTTAACACTATCACCACCCTAACGCATAGTATTCCATTGCCTCTAGGTGCTCTATCACAGTCCTGATGAAGACCCCACCCTAAGGCTGGATTCACCTAGTTCAATATACAGGGGTCGAAACGTCGACAACTACCTATCTGATTACAAGCGAGGACAATTGTAAATTATTGACGGTGTCCTTGAAAAGCTATGTAATATATGTGGAACAACTGACCTATGTTTAAGGCCGGATCAGTATCACCATGCAAATGTGATGGATATATGTCACACTACCCTGTCCATGTCCACTACCCTCACAATTCCACTATGTTCACATGCACTCCTTTTCCCATTACCCTACCCTGAGCACCAAATAGTGTAAATATCTGTAAATATTAGTACTAGTTTAAGAGTATTGAGCAACTGCGTTGCCACAAACGAAAACAAAAATTACACTGTATAATAAATTTGAGTTCCGATCTTTGGGACTCTGAATAATCCGGCACTGTGGATGTGATTTACTGTGTTTATTTAATCTATTGTATACTACCTGACCATTTTGTTACTGTACTGTATTATTAACCCGGGTCTGGTAGTCCTTTGGGTATCCCCATTGATACACAACACGATTCTTTTTGTTGGCATTAGGATTCTGAGCACTTTATCACTGCTGACTAGTGCTAAAGTGCATGTGCTTCTCTCCTAAACAAGGTAACAGTGGTGTATATCCAATTGGCATATTTAATTTACTTGTAAGCCCCTTGTAAAGTGGTATACCATATACCCAGGGCCTGTAAATTAAAAGCAGCTAGTGGGCCTGCAGCACTGGTTGTGCCTCCCACACAAGTAACTTTTCAAACCTTTCTCAGGCCTGCCATTGCAGGGCCTGTGTGCGCAGTTTTCTGCCACTTCGACTTGGCATTAAAACTACTTGCCAAGCCTTAAACTCCCCATTTGTTACACATAGGTTACCCCTAAGGTAGGCCCTAGGTAGCCCATAGGACAGAGTGCAGTGTAAGTAAAAGGTAGAACATGTACTTTGAAGTTTTACATGCCCTGGTAGTGACAAACAGCTAAATTCATTTTTCACTACTGTGAGACCTACTCCTCTCATGGATTAACATTGGGAATTCCTTAATACAGCTTTAAGCTGTAATTCCTGATTAGAAAGGAGCAGCTGTGTCTTGTTTTATAACTTTGGAATGGTAATGATAAATCCTCTTTACTGGTAAAGTTGGATTTACCTTTACTATTTTAGAAATGCCACTTTTAGAAAGTGGTCACTTCTCTGTTCTTACTGCTCTGTGTGCCTGCATCCTGTCTCCAATACACGTCTGGGGTGGGTGACCATTATAAACAATGGGGTATTCCCAAATAGTCCCTGGACCTGGGTTATTATAAAGAAACAGTGGTCCTGGACCAATTGTTCAAGGAAGAGATAGACTGATAAAATTATCAACTTATTTGAGCTTACATTAATCAGCTCCCAAACGTCTGTAAATCGTAAAAATAAATGTGCAGAAAAACCACTAAGTATTATTACAATATATTTATTTAGTCATTGAAAGGAATAATCATTAGAGGGTCAAGAAAAAGGAGAATGTTCTAGGGAACGTGGAAGAAAAAGTGCTCCAGTGTATATATAGGAGTCACAAGAGCTCAAAGTGTGTAGAAAAGTAAAGGGCATATATTTAAAAAACTGTACAAAACTGATATCCAATAAACAGTTAGATGCAACCTGGCCACATGCAAATTATTCATTTGAATTTGTAAGGAGAGTTTCCTTAAGGCTGTAAACAGGGGTAATGGGGAAGGGGAAATTGGTCCAGGTGCGTTAGGGGGTAGCGTCGACGTTGCGATCCGGCTTATCGGCAAACGAAGGACTTTAATACCTCAGCTCTGCGGATCTTCCTCAGGACAAGGGGACAAGTGAAATGACCCTCATTAATCTTGCAATGCTCAATTGGAGTTCAAAACCTGGTTACACCAATGCCCATGAAGTGGCAAGGGCCAACTAAGGACAATTCCCGTTATTCAGTAGATATAAACCATGGCGGTGGTGCCCAAACCATCCATGGAACATAATATTCTGGCCCGTGTGTGTGGCAAGAGTTTGCTGAATGAATCAGGCAATTCGGGGCACAGCGTAATTTTGCAACTGGAGACGATCTGATCGACGTCCTTACTCCATCGCAGGGTGGGTGACAGCAGGAAGGTTAGGTGTATCCTGAGTACTCATCTGCATTTTGATTGCACTTCCTCGGCAGGAAGGGAGGGAGGGGCTGACACTCACATCTGAATAGGTAGTGGCCTGACCCCACACAAATGGCTGATTACCCCGACAGATAGTCTGGAGCCAGGGTTGAGGAAGAAAGGATATTTCTTTGAAGTCACCCCCTCTTCAAAGGCACATTTAGGTATAAGTACTTGGTTTCTGACCCCACCAAGTCAGACACTTCTAGACCTACAACTGGACTCTGTCAGAAGAACTGCTGTGCTGCATCAAATACTGACAGTCTGCTGGACTGCTGACTCAGAAGGCCTGCTTTTCTATTGTGCTGCCTTGCTGCCTGCTGCTCTGTAACTCTGCTGAGGAGAGCTGGACTCTGCTTTTGCACCAATGTTGTCCTGTTGCTTGAGACTCAGGGATATCAAAATCTTTACCCCAGCTCCTGTGCCGGGTTCACTGGAAGTGGACCCAGATACTTGCATCACAAAATGGACACATTTCTAGTCTGCGTGTAGCAGAACCGACGCATTGACCTGGTTGCAGGAATATAATTAGTACATGGCTCTCAGAACGAATGCATCACCATGCACACCGTGGCAGTGTGGCGAGATCAACGCATCCTCCAACTGCGTGGAGAAATCTGACGCACCACACTTCAGAACCAATGCATCTCGGCTCAGCGCTTCGGTTATGGAATCGACACATCACCACCACTGCATGATCGGCATCGACGCATAGCTCGAAGCCTCACTCATATGCGCCTACATCTCGCTGTTGCGAACAGGAGCAGGTACTTTGTTCACCAGGGCCTGCCTGGGTACTGTAGCAGGTAAGTGCTTGGTGTATTTTTCTATATTCTCTTCTAATTGTATTATTTGTTGCATGAAGAGTCACCCAAGTTGAATATTAGTGATATCTACACATATTCTACGTCATACATTGCTGCTGTAGTGAAGGAAACATAATTATCAACTGCACATTGCTTGACTATGCCCGTAGATGAATTGTACATTATCGCCTTGAATGATGTAATTTGAGATGCCATGAGTGATGTAATATGTGATGTCACAAGCAGTGCCTGAAAGAGGTGTAAGCTATAGTTAGTTCAATGAAAATGAACTAGCAAATTTCAGTGGTTTTTACATTTTGTTTTGTAACCATAACTGCATTTTCACTGTGCTTTTTCATGGAACTTCTGGAGTTTTTTTTTTAACATATGCTAAGATAACATAACCAAACTAAACTATAACATCACTATGATCTCTGTTTTGTTCAGGGAATTTCTGTGCTTTTATCATCGTTTTTCAAATGGAGTTTTTTAGGGAGTTCACCTCTGTTTATAACTAATGTCTGACTAGGCCCTGTGCCCCCCCCCCCCTTTGCAAGTGTCCTACCCCAGCTTCAGACAGCCTTTTGATGTGCACAATGGGAGTTGAGAGCCCACCTAAGCCTGCAGATCCCAGTTTGGGTCTAAGGTCCCCTGGAAGCAAGCTTCCCAGTCATCTTGCTACAGTTTCTCATAAGCTTCCATAACTCTTGTCACGCCCCCACAGGCAAAGCTCTGCACCCCACCCACCATGAGTAACTGACCTCATTGTACACAACATGACCACGGCAGGTGACTGACATAACTGCGCACAGTCATCAGATGTGTGCAGCGGGGGCGGGTGCACAGCTTGGCCTGCAGCCATGTCCTGCACGCCACACTGTGAAAACATCCAACCCAGCTGCGTGCAGCCATCTGCCGAGGACAGCACAAGAAGGCCCTGAACTATAGCCTCCACTGGCAACCTACTCTACTGTGCACAGCCTTTGGCTTCCCCACCCTCCAAGAGTGCTCAACCCGATTGTGCACACTACAGCCAGTCTTGTGCCCCAACTATGACAGGTGACCAACCCCACTGTGCAGGTCCCCACCATACCCTCTACAGATGTTCAACCCCACTGCATGGGAAGGGTGCAGGGACTGGCTGGCCCTGCTCTCCTCCATCCACAAGGACCTGACCCCAGTACATATGACCTTCAGTCATGTGTAGAGGGAGTGGTGTGTATGGACTGGATGAGAGCCCCGCGCTCTGCAGGCCCCAAACTCTGCTGCACACAGAAATGGGGCATTCCATGCTTTGGAAACCATAGACTCCAGTTTGGATACACAGTCCATTGAGAGCAAGCATCACCACCAGCGCTCCGCAGTCCCTTGCAAGCGAGCTTGAACATGATTGTGGAATCACAGTATGGATGCTTGCTCCTGAGGGCTACCTGTAGTACAGCGGACACACATTGGGTTCCAAGGTGCCATTTGTACAACGAATCCTAGAACAAAATGCTACTTTTTTATTTTTAAACATAGAGGGCCTTTGGTCTCCCACCCCAAATGGGTCTGGTGGTCAGGCTGTGCTCACCCTGTCCCCTTCTATATCCTTTTAATTTTTTTAGGACTCAGGGATCCAGTTACCAACCCTTGTAATGGTGGCCACAATATTTTCTCCCAGTGTTGCACCCAGCCACACAGATCTTCTTGGTACTGCAGATCTGCGGTGGCCAAAATGGTCTACAGGAGAGAAAGCGACATCGGCAAATCAACATTTTGCATTTTTATAACTTTTGGAGTCATGGAGGATTCATGTTACCAGTACTGTGAATCCTCCGTGACTTAACAATCCAGATACCTCTATGTTTTTCTGATGGTTAACCCCTTTATGCTAACCCCTTCATGCCAACCCAAGCTGTTGTTGAAGGCTAATTTCTCAAAAACTCCTGATCTGATTTTTACACCAAATAGCAAAAAGCATGCTTTCTGAGTAAAGTTCTAATCTTCTGCCACATTTGGTGTATAATTCCATTCAGCTGTGTTTTTTATTTGTTTCAAAGATGAAAATTTCCTATGGGAATTAAAACAGGAAGTTAACATTTTGGGAACACTCCATTTTCTTGCCCCTCGCTTGACGGATTACCGCAAAACTTAACATGAAGGAGCTAACATGGATGAACTTTTGGAACTTTAAAAAAATATATATATATACTCATCTGGATTCAGCAAAACTGGTCAGCACCAAACTGCTAGCGGTGCTGTTTCAGGACACCTCGCCGAATGGTGCCAGTATACTCCACAACTCCTCACAATTCCTTAAGGAAGACAGGCACTTTGCTGCACACGAACAATTTATTGCTTAATGCAACAGAACTTGCAGATGAGTTTTGGCAGAAATCTGCCTTGGTCCCTGTGCTCCATGCCATTTTACTAAGACCTTACATAGTCACATGTACGTGACAACACAATCAACATAAACAACAAACTCAGGAGCAACGTAAATACATTATATAAAAAATATATATGCAAAATCATACCATGGTCACTGCACGTATTATAGTCATTACATTAATAACAAAACACACCTCTAGCTGTAAATAAATGCTGCTAATAATTACAAAGTTCGTTAGCCCATGTCCATTCACGTTACATAAGAGCTTCAAATAGACATAAAATATAGACCTAGGCTCCCCCCGCGGCACCCAATGAGGAGATGGTGGGTGCCTTGGGTGTTTACCAGGGCACCCACCCTTTGTTGGCCGGGTCCTGGGGAATGGGGCCTCCTGGGCCGAAATCACCCCAGGGAGGGGGACCGCACTGCCCCTTCCCCTTTTAATTTTTGGCCGGGCCCAGGGATGGGTCCCCAGGGCCGATATTGGCCCGGGGAGAGGGCTGTGTGCCCCCTTTAATTATTGGATGGGCCTCAGGGGATGGGCTGATGGGGCCAAATTGGCCTGGGAGTGGGGCTGTCTACCCCCCTCTAGTAATTGGGCAGGCCATGGGGTTGGGGTCCAGGGGCTAAATCAACCATGGGAGGTGGCTGTGTTTCCCCCTCCCCCTTTAAAAAAGTAGAGGGCCCCCATGGGATGGGGTTCTTAGGACAAAATTGGACCAGGGAGGGGGGCTGTGCGCCCCCTCCCCCATAATTATAGTGGTGGACCCCAAGGGATGAGGTCCCTGGGTCCGAAAATAGCCTGGGTACAGGGGGCCATGTACCCTCCTCCCCTAAAAAAAAACACACCAGGCCCCAGGGGATTGGGTCCCCAGGGCCAAAATCAGCCCAGGGAGGGGGAAATATGCACTCCTTCCCCCCAAAATATGTCAGTCCCTGGTGGATGAGGGCCCTGGGCATGAAATCTACCCAGGAAGGGGGGCTGCGTGTTCTTTCTGGATTTGGCTGCCTTTGGGGGGGTGGATGGACGCAGGGGGTTGGCTGCAGGGCCTGACTTGTGGCCAGTCCTCCACCGCACTTGGCCAAAGGGGGTTGGTTGCATGCTAGGGGTTGGCCGCACGGCTTGGCCTGCGCCCCGGCATTGAACAGCGGTAGTTGGATTAACGTATGTTAATTAAATATTACTTTACATTAAAAAAATAAGAAATTCACTGAAAAGGTTACAGGAACATTATAGTTAGGAAATAGAATTTAAAAAACCTTAGAAATTCACTACAAAGCCAGAGGTTACAGGGACGTTATAGTTTGGTTATTAAAGATTTACAAAGAAAGATATTACAATAATGTCATAGAACATATTATGAGTCATGTAATATGTGGGATAATTAGCAGTGCATGACGAGGTTGAGAATTATAGTTACGTTAGGGTACGAGCCATAGTTACTTGAGATAACGCTAACTATAACTGCTGAATTTCTATAGTTTTGAGTGTGTAAAATCTGACCCTAGCTATAACTTCCCTGTAATCTTTGCTTTTTAGTGAATATACATATATATATATATATATATATATTCACTGAAAAAACCATAGGTTTTAGGGACAGTTATAGTTAGTTGGACATTGCACTCGTACAAAACCCGTGAAATTCCCCTGTTATAGTTAGTTCAGCTAACTATAACTCGCGCCCGGCAATGCACTGCTGATGACGTCACATATTACATCACTCATGACATGGTCAGTGACATCACTGATGACATCGCTGATGACATCTCAAATGACATCACTGATGACATCACTGATGACATCATCCAGTGACTGTGTGTTTCTGTAAAGTTTAAATATGTTTAATATATATAGGGAAAGGCGTATTGAAGAATGAGTGGGTGTATAAGTGTCTGAATGGATGATTTAGTACGTGAGTGACTGACTCTACAAGTGAGTGATTAAACGTATCTTACTGAATGCATGGGTTAGTGACTAAACTGTGTGAATGTCTGTATCCGTCTGTTTGTTGGTGTGTAAGTGGATGCATGGATTTGCGAATAGCTACATGAGTGTCTATATGGGTTATTGATTGGTTCTCTGAGTATCTGTATGGCTGCCTGAGTGTGTGTGTGGGTGGGGTGTGTGTGACTCTATACATAGATGTGTGAGTGGGTGATTCACTGGGTGCATGATTTCAAGAGTGCATCTGTGATGGACTGCTTGGGTGGGTGAGTGTGTGTATGGGTGTGTTAGTGAGTGAATGTATATCTCAGTGGTACATGTGCAAGTAACTACATATGTAAAAGGCAGTATATATGTGTGTTAGAGTATTTAAATGGCTATAAGTGAGAGTGTGTTATTGTGAGAGTGGCTGTATGGATGCGTGTGTGCTTGTATCAGTTATTGTATAAGAGCGTAAGAATGTGCTAGTATTTGTATGAGTAAGTGAGCTGGTGTGTGTATAACTGTATAGGTGAGTAAATGGGTGTGTGATTAATTTTTTGCATGACTGACTAGGTGTGTGAGTACCTCTATGGATGAGTGGCGGTGTGTGAGTGTTTATATAGGTGTATGAGTGCATATGATAGTCCTGTACTGAGTGACTGTAAGTATGAGTGACTGTACAGGTGAGTGAGTGGGTGTGTGTGTAGACCTAAGAATCAGTGAGTGGGTATGTAGTTTTTGGTGTTGGAGTGTCTATGGTTTTGAGAATGGCAGTCTGTAATTTAGAGTGGGTGTATCAAAAGTTATATTAGGGTGTGAGAAGATGCATGAAATTATCACATGGATGATGTCATCAGTGATGTCATTTGAGATGTCATCAGTGATGTCATCAGTGATGTCACTGACCATGTCATGAGTGATGTAATATGTGACGTCATCAGCAGTGCATTGCCGGGCGCGAGTTATAGTTAGCTGAACTAACTATAACAGGGGAATTTCACGGGTTTTGTACGAGTGCAATGTCCAACTAACTATAACTGTCCCTAAAACCTATGGTTTTTTCAGTGAATTTCAAAGGTTTTTTAAATGCTAATTTCTAACTATAACGTGTCTGAAACCTATGGTTTTTTCAGTGAATTTCAAAGGTTTTTTAAATGCTAATTTCTAACTATAACGTGCCTGAAACCTATGGTTTTTTCAGTGAATTTCAAAGGTTTTTTAAATGCTAATTTCTAACTATAACGTGCCTGAAACCTATGGTTTTTTCAGTGAATTTCAAAGGTTTTCTAAATGCTAATTTCTAACTATAACGTGCCTGAAACCTATGATTTTTTAAGTGAATTTCAAAGGTTTTTTAAATGCTAGTTTCTAACTATGCCAACAGAGGTAGGACATGTGAAGAAAGAAGAAAAAACGCACAGAAAGAAGCAAAAGATGTGCAGAAAGAACCAACAGAGGAGCAGAAAGAGGCCTTGTTGCAAAATCATCCTGTGCCCACAACTTTTTCAGACGGGTACTGGTGGTAACTGACTCTGACTAACCAGAGCCAGTGCGCGTTTGCACAGTGGTGAAGGGAGGGGGCCTGAGGTGACATGTGTGAAACGCGCCCCATGGCGCGTTTTAAGTTGCGGGATTAAGTCCCCTTGAATCCTGAGGGTCCCTGGGGCCCAACTAGCCCCCAGGTACCTACAGTTAGGACCACAGAGCTGAGTTGCAGAGAGTGCGTTCCGAGGCCACGCACCTTTTTCACCTCTCTGCAACGCAACTCTGTTGTGCTTACTGAAGGTACCTGGTGGGCTAGTTGGCCCCCAGGATTCAAAGGAATTAACTCCCCAACTTAAAACGCACCACAGGGCGTGTTTGCGCACATGTCACCTGAGGCCCCGCCCCTCCCTTCACCACTGTGCAAACGCGCCCCGTGGCGCGTTTTAAGTTGGGGGATTAGGTCACCTTGAATCCTGAGAGTCCCTGGGGCCCAACCAGCCCACCAGGTACTTCCAGTAAGCACCACAGGCCTGCGTTGCAACGCCTGTAACAAATTGTGCAGTTGTGTTTAGGTAGTGAAGAGGGTCGTGCTGGGGGTAGTGTTTTAGGGTTTAGGGTAGTGCAGTGGTGTTTGTGTAGTGTAGGGGGTCATGCTGGGGTTAGATTTAGGGTTTAGGGTAGTGCAGTGGTGTTTGTGTAGTGTAGGGGGTCATGCTGGGGGTAGATTTAGGGTTTAGGGTAGTGCAGTGGTGTTTGTGTAGTGTAGGGGGTCATGCTGGGGGTAGATTTAGGGTTTAGGGTAGTGCAGTGGTGTTTGTGTAGTGTAGGGAGTCGTCCTGGGGGAGTGTTTTAGGGTAGTACAGTGGTGTTTGGGTAGTGTAGGGGGTCGTGCTGGGGTTAGTGTTTTAGGGTTTAGGGTAGTGCAGTGGTGTTTGGGTAGTGTAGGGGGTCGTGCTGGGGGAGTGTTTTAGGGTTTAGGGCAGTGCAGTGGTGTTCGGGTAGTGTAGGGGGTCGTGCTGGGGGAGTGTTTTAGGGTTTAGGGCAGTGCAGTCGTGTTCGGGTAGTGTAGGGGGTCGTGCTGCGGGGAGTATTTTAGGGTTTAGGGTAGTGCAGTGGTGTTCGGGTAGTGTAGGGGGTCATGCTGGGGGTAGTGTTCTAGGGTTTAGGGCAGTGCAGTGGTGTTCGGGCAGTGTAGGGGGTCGTGCTGGGGTGGTGTTTTAGGGTTTAGGGTAGTGCAGTGGTGTTCGGGCAGTGTAGGGGGTCGTGCTGGGGGTGGTGTTTCAGGGTTTAGGGCAGTGCAGTGGTGTTCAGGCAGTGTAGGGGGTCGTGCAGGGGGTGGTGTTTCAGGGTTTAGGGCAGTGCAGTGGTGTTCGGGCAGTGTAGGGGGTCGTGCAGGGGTGGTGTTTTAGGGTTTAGGGCAGTGGTGTTCGGGCAGTGTAGGGGGTCATGCTGGGGGTGGTGTCTCAGGGTTTGGGGCAGTGCAGTGGTGTTCGAGCAGTAAAGGGGGTCATGCTGGGGGTGGTGTTTCAGGGTTTAGGGCAGTGCAGTGGTGTTCGGGCAGTGTAGGGGGTGGTGCAGGGGTGGTGTTTCAGGGTTTAGGGCAGTGCAGTGGTGTTCGGGCAGTGTAGGGGGTCGTGCAGGGGGTGGGGGTGGTGTTTCAGGGTTTAGGGCAGTGCAGTGGTGTTCGGGCAGTGTAGGGGGCGGTGCAGGGGTGGTGTTTCAGGGTTTAGGGCAGTACAGTGGTGTTCGGGCATTGTAGGGGGTGGTGCTGGGGCTGGTGTTTCAGGGTTTAGGGCAGTGCAGTGGTGTTCGGGCAGTGTAGGGGGTGGTGCTGGGGCTGGTGTTTCAGGGTTTAGGGCAGTGCAGTGGTGTTCGGGCAGTGTAGGGGGTCGTGCTGGGGCTGGTGTTTCAGGGTTTAGGGCAGTGCAGTGGTGTTCGGGCAGTGTAGGGGGTCTTGCTGGGGCTGGTGTTTCAGAGTCTAGGGCAATGCAGTGGTGTTCGGGCAGTGTAGGGGGTCTTGCTGGGGCTGGTGTTTCAGGGTTTAGGGCAGTGCAGTGGTGTTCGGGCATTGTAGGGGGTCGTGCTGGGGCTGGTGTTTCAAGGTTTAGGGCAGTGCAGTGGTGTTCGGGCAGTGTAGGGGGTCGTGCTGGGGCTGGTGTTTCAGGGTTTAGGGCAGAGCAATGGTGCTCAGGCAGTGTAGGAGGTTGTGCTGGGGGTGATGTTTCAGGGTTTAGGGCAGTGCAGTGGTGTTCGGGCAGTGTAGGGGGTCGTGAAGGGGGTGGTGTTTCAGGGTTTAGGGCAGTGCAGTGGTGTTCGGGCAGTGTAGGGGGTCATGCTGGGGGTAGTGTTTTAGGGTTTAGGGTAGTGCAGTGGTGCTTGTGTAGTGTAGGGGGTCGTGCTGGGGGTAGTGTTTTAGGGTTTAGGGTAGTGCAGTGGTGTTTGTGTAGTGTAGGGGGTCATGTTTTAGGGTAGTGCAGTGGTGTTTGGGTAGTGTAGGGGGTCATGCTGGGGGTAGTGTTTTAGGATTTAGGTTAGTGCAGTGGTGTTTGGGTAGTGTAGAGGGTCGTGCTGGGGGTAGTGTTTTAGGGTTTAGGGTAGTGCAGTGGTGTTTGTGTAGTGTAGGGGTCGTGCTGGGGGTAGTGTTTTAGGGTTTAGGGTAGTGCAGTGCTGTTTGTGTAGTGTAGGGGTCATGTTTTAGGGTAGTGCAGTGGTGTTTGGATAGTGTAGGGGGTCATGCTGGGGGTAGTGTTTTAGGATTTAGGTTAGTGCAGTGGTGTTTGGGTAGTGTAGGGGGTCGTGCTGGGGGTAGTGTTTTAGGGTTTAGGGTAGTGCAGTGGTGTTTGTGTAGTGTAGGGGTTCGTGCTGGGGGTAGTGTTTTAGGGTTTAGGGTAGTGCAGTGGTGCTTGTGTAGTGTAGGGGGTCGTGCTGGGGGTAGTGTTTTAGGGTTTAGGGTAGTGCAGTGGTGTTTGTGTAGTGTAGGGGGTCATGTTTTAGGGTAGTGCAGTGGTGTTTGGGTAGTGTAGGGGTCGTGCTGGTGGTAGTGTTTTAGGATTTAGGTTAGTGCAGTGGTGTTTGGGTAGTGTAGGGGCTCGTGCTGGGTGTAGTGTTTTAGGGTTTAGGATAGTGCAGTGGTGCTTGTGTAGTGTAGGGGGTCGTGCTGGGGTAGTGTTTTAGGGTTTAAGGTAGTGCAGTGGTGTTTTTGTAGTGTAGGGGGTCATGTTTTAAGATGCAATGCTCCAATACCTGACCAGTCTGCACTACATAAAACTGCAAAAAACTAAAAATAAAAAGTGTTTTGCACACTTTTGTCATTGGGCTATATGTGGGCTACATCTGGGTAATATTTGTGCTACATTTGGGCTCTTTTTTCACTGGTGGCCATCTTGGAAGACTTCTTTGTTATGAAGTTTCCTAATTTCTTCATTTACTGCAGTCTCCTCAGTAGGAAATGCTTTCAGTTTTTTACTTTGATTCCATCAAGAAGGAATTCAGATGTGTCTCACATCTGCCATAAATTCAGAATGTTAGCACTCTAGTTGCTCATTAGATCACTGGAGTAAAGCTACTGCTCACCAGGGAGTTAACTGGTAGTCTGCTGCTGGTATTGAAAGTGATTGTTTCAGTCTGCATGTCAGAATTTTCTAATGAAATAGAAGAGGATTTGAGATCTCACTTAAAACATGCCCTAATTTTTCTTTCTGCAGCACTAACCATAATTTCTATTTAAAAAAGAACCCCTCATTTTGTTCCTTTTTAAATTAAATGTTTTAAGTGTTACCGGTTTATTCCAATCAAGATGGCTTCAGGTGTGCCATACTTTTGTCATAAGTAAGGCTGTTAGCGCTCTAGTTGTTCTTTAGAACACTCTGGGAAGCTGCAGTAAAACACAAAGGCATCAACTGGCAGGCTGCTCCTGTTGAAATATAACAGGAAGATATTTGAGATCACACTTGAAATATGTCCTAATTTTTCTTTCTACAGCACTAACCATAATTTCTATGACAAAATGAATCCCATCATTTTGTTCCTTTTTAAATTAAATGTTTTAAGTGTTACCAGTTTATTCCAATCAAGATGGCTTCAGGTGTGCCATACTTTTGTCATAAGTAAGGCTGTTAGCACTCTAGTTGTTCTTTAGAACACTCTGGGAAGCTGCAGTAGAACACAAAGGCATCAACTGGCAGGCTGCTCCTGTTGAAATATAACAGGAAGATATTTGAGATCACACTTGAAACATGTCCTAATTTTTCTTTCTACAGCACTAACCATAATTTCTATGACAAAATGAACCCCATCATTTTGTTCCTTTTTAAATTAAATGTTTTAAGTGTTACCAGTTTATTCCAATCAAGATGGCTTCAGGTGTGCCATACTTTTGTCATAAGTAAGGCTGTTAGCACTCTAGTTGTTCTTTAGAACACTCTGGGAAGCTGCAGTAGAACACAAAGGAATCAACTGACAGTCTCTGCCCTTGTTGGATGTACATGTTTTACTGAGAATGTCAGACTTCATTCTCACATGAGTGAGAAAGATAATGTGAATTTACAGAAAATATGCTTTCATTTTAGCTTCTGGAGCACCTTCCAAACCTCCATGGGACAAGCATGAGAAAATAGTGTTCTCTCAAACATGATTCATGATATCCCAGCAGAAGGTTTTTCACATGGTAAAATCACCTTGGAATACACCACAATTCCTAAAATTAGTATGGTACCGTCAACAAATAAATTCTAATGTAACTAAAGCCTGTTATCACCCTTTATAGTTCTCCTTTTGGTGACCCTCAAAATCTTCTATTCACTACAATGCATTTCAATGAGGTACTATCATTTATATTGGTCCCAAGATGGCTGCCAGAAATTCCAGGATGAAGTGCTGACAGCCAATCAGATCTCACGATGACATGTGTGGTTAGGCTCCGCCCAGATATATATGTGACTTTACTTTTGATTTTCTCAGGAACTACTGAACGGATTTACACCATTTAAGCAAAAGGCACGACACTGAACCAAGGGCTACCTCTTTGCCAAATTTGGTGTAATTCCGTTCAGCAGTTCGGGCTGTAGCTGTGACTAAAGGTTCCTATGGAAAAATGAATGGGGAAAACACGTTTTGGGACCCCCTTTTTCTCGGCCCCCGCTTGACGTATCACCCCGAGACTTTCAGGATAGGAGCGGACCGGAGCGCCCCAACAAGTTGGAAACTTTCGCGAAGATTCGTTAACCGGCGCCAACGTTATTTCAAATAGAATGTCGCGGATTTCCTATGGATAATAGGTTTTAACTATAACTATCTACTGGCGACCGCCAGTAGATAATATATATATATATATATATATATATATCCACAGCACAGTATTCCACCTGGGGCCAGCCGAACTCGTGGCGGGTGCAACCGGAAAGCGGAAATATTTATTGCCTAATGCAATATCTATGGCGCTCCCATTGCTGAAAAAATCAATTGGCAGCCGTAATAACTGTGCCTATACATCCCCTCGCATGCCGCTGGATTAAAAATGAAAACACTGTGAGTGTCCCACATATGGTGAGGCACTCTAGCTTTGTATAAGCCACAACCTAAATAGGTCAACAGAGTCCATAAGCGGCGGTTCAGGTAGCCCAAATTTAATCCAAAGCACAGTATTCCACCTGGGGCCAGCCGAACTCGTGGCGGGTGCAACCGGAAAGCGTTTCCACCACCGCTTTCCGGTTGCACCGCCACAAGTTCGGCTGGCTCCAGGTGGAATACTGTGCTTTGGATTCAATTTGGGCTGCCTGAACCGCCGCTTACGGACTCTGTAGACCTATTTAGGTTGTGGCTTATACAAAGCTAGAGTGTCTCACCATATGTGGGACACTCACAGTGTTTTAGTTTTTAATCCAGCGGCAGGCGAGGGGATGTATAGGCACAGCTATTACGGCTGCCAATTGATTTTTTCAGCGATGGGAGCGCCATAGATATTGCATTAGGCAATAAATATTTTAGACGGCGACGCCCCATTGCCAGCCCTTCATTGGCCAAGGATCCACCTACCATATTGCAGGACCGTTTAAATGACTGTGTTGTTTTATTGACTGCTTTTCCGCACTGATGACGGCAATAGCCAGAAACGCGTCTGCGGATGTTTTATAGCCGACACACACCCCGTGATTGCACCGGACCTTGTGAGTACCATGAACTCCTTGTTTTTGTCGTTTTATAAGCGGTTTCCACCACCGTTTTCCGGTTGCACCTGCCACGAGTTCGGCTGGCCCCAGGTGGAATACTGTGCTTTGGATTCAATTTGGGCTGCCTGAACCGCCGCTTACGGACTCTGTTGACCTTATTATTCACAGGGGTATGAGAGGCAATATATACAGGGTAACAATTCAAAAATATATGCAATAAGTAAGTTAAATATTGAGTCCACGTCGTAGCTTGTATTCTTTAGTTGTTTTTATTCATAATTAGTATTCAAAACAGCCAACGCGTTTCACCCAAACATGGGCTTCTTCAGGGCAAGGCGAGTATGAATAAGAGCGCCGCAAGGTACAAGAAAATTGGAGGAAAAACAATTGCCTCCCTTGTGCCGTTCCGTGGTGGTATATACAGACAGCTATACCTCTCTGAAGAGCTCTAAGTAGAGCGAAACACTGTGTCAAACTGCCCGAACACGGAGCACTTTGATCAAATATCTGTATATACCACCACGGAACGGCACAAGGGAGGCAATTGTTTTTCCTCCAATTTTCTTGGACCATCTATTTGCACTAACATTTTAAGGTTCTTTATCTCTTAAATTCCTCTGTCCCGTGATGGACTAAATTTAACTTGGACGCGCATTGTACCTTGCGGCGCTCTTATTCATACTCGCCTTGCCCTGAAGAAGCCCATGTTTGGGCGAAACGCGTTGGCTGTTTTGAATACTAATTATGAATAAAAACAACTAAAGAATACAAGCTACGACGTGGACTCAATATTTAACTTACTTATTGCATATATTTTTGAATTGTTACCCTGCATATATTGCCTCTCATACCCCTGTGAATAATATTGTGATTTGTGGTCATGTGGCAGCTGGCCATTTGAGGTGGGCAGTATCCGACTACTCGTTGTGACTTGTCCTGACGGTGCAATCCTCTGCGACCCAGCTGCTTGCTGTATCTATCAATAGACTCTGTTGACCTATTTAGGTTGTGGCTTATACAAAGCTAGAGTGTCTCACCATATGTGGGACACTCAAAGTGTATTCGTTTTTAATCCAGCGGCAGGCGAAGGGATGTATAGGCACAGTTATTACGGCTGCCAATTGATTTTTTCAGCGATGGGAGCACCATAGATATTGCATTAGACAATAAATATTTAAGACGGCGACGCCCCATTGCCGGCCCTTCATTGGCCAAGGATCCACCTACCATATGGCAGGACCGTTTAAAAGACTGTGTTGTTTTATTGACGGCTTTTCCGCACTGATGACGGCAATAGCCAGAAACGCGTCTGCGGATGTTTTATAGCCGACACACACCCCGTGAGTGCACCGGACCTTGTGAGTATCATGAACTCCTTGTTTTTGTCGTTTTATAAGCGTTTCCACCACCGCTTTCTGGTTGCACCCGCCACGAGTTCGGCTGGCCCCAGGTGGAATACTGTGCTTTGGATTCAATTTGGGCTGCCTGAACCGCCGCTTACGGACTCTGTTGACCTATTTAGGTTGTGGCTTATACAAAGCTAGAGTGTCTCACCATATGTGGGACACTCACAGTGTTTTCGTTTTTAATCCAGCGGCAGGCGAGGGGATGTATAGGCACAGTTATTACGGCTGCCAATAGATTTTTTCAGCGATGGGAGCGCCATAGATATTGCATTAGGCAATAAATATTTAAGATGGCGACGCCCCATTGCCGGCCCTTCATTGGCCAAGGATCCACCTACCATATGGCTGGACCGTTAAAATGACTGTGTTATTTTATTGATGGCTTTTCCGCACTGATGACGGCAATAGCCAGAAACGCGTCTGCGGATGTTTTATAGCCGACACACACCCCGTGAGTGCACCGGACCTTGTGAGTACCATGAACTCCTTGTTTTTATATATATATATATATATATATATATATACATATATATATATATATATAACCGTTAATAGGATGTTATAGTTAGGTTAAAATATCTGTTAAAAATACTATTTTAAATGCAAACAAAACACTGAAATTAATTGAAGTAGCTATAACTTGCACATTTGCCGTGCACAGTGATGTTATTAATGATGTCATTTCAGATGTCATGAGTGATGTTATCAAAGATATTCTAGAACATGTCATGAGTGATGTAATATGTGAAGTCATACGCAGTGCATAGCAAATGCTCAAGTTGAGGCCAGCCAGTCAATCACAGCACTCAGTCTTGTGGGACTGATCCCAGTCCGATGGAACCAGCCAATCAGAATGCTTCTTCTTTTATTTTTTCCCTGTATAGTACCCCAGTACTCCCTCAGTACTCCATGCGCAATACCGCATCACAAGATATCTATAAATGTGGTACCTTAGTTTTTTACAGACTTCTGAATGGATTTACATCAAATCACAAAAAGCAAGCTTTCTGGGAAAAGATCTAGCTTTCTGCCAAATCTGGTGCAATTCTGCTTAGCAGTTTTTGCTGTATCGCTATTCATTTATCCTATAAAATATTACACTGGCAAAGCACATTTAGAGACCCTCTTTTCTCTTGGCCCCTGCTTGATGGATCACCCCAAAACTCCCTGGGAAGGAGCTGAGTTGGCTTAACCTTTTTTATTGAAACGTTCGTGAAGATTCATGAAATGGGCCCAAAGTTATTAGTAAATCAAAATATCTACATCATATGGAAACCTGTTCCTATCTATACCCTCACAGTGACAACCACCACTTTGCAAAATCTTTCCGAATGTGTATATATATATATGTGATCAAGGCCGCTCGTACGGCCGAAACGCGTAATGGCAACATGGTGATGGTTGGAAGAAAATAAAAGCAACTTGCACTATATTGGGTCTGCTCTTGCCGTTTGTTCTTGGAGTACTGGAGTACTGGGCTTGTTTGCAGCTATATATATATATATATACATATATACATATACATATATGTTCGTTTCCTCAGAGTCCCTGACAACCACTGCACTCAGGACGGCTGCCTCCATTTGCAAGGTGGGAACTCACGTGCAACAGCAAAATACGGCGCACTCACAGGGCCTTTCAATATTTTTATATAGAGAGGTTAAAAAGACAAGGGGCCAAGACACAACCTTGTTTAAGACCACCCTGGGTTTCCAGGCGGCGAGTAATACATCTGCCATCACCCACTTTGACCTGGACCCACGTATTAGAATATAACAACAAAATCATGTCTAACAATTGTTTAGGAATTCCCCATGCAGCTAGCTTTGCCCAAAGTTCCATTTTGGGATGTCCAAGCCTGCCTGGGTAAAACATAGAGGGCCCGATTCACAGAACTAACTTAAGACAAAATCCTAAACTTACTACTTTTGGTATTCACAGAAGGCACTTACTACTTTTGGTATTCACAGAATGCACTTACGATTTTTGGTATTCACAGAATGCACTTACAACTACTAACTTTACGTTCGCACTCGGGCCGGAGATTCCGGCCCGGTGGCGGAAATTCCGGCCCAGAAGCGGAATTTCCGCGGCCGGGCCGGAATCTCCGACTCCGGGCCGGAATCTCCACTATCGGGCCGGAATATCCGCATTTTGGACGTTTGAGCATTACCTCAATGCTAAACACCTGTCCAAGTGCCTACCATCCCCCACCATGCATCAGCTGACACACTGCAGCCAATCCCAGCCCTGCAGCACATATGATAGCAGAGCAGACACACAGAAACTCTTTCAACATGTCGGTGAATGTGTTTGTTGCTCTGCCCCTTGCCATGCGGCAAGAAGACTTGAGGAGGAGGAGGAGAAGAGAGAGGATCTTCAGACAAAGGATCAACATATTTGGGATGTCCAGCCAAGATGTAAGGGCCAGATATCGTTTCCCTCCAGAAGTCATCTTGGAGATGGTATGTGATCGGGAGGAGGAACTTGACTCTGCGACCTGCTGCTCCCATGCCATTCCAGCCTATCTGAAGGTCCTTTCTGCTCTCCATTTTTTTGCGACTGGGTCATTCCAAAGGGTCACCAGTGATGTTGTGGGCATCTCCCAGGCTAGCCAGTTGCAGTGCTTGCATCAGGTACTGAGCTGCATCAATTCTAGAGCCCACCTCCACATAGGAATGCCCCATACACTGGCCAACAGACAAAGGGCAGCTAGGGATTTTTATCTCATCTCCCGCTTCCCACGTGTGCTGGGTGCAATTGACTGTACCCATGTGGTCCTTCAGCCACCCCCCGCATTGCACACATATACTGCAACAGACACCAATGGTATTTCATCAATGTGCAGGCTGTCTGTGATGCCAGTGGGAGATTCATAGATGTGCATGCAGCGTTTCCAGGCAGTACCCATGACAGCTGCGTATTCCGCATGTCACCTCTTGCCCGGCAGATGGCTGCGGGAGAATTTGGCAACATGTGGTTACTGGGTAAGTACCAAGCACTAAAAATGAGTGATGTGTGCAAATGAAAGGGCTAATTACCAAGCCCCTTGCGCTGCTGGTACGTCACTTTATCACATATGAAAAGTGACGCACTGGTGGTGCAAGGGGCTTGTCAAATTGTGGTGTCACTGCTACCCGGAGAGGAGGCTGGTTTAGACAATCGATTCCAAGAGTGTATGTTATCAGTGGGGAGTTGGATGGCAGAGAACTGCCTAAAACTCAACACTGGTAAAACAGAGGTCATGGTGTTTGGAAACAATATGAACTTCTGGACTCCAAACTGGTGGCCAGACTCGATGGGCTCTCTCCCCTCACCCACTAATAAGGTGAAAAACTTAGGTGTGATAATGGATGAGGGTCTTACCTTTAGGCAACAGGTTAATTCAGTGGCATCTAAAACCTTTTATGTAATCAAAACAATCAGGAAAATATTGCCGTTCCTGCCCCCGAGCAGCCGACAAACAGTGGTCGCAACTCTCGTCATGTCGAGATTGGACTACTGTAATAGTTTGTACCTCAATGTTCAGCAAAGACTCCTGAATAAACTCCAATCACTGCAGAATGCAGCAGCCAGACTGCTTTCGGGCACACCTCGGTTTGCGCCCATTACCAAGGAACTAAACAAATTGCACTAAACAAATTGCACTAAACAAAGTACGCTTTAAAGCCCTATGTCTGGTCTTTAAGGCACTGCATGGTTCAGGACCTGACTACCTAAAACAGTATTTCCACTGGTACACTCCGAAAAGGCCACTTCGTTCATTAGGAGCTAGGCTGGTCTCAGTGCCACGCATAAAAAAAGTTTGATGGGGAGGCAGAAGTTTTACCTATAGTGCGGTCAAGGCCTGGAACAACCTGCCGTTCCAATTAAGATGCATCACGAACCTCTTAGCTTTCAGGAAAAGCCTAAAGACCTGGCTCTTTGCCCAATGAACCTCTTCCATTTGGCCACAGGAGATATAACTAGCGCCAGGACACCTTCGGGTAGCAGCTGCGCTGTATAAATATCATTAACATTAACACATTAACATTGTCAAGAAGCCCAGAAATGAATGAATGCCACCTTGTATTAACAACCATTCTACAATAAGAATCACCAAGCCACATACACGGTCTCAACAGACACTGCATGTACTAAGTATAGATCATGTTCGGTTCAAATTTAAGATGGAAATGTAACCTATTGCCCTATCTTCCCTCCTCAGGTGATGCTGGGTATGCACTCTCCCCTCAACTCCTTACACCTTACAGACATCCAACCACTGCACCTCAGCGTAGGTACAATCGCGCACACATACGAACTCGAGCCATCATAGAGCGCACTTTTGGTCTGTTGAAGTCGCGTTTCAGATGTCTCAGCCGTACAGGGGGTGTGCTGATGTACTCCCCTGAAGTTGTGTGCAAGATCATTATGGCCTGTTGTGTCTTGCACAATATCGCTTTAACGCATGGCTTACACATACCTCTTGAACCTCAGCTAGCTCTGAATCCGGGCAACCGGGCCATTGCACATAACCGAGGTCAGGGTATGCAAGTCCGTGATCAGCTGGTTGCCACGTTTTTCACGTGAGCAACCTGTTGTGTCATGGACAAAATGTGGTTTGCTGTCTGTTGTCAATGATGAAAAATGGATATTTACGACTGTGTCCAAAAACTCCATACTGAGACTACTTTGCAAGCCACACTAACTGTATGTTAACCACAACTGTTGACAGGAGTCAAAAGATTGCCCGTGAATCAGGTCATGTGCCAATGTCAGCAATCAGTGTAGTGGATTTCCCAAGGAATCTATTGACTCTGAGGATGAGATGTATATGTTCTGAGAGACCCTCCCGTACCTTTTGACAATGGGTGTCTGTATCTAAAAAGTGCATAACTATAGCATTGTTGAATTTTTGGCCCCAAATGATTTGAATCCACCAAGAATGTTGGGCCAACAACGTGAGTGATGATGTTGTGGCTGAATCTGCCACTATGTGTCTGGGATGCACAGCACTGCAACCCCCTAATACACTGTAACACAACAGACAACTCTTGTGTTGAGCACTAAATATGGACTACATGTACCATAATGCAATGCAGCTGAAAAGTAAACTGGGGTGTGATGTTGTGCCAGCCCCCCCCCTCCTTGTCCCAGCCCAAATCTCATTACATGGTCTGTTCTCCCTTTTGTTTCATGTCTATGATTTAATCTTACACTGTCATTTCAGGTTTCTCTGCTACAGAATAACAGGATGGCAGTGGATTTGATCTGTGATTGTAGATGAATCAGAATGAACACAAAATGACTGCCAACTACTTCCTGTGATGTATTTCCTGTCTCCCACTTCCTGTCTGTCATGTCCTGTATGAAATAATGGGTTCCGGGTCGATTTTGCAACTTCCGGCACAATCGCGTACTCTGCGCATGCCGAGCATACTCTGCGCATACGGAGCGTACTCTGCCCATGCGCAGCGTACGCTGCGCATGCGTAAATTACGTTTTCGGCCCGTAAACTCCGAAAAACAACCCGAACCCATTATTTCACACAGGAAATGACATACAGGAAGTGGGAAACAGGAAAAACATCACAGGAAGTTGTGGGCAGCCATTTTGTGTTCATTCTGAGTCATCCTCTCTCACAGATCAGATCCTCTGCCATGCTGCTGCTCTTTTTGACCTTATTTCCCCCAAAATGGCTGAGGGTTATGAGGAGAAAGCACCCCCTTTCAGTGAAAGGGAATTAGACATCCTAGCTGAGGGGGTGATACTGAAATATCCTCAGCTATATGGGGGCCAGAGGAACAGATGAGCAATGCAGCGCGGGCCAGAATATGGGCCAACATTGGTGTGCGCTGCAGTACAGTGGGCGTTTACACCAGGAACACGAGGGCATGCCGCAAACGCTGGGAGGACCTGAAACGCTGGGCCCGGATCAAGGCTGAAGAGCTACTGGACCAGTCTTTCCAGCACCATGTGCATCGTCCTTGCCTCTCACCACTGTACAGGAGGGTCCTGCGTGCAGCTCATCCGACCCTCCATGCTCAGCTGGAGGAGCAAGAGCAGCAGAGACCTGGTAAGTGCATTATATACAATATGTGTCTGGAAGTATGATGTGAGTGAAGACAGAGCTGACCCATTCTGTGTCCCATGCCTCCATTCACCAATTCTGTGTCTATGCAGCAGTCATCATGAAGCAAAAGGCTCACTGTAGCGCATTGACTATACAGGGCAGAGTGCATTCTGGGAGTTGTAGTGTCATCATGACAACTGGGGCTTTGAAACACATAGATGCTTTTTTAATGAAATTTGCACTGCCAGCACCACTAACAGTGAACCAAGGGAATCATTACTGATGTGTGCATAGGTTGAGGAATGGTACAGACACTGTCCAGTGTGTGTATGTGAGGCCAATGGGAATTGGATGCTGTGACTTGCATTGCTTCCTGTGAGTTTGGGTTCTGATTGAGACAGATCATCATGTGCCATGGAGTCAAGACAGACTTTGAGACCCTTGCCTCACTCTTACGTGTTTCCAATTTTGACAAGTGTGTCCACAGACACATGTCTTACCCCCAGTATCTTGTATGCCATTTTCCATGTACAGGTAGATGTAACAGCGAGCCACTACTGTTTACCAGTGCACAGCACTACCTGATCAGTCTCCAAAGCCAATATGTGGCACTGGATTGTCAGCTTTTGTGAGGGAATATCAAAAGCTTAGATTCACAACTTAGCAAACCGAATTGGACAGACCCTATATGGATGTGTGAACCCCAACCTGCATTTGTGTTGTCCCATCCAATGCTACACAGCAGATAACATTTGTCCAGACGTAAAAGTGCAGACACTCCATATCACAGGCCCTTCCCAATATCATCTGGACTCTCTCTGATCTCCTTTTGTAGACTGGGTTGTGGAACCTGCCCATATAGCAGTGACAGGACACACAGGTCACAAGAATGCCATAGTTGAGGGTTGGCAGTACAGACGTGCAAGCCACCAAAAATCTTGTGAGATGTCCATGTCAGACTCAAATCAGGAGATGACAGTGAACATGCACGTAATTTAAGCTCATGAACACTGACAACTCTATAGTGTGATCAGAGGAGAACAAAGTCTGACCTTGGCTCATCTTAATATGTGTCTTGTCCTGACGTGTACAACCACTACATAATGATTTGTCTCACATTTCAGTGGGCTCAGCGGGCCAAGAGGACCCGGTTTGGAGCAGGACATCTGTGGTGTGCCGGCGGCTACGACCTCTTTCCAGTACTGAGGAAGAGGACGATGAGGCGGGACCCTCAACATCAGGAGGCATGGGGTTTGCGCCCACCCGGACTAACCAGGAAGACAACTCTGGTGCTACGGACCAGGTGGAGGCTGAGGACATTGAAGGGGGGTGATGAACTGGACACCTCTGGCCGGGGGGGGTAGAGAGCTACACTCCCTGGCACATTCATCTGTGAGTCTTTCCGAGGTGTCCCTGGGGCAGGCCACTCCGCAACCTGGGTCAGCCATCAGCCCCTCCCTAACTCTAGAGGCCCCCATTCCATCGGGGCCTCCAGCTGCATCCCCTGCAATCTGTCCCCCTCATCGTAGCTGCCAGGTCAACACCAACATTGGCTCCGAACCTGAGGCACCACACCCCTCATGTGCGACCCAAAACCCTCCCTGTGTTGTTCCGTCTGTGGCTGTACCAGATGACTTGATGTGGGCATGTGAGGGTCAGCCAGACATGTCCTCTCGCATCATGCTGCAATTGTGTCTAGAGGTGCGCATGATGCGAGAGGAAATTGCACAAGCTCTGGCCACCCTCACTGCTAGTGTCAATTCCCTGAGTGCAGTAATGTCGTCTGTTGTGTCCCAACCTCCCTCCCACACCACCGTCAATGTCTCCTCCTGTCCGTTGCCCCACATTGTTTCCCCTCACTCCTCGTGTGTCCCGACCCCGTGTGGTGCCTGTTCCTGCACCGGCCAGCCAGGAGCCCGCATCGGACTCAGAGGATCTGGACATTGTGGTCCTAGAGGATGACCAGAAGGACACTTGAACAGTTGGACAGATTTTTCTTTGTGGAAAATGATTTACTTTTCCCCTTGTAAATAGACTGGTTCCCCTGACGCTCCCTGACGTGTTCTATTTATGTTGCCCCACCCCAATCCAAGTTCCCTTCTCCTTCTGCAGTAAGAACATCATTTGTTTTCCTTTCTCCCTTCCAAACGGACTGTTGTTATTTTTCTACCCCCACATATTTTTTACATAAAAACTTATTTTGATTCATACTTTCTCTATCTTGTTTAACTTCATTGTGAATGTCTTGTACAAAATATGCACAGGTATTTTGGTAGTCATCTGCTCTGCACATGAGGGCTTGCTGCAATGACGGGGTTACACTTGTACATGTGTCACACACACACATACATCCTCACATCTCTACGCCAACAAACTTGGTGAACATTAGCCTATCAGGACATGATAAGCAACAGAGTCTTGACTTGGGAACAGATTTTATTTTTATTTACACATATTCACACTGGTCAAAAAGTTCCTGGGATGTGATCAATGGGGATCGTGCTTGTGACTTTGTAATTTCGGAGGTGAGGATCGCTGTGAGGGATTATGTCTGGGTTGACGCCGAGGTGCAGGTTGGTGTCATGCATGTGCCTGTACAGGGTGAAGTTCATGTGCAGGGACGGATTGTGTCTGTATACTTGGTGTTTGTGCATGGACAGGGGGTTGTTGTGCAGGTGGTGGTAGTGCCTGTTCAGGGGGTGGTGGTGGATGTGCAGGTGGGGGAGTGCCTGGATGGGGGCGGTGGTGGGTGTGTACCCTTGCTGTGGTCCTGTGCAGTTTGTGGTACAGGTGTGTGAGTGTGATGTGCTGCAGGCAGATGTGATGGCTCCCCTCCCTGCGTTGACCGTGAAGGGAGACTTTGGATCACTTTCATCATGCCCTCCATCATCTTCATGGCCAAGTCATGGTGTCTTAAGCTCTCTTCCCTTTGGATAGATATCATGTCTCTGATATTCTTGGACATGTCTTGCCAAGTTCTATCCATCCTATTCAAAACATGGGTCTGTCTGTCCACCACCTGAGGGAATTGGCGCAGGGCCTCAGACATGTCTGACAGGGTGGCCCCTATGGCACGAATGTCCTACCTCACATCTGTCTGCTCTTTGAAGAAGTCCTGCTCCCACTGGCCACCATGGCCATGTGCATGCCCTCTCTGCAGGGGTCGGCCATGGATGAGACCGCCAGGTCCAACAGTAGGGGGGGTGGCATGTGGAAGCCTGTGGACAGGAGAATGGTGCCCAGGGGATACCTGCACCACAACAGGGTTGGTACTTCCCTCAGATGGTGAAGAGAATGCCTGGGATACACTGTATGGGGAGGAGTGTGTAGGGGATCCACCACGTCTGTCCTGGATGTGAGGGCTGTGAGGGAGTGAGGTCTGTGTTGGGGTGTGGGTGAGCTGTGGCTGGTTAGCTCTATGCTGGGGACAGGCAATCTTTTTCATTGGAGGAGGCTGAGGCACTTTGCTGGGCGGAGGGTGTGAGGCCTTGCTAAATGTGGGCGATGTGGGAAAATTACTGTCCATGGCATCAGATTCTTCATCCTCTGAGGGTATGAACAGACAGTCACTATCGTCCAATCCTTCATCCTCCTCAGGTACTTCCTCCTCCTCCTCTTGCGCAGTACTCGCAGCTGACATTACTGCCTGGAGGAGCAGTGGATTTTCACCTCTGATTGCCCGTCGCCCAACACTTGTGGAAGGTCCATCCTCCTCATCGTCATCATCACCTGGAACACAGAGGTTGCAACAGGATGAGTAATTGATTAAGATGTGGTGCAAAACAAGGGTTTGTTCTACTGTACTTTGCATTAACAGATGACGTACATGTGACCTGGTTTGGGTACCCCTACAAGTGACAGCTCACACAATAGCACTGAGGGGTGAAATGGAGAGGTACACTGAAAAAGCAAACTGACCAGCTCCATCCACAGCTTTGTCTCCTTTTGTGATCCCCCCTGATGTCAACTGCTGAACCATGCTCCTCATAGGTTTTGTTGACGAAGCGGTCCCCGATCCAGCAGCTGTAGAGGAAAGTGACACCATTCTCAATCATCTGCATTACTAATTTACAAACAGGCACATGTGTCACTTATGATATGTATGAAACTTTGTAAACAACAACTGCAGGTTCTATGCAGAATGGGATTTTGATGTTTGTCATGGTTTTGATAGGGAAAACACTTCACGCCACATTTACCTGATGGACATGTGCGAGAGGTTTTCACTGCTGCAGCCAGGATGTCTTGCATTCCCCAGGATGGTGTTGTACGCTGAACTGGTGTCATCCTGTCAGCAGCTGTGATGAGACATACATATCCATATTTCAGTACACCAGATGGTAGCTATGAGCTAACATGTATATGTCATTCTCAATGACCATTGATAGGATATTCCTGGACAATGTGCAGCATGTTTACCTCATGAACTTTACATGTGGGCCTCTGCTCACATGCAGCAATTGCCAGCTGTTACCTCCACACAGCACTGACATCAATGAGATGGCACATCAACAGACAAACGTATATGAGAAGGTTACTGATATAGGAAGGAAGGCGAGAAATGATCAGGACGCCACCGCATTACATTGATTACACCTTCACCTTTAAGACTAACATGTCTCATGAGTATGATGTTGTCTGTTGACAAGTTGAAAGGAGTGTACATCCACAGGCTGACCAGTTTCACATTTGCACATCAGTTCAAACATTGCATTGCAGAGTTCATATGTGAGATGTGCAATAGTCAGGTACATTTTTTGTGCCATTTGTGCTTCCCTACCAATGAAGTCACAAAGCTCATTTTGGATTGAGAGATCACACATTTATTATGTCCATCCTTTGAGTGTCCTCTGTTCCCATTATCCATTTCCTATATCATGGTAGAACTAAGCTGACAACGGATGATGTCTTGTACCGCAGACATCTTTACCTCATATATCATACACTCACTTATATAGATGGATACAGTAGAAGAGGAGGCAAGCAGAGTGCAACATTTGACTAGGATCCCACATTGTGGGTAAGTTGTAAATCTTTGATGGTTGCCGCCTACACTGGATTTGGTTTGGGCCTTTCAGCCAAGAGATTTTGAAATGTAACTTCCTGAAGAATCACCTTGGCAGCCCATACATCCATCTCAAAAGTACACAACTGTGGCTCAATGGTTAGAGCGGCAGACCCTGATGCAGAGATCTGGCCCGGGACCACGGTTCAATTCCCGCCTCGGCGGGTCTTGGGCTCAATTTCCTCGGACCTGATAATTCTCGCCTCGGTGCCTATTCTAATCATGGGTCCCACTCTGCAACTCTGGGCAATAGCTTGCTTAATCTCCACAACAGCCCCACCAGCGCTGGGATGCCTGGCTTCACCTTGGGGTTGCCCAGGAGTGGACATTTCACAGGGAAAAGCCAGGAAGGGTTCCACAGCGGTATGCGTACAGCGCCTCGACGCCCCAGTTGGGTTAGCAGCGCGCTTTACAAGTACGAATTTCATTTCATTTCAACTGGCATCAGTGCGAGCCTCATCCACACCAATTTCAAAATGTTTTGTCCTTTGGAATTCTGCTAGGGAGTTTTCATATCATTGAATTACAATCCAGTTGTGTCTACTACACTACATATGACACTATATACTATTTTTATGTCCATTCTGCACTCACTTGTCATATATTTTGTGACATCCTTTCACCAGCCACCATGGTGTGATCTGGTATATGGTTCAATGCCATATGTAGGCATAGTGTGATGCAGGACAACAGTTATGTAAAACACATACAACATACAGCGGAGATTAAAGGCACATTCATGGGCATGGGCATTCAGGTTCATTGTTCTTGGGTTTACTTACCATGGCCCCGCACCTGCCCAGTGTGTGGTCCCTGACCAGATGTCACAACCAACCTTGTAGCAGAAGTCAATGTGGGTCTTGGAATCTGGGAGGACATCATTGGACCTACAATGATAAGTGTGTTTGCAACTTTACATTTCTGCTGCCACATGTGATGCACTCAATTTGAGGCACAAAGGATGAGCACAAGCAGTGTGGGCCCTACCGTTGCAGAAGTGTCTAGCACAAATTATCATGAGTGATCCCACATTCGACTTATTATGCCCCCACTGCCTAGAAGCAACGTCTATCAAATTGACACAACAACAATTCCTGAAGTAAGGTCCACTATCATGTTTTGTTAATGGAACAAAAGACATACCATACAATTATGACATCTATAACCAGCTGGTTGGACTGAACAAATTCATGTATGGAAAAAACATTCTAAGTTGGACAGAGGACGCATTCTCAATCCTGACATTTGAATCTCACTTCTTGTTCATCATTGTTATATTTGTTATCATTGGATTTTTTATTTAGTCTACAAAAATAATTACAATCTAGAGGTGGATACATTTAGACTTGCTATGGCACTCGATTCCACGATTGTGTTCCCAGTCCTGGAACTGTTGGTGGAATACATGTAATGTTCAGAAAACACAAAGCTATGATGAGCCTAGATGTGTTATATTTTGTCTTTCGCTATTCACAAATATAATTTGCTAAAGGTAAATGACCTTTGAGAATTCCAATAGTTGTAAGGCTAGTTTTTCCTCTCCAGTTACCTTTGAGATTCAGACACTATATATCTCCCTCTGTTGTCTGCTGCCTATGTATGCATTTTGACCATCTCCTGACCAGTTTGACTTACCAGTTAGTGAGGGTGGTCTGCGTTGCTCTGGATGATGTTGTTTCCTCCCAGAAGATGCAGGGACCTCTGCTACTGTGGTTGTCTGTACTCTGGCTGAATGTGTCAATGGGTGAGAAGAGAGAAAAATCAACACATGGAAAATGTACATGTGGAACTTGTCAGACATTTCCTCATATCTTCTACATGCTAACAGTATTGTGAAGTACTGCCACGGCAGGTGCAGGTAGGAGCAGTGGGGCGTTGGTGATGTGATGGCGTGGCAGGGTGGGAAATAAACAATGGAATATGGGAATGAAATATTTTGAAATAAGGATTCTCTTAACTTCTGTTTTGTGATTTTGGCAGGCCCAAGGTGAGTTGATTTTAGGATATTTTGTAATTATTTTCCCTATTCTGTTGTCTGTTGATTTGCCTCTGCACCGCACCCCCACCCCCTTATGTTCTTTGCTGACCCAGCCGCGTCTGGATAAGTGGAAGGGGCACTTTGACAATTGCTACTTAACAGTGTTAGGTATATACGGCAGCAGTACTGGGCCCTTGTTTTAAATAGTGTGAAAGGGATTTGCCATTTCTAATACAAAGGATTCTGGGACTTGTGGTGCAACATACAGGGGGAAACACATGAGCCTCTGACTGACTATATTTGTATATGAACTTTGGACAACTTCCTTACTCACAATGGCAGTGCGACACAGACATTTATTTTGTATACTTCTTCTTGTCATCCCATTTACCTGGTACCACGTTGCAGACATCACTCACAGGCAGCCCATGGAGCATGTGGGGGTGGATTGTAGAGAGAATATCCTCCTCAAGTGGGGTGAGACGTAGGGGGGTTCCAGAGTGTGGGGCAGGGAGAATCCTGTTCAACTCGATCCTGGAGTACTTCTCCTTTACACTCTGCTTTTCGTCCTGCCACTTCTTCTTTATTTCACGGACTGTGCGCACATCCTCCCCCAATGCTGTGACAGCAGTGGCTAAATGCTTCCATAGAGCTGCCTTCTGTGTGCCACTGGTGCAGTAAGGTGGGAGACCATATAGGCGTTTGTGGTGCCTTACAATGAACTCCACAATCATGGTGGTCTCCTCAGTTGTGAAGTTCTTCTTCCTCCTCAGTTTGTACATTTTCCTGTAGCGATGAACAGAAAAGGAAACAGGAACTCTCTGTGGCCAAACCTGTTCCTTGAATGTGTGCTGCTTTTATGTGGTTTGTGGTGCTGGTCTTGCAGTTAGTGTTAATTGACTTCAGCTGGAGCATGGTGGGGGATGGTAGGCACTTGAAATGCTCAAACGGCCAAAATGCGGTTATTCCGGCCCGGTGGTGGAGTTTCCGGCCCGGTGGCGAAGATTCCGGCCCGGTGGCGGAGATTCCGGCCCGGATGCGGAAATTTCGCTTCCGGGCCGGAATCTCCGGCCCGAGTGCGGATGTAAAGTTAGTAGTCGTAATTGCATTCTGTGAATACCAAAAATCGTAAGTGCATTCTGTGAATACCAAAAGTAGTAAGTGCCTTCTGTGAATACCAAAAGTAGTAAGTTTAGGATTTTGTCTTAAGTTAGTTCTGTGAATCGGGCCCGTAGAGTATAGGAATTCCTCCAAGCAGATTTGTGTATTGCTGCATTCCAGTGAGCTGGGTGGGAAAGGGCCGGACTGGCCGTAGCGGGCACCGGGCAATTCCCTGGTGGGCGGCCAGGGTGGGGGCCGGTTTTAGAACCCTGGGGGGCCGTTTTTCTTAACGGGGCAGGTTTTGCTGCATAGCTGCAATATCGGCCCCAGCAACAAAAGCGGCACAAAGCTTTCCACAAGCACACAACCTCCACCCCCCCTCCCCCACCGTTGCTGGCTGAAGTCTTTACCAGGGCCGGTTTCGGTTCCCAGTCCAGCCAAGGGTGGAGGAAGGAAGAGAGCGAGAGAGAGAGAGACTCCTCCTGTACATTTCAAAAGGGTGCTCTTTGATTCCGTGATAGATCACAAGTAAGGGTCCTGGACACATCTCAGAAAGGAGATGAGGATGATAAGTGAATTATAAAGAGTAGGGCTGATATCCAGGTGTGAACTCTAGACATTCCCATGGCCTGTGTTGTGGGACTATCAACTTCAGAGTCTCTCCTTCTGTGATAGTCAGCCTTTCAAAAGGAGGAAGAGAGAGAAAAGTGTACACTTCAAAGATGCAGAACCCAAACATAAAACATCAAAGACCCAGCCCCTAAATCACAATTGCTGTCTGAAAATGAACTTTTGTTGAGACCTGAAATTTGTCATCAGCTGTGTGAGAAAGGGAAGCTCTGCAAGTCTTCTGCCTGCTAGTCTCCCTGCTCGGAGAGGGGATATCACCCAGGGAAACCAAGACCACCTACTCTGAAGCGTGGACCACCAGTGCTACCTGCTTGCCAAGACCAGTGTTCCCTGTGAGGAAGAGAAGAGTGTTGGAGGGAGCAAGGCCCAATGAGGGGCCGTACCGAGAGGGCTCCTGAGGTGTGAGGAGATGTCTGTGTACTGATCGGGTCATTGCCCATATGCAGGAGTTATTCAGCAGCCCCCATATGCTAGGAACATGTCGCCATGGACTGAACCATGCATCGAGTGTGGGGAGTGCCAGGCACATTTTTCATAATTGGGTTTGTAGTGTTTATTCCCTCTCTCGTTTTGCAACTTCCTCCAAAGTTCCATTCCATAGCTGCTGGGTTTTTCCACTTTCTACTTACACAAGAAATATTGGCAACCAAAAATTCAATATCAAAAATTTCTTATTATGCAAGAAATATCACCTGATGTGCACAGCACACTTTATTTTGCAACCAAGTCTATTCTACACCAAAATCCACCATGTCCACCTTCTGGTGCAATTTGTTTCATACTCAGAGAAAGACAATGGCACTCCCTGCCCTCAGGCATAACATTCTGACACTGTCCTTCCATAGCCATGGAAAGTATTAACCCTAAATCTGCGCTCACTGGGGAAGGCAGTCCTAGGGATTATGGCAGTAGTATAGGGTACAGGGGTGATGTGAACCATGTTGTCCTTATTGAGGTTCGGGGACTAACTGAGGTTCCCTCCCGAAGTCTGTCACAGATATTCACATGCCGGAATCTCTGAAGTCATATGTGCTCTGTGGGCCACCACTCCACCACTGTCCCATCTTGCCAAGTGGCACCTTGAAATTGGACAGTGAGTACTGCCACAGCATTTCAACACGGTACCCACTTGGTGGAGTGCTAGCAGAAGTGTAGTCGGGGATTCTACCATCCATTTCCAAAATCATTGCCTTTCTGTCACTGTTTCATCTTTTGCAACCAGAGGCTAATGCTTCCCACCAACAACGTATACAATGAGGACAAAGGGCCTCATTTAGATCTTGGCGGACAGGTTACTTGGTGACAACTGTGAGGGATATCCCATCTGCTGAAATATAAATCCCATTTTATCCTATGGTATTTATATTTCGTCAGCCAAGATCTAGATCAGGGTCTCACTCTGGTTTCTGCAGTAAATTCTTACACCGGATTATTGCATTAAGACCCGAACATACGTGTTCTCCTGGTACTAGGCAATACTGTTTTCTGTCTTGCAAGGTTTTTTCAGTCTGAAGAACAGCAAGCTCTAGGGAAGCCCCCAAACCAAAAATAGGGGACAAATTAAGACAACAAGACAATATCTTACTCTCTCCCCGGTTTGACTTCGTCTTTGTACAGAGGCTCCTGGCACTATACAGTTTCTGTGCGGGGAATAAATTGGTATAAAACAGGGGCAATGGATTAGGAAAAGAGCAGCAAGGTACTGGAGCTCTAAGAATAAAAAAGAAAATTGCAATTTTTAAATTCTCCCCCTCATTAGTGCATCTCTGGCCTTCTAATGCGTGCTTCTGCAGTGCTACCAAACGGGTTAATTCTACATTGCACCCTGCGCTGCAGCAAGAGGCAGAATCTCTACTACCAAGTCACTGCGGATTTTGAGGTACATCTAGCCTCGAGCATTATTACAGAGCGAGTCTGATAAAAGGTGAGGGTGGCCAATTATTCACAGGAACAGTACCTGCTACCCTGGGAAGCAAGATCTGTCGCCCTTTACAAAGGCTGCAAAAAAGAGGCGGAGAAAACCTATTACTTTAAATAAATCACAGTTCAGCATAAAAGCAGCCTGCAGAGTCACAGGACATCAGGCCCTTCTCGTCCCATGTATCAGACATAAATGAAGGCGTCTAGCAATAAATTACCAGGGAGAGCTCTGTGATTACACCTCTACTTCACTGCGGCTCAGGGGGCCGGCGATTTGCATCTCACAGACACAATTAGACAAAAATAGGTAAATTATGTATTTTGAGAATTAAATCAAATCAAATGCATTTTTAGTAGGGCAGAGCATGCGAGCACACTGCTGGGCACCAGGCTGGGTGTTTTCAGAATGAGCATGATTGCCAATTTGTAAAGGTCAGGAACGAGTCAGCTGCTCTTTTGGACGATGAAAAATGTCACTCTGAATATTTTGGACTGTCTGCGCGCGGCCAGGCAGGATGGAGATCGTCTGGGGATACTGTAGTAGTGTGTAGCCCGAGGAAATGGCAGCCGCATAATCAGAGAGCCAGCGACTGAAAAGGCACCCCCAGCTCTTTGCAAAGCGCACTGGAAAAAATCCACCAAGCAATGGCTTAGATGAATTTCATTGCTGCATTACCACACGTTCCTTGTAAAAGGCGCTGTTTGGATTGCATTAACTGCACTTGTGTGCTATTTAGCACTATGTCACATATTATCAGGGTGGGCCATGTTGCTGCATTTATTTTTGTGTTGTGTAAGCAAAAAATATACGTTCTCACATTGCCTACAATAGATAAGGGACAAAAGACAACGGATACCTGACAATGGATAGCTGGTTTTCGCCTGTGGGGCAGTTTAGGTCTGCTAATCTGTCCCAGCTACATCAGTTCCGCTTTGAAACAATGTTTTTACCCCAATGTTGCTTTAGTCCGGCATAGTTGTACCAAGTTCAATTATGGAATGCAGAAGTTAAGCAAATATTTCATCACTTTCACCTAAAAAATAACACATGCTTCGAAGTGCCCATGTTTCTTGCACCAGGATGTGCAGCTTGCTTTTATATGAACATTAGGAAAGGTAATATGCATCAAATGTTAAGTGTAGAGACAATGTAGATTTTTCACGCCCTGGTGGGCAGAAAATCTGGATTTTATTAAAGGCACGGAGGCTAAGATTATGCAATTTCCTTTTATTGCCCGCTCACAGCAGCAACAATGGAAAGAATTCAGAACTTTTAAAACATTCCAATCATCTATATAGCTCAGTAACAAGCAGCCATCTTCCTTCTTTTGTTGCTGCTGCTCACAAGATAAGTATCTTATTACTTCTCTTTAAACGCATGCTTTATATCTACCCTTTGGACGCTTCTAGCCTAGTTAGATTCTTGGATTATGTATTTTTGTCGTTTCTGACCTTGTTAGATTTAATAGATTATGTGCATTTTCTCTCTTTGCACACCTCGGTCGCTTAATCTCTATATCTGACCCATTCCTGATACTGTATGGTTCCCATCGCCTGATCGCTATGGGGTTGTTCTGTGTCTAGGGTTCTTTTAGAGACCTCATACAGGCCCATTTTGCTTTTGAACATAGAAATAAAATGCTGGCCACCAGACTCGTCAGAGTTGGCAAATCCTAGGTGCATGAAGACAAAAACAGTTTCATGCCTAGAAGAGGCGCTCGCCACTTTACACACAGACTCCAGTTTGCACTTGCCCAACTCGATCACCTACAGGGACCAGTGGCTCTGTGTAGGAAGTTAATTAGTCCGCCCGGAATGTGGAGACAGAGTCGAAGGTAGTAGAGACGTGAATTTAATAATGCAGTACACGTCTAGCAGTAAGGAAGTCCAAGTAACGAATCCCCAACTCCCACCATCCAGTCATCCCACAACACTCCATACATTTGAACCCAAACATTCTCCCAGCGACACGAGACAGCCACGAGCTATGACGGAACGTCACGCTCGTGTCTGCTCATGTCAACATGCAACACACCTTCCCCCCTTAAAAAAAAACAGGATGAAATTGGATAACAATACAACCAAAAAAAAAACATAATCAATTCATGACAAAATCTTTGTACTTAGCAGGAAGACGATGATTACGCACTGCTCTAGGATTCTCAGAACTGCAAGAAGGAAAGGAATGATTTCCTTGGACATTGTGTTGTCCCACATCTAAGAATACATTACTGTTATGATCATCTTGTACTTCAGTAACCCCTTTAAATAAGGAAATTCTGTTGAAATTCCAAACAGAACCACCTTCAATTCTAACAGCCTTCCTGAAAACTTCAATGACTTTTCTTGGACTCGACCAGACAGGAAACCCCTTATTAACGCCTTCTTTTTTCTTGATACGAATTGAATCCCCCACCATTATCTCATGTTTAGTTGCACAACCCATTTTTTTTTCCATAGCATGTTTCATTTTGTTTTTATACAAACCAACCCTGCGTTGAACTGCCTCATAATCTACCCTAAAAAACTCATCAGTGTCACCAAGATGTTTCTTCAACCACCAGGGAACCAATTTGGTACTGGGTTTGCGCCCTCTTAAAAGTTCAAATGGGCTGACCAAGGTGACGGAATTGGGAGACGTTCTATATGCCAATAACATGGATTGTAAAGCATTTCGCCAATTCAAACCACTCTTTATTGACAACTGAATAGCTTCTTTCACCACACGGTTGAAACGCTCAACCTGACCATTGGCCTCGGGATGGAAAACCGCAATTCTCCTATGAGTAATACCACATTTCACCATGAAATCCTCCATTTCCCTACTAACAAATTGAGGCCCATTATCCGTGACAATTTCCTGAGGAATCCCTTCCCTGCAAAAAACTTCATCCAAGAACTCAATTACCTTATGTGAGGTGACCTCATTGACCATTTTGACTTCAGGCCATTTGGAATAGTAGTCAATTAGAACAATGCCAAATGCTTCATGTCTGGGTAAAGTGCTAAACGGACCAATAATATCCAACCCCAGTTTACGCCAAGGACCAACAGGAAAATCTATAGGATGAGGTTCAGGACGTAAAGCAACAGCTGATTTGTCACTATTTGAGCATTGAATGCATGAACGTATAAAATGATCCACACAATTATCAACGCTTGGCCACCAAAAAAACTCTCTGACACGTCTTCTGGTGAAGGAAATCCCTAAATGCCCTTCATGAGCAATTTGAAGAATAGTGTTTCTAAGAGAATGAGGAGGAATAATTTTATCACCTCTCAACACTAACCCATTTTCAACAGCAAGCTCTTCATGAACCTTGAAATAACTCATCATGTCACCTGACAACTTCCTCTGTTCAGGCCAACCTTGCATTAAACATTTCTTGACGTTGCATAATTCTAAATCTTTCTCCATCTCTTGGAGCCAAACATCTTCCCGTAAATTAGATTGTTCACCATACACTAAATTAACATCACGCACGGTGAAAGCTACCTCACAATCATCCTCTTGGATCTTAACTGGACAGTCGACAGAAGACGTTAATCTGGACATGCAGTCAGCGTGTACATTGGCCTTCCCTTGAACATACTCTATCTGGAACTGGAAAGACTGTAGCCTGGAAGCAAGTCTAGCAAGGCGTGCAGACATGGTCCGCCCTCCACCTGGAGCCATCAAAAACACAAGAGGCTTATGGTCAGTTTTTATGATGAACTTAGTACCCCACAAAAAGGTCCTGAAATGCTCTGCTCCCCAAACACAAGCCAATAACTCTCTTTCTATAACTGAATAATGTTTTTCAGCATCTCTCAGTGCTCTTGAAGCATATGCTACAATCCACTCTTTCTCATTGTCTCTTTGTATAAGAACACCACCTAAACCAGTGCTACTAGCATCCACCATAACGATGCACCTTTTTCCACAAACAAAAGGTTTAAGACATGGCGCATTCACAATAAACAACTTCAAACTCTCAAAAACTTTAGACATATCATTGGTCCAAATAAATTTTGCATTTTTCTTGAGAAGACACCTAAAAGGGTCAATTATAGAAGCAAAATTAGGTATGAATTTTGCATAAAATTCGATAAGACCCAGAAAAGCCACCAGTTGTTCTTTGGTAGTGGGGATGGGTGCATTCACTATACTTTCAACGTGATTACGCTTAGGTTTGATTCCCATACCACTAATGGTATGCCCAAGATACTCTACTTCCTTTGCCTTGATTTTACATTTATCCAGGCGGAGAGTGAGACCCTTCCTTGACAAGGCAGCAAATACATTTTCTAAATTCAAATCATGTTCCTCATCATTTTTACCATACACAAGGATATCGTCTTGGAATGCAATCGCACCATTTAATTCATCCAAAGTGTCTCTCATCAATCTCTGGAACACTGAGGCAGCACTAGCAAGACCAAAAGGCATGCGACAAAACCTGAAAAGACCTTCAGGAGTAATGAAAGCAGTAAGGTTCTTTGATTCCTCAGCAAGAACAACCTGGTGGTAAGCACTAGCTAAATCGATGCATGAAAATACTTGTGCACCAGCCAACGTAGAGACCATCTCATGGAGATTGGGCAGAGGATGAGCATCTACCCAAATGGCATTATTCACACTGCGAAGATCCACACACAACCTAAGCTCGCCTGAAGATTTAATGGAAATCACAATGGGAGAAACCCAAGGTGATGACTCAATGGGTTCTATAACGTTTTTTGACACAAATCTTTAAGCATGTCCTTCAATTTGTTCCTGTAAGTGAGGGAACATTCCTCACTTTGTGACGAACTGGAACAGCATTGTCGTGTAGTCTAATGACATGTTCAAAACCCTGATATCTCCCTAAATCTCCACTGAAAAGATTGGGAAATGATTTCTTTAATCTATCAAGAAAATGGAAATTGTCTTTGTGGGTGACATTGACATTGTGAGATTCAACAACATAAACTGGGGGGTCCGCTCTAGGGTCAAGTTTGATTCCCAATTGTTGTTGATGCGGCCACCCTAATAATGACTGCCCTGATCTTGCTACGTAAATTTTCCCAAACATATCGCGACCTGAAAACACTAGATTAGCACAGAAAAAACCAATAAGGTCAATCTTGTGTCCTGTATAACCTCCAGGAGATACATCAGGTGGAGAAAGTGTTTCGTTAGGCCACTTGTCGTGAAAAATGTCTAAGGAAATAATGTTGTACCATGCACATGAATCCACAAGAAATTCCAAATCAATGTCATTAACAGTAATAAAACATGAAGGAAATTTAGTACATTCTCCACCCCCACAAATATTGATCACTGTATTGACTTCGTATTCATTTTCCTCATACGGAGGGTCATGATCGCAGGTGTCTTGAACGTAATTCACTCTTTTAGAAACTGCTCTGCAAAATTTTCCAAAGTGACCCTTCTTATTACATTTTGAACAAGTTTTTCCTATAGCAGGACAATATTTAAAGTCAGCCAAATGCCCATCGCTACCACATCTATAGCAAAGTAATTGGGAATTCCTTTTTTCGTACTTTGTTCCTTTAAATCTACCATCAAATTTTGATGAGTTATCATTTCTCTGAGGAAAAAATTTCTTTTGTTTATCATACTCTTTAGAAACATTGAAAACGTCACTCTTATCATTGCCTCTAATTTCTTTCACAAATTTCTCAGAGTGTTCTATGGACTTGGCTATGTCAATGGCGTTATTCAATGACATGTCAGATGTAGTCCATAAACGTTCTTGAACTTTCTTGTTGTTTGTCCTCATTAAAATCTGGTCTCTGAGGACTTGCTCATATGATATGTGCTCGAAATCACATGTAACAGCCAGTGACCTAAGAGCAGATACAAAATCTTCAATGGGTTCATCGGTTCGTTGTTTCCGTGAGTAAAAAATAAACCTTTCCATGACAATATTTTTCTTTTTACCATATCGTATATTAAGTTGTGAGGAGGCATACTTATATACGTCAATATTACCTGGATTAATTAAAGGAGGCAAAGTCTTGAATTCTTTTAAAGCAATACCACCTAAGCAATGTTTTAGCAATGAAAGTTTCCTCTCAGGTTCACACTCTGCCCCTTCCAAAACTTCCACATATGCCAAAAAAACAGGTTCCCATATTTCCCAGGCCATGGGAGGTTCACCAGGAGAAGATAGAAATGATGGCGGAGGAACAATCCCTGACATGGTTAAGTAAGGTAAGTAAAATAGGGGGGGGGGAAAAAAAAAACAATAAAACTGTGAAACACGCTAATATGTAGCGTTAAAACAGTACAAATGCATTTTAATGGCACGCGGTGTGCGTGTCACCGAAGAGCAAATATTACCACAGTAGCCTTGATGTCCTGATCTCCCGATTTCAGCGTGAAAAGAACTGCCACTTCATGAGAAATGCCGGTGGAAGCAGTTGCTAGGTAACAGTGCTGGAGAAAGGCAACAACAGACACGTCAGAGATCACGCTGCGTGATGAGCGTGATGACGTGATGACAGAGTGCGTGATGGACGCATCGAATCCAGTGCGTCAGTGGAAATGGCTGCTCCGGGATTCCAACTCGTAACAGGAGCTCGTGGACACAGAAACTGTTGAGGCAGAAGCGGCCGAGGAGTGAGGTCCGAAATCCTTAAAATAAGGTAAAGCGGAGGCAGGCAGGAGCTCCAACAGGAAGCGCTGAGCGTTGTAGACTAAGCTTACATCAATAGCTTAGTGAAATGTACTCTCCAGAGTACAATCAGTTTCCGACGAAATTGCAATAAAAAAAATAAAAAAATGTCCTTGAGGGTGATCCCGCTCGTCGCCAGTGTAGGAAGTTAATTAGTCCGCCCGGAATGAGGAGACAGAGTCGAAGGTAGTAGAGACGTGAATTTAATAATGCAGTACACGTCTAGCAGTAAGGAAGTCCAAGTAACGAATCCCCAACTCCCACCATCCAGTCATCCCACAACACTCCATACATTTGAACCCAAACATTCTCCCAGCGACACGAGACAGCCACGAGCTATGACGGAACGTCACGCTCGTGTCTGCTCATGTCAACATGCAACACTCTGCTTCTGGTCAACTATGAAAAGGTGTTCAACACTGACCACTGGCCTTTTCACTTCCAAATACTCACCCGAATGAACCTTAGCCCCAAATTCCTAACCCTGATTGAGACCCTCTATGACTCCCCTGTGTGATAGGGTCTGCGTCACTGGGACACTTTTTTCTTCCTTTCCTATTCAATGGAGGATGCAGCAAGGATGCCCCCTCTCACCTCTCCTTTTTGCCCTGGCAATAGAGCTGCTGATGGCCTGGATCAGAGTGGGCACCCAGCTACAGGGCTTCTATTTGGAGGCCACTCACGAGGATAGGGTGGCACTATATGCCGATGATAGGCTATTATATTTACATTCCTTCCAGAAAACCTTGCTTCGCTTGATCCACATGCCTAACATATACGGGGACGCATCAGGGCTTTGGGTTTACTAGGAGAAATCCCACTACATACACTTGACTGACGCATCTCCTGCACTCATGCCAGACAACAGACTACTGGTCACACAGGGCCCATTCAGATACCTGGGCAGCACTATCATCCGTGATCCACCGGAAGCCTGGGAACTGAACATAACCCCTATTATGAAGCATGTACATAATGACCTAGACTCCTCAACTACTTCTCCTCTTTAGAGGATGCTCATTTCCCCCCTTTTTTCTATGTATTACATAGCCACCCATATATACTTCCTCCGCCATAGCCACCCATATATACTTCCTCTGCCATCCTCCCAGAGCTCCAGTCCATGTCTGCAAGTGTCTTCTGGGCGGGCAAGACCCACAGAGTCTCATACACTAAATGTACAGCACCAGTGTAAGAAGGCAGCCTCGGTGCTCCGGGCCCTCACTAATACTACTGTGCTGCACAGATGGTCCAGCTGGGAGACTGGCAGTTCAGCAACTACCAGGATTCCACCTGGGTCTAGAGTTATCCTACTAAACTACTGGGGCATACATAACCTGCTTTATGGATGCCGACCCCCAGCCTCCCTCCTGCAGACCTCCAACATCCCACTACTGTCCTGGAATGCCGCCTTGTCCTACATGAAATTGTTAGAGAAACCAACAGCCCAGATCCCTCTGTGGGCAGGTACGTGATTAAAACAGGGGTCCCAGTTGGTGGGCTTCTGTGGGTGGGATCTGATTGGGGTGTCGATACTGAGTGACTTATGAATACAGCGATCGCTTCATGACCTTCGACCAACTTAAGGCAGAGTATGAGCTTTGTGAGTCTCCGTTTTTCAAATAGATGCATGAATGTCATGCTCTCAAAGTCCACGGGGAAGCCTTGGGGGAGGTCCCAGACTTTAACCCCCTGGAGGCCAAGCTAAAAATGCGTCCTATGGGGCAAAAGGGTATTTCCCCCCCCTCTATTGATACCTCTTACTCAACGCCCTCGACGTCTTCCAACAACTACGCGTGAATTGGGAGGCTAACGTTAGGGACCTTGATGATGAGGACTGGCGCAAAGCTAAAATGGCCTCAAGATTGTTGGCTATCCCATAAAATCCCTGGCTTAGACAGTTTAACTTTTTCAGTCACTACTGTCCAAATGGGTGTGGAAGATGAGACGGCCCGCTTCTGTAAGCTGCCTGCACCGTGGGAAGACAGACATGTCCTTCTCTCACATCCCTTGGGCCTGCCCAGTCATAACCACTGATTGAAACTCCATACACAGTGCAATTGCACACCTTACACAGATTCCCACAGTGCTGGACCCCAAAGCGGCTCTCCTTGGAGTCATGGAGGGTTGGGCCCCCACCAGACAACTACAAACACTAGCTGGCATTGGTTAGCTAGTAGCCAAAAGGGACATCGCTAGATGCTTGAGATCTCCAGAACCCTCCCCTCTCCCCGCCCCCCCCCCCACCTTTGTGCTTGTTTGGTCAAGTGGAATTGACCATTGCTGTAGAGTTGAAAAATAAATATATAAATGGAGGGAATGTGTCAACAAGCATCAAACGATCTGGGGCCCGTTGATTTCCGGTCCTTCCCACGAGAATGTTTAAAGGACCTTGTCTGTATAGTAACAGTGTGTATTACGATAAAGGCATATGCAATGCTGCTTTGATGTTTTGTTCTGTTTATTAGCTGTGTGATCAACAAAACACTAAAACAAACAGATGTGTTAAAAATGTATAACAATAAAACTGCACACATCTGGCCCTTTTAAACATCAGAAAATACATGTTCTATTTGTCACAGTGCCACATTTCAGTATAAATATACTTAGCTTGAAACAGAAACTATGCATATTTCCACTATTTGCACTAAATCTACCATGCATACCGGTGACTGAATTGTACCTTTTGTGTATAAATGATCGTTAATCGCAGTCTGGAGTGGCAGGTATTTTAATTAACAAATCTGCTTGCAATTGACTTCCCTGAGCCCCTAACCTACTGCTGCTCCTCAAATTCCCATTAGTCTTGAATAAATTCATAAAAAGGCTACAGGCCCACACAAGGTGTAGTAATGGGGATTCATTTGTCACCTTACTATAATAAACTCGTTCTTTTCACTGCACTGGCTGTTCTTGAATTTTTTTCTAAAGGTAACCATTATATGAAGTTGAGTCATACAGGAAGTGTAGGAATGAATAATTTTGGCACAGCTTGTCGGAATTGAAGTACTCGGACTCAGATGTTGCTCGAGGATCCCCCGAAGCAGAGTGAAAGTGCTTCTCATGTAGCTCGTTTGTGATGGGGAAAAATACATCTTTTTAGGTCGAGCATCAGTGCGCATGCACTGTCTGCAAGACCTGCTGTAATCACTCATACTGAGGGTAATCCCGCCTGCTGTTGCAATTGGTGTACTCCAGCCTCGCTTTTGTTTCCTGCCTCCTTATTTGTTGCTGCACTGATACATCATTTCCGGTTTCACGCAAGGAGCACCGGTAAAGTACAGTTTACTTACACTCACAAGTGTTGTGTGTTCTTTGGGAACTACTTCTTTCTTTTTGTTTCGCAAGTCGCTTTATCTTTAACATTACGCACTCTCGCCCTTCTTTTGTTGTGCACTCCGCACCAAAACTTTGCTTTTCAAATATAAATTAACTTCACAGGCGCAAAGTGAACAATGGCGCCTGCCGCCCGCAGCCCCTTCCCGCCTCTGGTCGCTGCGCCAGTAAGGGTTGGAGCCCATTCCTGGCATGTGACACGTGTCACTCTGTCATGTGGCATATGCCACAGCTCATGTGACATGTGCCACAGATTTTTTACATGCTCTTTCATGATTAACTGGAGATAATGTCAGTTAATGATTTCCAAAGGACTATCTTTCACTCTGCTAAAAAAAAAAAAAAAAATTAAAAAATAAAAACAATTTCCCCAGGTGGGGTTTGAACCCTTGTCAAATGGTACACCTAGCCCCTGTTAACTACCACTATACCATATGCTCTGCCATTAAAATCCTTCCCCAAAAGTTATTTTGTCATAGAAAAAGGGTGCTGTCCTACTTCTATTTCTATGCTGTTTTGCTTTTACATGAAACACATCTACACTTGATTTTCATGCTTTATAAACAAACAGCCCTTCCTTTCTTTCACTCTGCCACTTGCCCCATGCATTTCTTTTTCTTACACAATCATCACCAAATTCTCATTCCACTGAATAAGGGATTTCTTTCATAGCAAACCTTGCCCCCCTTCCACATGCCACTACATGCCATCAATGCCTGACATGCATTATGACTAAAGAGGCCATAATTCTCCCAGACACTGCTAGGGGGTGTTTTACAAAGGCACAGCTTTCATTTGTGGAAATTTGAAAAAAAATGGAAAAGAATAAAAAAATCAATTTTCCCCAGCTGAGGTTTGAACCCTGGTCCAAAAGCACTCATAGCCCCTGTGAGCTGCCACTGTACCATCTCTTTTACTGGAATATTAGTTAGCCCGAGGCCTTTTTGTCATGATAAAACTGTGCTGGTCCTATTTTCATGGTGTTTGGATTTTACATGCCACAAATCCACTCTTGATTTCCATGCTTTACATACAAATAGCCCTTCCTTTCTTTCACTCTGCCACTTGCCCCATGCATTTCTTTTTCTTACACAATCATCCCCAAATTTTATTTCCACAAAGTAAGGGATTTCTTTCATAGCAAACCTTGCCCCCCTTCCACATGCCACAGCATGTCACCAATGTCTGACATGCATTAGCTTGATTAAAGAGGCCACAAATCCCCCAGACACTGCTAGGGGGTGATTTACAAAGGGAGAGCTTTCATTTGTGGAAATTAGAAAAAAAATGGAAAAGAAAATAAAAATCGATTTTCCCCAGCTGGGGTTTGAACCTTGGTCAAAATGGACTCATAGCCCCTGTTAGTTACCACTGTACCATCTAGTGGGCGGGAGTTTTCTCCCACCCGAGGCCTTTTTGTCATGAAAATGTTGTGCTGGTCCTTCTTCTATTTTCATGGTGTTTGGATTTTATATGCCACAAATCCACTCTTGATTTCCATGCTTTATAGACAAATAGCCCTTCCTTTCTTTCACTCTGGCACTTTCCCCATGCATTTTGTTTTCTTACACAAAACAAAACTCAGATCTCCCTCGGATGGTCAAAAAGCTGTATTATAAATTAAATTTTACATAAATCTAGCAGTTTATAGTGCATACATTCTTGCAAAATGTACTTGAACAGACTGTAGTATCTTGCGAGTTAATAGTGACGGAACCCTTTTGGGTCCTGATGGTCTCCCTAGAAATGTGACGTAAGTGTTAGAGCGTAATGCATTGATCGCTGTTTCAGTATGGTGAGTTGCAGTTGCACGTGCACGAATAAATCTCCCTGTGTGGCATAGTCATTGGCTAGTAGCTGGGTTGGGAAGACACTACAAAGACCATATTTCATGATTTCTACTTCTACTACTATGCTGATTTTGTCCTACATGCCACAAATGCTCAATTTTTTTAAGGCTTCAAAGAGAACTAACCAATACTCAGTTTTTTTTACCACTAGCCCCAGATGTCTACTTCTACCAAACTTAAGCATTATAAACCATTCCACTAATAAAGCATTCTCGTTCACACTAATCAAGTACATGTAATATATTTCTGACATGCTTTCTTGTATCTAATCATGTAATAAACCTCTCACACTGTGCCAGTTGGTGATTTCCAAGGGCATCACTTTCACATGGGTAATACAAGACTTAGAGAAATAAGCAAAGGCTCTGAATTAATGGTTTAACCCTGGCCACAATATATCACACATTATTGTCTTTTTTTTTAAAACATATTTTATTGTGTCAAAGGTCAAGTACAGTGCAGAGCTCCTTAACCCAGGAAACATCTGCCATATTAGACATTGCAAATTATTGTCATTGAAAATTAGTTTATACATTTTCATTATCAGAGTTATGTAAAACAATATAACATAAATGCATTGAACCACTACTGCATTTCGTTTGCCACCACATCGTCCACCCCAACAAATAGATTCCATCACCATATAGCTGGTCCCTTCCCTAAGAGGCCCGCATAACAACATTGATACATATGCATCCACTGGGGGCACCAGGTCCAAATCGAGGCCTCTGTAGTCTGCCCATCTTTTCCAGATTTTGGGGTGCTTTTGCGGGCAACCCCTGGCTTTGAATATTGGGATCTCTAACCCCATGCAAAAGTCCAGCCCATTTTTCCATGCCGAGAGAGAAGATGGGGCTGTTGCCTTCCACAGCCTTGCTACATTCCTTTTAGCCAATGTCAGCCCCAACAATAACAGGTGCCTCTTCTATATTTTACCTCCTATACCCTCCATGATATGTAAAATTGCCAATCTTGTTGAGGAGGGGAGCTCCCACCCCAACATTTCTGCAAGACAGGCCAGAACCACTCTCCAAAATGTTGTGAGTGCTGTACAATGCCAAATTGTCTGTATTAGGGACCCCTCCTCCCGACCACACTGCAGGCGTATAGGGGATGACTCTAGGCCCGCCCTCCACAGCCTGAGCCTGGTATAGTAAACCCGGTGAAGGTATTTAAATTGAATAAGACGCAGCTGTATTGCTATCGCTGCTCCCCTAGGGAAGGACAGTCTGTCCATCCAATCATCTCCGTCTATTTGTCCAAGATCACCAGCCCATGCTTCTCTAAGTTTATCCAATGTAGTGGAGCTATTGGTCACCAGTGACTGATAGATCTTCGAGATTTTATGGTCCTGCGGATCGCCCATGAAGACCTTGGCTTCAATCGGACTGAATTCGGGAAGAGCCTCTAACCCCGAGATACTAGGATAAATGGCGTGCCAAAATTGAAGGTATTTATAAAATTTAGTTTTTGGCATATGGTACTCTTGTTGAAGATCTTGGAATGATTTCAGAACCGAGCCTCGCAATACGTCTCCTAATGTTGAGACTCCTATATTATCCCACCCTCGATATCCGGGTAACGCAGCTAGCTGCGGCAAACGACCATTGTGCCACAGTGGGGTTTCCCCAGTCAACTTATTCCACCACCCCATCCTGCAGAGGGACTGTTTCCACACCTATAATACCACCTGAGTGGCCGGCGATAAAGAATTGCGTAGAGGCGCCGAATACAGTATGGTATGTAGGGTGGACTCTCCCATACACCTTCGCTACACAGCATAAGCGGGGTCCTTCCTGTCCCCATACCCCCATTCATTCGGCACCAAAAGATGCAATGCCATATAGTACGATTGGACATCCGACGTGGCCAACCCCCCGCAATACGTCCACTGAAAGCAAGTCCGCAGCGCCACTCTGGACGCCCCTCCTGCCCACAGAAATTGACCCAACGCCGCGTTGACAAAAGGGCCTTGGGCTGGAAAAAATTCCAGCAGAACAGATGGTACAGTGGCAGTTAACAGGGGCTATGAGTGACTTTTGACCAGGGTGCAAACCCCAGCTGGGGAAAATCGATTTTTTATTATTCTTTTCCATTTTTTTTTTCTAATTTCCACAAATGAAAGTTGTGCCTTTGTAAATCACCCCCTAGCAGTGTCTGAGAGAATTATGGCCTCTTTAGTCATAATGCATGTCAGGCATTGATGACATGCTGTGGCATGTGGAAGGGGGGCAAGGTTTGCTATGAAAGAAATCCCTTATTTAGTGGATCGAGAATTTGGGGATGATTGTGTAAGAAAAAGAAATGCATGGGGCAAGTGGCAGAGTGAAAGAAAGGAAGGGCTATTTGTGTATAAAGCATGAAAATAAAGTGGGGATATGTGGCATGTAAAAGCAAAACAACATGGAAATAGAAGAAGGACCAGCACATTCTTTCCATGACAAAAGGGCTTTGGGCTTATAGGTTACTTCAGGAAAACATATGGTACAGCAGTAGGTAACAGGGGTTATGAAAGATTTTTGACAAGGGTTCAAGGCCCATAACTTCTGTATTTCTAATTTTTGTTATGTTTTTGTTAATTCAACCCAGATGGAAGATATATCTTGAAAATAATCAACTAGCACTTCTGGGGGGTTTATAACACAATTATACCTCAAGCAACATATCCACAAAATGTGGCATGCTGTGGCATATGTCATGGCATATGCCACATGCCAGACTTGGGCTCCAACCCCTTCACCGCTGCGCTTTAAATTTCAGCGCGGAGCCCGCTTTTTATTAACATGAGCATGCAGTCATGACCGGGCCGCACCGAAACATTGTTTTTAAAAAATATATACATTAACTACACAGGTGCTAAGTCAACAATGCCGCCTGCGCCCGCAGCCCCCTCATGCCTCCAGGCGCCGCGCTTTTACATTAATGGACATGCAGTCATGACCGGGCGGCGGCCGCCATTACTGACTCTATTGTTGGGACAACTTTAAATACAATTCTAGTGCTCTGAGATTAGATTAAACGGATAGCTTAAAAAAACACAGATGTATCAGATAAAAGTGCTGCTGGACAAAAAACGTAACAACACAACCGACCCAATTAAAAAGCTGATGTGAAAATACTCAATTTACGTAAATCGCAAAGTACGTCTTAACATATTAATGGATGTGTTTGTTCAGCATAAATATCCCCCATGGCCCTTGAAGCGCTTTTTATTGTAACATCCAGTGATGGACTAGAGTAGACAGCAGCTGGAATCTGATTTCTGTAGCTATGCTGGAGAAAGAAATGTGGTCCGTGTCATCACCAGCGAACTGTCCTGCCTGTGTCCCCATGCAGTGCGTCCGAAGCCTGGGCGCAGGTAGCAGTGCCCGCACCTTCAGTGTACTTCCCCGTAGGCAGGTGCAGTTCAGAGGGCTCTTAATTTCTTTTTCGCCACAACATGCTGCATAATGCCTCACTTTAGGACAATCACGTGCAAGTGGTATTCTTACTGCAGTTAAAAAGGAGCCTGGCCTAAACATTTAACTTGTCACGCACACCTTCCAACCGATCAGGAAAATCAAAAGCACCCTGCAGTGTAACTCCAAGCATTGCTTTAGACATAATCAGAGATGTTAAAGAGTTTTTAGCTTTCAAGACTTTGGGTCTCTGTAAAATAAGTATATCTATACATACTGTGTAGAAATACAGCATAAGCCTTCATTGTGTAAACACATCCGTCATCAAGTAACAGCACATAATACAAACTGTTTATTTTGCAGTTTATGAGTTCATTGCTACCAAGTGGACCCCATTGTGTCAACCTCAGAATAGGTCTCAAATTTGTTAAAGTTAGAGCTGTTGGCCTTGAAAATGACAATGTTTTTTACTTTTGCTTTGCTATACCAATGGCAATAGAGCTATACAAATATATTTACTCCAGTGCAAATAAAAAAACAAAAGTAAAAAACATTGTCATTTTCAACGCCAACAGCTCTAACTTTAACAAATGCGAGACCTATTGCATTGCAAATGCTTGTTCCTTTATGGAGATGAGGAGCCTGGTAGAGGGGAATGCACAAAACAGGTGAATGTCGGTCGCTCTCCTCTTTGTTTAAATGCCTCGTGTAGAGTGTGAGGGTATGCAGAGTTCCCAAAAGGGGAACAGTCACCCAGAACCCCTTTCAGCTGACCCAACACCAGTGAAAATGGCAGCAGAGTGGCCACCCAATTTAGACATTCCCATCAATGACATTTTCATCAGCTTCTTAATTGTCTGGCAAAGCCATTGAACGATCCGCCATGAATTGGGAAAAACTCTTAGCACTAGGAAGACATTAGTTATGTCAGTCCTGGAGATGGATCTTAGCAGGAATCACATATGTGACTGCAGGTCCAATATGCAGGCATGGAATGGCGGTCTTGTCATCACTGATCATTCCCACTACCAGTATGGTAGAGAGGCTGATTTAACCACAGCAGAGATATGGCGGCCAAGTCACATGAGACCTGATGTACAAAGAAATAGGAAATCATACTAAAATGGATTCGGTAGAAGTGGGTGTAATTTGCACACCAACCCCTGCCGAATGCATTGGTATTTTGTGAACCAACCTATGTATTATTAGGTTGGATCACAAAATACTGATTGGCAGTGGGCTTCAATTCGACCTACCTCATTAATATTTATGAGGTACAGTAGCGGCTGCTACAGGTCCCGGTTGGTGAGGCGCCGAAGGACGGAACAAAAAATTTCAAAAAAACACTTACCTGGAGCGGCTGCCCCACCGGCCGTCCGGCTGCAGCCTCTCCTGCGTCCTCCACGTCAACTTCCTGCAGACTCCCGGTAACAGGAAACACCCAGCAGACAGGCTCCCCTGAGCCAATCACAATGCTGCAATGCAGCGCTGTGATTGGTCTGAGCACCATGGTTTGGTGCTCAGACTGCAACAGGGAGCCTGTGCATGTTCCTGACCAGGCTGTATAATGCAGTCTGGTAGGAACATACAAAGTGCGCATGGACTAATTGGTCGGCCCAAGAGGGCCGGCCAAACAGTTCATGCTCACTTTGGGAGTGCACATAATTTCTCCCCTGCTCTGGCCAGCCCCGCCCCATCCCGCCCCACCCGAGAGCCACTGACAGCTATTGGAAAAATAACATGATAATAACGATAGTTATTATCATGTTATTTTTCCTTTCAGCAGAGGAGCCGCCACTGATGAGGTAGATCGCAAATTGAGACCCACTAGGATTGGTGAGAGTCACAAACATGGTGGCCTGCACAGTCAGCAGATCACCATGTTTGGGACTGCTTTTAAATAAAACATTATTTTTTATTTTAAATGCAGTCCATTGTCCTAAAAGGAAACTGGGTGCATTAAAAAAAATGTAATAATCTTACAAACATTTTTTAGGAGCAGGTAGTGGTTTGATTGACCACTGCCTGCTCCTAAAATGTTTTTGTAAACATTCAAAAAGAGGAAGGGGTTCCTTGGGGACCTCTTCCTGTTTGCGAATAGTTACCACCAATTTGGGTCACAAATCATTAGTACATATGTTAAGGAATCGGTAGTTGGAAGGAACGCCCTTTACACATCTCTTCCAAATACTGACTCTGAAATTGCGATTTCGTAACGTATTACTGAATCACAATTTGGGTTTTATACATTAAAAATGGCAGTTTGCTGTTGCATAGGCTCAAATTTGACTTTGCAAACATAAAATCGCTTTTTACATCAGGCTCCAAATTCTGAATAAAACCCTAAATGTATTTGGCGCAAGACAATCCACAGAGCAGATCTAATAGTAGAATAGGCTTCTATGGGCCCCATGCATCATCCGAAAATCGAGTCGCAAACGGGCAGATTCGCAGAATCTGCCCCTTTGCGACCTGTATTTTTGCATTTGGGATGCATCATCCCAAATGCAAAAATCGCAATTTAAGGAATCGCACAATTGCGATTACTTAATTGCGATTGCATTTAAGGAATCGCAAATTGCTATTCCTTAAATGCAATGCACTAAACTGAAAAACATAGCAATTTCGCTAATAGAAGTCGCAAATTACCATCAATCTGAACTTGATGGTAATTTGCAAAAACTTTGAAAAATGCACAAAAGTGCATTTTTCAAAGATGATGTGGCGCACACATATGCCCTTACGGCATATGTGTGCGCCACATGAGCCCAGATGCCAAATTTGGGGGTGCAGCAGGGTGGCCTTTAAGGCCCCCTACCTAGCACCCTTCAAATTGCATTCGCAATTTGCAAGTACCTATTTGGTACTCGCAAATTGCGAATGGCTTCCCATTCATTCCTATGGGCCTTTAGGCCCATAGGAATGAATGGAAAGGCATTCCTTAATTGCGAATCGCAATTTGCGATTCGCAATTAAGGAATTTGTAGGAATCACAAATATTTTTGCAAAACCTACATGCATAGGCAGTTGTGATTCCTTAATAGCGATTCCTTAATAATCGCTATTAAGGAATCGCAATTGCCTAGCTTGATGCATGTGCCCCTATGAGCCGAACTACTTCTACAAAATATAGCACATTCGTGAAAATCTCAATAACTTGTTCTCCTCACCAGATATATCGGTTCTAATAGTTCCTTGCATGTATTTATAGTAGATTCAAAACGTAAAATATTTTCCAAGGATAATCGAACAGATTGAAAAGATAACTCTTTTAACTAAGGGGCATATTAGCAAGAACCTCGTTAAAATTATCGCCGTTTTAGCGGCAGGAAACTGCCGCTAAAACGGCGATAATGGGCTTGGTAATATGCGCTATAGAATTCAATAGAAGCCCAGGTTAGATGTGCAGGACATCTAACCTGGGCTTCTATTGAATTCTATAATGCATATTAGCAAGCCCATTATCGCCGTTTTAGCGGCAGTTTCCTGCCGCTAAAACGGCGATAATTTTAACGAGGTTCTTGCTAATATGCCCCTAAATTTTTAATTTACGCTTTAACAAATTATATTACATGTTTTTTTTAAATGACTCCATTGTTGAACTTGAGTCATAATCTTGGCATACTAGCAAGCAACTTTTAATCAAAGTCTCCCATTGCATCTATCTATGTATATCTCCTTCCAGAATAAATTACCTAAACGTACCACCAAGTTTTTCAGATTTTTGCAAAATCCAAATTAAAAGCTTGTTTTTGGGATACTGATTTTGTGCCCAAAGATTGAAGAGACCTTTAATTAGACACCCACCCTGTACCTTGAGTGGGAGCCCCCCCATCCCCAAACTCCTTAGTCTAGGTCCTGACTGGGCGCAGCAAATAATAGTCTTTGGGTGCAGAAGCTGGAAATAGGGGTGATGCAATCGACCTTCCCTGTAAATGAAGTTCACTAACCTGGGGCAAATGGTTAGAGCGCAGTAAATAATGGTGGTTGTCCACAGACAACTGCAGCCCCATCCTCTGCTTCCCTGCTTCCTTTGTCTGCAAGACATATCTTAGTTGAACACACATGGTTTCCCACCAGAGCAGGACCCAGAGACGGAGACCTTCCTGGCGTCATGTAGGCACCAGTCCTTACAATGTATTCTGGGAGGTGGACAAGGCCTCTCAGTAGGGACACTCTAACATAACTTGATAGGTTGGGGTTTCGAATTTTAAGAATGCACTGGCTCATCCCTGAAACACATAAAACGGACAATGTAAACTTGACTGCTGAATGCTTTACAGCCCATCAATCCAAGTGTTCTTAGAATTCTGTTTTTAAAAATAGTAAAAAAAAAATCCAAAATAAAAAAGAACGCACAGACACTGATTATTCATTGCAAACCCACACTCCTAGAGCACAAACTATTTTACTGGCAGGAGCTCTCTTTACCAGAGGTGTACAGTAGAGTGATAACCTATGATAGAGATTTGGAAACCAATCTATAGTCACTGCTGAAGGGCCGGACCGGGATCGCAAACCAGCCCTGGCAATTACGTCTGACCGACCGGGGTTGGGGGCAGATGGGAACCATGCTGCTGCGCTGTTACAAGGGGCCGATTTTAAAAACCGGCCCCCAGTAACAAAAAAAAGCCCCCCACTAGTCTAAAACCCTCCCCCACCCTTCCGGCCACCGGGGAAATGCCTGCTGCCCGCTACGGCCAGTCCGGGCCAACATGCCTGTTTGTCTTAGATGATCAAAATCATCTCATTTGCAAAAGGAGACACCTCACAGAAACTACTTAGTGTTCTTAGAATTCTGTTTTTAAAAATAGTTAAAAAAAATCAAAAATAAAAAAGAACGCACAGACACTGATTATTCATTGCAAACCCACACTCCTAGAGCACAAACTATTTTACTGGCAGGAGCTCTCTTTACCAGAGGTGTACAGTAGAGTGATAACCTATGATAGAGATTTGGAAACCAACCTATAGTCACTGCTGAAGGGCCGGACCGGGATCGCAAACCAGCCCTGGCAATTACGTCTGACCGACCGGGGTTGGGGGGCAGATGGGAACCATGCTGCTGCGCTGTTACAAGGGGCCGATTTTAAAAACCGGCCCCCAGTAACAAAAAAAGCCCCCCACTAGTCTAAAACCCTCCCCCACCCTTCCGGCCACCGGGGAAATGCCTGCTGCCCGCTACGGCCAGTCCGGGCCAACATGCCTGTTTGTCTTAGATGATCAAAATCATCTCATTTGCAAAAGGAGACACCTCACAGAAACTACTTTGGGTCCCACTGAGAGATGCATTCAATGCCCTGGGCTTATCATCACATGTACACTCCTATGTGTGGTAGTAAGCAGGGAGAGACTCAGTCAGCCAACTCAAAGGTTATTGCCTTTAAGTGCAAATATGTTATGAGAAGAGCTGTAGAATGCTGTGTTCTGTGGTGGTGACTATATCCTCATCAGTCATTGTGTCTGGTTCTTTGAGCGCTAGTCCCTCTGTCTAGTTGTTCTTCCCGATTTGCAAGAAAGTAACCTATCTGTTAATATGGAAAATGTATCACAGGTGCTCAATGGGCTTTATGTCGTCTCAGCCGGAATGCAGTGAGAGGTCCAGTTTAAAATATTTTTTATCTCTTTTTTCCCTGCACGGGCAAAAGAAGTGTCCAAGATGCACACCATTACCAAATAATGTGATAACACCTCATGCACTATTTGCAACTCATTTCCAACATTCGATGACTATGGGAAATTAGTATGATGAATATTGATTCCCCAGGCTCCACAGGCCCACAATGCATTGGAATGCTGTTAAAAACATACCGTGTTTATGTGCTGCTCAAGATTCTCTGCAGGGCTAGCCTGCTGCTGATGCTACTGATTCTCACTTTGGCTTCATGGCAACCTCAGCCAGTCCAATGAGTCCAAATACATGAACACAGAATTCCAAGAAGCTCTCTATAACCCTCTCTAGAGACCAAAACTGGGCAATTCAGTACACTGCCATCTAGTGCAGGTAAGGTGAGTGGTGACTCTGCTGCGTAAGAGCACTCTCAGTCTGTGCCAACATTTGAACTTTGTTCATCTTTGTGGGATCCACACACGTTTGTCCTTTCGAGATATTTCTTATCATCTACCTGTCGGGATGTGAGCACAGGCTCATCCCTGCCAGAAGAAGTGTTCCTTAGCTATACTTTGCAGTGACTTCATCTTGCCTGAAAGTGCAGAGGTCAAGTACATGATTGGTCTACTATGCATAAAGCCTTGAAAAGGGTCTGAAGGGGCTCAGTGCATGCCCTTGCACCTGTGGGTTCATAAGCTGATTGCCCCTGTCGGTCAGACAACTATCTGCCTGCCCGCAGTCTTTAGATCTGTCCACTGACTGTTTAGGTGTTGATCCAGAGCAGCTAAATCTCCAGGTCAGAAGATATCCATTTTTTCAAGGTATCAGTAGACCATAACCTTATATTTGGAAGGGATCATATCTTCTAGGCGCCATTAATCTTAATACTGAACTCGGAGGCATTTGATTTTACTGTTTTAGGATCCTGCTTGCTTACTAATAGGTTGTCCCAAATGTATCGTGAATTTCCAAATAGTTCTGTGGTCAGAGACCACAAGGAGCATTTAGAAGGTTGCCGTGATAGGGTGGGTAGATCATGCTCTTCGGGTTCTGTTGGGTCTAGCAACTGTACAACATTCACAATTAGTTAGTGAACACCCAGTGATACCACTTTCCAGTGTGTTATGTTATAAATTTTTGCATTTGTGAGCTTTTCAACATCTGATCTTTATTTTTACTGTGACTATGCTTATATAGTTTTTCGTTTTGATAAAGTACAACTGTGCTAATTGAGTTTTACTGTATTTTGACACAAACTCATGTCACCTACTTTATGTTAGGCCTTGGTTGCTTGACCAAGCTACATGGAGAGTTAAGGAGTCTTGAAAGGCCAATTTTCTGCGTACTACTGAGAATGTTGCCACATGGAGGTCCTGGTTGTAGTAATGGAATAAATTGTTTTCTAGTCATGGTGAACATTGCTGGTGTGCAAATATTTTTTTTATTCCTAAGCTTGGTCGTAGTTAGTTGGCACTCAACCCAAAAGTATTGGAGCACTTTACATGAGCACAGTTACATTACACTGGGACACATTCAGGGGCATATTCACAAGGACTTATCGCCGAGTTATCGCCACCTTAACGCATCAAAATTGGAGATAGATTTAACGCCCCATTCACAAACGGGTGCAAACTGGAGACATCGCCAGTATTCCCGCGATAACTGCAGCAAAATGTATCTCCACAGGTGACACCACCAACTAACCCTAATGAGATGCAGAGTAGGCGTTCCCGTGCAAAAACTCACGAAAACACCACTACACCACTTTCACAACGAACTGCCAGATCTGCGATGCGAACCAAAAACAGGCGATAAGCCGCAGTAGCAGCAGGGAATTAACACCTGCCTTTTGCTGGTGTTAAGCAGGACGACTACCTGCAGCAAGAAAGGGAGCCCAGCCAAGAGCCGCATCTGAAGACCCACGGATGCCATGGAGACAATGATCATGCAGCTCCGAGACCCATGAGGGCCACAACACCCACCGCCACCACCCCCAGGACCCGTAACCCCGCCCCCCCCCCCCGGACCACCACAGAGGCAGCGTACACAAAGACAGCGGACCCACCTTAAACGCACCAGCCGCACAGACCGAACGCCAGAGGAGGACATTGCCCACTACAGGTCCAAAAGGACAACCATCCCCCGCATCCTGACCCACATCGCCCACCTGCTGACAGTACCAACACAGCGGACAACCAACATCCCTCCGCAGACAAAGCTGCCGGCTGTGCTGCACATGTTGGCCTCTGGTACCTTCCAACCCACAACTGCCAGAGTCGGAGGAGTCTCACAGCCAGCCCCATCCAAGTTCATCACACCTGTCCTGGATGCCATCATCAGCCTGGTACCCCAGCGCCTCCACTTCACCCACACTGCACAGGAGCAGCTGGAGACCAAGCAAGGCTCCTACGCCATAGCTGGATTCCCTCACGTGTCGGGGGAAATCGACTGCACACATGTACCCCTCGTGCCCCATGCCGACACTGCACACAACTACCGCAACAGAAAGTACACGCATCCCATGAATGTGCAGGCAATAGTGGACCACCCGGGACTCCTCAACAATGTCGTGGCCAACTCCCCAGGCAGAGTGCATGATTCCTACATCGCCCGACAGTCCATCATCAACCAGCGCTCCCAGGATGGCACCTATGGAAATGCAGTGCTCGTTGGTAAGTACCAAATGAACACACCACACACCTCCACCCCACAGACATGCAACTCACGACACTGGCAATGGGCACACAGCAGAACTACATGCAACATGCCACACAACATGCCAACCGACCAGACACAACAGCACGACTCCATTCGGTACCTGGGCTTGCCATGCACCCAACCCAGCCACGGCATGGCACCACAGCCACACAATAGCAGAATGTGAGGAGAGGCTTGGAGCAGGCATGTGCGAGAGCGGCAAGTGACTAATGAATGAGAACCTACCCAATGCCAGGTGTGGTGTGGAGGTGCCTGACAGACTCCAATGTGCAAACCACCGAAATGGCCATGTGGACTTTAACTGCTGGTGCATGGAGTGTAGTGGCCAGTGGACGCTACCATGTCCCCACAGGCTGTGGGGCAGAACGCGGAAATGTCGCACGTTACATCCCCCCCTGTATGCGTGGGCGGAGTGGGTTGGCCCTGCGTAGGGGTGTGAATAAAAACCCCATCGCACTGGGCGTGGTTCTCTTTCGGAATGGCCAACGTGTCTGCCAGGGCGGCGCCTCTCAGCCCGCCACGAGGCCTGCGCCGAGCGCGGCGGGGCCTGCGTCCCTATGCGCCTGCTGCACCCCGGGCCGCTGGTCCCCATTCCCGTCATGCCTGCCCCAGCGCACCAAGGAGGCTCCACTCACCTGCCGACACTGGCGTGTGTCAAAGAGGGCCCACCACGTGCCGGTGCAAGCTCCAAGCCCCAGTCAAGCGACCTTTGCAGCCTCCGCAGACCATCGCTGGCCTCAACGACGCTGGCCCACAGTACTCCTTTCTCATTGACATACTCCACCGGCGTACTCTTCGGCCCAGTTGTTGGCACATGTTGTACTGAGTCGTGAGTTAAGAATGGCAGTGACCCCAAGTCCGTGGCAGCGTCCACATCACTGAACTCCCTCCGATCAGTGAGGCCAAAGTCTGCACCACAAGCCTGCGACACGTGGTGCCACTAACCCTGTTCAACGCAAGCCGGCGACACTTGGATGAGGGCTCAGGCCTACACTGCGGCTCAGTAGTTCCCACATGTGGAACTGTGTCCTGAGTCTTGAATGGCAGTGACCCCAAGTCCGTGGCAGCGTCCACATCACTATACTCTCTCCGATCAGTGAAGCCAAAGTCTGCATCACAAGCACACGACACGTGTCTGTGGGCCCGTGCTGACCGCTGCCCCCGGCCTACACTGCGGACCAGTAGGTCCCACATCCAGCACTTAGTCGTGATTCATGAATGGCAGAGTCCATACCAGTGAACGCATGGAGAGGAGTAAGAGGAAGATGCGGTTCAGTCCGGATGAAAGCCGGATCCTCGTCACGGAGGTGACCGAACACTAGCAACAACTGACCTGGTGCCACTAACTCTGTGCGCAATGAGTCATGGGCACTTTCTGGTTGGACTTTGGTGGCATCTGAGTCCATGGCCTGGGGGTTGGCTGCATCATCATCTGGCTGGGACGGACTTGGTGTTCGACATGTGTCTGTTCCGTTCATCTCCACCATGGTGACTGTTTCTGCGTGGTTCTGCCCTCTGCATCATGCCCTGGGGGTACACCTTCCACTGTCTACCGAGACACTCCGCAACAACCCCCTTTGTCATCTACGAGAACCTGCTCTGCTCTCGTGACCCTGCCCCAGTGCACCGCAAGTCAGCGGCCCCTGGCGGTAGGCCCGTGCAGGACGCTGTGCATCCGGGGCCACTAACTCTGTGCAGCTCAAGTCATGGAGCCTTTATGGTTGAATGGTTGTGTCCTTAACAATGTACACTGTTGTCGTTTTTTGACTGCACCAGGCACTCCATGACGGCTGGTGTACACACACCCCACACACATCCAACACAGGTGTCACTGGACATGTGAGCCTGCTAATAAATGTGGCTGGGCGCACGTGCCCGTAGCCATTCACCCCATCTAAGCAAGTGTGTCCGTGTGGTCCTTATGTCAGCATGATGGGCCCGAGCCCTGCAACATCACAGTGTGCTGTCTTCAGCAGACGATACCATGTCACCTCAGCAGTGGCCAAGACCTTAGACATGTAGCTTCGCCCGCCCCCCCCTGCATGCACAAGCGGCATGTGCTGGTCCGGCGTACATCAGGTCAACGCGGGGGTGTGCTGATTCGGCAGGGGGATCAGGGCATGGCTCTGGTCTGGCCTTGAGCAGGAAGTGCGGTAAGCGTGTCTCTGTGTTGGAGTGTTGTCTCCACCAGGGCCACAGTAGTCGATGTTGCAGTGTAGCATGCACCCGGAGGGTGGGCCCACACGTATGGGGAAATGTAGGAGCGCAAGACCGCTCGGGGTCTTGGCTCATGCATGCCAAGTGTTATGTGTATCAGTCCTGCGGCTGCATAAGTCAGATGCCTAGCCTCAATCGCAGCGCGATCACAGCCAGCCATGGACTGTACACCTGTGTCCGCCCTGTCCGGACCATTGGCCTATACTCACGTGGCCGCACACCCTCAACGGCCAGCTTCACGGTGTTGTTGGCATGCCGCTGGACATGCGCAGACAGGCATGACAATGGTGTGCCGTAGGAGTGCATGTGATACAACCGCGCAGCGCACACAATTGTGGGGGCTCGTGGGAGGGAGGAGCAGCTATGAGGCAACGTAACACACAGTGAGGCCGCTCATGTGCCACATGCTCGGCATATCATCCATGATTCCCTGGGTCGCAGACATCCCACCCCACCCACGACAGGCCTCTGTACATCTCCTGTATGCAAGCAGATGGTGAAGTTACTGTAGGGATGAAAGGTCCTTTGTCTGAACTATCAGGCGGTAGCACATCTGCAGCTCCGAGCTGGGACTTTCATGTGCCCAGCACCCCCTGACAGATACGATAGCATTTGCTGCGACTCCCACACTACGCACTGCCCGATGTGAGACCAACTTGTACACATCCCACACGCAGAAGTCCTTGGTCGTAGTTAGCGTGCATGAAATGGCCTTCACATGTACTCCCACCCCACCCCAGGCCTGCACCTGTTGCACACAGACACTGCTCATTGCTCCGAGCTGTGCCATTTCATCCACAGGACTGGCACGGGTCAGCACAGTGCCGCTTCAAGCAGAGCCACTGGCGCAATGGCAGACCATCCCGGACACATGCACAACTCCAGTCACGTGGACCTGTACCGTGCATGTCTGCTGCATGTACTGGGGGCACTGCCATTGGCAGTGCTGCGGATCAGTTACCGGCTAAGCTTCCGCCTTGCCAACGTCATCTGCGTTCAGACTGTGTTGCATTGTCGCTCGTGCATATTCGAGTGGACCATGGATGTCTGCCTCTCCAACGTAACGTTAGCTGACCTGGATTTCGACGTGTGTGTGCGCCCCCTGTTGGCCCACGACCAGGAGTGTCACCGTGATGCCCGTTTATGGCATGCTTGGATGATTGGCATGCATGCTGGCAACTGGACCTGGGAGATTGCACGAGTCGTCGTGTGCAGTGACCACATTGAGCCGCTCCCCTATTGGGCTTTTGTGCCAATTGGGGCCAGGGGTTGGAGTCAGCACATCTGTCCGGGACAGCTGATGGGTTACGTCGCCGACATGTTAGATGTGGTGGACAACGAGCTCTCATTGGAAATGTTGGCCTACACTGCTGCACTCGCGTTCATGGATGAGTGACAACGTACCTGCAGCCACAACTGAATGTGACCCATTGCACGTGTCCCGACGCCTGGTTGCATGTTGGGGATCTGGTCACATGTCCCAAGGCGAAAGTGGACATGGCTGCATTGGCCTGGACTCCGGATCCATGCGCGGACAACCAACGCGGGTTGGCACTGACTTGTGTGGGTGATGGACTCCCCCGGGGTGGACATGGGCGCTTTCCAACGTTCCTCATTCAGACATGCTGCTGCATTGGTCTGCATGTCGTGGCACTTCTCTTGGCCGTACTGACACGCAATTGTTGGTAAAGTTTCCGCACCTTCACTTGTCTCCAACTGTGATGAGTGTTGATTTGTCACTTGGTCAGATCATTTCTTAATTCGCTTCTCATGGGAGCTAAAGAGTGGTTCACTGACAAGGAACACCTCCCGGACTCCGACCTTCAGGAAGGTGGATCCGGTCAAACTCATTAGGACTCTGGATGCTTCCAGACCCACTCTCTCAGGCAATCTGAATGATCACTGGGAGGGCTTTACATCTTGGATTTGTGAGGCAGTAGACATATTGGCCCCCCAACCCTCCCTACGCCTCTGTCGAGAGTCCCCGTCCAAACCTTGGTTCAGTCCAGAGCTGAAAGCTCTGAAGCATGACTGCAAGGTTCTGGAGCGTACCTGGCGTCGCAGGGAGTATTGCCCTATTGCCAAGCTGGAACTGAGAACCCAGCAAAAAATGTATTATGTAGCTATAGCTACTGCAAAAAAATCAGTTTTATACCAACCGCATTTCCGCCGCCAAGAATAACGCGAAAGAAATTTTTGCGATTGTGGAAAGCTTCACGACCCCCCCCCGCTCTAACTATGGCTACCCCTACCTCCCCTACGTGGTGTGAAACTCTATCGCACTTCTTCCTCGAGAAGATTTGCGTCATCCAAAACACTTTCTCCTATAATGATGAGGTGGTGGCCGATCCAGCCATGGGTTCTCTAGCTACCAAAGAGAAAGAGTGCGAGCTGACCTCCTTTAAGTCAGTCGCTCTGGCTGACTCGTTAAAAATCTTAAAGAGTCTGAAATCAGGGTCCCTCTCTGATCCGTGCCCTGCCAGACTGCTCGCTGCAGTGGCAGAATCAATAAACGGTGAGGTTAACGGGATCATCAATCTTTCGCTCCAGACAGCGCAGATCCCGGAGGCCTGGAAACAGGCTAAGATCCTACCTCTTCTGAAAAAACCATCCCTTGACCCACTTAACCCGGTGAACTACCGACCTATATCTCTGTTGCCGGCTGTGTCTAAAATCTGTGAAAAGGTCGTCAATAGCCAACTTACCGATTATATTGAGAGAGAGGGCCTTCTTCACCCATCACAATCTGGCTTCCGCTCCTCGCACAGCACCGAGTCGGTTCTGGTAGAGGTGGTGGAGGCGATTCGGGAGTGTCGAGACGCCGGGGAGAGCAGCGTTAATCCTGCTCGACCTCTCGGCGGCCTTTGACACGGTCCCCCATTCCCTTCTCTTACAGCGCCTGACCCAGGTCGGTGTCTCAGGCACGGCCTGGGGCTGGATTAAGTCCTTTTAGAAGGGCGGACGCAGCAGATTTGGATCCCTCCTTCTTGCTCGACTGCTCAGCCGGTGACCACGGGCGTCCCTCAGGGGTCCTGTTTGAGCCCCCTTCTTTTAATGTATATCTGACACCCCTGGTTTTTTGGCTGAAAGCCTAGGTGCCAAGGTAATGGCCTATGCCGATGACACCCAGCTGCTCTTTACCTGGGACAACAAGGATGAATCAGTAGTGCAGATTCATCACTGTCTCTCCTCCATTTTTAAATGGCTAGCAGCGGCACAACTGAAGTGCAACGAGGAGAAATCTGAGATTCTTCTCTTTGGTAAGTTCCCTCGGATTTCCGTGCCACCCTTTGGCCTCCTGAATTCCCTGTGCCTGCTTCTGTGGGAAAACCAGCAAAGAACCTGGGTATCTGGTTTGATGAGAGTCTATCCTTCTCATACCACATCAATAGGCTAGTAGGAGGCTGCTTCGGCATTTTAAAGACTCTAAGAAAATTCTTTCCCCTCCTCCTGCTGGCAGCACGCAAAACAGTCACCTGCGCTCTCATTCTGTCTAGACTCGACTATGCCAATGCATTGTACGTGGGTATACCTGGATATTCGCTCCAACGGCTCCAGGTCATTTAGAATGCAGCAGCTAGGCTTCTGCTGGACATCCCCTCACGGGAAAGTGCGCGACCTCACCTATACTCACTACACTGGCTGCCGGTAGCGGATCGTGTGAAATTTAAATCCTTGACTCTCGCCCATCGGGCTCTTCATGGTAGTGGACCCTTATACCTCCAAAAACGGCTCTCCTTTTATACCCCATCTAGACAGTTGCGGTCAATGTCTCTTCATCTGGCACAGGTCCCTAGATTTAAACTTCACAGACTTGGAGGTAGATCCTGGTCTAGAAAGGCGGCAGACACCTGGAATGCTCTCCCACTGGCACTTCGTTCCATTTCTGACACTGCATTTTTCAAGAAGAAATTAAAGACTTTTCTCTTCGCCTAACTGAGCACTGTTTCCCTTGGGTTCTGCTCGCGCCGGGACACTCTCGAGTATCCGTGCGCGCTACAAGTTAAAATAACATAACATAACATAACATTTGTATGCCAATGTGTGTGTCACGGCCTATCTGGGTCCCTGCCATACATGCAATGCTACCCCATCAGGGCTGTGGGTTTGTACTTGTGCATTATCATGTCCCTGTTTCGTGCTTTGCCAGATGCGTATGGCCATTTACCGGCCACAAGCGGGTGCACTTGTGTCCTGTGTTCGGTTGTGCAAATGTTGCTGTTTGTGCCACATTGTGTTCGATGTTAGGGTGCTCTGCTTCCTATGTGTGTGTGCTGCATTGTGTGTGAGATGTCCCTTCAGCTCAGATTTGGCTCACCCTTCTCCCTTTCAGGCAGTGTGGTTTTCACTTCTGTGCTTGTTCAGTTGTGTGATATTGCCGAGTTGTGTGACTTGTGCTCTTGGTTGGTGTTGTTTCTCTTGGGCATGGTTTGTCTGCAGTTGTGCTGTGCTTAATTGTGCATGTGTGCCATTGTGCCCATCTCCCCCCGTCCCCCCAGTCCCTGGTCGTTCCTCTTCCTGTTGCTGTTGTGTCTGTTGATTTTGAGCAGTTTCCGGTCCCCGACTCCTGCCACCATCTCCAGACTGATGTGGTGGACACCATTTCCTCCATGTCATCCAGCTCCTGGTGTGGCGCTGGACTCCCACCTCCGGTGTGCATTGCTGCCTTCTGGTTGTTGGCGTGTTTCTGCTTGTTTGTGCGTTTCGCATCATTTCAGCTGTTCTGGTTTTCTTCCATTGTCCTCCTCCGCTCTCCGGCTGTATTCACCTTGTCCACGATGGACTGCCATGTACAATGTTTTGTTGCCAATGGGGCTTGTGGGGTTGTGTACTAGCTTCGGCTGCCTCCATTGTGCTTCGCTGTTGTTTTCTGTTTGGTTTGTCTTCCTTTTTCCTGCTTTTGTTGTGCTTATTCCCGCATGCCGTGTGTGTGTCGCGGGCCTGGCGCTGCTTATCGCTGCTTTCCTCATCGCGAATGGGCTCATCGCATGTTTTTTGGTGTTGGGGTTTGTGTTTTTATCTCCGTCGAGGTGGTTGTATCGCGGACATTGGCCGCGTTTTCGGCAGACTATCACATGGTACCACCGTGTTGTGAATTCCACCTTAACACGGGGTTATTTTCCCGCGATAGACTGCGATGTGTAAAGTTGCGTTAACATTTTTTGGAGATGTTTAGCGCACGCTCTTGTGAATATCCCCCTAAGTGTTTAGACACAGAGAGTAAGTGAAATGCCCAGAATCACAGGATGTTGAGCTGACGCCAGACTCGAACCTGGTTCCCCAGTTCCAAAGTTGGCAGCTCTGGCTGTTATGCAACATTCTCTCCCCACCTTGGTGGTCTATACAATTATTATAGTCAAGTGTTTGAAAAAAACCTTTGTAGGCCTATAGGAATCTTGTCCAATATACCTATGTTCTCTTCATACACAAGGTAACCATTAGGTAAGTGTAAGAAAGTGGATTATTATTTGGGGTATCCCAGTTGCCCACCTCAAGTAATAATACTACTAACGTGTCAGAGTGAACTCAAAGTCGCTAAATTAAGCTAAGCTAATTCCCTCGTAGCTATGGCACAGAGCAGACATGTTTAGCTTAGGGCAATATGTAAAGTATTTAAGTAAATGCATTTTTTTATTGTGAAGTTAATTAAAACCTTTACAAATGCTCATCTCATGTCGCATCTTCAAACACAGTTTGAAACGGGACTTAAAACTCTGTTACAGCACATAAAATAGCACGAATCACTGGACTCCCGAGGGGGTGTATTTCGGTCATTTAGCTAATAAAATATTACAGAACGAACAAATGTTTTATGGTCAGTGACTCAGTCGCATAGTTGGGGAGCTAAAACAACTGTTGAGCCATGTGTATTTGAAGTTCACTGCCACTCTAGGGCCAATTTTAGTCTCCTGAAGGAGAATGAGGTCATCTGGAATCTCTGACAATAATCAACTATTTATTTCCTTTTGATCGGATGGTTCAAACCTTTTGTATTCAATGGGTGCACTTTCAGTGTTTGAGTAGCTGTCATCTTGGCGTAACTACTAGTCTAGAGAGCTCCGCATTTTCTTCTTTAAATTTACCATATAGAAATGTGGTGCGAGGTGGGCGTGGCTTGGTAGCCGACGATGGCGGACGCGTGAGCTGAGAGCTCCGTGCCGGCCAGCCAAATTATCCTGCCTTATCGAAGACGGCTGGGACCGCCAGGAGAGAGCCGACGATCAGATTCCCCATGAGGGGCCAGAGGAGCGGAGGCCAAAAGGCGAGCGTGCGGCCGGAGCACGCGCAAATGGCGGCCTAGGCCCAGGAGGCGAGCGCAGAAGGGAAAGGGGCTGAAGGAACGGAGCGTTTGCAGGTGCCCCGTTGATGGAAGATCAGAGTCCGGGAGAGCGGAGCGGATAACGGAGGCCGACTGAGGTGAGGCGGCACGAGCGACCAGCTGATGCCCCGGTGACGCGCCGTCACCGCCGGAGTCTGGAGCACGAGTACCAGGCAAGGGGACGCTCAGGCAGAGGCCAAAGACTGCGGAGTGCTGAGCAGCCGATCCCATAGGCAGAGAGGCGGGCTGTAACCCTGATAGTGAGGAGGCGGCCCGGCACAAGAGCACAGGACTGAACGGCTGCGGTCGGCAGAAAGGCCCCGGGGAGGAGGGGCGGCCCACAAGACCGACAGTAGACCTCGGTGAAGGGGACGACCGGGGGCAAGTCAGAGACCCGCAACATACACAGAACGGGAGCCGGTGCACAAGACCGACGCCGGGGGACACCCTGAGAGGAAGACCAGGCTGGGGCCAGGAGATGCCTGGCTGATGGGAAACGGCAAGTAAGGAGGTCAGTGGGCATATTCTAAAGGGCCCAAGTGAAAGAAGGGGCTACCTGAGGCCTGGACCTGAGCGCTCAGAATGGCATATGGTTGGGGGCTCACATGATTGGAGGAGGTTGACGGGCCTGGACTCTCTGGCAAAGAAGAGGACTTGGTTCCCCAGAAGGGGTGGTCAGGGAGAGTAGGATACACGCTGAGGGCTGCTGAGAGCGAAATCATAAGAGATACCGTGGCATCAATAAATTGAAGAGGAACGGGACCCAGGGGCAGCCTCTGCCGACCCAGGGGGATACGGGCCAGTCCTTCGAGTGGACAACACCCCCTTCTCAAGATGGGAAAGCCTAGGGGGAAGCAACCAGGGCCCACACTGGAACATGAGGACACCGCGCAAGAGCAAGTACAGAAGGAGCCGGGAGGCGACTCCTCCGAAAACCCAGTTCAACAGCAACTGTCCAAAATATTGGAGGCTATTGCTGACACAAAGGCAACGCTCCATCAGGACATAAGCACTGTGGCAGTGGGCCTGGGTCTGCTGAGAGCGGAGCATGCCAAACTGAAGGACAGGGTGAAGCAGACCGAAACCTCCCTAGTGGATATGGCGCTGGCGCAACAGGCACTGACACTCCAAATGGGGGACTTAACTAGCAGGGTCCGCACGCTGGAGCGGAGAGCAGAAGATGCGGAAGGGCGGAACAGAAGGAACAATGTGAGGGTCCTGGGACTGCCTGAGGGAGTGGAAGGAGACAACATGATTAAGTACCTGGAGGGCTGGCTCCATGACGTGGTGGCTCCAAATGGTTTGTCGCCCTTCTACACATTGGAGAGGGCGCACCGAGTACCGGCGAGGCCGCCGGTCCCGGGGAGACCCCCGCCCTGTGGTGGCCAGACTCCTCTACTTCAAAAACAGGGACACTCTTCTGCAAAAGGCATGATCAGAGGGGCCATATATGGTCGGAAACAGTAAAGTTTCACTCTTCCCGGACTATACCTTGGAGGTTCAGAGGCGGCGTACCTCCTTTCTGGAAGTTAAAAGAGCATTACGGGAGGAAGGGATACAGTACTCATTGATGTTCCCGGCCCGGTTGCAAGTCATGTTGGATGGGAAGACGCACTTCTGTGAGGACCCAAAGGCAGCATGGGACTGGATTGAGGCCTATAGAACAGACGGCCTACCTGCCGCGCAAGAGACAGGGGCACCGCCTAGGGAACGAGAACCTGGGAAAAGGCTCAGGCGACGACAGAGGCGGGGAACCCCCAAGAAACCGGGCCCTTTGCAGATGGAGAGGGAAAGGGCTGAGGCGTTGAGCATCGTCGGAGATGGGATCCGGATCCAAGAAGGGGTCTGATAGGTCAGACTCTGACTTGTCCCACAGCAGTAGCGTTAAATTGCCGGTGGTGACCCCTCCCCTCATACAGCAGATGAGATTATGTAATATACTGTTTGGGGCCTGTCTTTTCCCCTTTCTGCTTATCTTGTTCTCCCTCTTGGGCTCGGGGCTCCGGGGGAGGCGGGGGCGGCCGGCCGGGTGGGCCCCTGGGTCCTGACCAGGTCGGCCTCTCATGGCTGACGCGCCACATGCAAACCCTACTGTCTTGCTTTGTTCCCTGAGGTGACTGCCACGCTCTCTTTAGGTCCTGACGTTGCCTGTTTGGGACCTTTACTTGCTGATGCAGTCCTATCTGCAGTTTGGGCGGATGGCCGTTGCCAGACCATTCTGGGGTCGGGGAGTTGTCCTACGGGGACTTTTTGTTGTTACCTTTTTGTGTTCTAAGTGTGGAGGGGGGTGGGGAGGTATGACAGGGAGAACTAATGGCTGGGAGTGCAACAGGGAACGACGCGGGGGTATATTGTCAAATGACACATACACATAATGCATTAAAGTTCATAACGTGGAACATCAGGGGGATGGGGTCTATGGGTAAACGGCATAAGGTGTATGCATACTTAAGGAGGAGGGACATTCACATAGCCCTCCTGCAAGAGACACACCTGATTAGTAATGAAGTTGAAAAACTGCATAGGAGATGGAGGGGTCGGGTATACGCTACTACCTTCTCAGCGTATGTCAGAGAGGTGTTGATTTGGGTAAGACCGGGGGTCCCCTTCGACCATATTAGTACCAAGATTGACAGTGAGGGCAGGTACGTCCTGGTAACCGGGAGGCTAGCAGGGAGGGAGATGATGCTGGGTAGTGTGTATGCACCTAACACAGAGCAGGTGATGTTCCTACATGCCCTTTCAGCTCAGATGACTGGCTGTGAAGGTGGGTATTCTGTGATGGGGGAGATTTTAATTGCGTTGCAGACATCACAATGGACCGTTCGCACCCACCTCTCCCGGGAGTACAGGCCCACAGTGTAGCAGCAGGGTTCAGGGGTTGGATAGAGCACTGGGGCCTTGATGATATCTGGAGGGTGCAGCATGCGACAGACGGAGAATACTCATACTTCTCCCCAATGCACCAAGTACACACTAGACTAGACACCTTTCTGAGCACACCAGACTTTAGTGCCTCCATTACACATACATAATACCTGGGGAGGACCCTGTCGGACCACAGTCCTTTATTAATGACATATCAACCCCTAGGGAGACGTCCCCCGATCCCACTGTGGAGGCTGAACCCTTTGATGTTGGAGGATGCGCCCTTTCGAGAGTCCCTGGGGGCCCTTATTGGCACGTTTTGCTCGATAAATGCCAACACGGCGTCCTCGGTATTGGTGGAGTGGGAGGCATTTAAGGTGGTGGTGAGGGGGCACTGCCTGGGACAGTCGATTGGGGCACAGTGGGAAATTAGGCAGGAGCTCTTGGATCTGGAGTCCAAGATCCGACAAGTAGACAACATCCAGGGGTGGGATAGTACTTCTGTGGCGCAACTGCAGGAGGCTCATGCGAGCTATAGTGACACACTGGAAAGGCTGAGATACCAGAGCTATAGGGCGTATCTAGGCAAGGTGCAGAGGGAGGAAGGGAAGGCTGGCCGCCTGTTGGCATGGTTGATTAATCTGGAGAGTAGAGGGTCACCGTTTGCGCAAACCCAGACGGACACCGGAGAGCGGGTATATGACCCTGATGCCATCAATGATCTGTTTTGCATGTACCACGAGCGGTTGTATACTGCACCAGCATTGGCTTCTCGCTCTAGTATTAAGGACTTCTTGGAAACGCTACTGCTTCGGACGCTAGACGAACAAGTGCAAGAAGACCTAGGGGGCCCGGTAACCCTACAGGAAGTCCGTATTGCCATTGCAGATATAGCGACTGGGAAAACGCCGGGGCCGGATGGCCTCCCGGCAGAATTTTACGCAAAATACGCTGACCAATTGGCGCCGCGTCTAGTGACCATGTACGCAGAATCTTTACATCTTGGGGACCTCCCTGAATATACTCAGAGTGCATTGGTGATCCCCCTCCCCAAGACAAATGAGACCGGTGCACCAGTCACGGAGTATAGACCACTATCTATGCTCAACCTAGACTTCAAGATTCTTAGCAAAATATTGACGCTCAGACTGCTTCCACACATGCACACCATCATACACGCAGACCAAACCGGTTTCATTCCCTCTCGCAACACATCCTATAATTTACTCAGGCTGTTTTCTGTCCTTTTTCATGATGAGACGAAATCTATGCCCTCGGCAGCTGTGCTTTCGATCGACTTAGAGAAAGCCTTTGATACGGTCGGCTGGGACTACCTTATTGAGGTAATGATATGGCTGGGCCTAGGAGAAGGTTGGGTGAAATGGGTACAACTTCTTTATTCATCCCCCATGGCGAGGGTTCAGATGGGGAAGACTGTGTCCTCCCACTACCCTATACTACGAGGAACCCGGCAAGGGTGCCCCCTCTCACCTTTATTGTTTGCCCTAGCGATTGAACCCCTGGCGGAGCTGTTTCGGGAGGGCGGGGAGGGACTGGGACTTAGGCTGGATGGACGGTTACACACTGTCTCTCTATATGCTGACAACTTGCTGGTTTATTTGAGGACAGACATGATGGGTACTGCAGCTGCCCTTACACTCTTGGAGCGTTTTGAAACCCTATCAGGTATGTGGGTCAATAAGAGGAAAACCTACCTCTTCCCACTGGTGGGACTGACGCCTAGGCCGGCAACGCTCCCGGCAGACATTAATTGGGCCTCACATTCATTTAAATACTTAGGTATACAAGTCTTTCATACCATGGAAGCTCTGAAAGAAGGGAATTTGGGTAGAGCACTGCGATCGCTCTGAACATGTGTGTCTTTCTGGTCTACTTTGCAACTGCCCATTTTCGCACGGGTTTCCTTGACTAAGATGGTCATGCTGCCTCAGTTACTATATTTCTTTGTGAATTTACCGACCCTGATGCCCCAGGGATGGTTCACACCGCTGAACTCCTTAGTGCGAGATCTGATATGGGGAGATGGGAGACGAAGAGTATCTCTGAAGACACTATAGAGGCCCATGACAGAAGGTGGCCCAGGAGTACCAGACTTTGAGTTGTACATGCTAGCAGCCCAGTTGCAATGGCTAGCACAATGGGTGGAGGGGGTGAATGCGGAGGGAACTTGGCTGATGGAGCCGAACGATAGCCCTGAAGTACTGTTAGCCAAACTACTGAGACCGACGAATGCCACTCCCTATAGGTCGGTGCTACAACTAACAGCCCTGCAGACTTGGAAGCGATGCGTGCTGCCACTGGTGGGGCTCCGCCATGGAGATCCTATGACGATGTTCACGACTGAACAAATGATATCGTGGATGGAGGTGGGTCTGGTTTCGGTGGGGGATTGCTACCAGGATGGCTCTCTAGTCCCGTTTGCTGACTTGATGAACAGCAGTGGTCTCCCCCCAGGCCAGTTCCTACGGTATGAGGCTTTGGTCCGTACTTTCGATCAGCTCTGGGGCAAGGGACGGGAGGAGCCAGTGACCCACCCGGTGCTACATGCACTGATTACTCTGGGTACCGCGAGGCACCAAGTGAAGTGGCACCATGAGGCTTTGGTCTCTGCGTCCACTACCCCATTGGGGGAGCTCCATGGGAGATGGGAGAGGGCGGTGGACAGAGAACTCACTGATGCAGAATGGAGTAAAGTCCTCCGATCCCCCAAGAATATAACACGGAACACCAGACTCAAATATACACAGTTTAATTACATACACATGGTCTATATGACACCTCATCGACTCAATGCAATGTATGGCGGAGATGCGCACATGCGGACGCTGACTTTATACACATGACTTGGAGCTGCGGCACCATACAAACATACTGGGAGGGATTCTAGCCAACATCAAAGACGCACTGGGGAGGGAGCTAGCCCCCACGATAGAGACTTGCTTGCTAGGGCTTTTCCCCAGACCAATTAAGCGAAAAGAGGGGAATAGATAGATTGATCTGGCCCTGGTACTGGCCAAGCAACGGATAGGGCTAGAGTGGAAGTCCTCATTTGGGCCGAGGATAGCCAGCTGAAACCGGGACGTCAGTAGCTGGGCCGGAGCAGAGGGTAGAGCCCTGAGCTGGGAGGAAGCGAGGGGCTTAAGGAGACAGCCCATAGCAGACCTTGGGAAGGAGGCCTTGGCGACCTGGGAGAGTCCAGAACCAGAGTGGGAAACGGGAGGAGAGACGGGGAGAGATAGTGGGTAACCCATGATTTGCTATAATGGACGACCTGTCCTTGGCTGGGACTAGTGTGCGCAGGCAGACAGCAGCGAATAGAACATAGACACCCTTAAGCTGAGACATGGACATAAGATACGGCAAGACCAGAAGTAGAAAGAGAAGGGAAACCCCCCGCAGGGAAGATACACAATGTATGGCATTCAAAGCTTCTTCGCTAGGAGCAATGACGCGTCCCTAGAGTCCAGCGCCCCATGAACCCCCCCGCACGAAGTTGGGTTCATTTTTTAAATTTCAAAATATTGAGTTAAACTAGATGAGGAAATTACCGAGCCCTGGTCTGTGGCTTGAGGTCACTCACTGTGATGGGACCGGGCAGTAACGATAGGCATTGCCCAGGGAAAAGATGGATATAGAGAACCATTGACTGATAGACAAGAGTCAGGAAGGGAGAAGATAAACCCGGGAAAATGAGAAATGGTTTTCAGATGGGATATCAGATTAAAATATGTATGGAAATGCCTAAATAATAATGATTAAGCAATGTAAAGTGAATAATTGAGAAATGTGTGTATAGAAATGTCTTAAATTATAAATGTCAATAACAATATGTTTAAAAAAAAAAAAAGAAATGTGGTGCGAAGGCGGCATACCAAAAAAGTATAGATACTGGATTGTTATCATGAATCAGTCCAGGTAGGAAGAGATGGGGAAATAGATGGGGAAGCAAAGACTAGTAGGAATAAGGAGATGAGGGAGCATAAGAAAAACAAATGCAAAACCAAATAAATCAGAAGCACCCAACTCACTCATTGAGAGCCCATTGGCTTTCCAATCCACCCTTTGCTAACAAAATGGAGCAACAAAGTACCACCAGAAGCCCCCTGCATACATCTAAATAACACTGTAATCAGATGACACATTTTTGAAACTGTGAAACATATAACAACATTCAAATGTGCAGACATCCCTGCAAACCTGGAGAGAGAACCACTATTGTTGTAAGGAAAATATAGAAGAGCAGGGCAACAAAGATATGTGGACTTAGCAAATATCACTGGCCCATCCTGTCCAGGTTATCTAAAGTGCAGAAAGAATACCCCAAATAACATTAGGTCAGGATGGACCAGAGGAAACATCATATAGCCATATAAACAACAGAAGCTGTACCTCTATCAGGATGGATCAGGGGAAACATTGTCTAGCCACATGAACAACAGAAGCCGCACCTATATCATAAATTGTAATAAACCAAGGGAATATGCTCCTCAAAGATCTTAGAGTGTGGTATAGGAATAAGGCCTGCTCCTCAAAGATCTTAGAGTGTGGTATAGGAATAAGGCATCTAGCAACACAACTCATTAACACAAAGGAGCTTTAGAGGGAAAAATTATTATAGCCAGATCACCCTCCACCCATAAATCACTTAAACAACAAAAGGATCTGGCTATGCAGGGCAACATCCACTTTTTTACATAGGGCTGGTGTTGGGGGGTGTCCACCTCTACCCAACAGCTGGTCTAAACAATTTCCCAGTCTAATCCAGTCCTAATTACCCAATATCTTAATTTTACTTAAAATGTAAGTCAGATCACTCAGCACATACATACCCTAGACTGAAACAGGTGTATGTAACCCACAAAAAATTGTGTGAAGGTCAGAAAGTACCTCACGTGCGCTACACCAGAGGAGCTACTGGCAGGTTCTCACCAGCTTGCCCACGTTTTATCATCATTGGTAACTTTCTAACCTGTAGAAAAGAAATTGTGTCCAGTGTAAAGAGAAATAATGAAAAGGTGAAAAACAGTGATCTATGTATCAAAAAGAAGACCCCGTGTACGTGAGAGATAGTATATATCTCAAAATTAAAATTGAGTTAAGACTCACGTATATGGCTTGACCCTTTTTAATCAGAATTGTGAGCTTACTCAACAGTGAAAACACAGCATGTTGTAGACCAATTCAAAGTAGGCCAACATGTTTCATTGCCTGCACTTCGTTGCGGCAATTTCGTCAGGGCTCGAGGCCGGCAATCACCTCACTGGACATCTGACTTTATGCATAGAGTGACTGACAAACAAACAAAGAGACAAGTGTTCTAATTAAAAACCACCAACCAGTTGTGACATCCTACAAAGCAGGTACTGGTATATCAAATCACAGACTGAGTCAGTGACCCAGATATTGTCAGTTTAAAATTATATTTACCAGGTGGCAGCCATGGGCCCTCGTACCAGCTCCCACCATGCCAGGGGGTGTATATCTTATACAATCAAAACCCTATTTTTTAGCACCTCCGTTGCTTTGAATGTACCTGTGAAAAAATACATACCATCTTATTGTGTCAAAAAGGGCAATATTATCAGCCCAACATTATTCATGAGTCTATATAACACATTCCAGTTCGTTTTGTAGTGTCGGAATAGCGGCCCCATTACTCTCACCGCTCATACCCACGGTCTATATGCGAAATCCAACCTTCGCTTTTGTAAAATCTATTTCTCTGCCTAGGATTTAGGCAACCATTATCCATCATGCCTCATTGGTGTCGCAAGTTGTACCCATCAAGATACATGTCTCACCCCACACTTGCCACTTTTACTACTCTTAGGGATTAACCAATTTTGATGACAACTACTGCTGAAACGCCACCCAACTCGCGGATAGTAAAGTATTGAGAACATTTTTTTTTTAAAACAAGCACACTGCGCAAGTCTCTCCGCATATCGCCTTACTGCCTTCTTGACAAAAACAGGTTTCCCAGCCGTTTCCAATAGACGACACTGCTCGCTCCACTCGGTGTCCCTGCAAGGGGAGTCAAACCGAGCAAGCGAGCCAAACACGCACACATACTCGTACCGCGTTCGCACGTGTCTCGAGCTTTGTCTCTTTCCGGCGTGTAGACGAGAGTCGGGTTCTGCCATTTAAAATGCCTCTACCGGAAGGGACGCGTCATGTGACCTCACTCCGCCTCTCTCACATCATCAGAAAACAGATGCTCATGCGGGCGCCATCTTTAAATGTTAGCCCCATTACATCGCATTGTATTCAGATACTTCTTCTGCACTTAAAAATACCTTCAAGTGTACAAATCGACCTGCTTGTGCACTTATAAAAGATATAATTTTTATTTATCAATTACAAAAACAACTCAGTGTATACATGCACTCCCAGGACAGGTGTCAATACGGTGAGTGCCATCTTTAAATAGTTCATTTCATCACATTTTAACTTCAAATTATCAAAGAGTAGTGCCGTTTATTACACTGTATTCACTAGTCTATTCAGATCCATAAATAGACATCATGTATATTTATCAAATGTGAATGCAGGTCATCTCAATTCAAAAAACCTCAGTGTATATATAGAGACTACTTTTCAGTGTATTTCATACGGTCTAATATTGGACTTAAATAGCCCCTGTCAACCAAATCAATTGTTATTTCATGGAAAACACAACACAAGGAGCTTTATTTTCCTCAAAAATGGACGCATCTCCATGGGTCCATTTAAAAAGACATCTGGTCAATGAACCATCACTGATATCCAGGTAGCATTGACTGCACTCATCCAGGGGTACTTAAAAAACTTATAGCAGCAATTCTCAGTACTCAGTTTGATTATCTGCTGATTTTGTTCCATTCAATTAAATTGTTCAAACCAAGCCGGTCCGCCTTCTCGGAAAAAATCCTGCGAGCTTCTTTTATAGCAAGTATCTTATCAAGACTGCCTGTCTCACCTACTACTTTTTCCAGCACAACCCATTTCAACGATATATGGTCATGATGTTGTTCACGTAAGTGCTGCACCAAACGCGTAGTTAATTTTCCTGATTTTATGGTACTCAGATGTTCTTGAATGCGAACCTTGATCTTTCGTGATGTTAGGCCTATATAGTGTAACCCGCATTGACACGTGAGTCTGTATATTACATTAACGGTGTTGCAGTTGCTGAATTTATTCAGATACCAAGTCTTCCCACTCAGCAACTGCACACTGCTAATCTTCTCAGTCAAATCACATACTGAACAACTCCCACAAGGCTAGTGTCCAGATGGAATGGATGTATTCTTAATGCGCTGCACAGGCCGCGTATTTACCAATTTATCCTTCAAATTACATGCACGTTTAAACGCGAACCTGGGCTGTGGCATCTTGAATTCAGCCGTGGACAGTATTGACCAGTGTTTCCTTATTGCGTGACGAATTTTGGAAGACAAGGGGTCAAAAGTCATGACTACTGGCAGGCAATCATTAGTCTGTTTCACATTCCTTTCTAAAAGAGCTTCACGAGGGGTATTACGGGCTCTCTTACGTGCTCTATTCACTACCCTCTTAGGATAGGCCCTCTGTACCAGTTTGTCAGCTAGATTTTCAGATTGCTGCATATAGGCACTTGCAGTGCAACACAAAACAAGTTTGTTTGTCAATATTTGCAGTGGAATACATAAGGCCTGACATTGCACAGGTATTTGAGGTCAATGAAGAGAAGAGCACTTACAGGTACTGCTGTTTACTGATCCATGGAAGAGTGTTTGATTCCTGCTAAAAATTTGAAGATCATTTGGATCATTAAAAATTCTAGGCTTGTCTTTTGAAGATGATTTTGAAGCTGGAGGAATACACAAAATAGTGAGGATTGAGAGGTCGCAAAGTTGTTTTCTTAGGGTGAGAAAGCCTTCCTTACATTGTATCATGTCTGTGGCGAAGTCTTGAGCAATAACGGTTTTTGCTCCTTCCCAGGTTATATATTGGTGTTTTTTCATATACTTAAGAATTTTTTTCAGCCTGTTTGTACCACAAAGGCCTGAAGGTCATGGCTTCTGGGTATTTTGTGGTTTTTAGTGAGTCTGCAGGACTTTTACCAGAAGGGGCTCTCTCATTTTCAAAGTCTTTAGTGAAAGAGATGTTTAGTGTATGATGGGTCCAAGATTTGAGGAGCTCCATGCAAGAATTTGCTGCATTCTCCACTCCTTCCGGAAAAATATTCTTAGATTGTCTGTACGATTTCAAAGTCTGTAATGTCCAAGGAAAGAGAGGCAATTCTGAAACTTAAAGATTTAGAGAGATTTTGTGATTTTGATCTTTCGTCCTCAAGACAGGTGATATGGGATTCAGCTTCAGTGATCCTTCCAGCTAGGCCTTTAAAGTCTTTCTTAAACCCTGGATGTTTGCTTTGCCGGAGATCTGTGTTTGTCTTAGTGCTTTGGGCCAGATTGTGCCCGGGTAAGAGTCGCTGTAGAATAAGCTTTGGTGGCGATTCTGGTAAAGGTGTAGTAGATTCAGTTCTCTTTTCACCAACTTTCATGTCCTTGGTCTCCTTCATCTCTTTATCTCTGCCTTCCGTCATGTCAATAAGAAGGGTTCTGCTACGGCATAAAAAGCTAGAGAGGACTTCACGTCAAGGCCTTATGTGAATCAAAATGAGTGGGACCGCACTTGTCCAGAAACCCACGTGAGATAACGAAAACGGTTAGATCCAGCTTACTAGAAGTGCTAAAATCCTTTTTATATCTCTAACTCACTCAGAAACCCATTTCGGGGTCACAAAGGGGAGCTCGGAATGCTGTATAGAAAAGGCCCAAGCACTGTATTTCAAATGTACAAGACGAGAGACAAAGACACTTTAGTCAGCAGGGTCATGCTTCTGTAAGGAGGAGGACAAGTCAAAGGTAGTTTGATTCAAAAAGGACAGAGCAGGGTGGATGCCACTTGAGATACTTTACAGCCTGAGAGATCTGCAATGGGAGAAGTATTCGAGGAACCTTGTTATGGATGCCATCTTGTCCCTAAATCTCATGCCTGACCTTCTGACATCTTCCACCTGTTTCTACAATGAAAACCCACCCAAACGTTTCTGGAGAACTTCAAGAAGATTAATGTAGAGTTCTGTAAGAAGGTGTCAGTTAAACTGCAGATTTTTAAACTCCTGAAAAGCCAAAATGTAGAGTATGTATGATGGCGGCCATTTTGAATGCCTGATCTTGTTTCTTGCTGTGTTAGGTCCAGTCAAAACTGAGATGTTTTGGGGGAACTGCTGATCACAGCAGGTGCTGAGGGGATGAGAGATCAGGAACCCATTTCAGGGTGCATCAAAATTGTGCATTGCAATGCATATAAGTTTGCTGGAGCGCTCGATAGCATGGGGCTGTGGATTCAGACGGCCATTTTTCTCTAGTGTAAGCTACGCCCCCTATTTTGCCTCATTTTAAAAAGATATGCTCACAGATTTACAGAAAAATAAAAAGCAGCCATGTTTTTCAAAGGATCTGTCTCCTTCACATCCTCCCTGATTCAACATATTCTAGAGTTCATCTTCTTTATATACGAGGCAGTCAATGAAAGTCAACTTGTTCTTTTTGTATTTGGTAGAACTTCTGCTTTGTAACCGTTCAGAGCCTTGTTAAAGGTATCTGCATCTTGGTTTTTAGCATCCTTAGATCCATAGTTGGTGTTCAAACACAAGTTCCAAATTTTGTATGAATGCCAAGATCCCGTTAATCCTAGGGGATAAGACATGTTACTTTATCCTAGGAATCAATCAATCAATCAATCAGGCAATTGTGAAGCACGCTACTCACCCGTGAGGGTCTCAAGGCGCTGGGGGGAGGAGGGGTGCAGCTCTGAATCAGCCGAAGAGCCAGGTCTTGAGGCTCTTCCTGAAGGTGTGCAGAGTGGGGGAGTGTCTGATGTTGATCGGGAGCTCGTTCCAGGTCTTTGCCGCGATGTAGGAGAAGGCTCTTCCACCCACTCTGCTGAGGCGCGTGGTTTCGCCAAGGGCGAGTTCGGCGGAGCGGAGGTTTCTCTTGGGTACGTGGAAGGAGACTCTTTCGTTGAGGTATTTGGGTCCGGTGTTGTGGAGGGATTTTGTAGGCGTGGGTGAGCAGCTTGAAGGTTACTCTCTTCTCGATGGGGAGCAAGTGGAGGTCTTGCAGGTGTTGGGTGATGTGTTCGTGTCATGGGATGCTGAAGACGAGTCTGGCCGCGGTGTTCTGGATGGTCTGGAGTTGCATAGCAGGGATTTGTTGATTCTGGCGTAGAGGGTGTTTCTGTAGTCCAGTCTGCTTGTTATGAGTGCGTGGGTGACGGTCTTTCTGGATTTCGGGGGGGATCCATTTGAAGGTCTTGCAAAGGATGCGGATGGTGTTGAAGCAGGTGGAGGCGACGGTGTTGATCTGTTGGGTCATGGTGAGGGAGGAGTAGAGTATGATGCCGAGGTTCCGTGCGAGGTCCGTGGGGGTGAATGTGGCTATGGGCGGTGGGCCACCAGGTGTTGTCCCATGCTGAGGGAGTGGGCCCGAGGATGAGGACTTCTGTCTTCTTCGAGTTGAGCTTCAGACAGCTGCTGCTCATCCAGGATGCAACGTCTTTCATTCTTTCCTGGAAGCTGAGTCTGGTGGTGACGGGTTCCTTCGTGAGGGAGAGGATGAGCTGGGTGTCGTCGGCGTAGGATGCTATGCTGAGTCCATGCTGTCTGACGATGGCGGCAAGGGGGGCCATGTAGATGTTGAAGAGCGTGGGACTGAGAGATGATCCTTGGGGTACTCCGCAGTTGATCTCTGTGGGTTCGGAGAGGAAGGGCGGGAGTCTGATTCTTTGGGTTCTGCCGGTGAGGAAGGAGCGAGACAGTCGAGGGCGGTTCCCTGTATGCCAGCGTCGAGGAGTCTGGCAGTGAGAGTGCGGTGGGAGACGGTGTCGAAGGCTGTGGAGAGGTCTAGTAGGATAAGGGCCGCGGTGTGGCCTTGGTTGAGGAGCATGCAGGTGTCGTCTGTGGCGGCGAGGAGGGCGGTCTCGGTGCTGTGGTTGCTGCAGAATCCGGATTGGGAAGGGTCGAGGATGGAGTTCTCTTCGATGAAGTTCGTCAGCTGGACGTTGACGATCTTCTCAGTGACTTTGGCCGCAAAGAGGGGGAGAGAGATGGGTCTGTAGTTTTTGAGGTCCATCGGGTCTTCAGAGGGTTTCTTGAGGCGGGGCTTGACTTCTGCGCGTTTCCAGTCGTCGAGGAATGTGCTGGATTCAAAGGTGGCTTGATGGTGCATCGTAGCATGGGTGCTATGGCGGCGGCGGCTCTGTGGAAGATGTGCGGCGGGCAGGGGTCTGTGGGGGCTCCTGAGTGAATGCTTTTCATGGTCATGGTGGTGTCTTCGGTGGTTACCGTGGTCCAGGCAGAGATGGTCGGCTGGTTGTCGTTGTTGGAGTTTGGTGTATGTTTGCAGAAGTTGTCGTACAGGGACTTGATTTTGAGATGGAGTTTGTTGCAAAGGTCCTTGGAGGGTGTGACGTCCGTGGCTTCACTGGGGGGTTTGGTGAACTTCTGGATGATGCTGAAGAGTTCCTTTGAGTTGCTGGAGTTAGCGAGGATTTTGTTCCGTATGAAGGTCCTTTTGGTGGATCTGATGAGTTGGTGGTATTCTGTCATGGCGTTCTTGTAGGTGGTCTGGTCTTCTGCAGTTTTGCTGTTTCTCCATCGCTTCTCGAGACGTCTGCAGGTGCGTCTGGAGTCTTGGAGGTCAGTGGTGAACCATGTGACCTTCATGGGGCGCTGTCTGTCTGGGTTGCGGAGTGGGGCGAGCTTGTCTGCGCAGTTGGTGATCCATCTGTGTAGTTCTTTGGCTGCAGAGTTGGTGTCGATCGAGGTGGGAGGGGGATCGTGGTTGAGGGTGGAGTTGAGGGGCCCCTTGGTGACCTTGCTCCAGTTCCTTCACGGAGGGCGTGGTGTAGGTTTGTGAGCGGTGGCTTTGTTGAAAGAGAAATGTATGTAGTGGTGGTCAGTCCAGGGGGGTTGCGTGGTGTGGCTGAAGTGGATGTTGTTACCTCCTGTGAAGATGGGGTCGAGGGTGTGTCCTGCCTTGTGAGTGGGGGTGGTGACGACCCGTCTCAGCCCAATGTTGGCGAGGTTGTCCAGGAGGGCGGAGGAGTTGGGGTCGCTGAGGTTGTCGAGGTGAAAGTTGAGGTCTCCGAGCAGTATGCAGTCCATGGAGGCGATGGCGTGGGGTGCGCTGAGGTCGGTGATGGTTGTGGCGAACGTGGTTCGAGGTCCTGGAGGTATGTAGGCGAGGGTGCCCTGTAGGGTCGTTCTGGGGCTGGTCTGGATCTGGAAATGGAGGTGTTCCATGGGGGACAAGGAGTCGTTCGTGCTAGAGGTGGTGAGTCGGAGGGCATTCTTGTGGGCAATGGCGAGTCCTCCTCCTGGGTGGTTGGGGTGGTCCTTCCTCTGGATCTTGTATTAGTCGGGGATGGCGGTGGCGATGTCGGGGGCAGAGGTGGGGTTGGTCCAGGTTTTCGTGAAGAAGGCGACGTCTGGCAAGAGGGTGTCGAGGAGGTCCCAGATTTCTATTGCATATCTGTGCAGGGAGCGCACATTGAGGAGGATGCATCTCAGAGCTTAGGGTGTGCTGGCGTCCGGCGGGAGGGTGGTGGCCGTGGGGGTGCAGAGGTTGGTGAAGGTTTGTCGGCAGCGTCCAGGGTTGAGTGCGTGGAGGGCAGATGAGTCATAGCAGTGGATGGTCGGAGAACCAGGGTCCCTGGCGCTGGCCGCGGTCGGGCGTAGACGAGCATGCTGTTGGCGTGCATTTGGCACACCAGCTGCGCTGCCGCCATTAAATAGGGAACGGGGGAGGGAAACTCAGCTGGTAGGCGGGAGCCGGCAGGGGGGAGGGGCCGCGGGGGCAGCAGCGGTGGGAAAAAGGGCAGCGAAAATGCACGCACAGGGAACGGAGGACAACAAGAGGCCAGAAAAACAGGCACAATAACAGTGAAAAACAGACAAAAGACAGGCACAAAAACAGTAAACACAAAATACAGTAAACAGACAAAAAGACACTCAGACAGAGAAGGCAGACGAGTGGACCAGCAGAAGAGCAAGGCTCTCCCACTGGACCACCAGGGATGAGGCGCAGGCAGGAGTCTGCGGGTGGAGGAGGGCCTCGAACACCTACCTGGAAGGAGAGGTTAGGGGGCAGCAGAGCAACAACGGAGCTGCTGGGGCAGAGAGCAGAGTTCCCTGACCAAGAGGTAAGAGGTCTTGCTCGATCGCCCGAGCAACGGCCGCCATTAAATAGGGAACGGGGAGGGGAACGCAGCTGGGAGGCGGGAACCGGCAGGAGGGAGGGGCCTTGGGGGCAGCAGAGGCGGGAAAAAGGGCAGCAAAAAGGGGAGCAGAGGGAACGGAGGACAACAAGAGACCAGAAAAACAGGCACAATAACAGTGAAAAACAGACTAAAGACAGGCACAAATACAGTAAACACAAAATACAGTAAACAGACAAGAAGACAGTCAGACAGAGAAGGCAGCCAAGCGGACCAGCAGAAGAGCAAGGCTCTCCCACTGGACCCCCAGGGATGAGGCGCAGACAGGAGCCTGCGGGTGGAGGAGGGCCTCAAACACCTACCTGGAAGGAGAGGTGTAGGGGGCAGCAGCGCAACAACGGAGCTGCTGGGGCGGAGAGCAGAGTCCCCTGACAAGGAGGTCAGAGGTCTTGCTCTTCATCATTGCATCATTGCAAACTGATGGGAAATACCTTAAGATCATCTTCCGAGAAAACATCCATCAAAGTGAAGTAATCTTTAAAAACTCAAATTAATTATAAGGCCTTAGCATCGCTATGGATCAAGCCACACACACTTTAGACAGGGTCCTGTTTGCTACAGCACTACCTGTGGGCAGATGACAGGCTAAGTCAGAGATAAGTCTTCTTTGCTCAATCTACGTGTGTACATGTATGCTTACATGTCTGGTGTGCAATAGAACAGTTAAAGTAAAAAACCAGAGGTCCAAAGGTAAACAACTGGGGGTTTTACAATTAGAACCTTTAGGACTTCAGGACTCCTACCACTGTACATTTCACCCATGCTTTGTTGATTTGTGACTATGTTTGCGTTCTAGAAATACCCGGCTTACATGAGGTAGAGGAATGACTAGCTCTTCCAGTGTTCCTCTGACCTGAAAGGCTAGTGGGCCAAAGCATAGGTTTATAAATAAGCTACCGTCTTCTGTCAAAATTCAGCCCGACCAAAGCAGCTCAGCACATGGTCCTCCATACCCATTCTACCACCTTCTGCTGGCGCATCCCTGGCCCCCTCTGGAAGAGGAGGCAGACAGTCTGGAGTAGATCCGTTCTAGACAAACGGTAGGGGAAGGCAGATGGCTTTTCATCATCACTAGCAATTGTCAGAGTAGCAAATCCTGGGATTGCGCTCAATCATCTCCGTGATGTGCTTTGTCTGTTAAGCTCTAAATTTGCAATGGCTTATTAGGGTTGTGAAAAAACATGTAAAAAGTGTGACATCCTGCAGTTGTGAATGTGAACATCTTGTTAATTAAATTAAAATGATCCAAGCACGGAATATTCTATATCTCATGAGTAACATGGTTTCTGACTTGGCAAATGAAGAATTCATTTACAAGTATCACTTTTTTTTTGTTTTATATAGCGCGAACTAGACCCAAAGGTATCAGAGCGCTTTACAGGAGCTCCAGTTGCGTTACAGACGGACACATTCATTTTTGTTAGGCACGGGGCGATTAAGTGATTTGCCCAGAATCACAGGATGTTGAGCGTCCCTGCCGAGACTCCAAACCAGCTCCCCAGCTTCAAAGTCGATCGCCCTAGCCGTTAGGCCACATCCTCTCTCCCAATCATTATGAGGTTATTCACTGCAGCCCAGCTGAATGGGACCAGAGTAGCTACAAAACTGCATGGCATTCCACTTTCAATTATGATGAAAGATCCTTATTAACAAGCAGAATGGCCAACCCCTTTACAGTCCCCTTATAAAGGGTGAGCTATGAATACATCATTATTTTTCGGTGTCAGCCAGAAACCCAGACAGGCATGCAACGCCATCTCATGGTAACAGACAGTCTGAGCCAGAAGAACAAAGGCACACTCTTGAGCATCGCACACATGACCGAAGCAAGTTTAACAGGCTTCAGCCTACGGCAGAGGTCACAAAACATACATGCAAAATGTAAAAAAACAGGAGCAACCTGCACATTTCTTATAATTATACAAACACAGTGCGGAACCAATACCCTGAAAGACAAACTGCCTAGAAGCATCTTTGCCAGTGTGTAGGACAGAGTGCAAGTGGAGACGCCCCATACCCCACTGCTTTATTTGAGCAGGTATTGTAAAACGCTGGCTACTGGCCCTCCAATGAATTTCAAATTGAGTTTAGGCTTCTCAGAGAGACTGCTGTATTTGTACTGAGAGAGCGCAGGCGCTGCAACGAGATCTATGTACTGTGTGGTGTCAGTTTAGCAGTGAGGTTAGAAGGGGACACTGCACCTGTAAGACTGCAGGTGACCCATCAGGATCCTATGCAACTGGCATCAAAAGAAGGTTATCCCCACAGAACTGGCAGCAGGGTGCACAGCATGGAAGAAAGCGAGAATGCTCTTCTATTCCAAGCAAAAACCATAAGTTTCCTTAATCAACTGGAGGTGTGTTTTGAGCACAAAGTGAATAAAAAGTAAAGAAACACAAAAAGGAAGTGTAAATGTTCTTTGTGTTAATACCAAGTTCTCTTATTGTCAGCTTCTGGAAAATTAATGTGGCATTCTTTGCACATATTCAAGGACTCGCTAGTATAGTGAATAACCACACTGGGAATAATTAGAATGAAAGTAAAAATGGTGTTTCTCGCATTACAATAGAAACGTGCTCTAAACTAGCTCATAACAAGCTCTGCAGCAAACTGTGGGGTTTAAAATGGTCAATAAAATAGAATTAATGTGCTTTTCGCACATCCTGTTAGCAATTATAGACTCTGATCATTTCTCTAATAATCTCTACACAACGACAAATCCATTTGATGAAATTGCATTTATTCATTTATTTTAAGCTTCTATGTTGATGTGTCCTGCGCGTGTGCCGTACTACAGATAAATGAAACACAGAAAATCGTCAGGCATGCAAAGGTACACAAGGTACAAATACAAATGAATGAATAGCACCAAAATACCACCTAGACAATTAAATCCCATACCCACTACACTAACTATCCAACAAAAGATGAAAACGTCCTTGCAAAGCATAAGTTTTCTTTCAATATTGTTTAGCAGATTGTAAAAGTATATCGTATCAGATATAGGAACAAAAAAGAACGAAACCCTTAGACTGAAAAATGAAGCAACCATAAAGATATGAAAGCCTATGTTCTGTGAGGAATATCTAAAGAAATCATCTCCGGACGTAATGCCACAGCCTCTTCCAAGGAGAAGCACAGAAACCAAGAGATGTCGAAAATGCGTTAACAAAAGGTTGCAGGGAATATGAGGCCCTGGAAAGTGAGCGTGGGTGAGAGGCAGACACTTGACACTTTGAAAATAATTGGAACTTTAGCAACGCAACTGCTCTCAGCGCGTTCAGTAACAAGCAGGTTTAATGTCAGATCTATTGAGATTACGGGAACTGGGTGTGGTGGGGTTTTCAGACAAACTGCATTCAAGTGTGGAATGAATATCAAATCCTATATCCAATTGTGTTATTTTTTTCACTAATTGAGACTGGCATTGAAAGACAGAATTCAAATCTAAGGTATATGGTGCTCTCTGTGTGTATTTTGTTGGCCCCACCTTTGTGGCTTTTTTAAGTGCAATAAAGATTTTAATCAGATGGACTCATTGAGAATAACCTTGATGTTTAGCCACCGACTCTCTCAAACTTGAAAGCAAAGCTATTTGACTAATAGAGGGCTAGCACGAAAAAAAGTTGTCTCAGGTGGAATGCACTCCAGTGGCCCCTGAAAATTCTTCCCTAAACTCCCCTCTTTTTTCTCTTTGTCACAGAAAGCGGAATTCCTTTCGTTTTGCTTCAGGATCCAAGAATATTTTAAAGACGGCCGAAACCCCTTAAGAAAGACCACCATTGCCTATGACTTACTGACGCCATAGATGCTCACACTAATCAACAGACAAAATTGAACAGTTTGGGTTGGTCTTTCGTTTTACTTTATAAAGCAGATTTGATGTGATGAGACGAAATTCAATAAAATATGGTGAGGTTAAGACTTTCGTAGTTTTCTTGAAAGACATCTATCTTCACGGGCACACTGTTTCCAGGCTACGTCTGGGGTTCTTAATTGCATGGGACGGTATAAACAGTTGTCATTTGGATCCCCAAGATAGAAATCAGATTATAAGTGAGTGACAGGGAGTTACACGCTTGTCGACTCTGTTCAGATTTGAAACTCCGGCCTCCCAAAGAAGGGACATAGAAAGGCGAATTCCATGTGCATTCCATGAATTCCATGAATTCCATGTGCATTCCATGAATTCCATGTGCATTCCATGAATTCCATGTGCATTCGATCTCTCCAAGGTATGTAAAAGGGAGGATAGGTGCAGCCTCCCCACGGTGGAATGGTGGCGATCAATTCCGAATACCAGTCGGCAGAACCTTACTCAGTCTTTCTATTTCCAAGAAACAGAGAGCAACAGAAACCAAACACCCGCCTTAAAGCAAATGCCTGTAGAATAGGAACCTTTGCAGTACAAGTGACAGACCCGCAATTGCAGTCAAAGCAATTTTCAATACTCTGATTCAGGACAGTGTGTGTGTATATATATATATATATATATTCACTGAAAAAACCATAGGTTTCATGGACGTTATAGTTACAAATTAGCATTTAAAAAACCTTTGAAATTCACTGAAAAAACCATAGGTTTTAGGGACAGTTATAGTTAGTTGGACATTGCACTCGTACAAAACCCGTGAAATTCCCCCGTTATAGTTAGTCCAGCTAACTATAACTCGCGCCCCGCAATGCACTGCTGATGTCGTCACATATTACATCACTCATGACATGGTCAGTGACATCACTGATGACATCACTGATGACATCTCAAATGACATCACTGATGACATCATCCAGTGACTGTGTGTTTCTGTAAAGTTTAAATATTTTTAATATATATAGGAAAAGACGTATTGAAGAATGAGTGGGTGTGTAAGTGTCTGTATGGATGATTTAGTAGGTGCGTGACTGACTCTATAAGTGAGTGATTTAACGTATCTTACTGAATGCATGGGTTAGTGACTAAACTGGGTGAATGTCTGTATCCGTCTGTCTGTTGCTGTGTAACTGGCTGCATGTGTTTGTGAATAGCTACATGAGTGTCTATATGAGTTATTGAATGCTTGTCTGAGTATCTGTATGGGTGCCTGAGTGTTTGTGTGGGAGGGTGTGTGCAACTCTGTGCATAGATGTGTGAGTGGGTGATTCACTGGGTGGATGGTTTCAAGAGTGCATCTGTGATAGACTGTATGGGTGGGTAAGTGTGTGTAAGAGTGTGTTAGTGAGTGAATGTATGTCCCAGTGGTACATGTGTGAGTAACTACATATGTGAAAGGCAGTATATATGTGTGTTGGAGTATATAAATAGCTATAAGCGAGAGTGAGTGATTGTGATAGTGGCTGTATGGATGAGTGTGTGCTTGTATCAGTGATTGTATAAGAGCGTAAGAATGTGCTAGTATTTGTATGAGTAAGTGAGCTGGTGTGTGTATAACTGTATAGGTGAGTAAATGGTAGTGTGTTTAATTATTTGCATGAATGACTAGGTGTGTGAGTACCTCTATGGATGAGTGGCGGTGTTTGAGTGTCTATATAGGAGTATGAGTGCATATGATAGTCCTGTACTGAGTGACCGTAAGTATGAGTGACTGTACGGGTGAGTGAGTGGATGTGTGCGTAGACCTAAGAATCAGTGAGTGGGTATGTAGTTATTGGTGTTGGAGTGTCTATGGTTTTGCGAATGGCAGTCTGTAATTTAGAGTGGGTGTATCAAAGGTTATATTAGGGTGTGAGGAGGTGCATCAGATTATCACGTGGATGATGTCATCAGTGATGTCATTTGAGATGTCATCAGTGATGTCATCAGAGATGTCACTGACCATGTCATGAGTGATGTAATATGTGACGTCATCAGCAGTGCATTGTGGGCGCGAGTTATAGTTAGCTGGACTAACTATAACGGGGGAATTTCACGGGTTTTGTACGAGTGCAATGTCCAACTAACTATAACTGTCCCTAAAACCTATGGTTTTTTCAGTGAATTTCAAAGGTTTTTTAAATGCTAATTTGTAACTATAACGTCCATGAAACCTATGGTTTTTTCAATGAATTTCAAAGGTTTTTTAAATGCTAATTTGTAACTATAACATGTCTGAAACCTACGGTTTTTTCAGTGAATTTCAAAGGTTTTGTAAATGTCAATTTTTAAATGTATTAATTGTTATATAAATTTTTTTCATACTGATTTACTACATTTTTAGAAACAATTTTTTTTACATATTTTATTTTTTAAATTACATTGTAATTACATTATACATTACATTACAAAAAATACTTTCTCAGAATGAATTACTTTAGTTTAAATACTTTGCACATAGGCAATAGACTTTTAAGTACAGTAGTTACAGTTGTTGCAATGGGCAACACATTTTCAAACACAATGCAACATTCAGCTCAATGTGAATTTCTAGTTAAATGCAATTAGTTACTTTATGGATTACTTTTCTAACCACAGGACTGGATCCTAGATTCAGTCCTGGGACATCTCCTGTAAACAGTTGAGTAAAAGCGTTTTGGTTACAGTCGTGATTTTTAAGGAATATTATTGTACTTTAAAAGTTCACACTTAGAAACTTTTTCTCATAGAATCACCAATGTTATCCTATGGAAGGAAATTCACTTAGAAGTTAAAAACTGTTATCGTTACTTTTTCTTACTCAGTGTTGGATCCTGGATCCAGCACTGGTGCATCTCCTGTAAACAGTTGAAAGAATGCGTTTAAGTCATACAGGCGATTTTTAGGAATATTTGTAGTTTGTGAAAATCGACACTTTGAAACTTTTCTGCTGAAAACCAGACAATGGATTCCTATGGAAGAAAATATAAGTTACTGGTAAGTACGGTTAAAATTACTTTTCAGGGTCAGTGCTGGGCTAAAAGATGCAGCACTGGGTTCTCTCCTGATAACAGGTGAGTAAATTGGAATTCGTACTTTGGTTGATTTTAGAGGAATATTATAAAGTTCCAAAACTCCACACTTAGAAGAATTTCCAAGTGAAACCAGTCAATGTTAGCCTATGAAGGAAATTCAAGTTACTGGTAAGTACGGTTAAAATTACTTTTCAGGATTAGTACTGGGCTGAAAGATGCAGCACTGAGGTCTCTCCTGATAACAGGTGAGTAAATCGGAATTCGTATTTTGGCTGATTTTAGATGAATATTTTAATGTTCCAAAACTCCACACTTAGAAGAATTTCCAAGTGAAACCAGTCAATGTTAGCCTATGGAAGGAAATTCAAGTTACTGGTAAGTACGGTTAAAATTACTTTTCAGGACCAGTACTGGGCTAAAAGATGCAGCACTGAGGTCTCTCCTTATAACAGGTGAGTAAATCGGGGCTGGCCCTCTCCGTTGGGGACTGTGGGGGGGTCCCCAATCCCCCCACAGTCCCGCCGGCTCCCGCGTCCCTTGGGAGCCGGCATTGCTTCCACATGGGGAGCTGCTAAGATGCAGCTCCCCATGTGGAAAAGCAATGTGCTTTGGATATTGGAAGAGAGAGCAGGTTTCCCTGCTCTCTCTTCCAATATCCAAAGCAGTTTGCTATGGCAGGACGGGAGCCGCGAGGCTCCCGTCCTGCCATAGCAACTACAGTGTCCCGGGGTAGGCACCCCGGGACACTGCAGGAGCCGGCCCTGGGGGTGGCGGTCCCCAGGGCCATCAAGGGCTCCAGGAGGGGGCCGCGTGGCCCCCCTCCCTACATCAGCACAGCCCCGGGAGGTGGTGGTCCCGGGGCTTCGGGGTCCAAAACGGACCCCATTTTAACTTGTTAGTGCCCCGGGAGGTGGCGGTCCCGGGCGTGTGGGGGCTGGAGCCCCCACACAGGTTTTTAAATGGCAAAAAGAAGCCCCGGGAGGTGGTGGTCCCCGGGGCTGCGGGAGGGCTCAGAGCCCTCCCGCACCATTTTCAAAAGAAAGCCCCGGGGGTGGCGGTCCTCGGGGCTTGGGGGGCCCTTTGAGGCCCCCATACATAAATTTAACCCCCTCACCATGCCCCCGGGACTTGGGCCACCCGGGGGCAAATGCAATAGAAGCGCGGGAGACCGCGCTCGATTTTTTCGGCAGGATTCGCGCACCCTGAGCGCATCCTGCCGATTTTTAAAAAAAATGATTATTTTTTGCCCAGGGGGTCCATGTGGGACCCCTGAGCAAACCTAGGGGTCAGGGTGTTTCTACCCTGCCCCCTTTGTGCGCTTTGCGCACTTGTTTCTGTCCCTCGGTTCTACCGAGGGACAAAATGGCTGCCAACATTTCCTGAATCGGAATGTTGACAGCCAGCTGACAGCCAATTAACATGCAGCTCGTGATAGGGACGGTGCGCGCAGGGTGCGCTGAGGGTACAGCGGACCCTACTCGGCCATAGATATCACTATCTTTTTACTTTTGATTTTCTCAGCAACTACTGAACGGATTTACACCATTTAACAAAAAGGGTTCTTTCTGAACCAAGAACTACCTCTTTGCCAAATTTGGTGTAATTCCGTTCAGCAGTTCGGGCTGTAGCCGTGTCTAAAGTTTCCTATGGAAAATTGCATGGGGAAAACGCGTTTTGGGACCCCCTTTTTCTCGGCCCCCGCTTGACGAATCCCCGAGACTTTCAGGGTAGGAGCGGACCAGAGCGGGCCATAAAGTTTGAAAATTTTGCGAAGATACGTCAACCGGCAAGAGAGTTATTTCAAATAGAATGTCGCCGATTTCCTATGGATAATAGGTTGTAACTATAACTATCTACTGGCGACCGCCAGTAGATTATATATATATATATATATATATATATATATATATATATATATATATATATATATATATATATATATATATATATATATATATATATATATATATATATATATACACATGTGTATATATATATATATATTCACTTAAAAACCAAAGTTTACAAGAACGTTATAGTTAGGAAATAGAATTTGAAAAACCTTAGAAATTCACTGAAATAAACAAAGGTTACAGGGACGTTATAGTTAAGCTCAGATTTCACTTGTACAAAGCAGTGAAACTCAGCAAGTATAGTTACCTGAGCTAACTATAACTTATGTCCCCGCAATGCACTGCTTATGACCTCACATATTATATCACTCATGACATGGTCAGTGACATCACTGATTACATCCCAAATGACATCACTGATGATATCACTGATGACATCATCCACTGAACCACTCACACACCCACTCACACCCCATACAATCTCTCATACACCCACTCACAAAACAACAACCACTCACACACCCATTCACAGACCCATACCAGCACTCTTATACCCACTCACTCCTCCATAGAGACACTCACACGCCCATTCACTCACTTGTACAGCCACTCACACAACCATTCACTCACCCATACAGCCACTCATACAACCAGTCACTCAACCGTACAGCCAATCACATAGCCATACAGCTACTTACACACCCACTTATTTACCTACACAGACACTCACACACCCACTCACTCACCCATACAATCTCTCAACACAGCTACTCCTTCACCCATACAATCACTCACACACCCACAAAACCACTTACATACCCATTTACACATCCATACAAGCACTCCCACATCCGCTCAGTCACTCGTACAGTCATTCACACACCAACTCACTTAACCAAACACCCACTAAAACAGCCACTCACTCACCCATACAGTCACTACACATCCACTTACCCACCCATAGAGCCACTCACACCGCCACTCACTCACCCATGCAGCCACTGACGCACTCCCTCACTCAACACAGATACTCAGACAGCATCTCACTCACCCACACAGCTACTCACAGATCCACACCTACAGCTACTTACACAACCAAACACAAGGATACAATCACACAGCCACTCACATAATATATGTTAGAAGTAGTGGTGCACCGACTATACTCATTTACCTTCTGTAGTAGGTTAGTATATATGTTTAACACTCATAAACACTTAAAAACACTTACACTGACTTGATGATGTCATGAGTGATGTCGCTGACCATGTCATGAGTGATGTAATATGTGAGGTCATAAGCAGTGCATTGCAGGGGCGTAAGTTATACTTAGCTCCGGTAACTGTAACTGCTGAATTTCACTGGTTTTGTATGAGTGAAATCTAACCCTAACTATAACGTCCCTATAAGCTTTGGTTTTTTTCAGTGAGTGTATATGTATATATATATATATATATATATATATATATATATATATATATATATCCAATTACCATTCCACGTGCATCCACGCACAAACGAGGAGACAGACAACTCGATTTGCTGGTGCCCAGTGAGAAGTTTATTTCAGTACAGTGTTAGTCCATATTATATATATATATATATCAAGGCCTCGTTGGAGGCTGAAATGCGTAATGGCGGAGGTGCGGGAGTTTCTGTAATAAACCAGCATTGCACTGATTTTGGGTCTGCATTTTCGTCTTTTTGATTGCTGTCGTGGCGGAAAACTTCAAGGATATATATATATATATATATATATATATATATATATATATATATCATCACAGACCGGCACCTCCTTACGTCGCACCAAACAGAGACACGGTGACACCAGAAAAGTTGAGTCCAAATTTTTATTTCATTGCTTTATCGGGCTATGACGCGTTTCGGCAGGATCCCTGCCTTGTTCACATAACGGAGCCACACTCCCATTTTTAGTTTTATAGTGATTACTAATGAAACCCACGTGATGCATACACCCCCATAGGCATGGACAACAGACTCAGCAGAAAGTGATACATCAAAGTAGCCTACATTCGTGAAGCTTAATCACATTATCTGCAGATATATTTCACATTATTCATATTCTAAAATAACTAAACCAAAACACAATTTGTACATTATACCTTGGATTGAAATTGTAGTATAAAAACAACTTCCTGCTTATAATCTTTCATAGTTATGCAAATTAGCTTTTTCAAAAAACTTTATTGCTCTGAATTTATGCAATGCATTTCAGAACCATGGCAAATTAATCCTTCACTATAAAGATTAATTAATCATAATGATAAATACTGATATTGCTCAGGTTATACCTTTGTCAGACAATTAAGGGCCAGTGCCCATTTAACCTATATGACTAATAGATGTACTTATTTCAATAATCCGTCCTCTCGTAATCTTGTATAGTTCTATAGATTCTAGTAATCATTCATCATTTCTACCTATAATTCATGTTGGTTTCCCCATCTTATCAATCCAAATATTACCACTTGCATCCTACAATCCCATTCCTGTGCAAATGCCGCAGAATTTTAAAAACAATGAAATGTGCAAAAATCTCAATATGTGCAATATAATATCCGCCCTTTCCACGAATAAATAAATAACATATACAAATTACACTTCAACTGTAAACATATCACTCTGTGCAACATGCGCTTAACGGACAATAGTGCAAATAAGCAATTTGAATAAATATTTAAGAACACCCACATGAATAAGATTTTTAAAAATTATGATTAAACCAAATAAAATCTGAATGACTAAAACCTCAACACTATACTCGTTCTTATTACTACTCGAGGATAACATTATATAAAACCACCTTAGTACCATAAAGAAACCCCACATAAGATTATTAAAACCGAGGCCATCCTGTATCAATCTAAAAAACACTTGCCATAAGAATTGCATAAATACATCAATACTTTTAGGGTCTAAGTACAATTTGTTTGATATTCACAGTCTTTGTCATTAAAATATCTACCACCTGTGTAAAATTCTAAAAAAAAAAAAAAAAAGGAAAAAACGGAAAAGACAAACGGAATTCACAGTTCATGTCTTGTTTCTTATCTTATTTTTCGGTTAACAGAAAGAGATTTTTTGGTCATAGGGTAGAGCTAGATAGTAAACTTTATAATATTATTTGAAAACCCCTAAGAAAAATTATTTAGTAATCTATATTTTTGCCCCTTAAAACACAGAAACTGCCCTGAATCAAATGTATAGGCCCTTAGTGTTTTAACATCCTCCTACAGCAAATGTACATGGAGTCCTTCGTCCGCATTAAGACCCTTAGGGTTCTTGCTATCCAACATTAGAATGTACCTGGACTACAATTTTCTCAAATCTAGTTCTCTATTACCCCCTCTTCTTTTCTTTGGTACAGCATCCAACACAAAATAGGATAGATCTTCTATCTTCCCTCCATGTACCTCATTAATGTGGCGTGCCACTGGATAACTAGGATCCTGGTTTTTAACTGCTCTCAAATGCTGTAATATCCTAACATGGGCCATGTGGATAGTACTTCCTACATATAACATAGGGCAAGTGCAGGTTAAAACATACACTACATGATCACTTCTACAGTTCAGACTTTTCAATATTTTCCAGGGTCTCTTCCACAGGGGCATTTGGATTTCTTTTTTATTTATTCCATATTTGCAGGCTTTGCATTTGGAGCACCTACTAAAACCAGGGCTTGGTTTCAACCAGCTTACCTTTTCTCCCAATTCTGGACTGTTGGTCACCAATTGTTCCCTCATGGATTTAGCCCTTTTAAATGACAAAAGAGGTTGATTGGAAACTATTTCTTTCAGGACCGGATCTCCCCTGATAAGATGCCAATGCTTACCCAGGCTGGCTCTCACCTCGCCTGGTAAGCATTAAATCCCATAATTAATCTTAACTCTGGTTTAGAGTTAGACACCTTGTCCTTCTTGGTCCTACCAGTTTCCCCAAAGAGAATATCTTGTCTGGTCATTGTATTCACTTTACATAATGCCTGGTCCAAAACCATCTGGTTATAACCCCTCTGTCTGAACCTAACATTGAGATCCTCCTGTGCTGCTTCTAGAGTACTACTTTCACTGCAGTTCCTCTTCATTCTTAGTTGTTCTGCATATGGAATACTCTGCTTTAACTTTTGAGGATGAAAACTTTGACTATGTAAAACAGAGTTCCCAGCAGTAGGTTTCCTATAGGTGCATGTATGTAGCTGCCCCTCTTTGATAAACACCTTCAAATCTAAAAAATGAACACAGGATGGACTCATGTTATCGGTAAAAGTCAAATTAAGATCATTCACATTCAAAGAGGAAATAAATACTTTAGCTTGTATTGGACAACCTCTCCATATGACGAAGAGGTCATCGATGAATCTGACCCACAATTTAATGTTGTTTTGCCACTGGGTTTTGTACATGGTTCTGAGTACCTGCTCCTCCCACCAGCCCATGTGAAGATTTGCATAGCTGGGGGCGAATCAGGTACCCACCGCCGTCCCCCTTAATTGCTTAAAAGTATCATTACCATATTGGAATAAATTGTTCTCAAGGCAAAATTCCGCCATTCTTAAAAGCATTTCTGAGTGTTGATACAAACAAAGGGGTCTGCTACCTAAAAAGTGCCTCAATGCTCTTAATCCATCCTTGTGGGCAATGCTTGTGTAGAGAGACGACACATCAAGAGTCACTAAAAGATCCCCTTCTTCCCATTTAAAATCATGCAATGTTCTCAGGAAGTCTCCAGTGTCTTGAATATGTGAGGGTAAACCCTTGACAAACTCCTGTAAAAAATGGTCTAAAAATCTGGACGTTGTTTCTAGGAGACTTCCAATAGCAGATATAATGGGTCTGCCTGGAGGCTTATTGATATTTTTATGGATTTTTGGGATCAAATAAAAAATAGGCATCACAGGATGGTCAACTTTCAAATAATTCATTTCCGCTTCTGTTATTAGACCTAGAGTTCTCCACCGTGATAGTTCTTTATGATATTTTGCCTGGACCTCTAGCAGTGATGTCATCAGTGATGTCATTTGAGATGTCATCAGTGATGTCATCAGTGATGTCACTGACCATGTCATGAATGATGTAATATGTGACGTCATCAGCAGTGCATTGCGGGGGCGCGAGTTATAGTTAGCTGAACTAACTATAACGCCGGAATTTCTATGGTTTTGTACGAGTGAAATGTCCAACTAACTATAACGTTCCTGAAACCTATGGTTTTTTCAGTTAATTTCTATGGTTTTTTAAACGCTAATTTCTAACTATAACGTGCCTGAAACCTATGGTTTGTTCAGTGAATTTCTATGGTTTTTTAAATGCTAATTTCTAACTATAACGTGCCTGAAACCTATGGTTTTTCCAGTGAATTTCAAAGGTTTTTTAAATGAAAATTTGTAAGTCTAATGTACCTCAATCCTATGTTTTTATTATATATATATATATATATATATATATATATATATATATATATATATATATATATATATATATATATATATATATATATATACATATATATATATTTTAAAAAATTGTGAATAATTTTTAGTTAGGAAAACTATATTCATTCTTTTTTTTTTTAAATATTGTACAGAAGTCGCGCACCCTACACGATGGCTGCGCGCATTCCGGTAGCCATTTTGAAAAGTCGCGCTGGGGTCGCGACTTCGGCGTAATTTGTAAAGTATGAAATATCTTTAAATTAATTACAAATAAAAGTTTTCCTTTAAGTGTTTGTCTAAATTTATTAATAAAAGTATTTTTTAAAGTATTATTTTCAATATAATTTCGACTAAAAATTATTCGATTATTATTGGATTCGGAGGTTAGGAGGAATGGCCATTTTGCTCGATCTGTTTTGCAAGATTTTTTGGTCTAGTCAGGTGGACACCCTCCTCCGGGTGAGGTACGGCTTGAGGATTCTATTCAAAAGGTGAGGAATCAACAGGCAGAAGTATCCATCAGAAGAGCAAGTTACTTACCTTCGGTAACGCTTTTCTGGTGGATACAGTATCTGCCTGTGGATTCCTCACTGTCCCACCCGCCTCCCCGTTGTCCACCTGTTTCTACCAAAAAGATGCTTTTACTGTTTGGCATGAATGTTTTTAATATGTCTTAATCATGCTTATGTTTTAATAGTGAGAAATGCTTGATCTGTTGCTATTTCTTTATGCCTTTATTGGTTATGCATTTGTATATATATATATATATATATATTTAGTATACTATGTATACATGTGAAAATGTGTCGGTCCACCTGTTTACCTCGGTGGCACGGAAAAAATGGGTGGAACTGACGTCAGCACGCCGACGAGGTCCTCTTATGGCTCCTATGACGTCACACGGTGTCGCGAGCGGAGCCGTGCTATTATGACATCGTCGTCAACGTGGGAGAGCTAGGAAAGAATTTCCGCGGAATGCTGGCACAGGGGATATTCACCTAAGTGTTCAGGCTACTCCTTTGGGAGCAACTGTTTATGTTGCCACTCCAGAAACCGAAACCAGTGATCCGAGGGCAGAGGCCCTGCAGATGGCACACGAGGTGGGGAGCCCAGTCGTGTGCACCGGCGGGGCAGCGAAGTGACAAGCACCACTACCCACAGAAAAGGTAACGAGGGCACTGAATACCACAGGATCTTCTCTTTGTATCTGGCAGGAACAACAAGGTTAAAATGCCCTAATTCCAAAATGTAGAATTAGTGCTACAACGGTCTTCAAGAGGACCTGCGATGGATGCCGCTTCTGCCTTCCGTACACTGGAGGCGGCACATGGGTCACGCGGTACGGTCATACTGCGGTGGGACGCACACTCGTTGACCTCTCATGGCACTGCTCCACACTTCGGGGACAACGCTTTCCATTAGCTGTGTTTTCTGATGACGTGTCGCGCCGGCCCCGTCCAACAGCAGAACCCCTTTAGATCCAAACAACTCTTCCACTCTCTCACCGGAAGTGAAACCAGGCCACGCGGACACTTTCACAATACAACAGCCGGGAATGAACTTTTCGGTAAAAAAACCACATTCCTTCCTCCTAATTTATCAAATAAACGACTCACTGAAGAACAGGAGCCAGCTTCGATCGGTAAACAGCCATTACAACGACTTTTTACTTTGCGATACCATTACAACGCATGCATTACCACGCATGCGTTGTACATCGCGAAGTCATTACTACGCATTTTTTTAGAACGCATGGTCATTTATCACGCATGCCTTTACAACAAATTTTGTTGTAAAGGTATGTATGGTAAATGACCATGAGTTCTAAAAAAATGTAGATGATCCATGTCGTTGTAAGGAAACAGGCTGTTCCGTTTCCTCACAACGACGTGCACCGCCCCTCAGAGACGACATGAAGCAGGAACCACGAGGAGAGAGGAACCACGAGGGGTGAGAGGTAAGGGGGATTGGGCATGGGGTGGTGGTTACTTTTCTAGGGTTTAGGGTAGTGCAGTGGTGTTTGGGTAGTGTAGGGGGTCGTGCTGGGGGTAGTGTTTTAGGGTTTAGGGTAGTGCAGTGGTGTTTGTGTAGTGTAGGGGGTCGTGCTGGTGGTAGTGTTTTAGGGTTTAGGGTAGTGCAGTGATATTTGTGTAGTGTAGGGGGTCATGCTTGGGGTAGATTTAGGGTTTAGGGTAGTGCAGTGGTGTTTGTGTAGTGTAGGGGGTCGTGCTGGGGGTAGTGTATTAGGGTTTAGGGCAGTGCAGTGGTGTTTGTGTAGTGTAGGGGTCATGCAGGGGGTAGTGTTTTAGGGTTTAGGGTAGTGCAGTGGTGTTTGGGTAGTGTAGGGGGTCATGCTGGGGGGAGTGTTTTAGAGTTTAGGGTAGTGCAGTGGTATTTAGGTAGTGTAGGGGGTCGTGCTGGGGTAGTGTTTTAGGGTTTAGGGTAGTGCAGTGGTGTTGGTGTAGTGTAGGGGTCGTGCTGGGGGTAGTGTTTTAGGGTTTAGGGTAGTGCAGTGGTGTTTGGGTAGTGTAGGAGGTTGTGCTGAGGTTAGATTAAGGGTTTAGGGTAGTGCAGTGGTGTTTGTGTAGTGTAGGGGGTCGTGCTGGGGGTAGATTTAGGGTTTAGGGTAGTGCAGTGGTGTTTGGGTAGTGTAGGGGTCGTGCTGGGGGTAGATTTAGGGTTTAGGGTAGTGCAGTGGTGTTTGGGTAGTGTAGGGAGTCGTGCTGGGGGAGTGTTTTAGGGTTTAGGGTAGTGCAGTGGTGTTTGGCTAGTGTAGGGGTCGTGCTGGGGGTAGTGTTTTAGGGTTTTGGGTAGTGCAGTGGTGTTTGGGTAGTGTAGGGGTCGTGCTGGGGGTAGTGGTTTAGGGTTTAGGGTCGTGCAGTGGTGTTTGGGTAGTGTAGGGGGTACTGCTGGGGGTAGTGTTTTAGGGTTTAGGGCAGTGCAATGGTGTTTGGGTAGTGTAGGGGGTACTGCTGGGGGTATTGTTTTAGGGTTTAGGGTAGTGCAGTGGTGTTTGGGTAGTGTAGGGGGTACTGCTGGGGGTAGTGTTTTAGGGTTTAGGGTAGTGCAGTGGTGTTTTGGTAGTGTAGGGGGTCGTGCTGGGGGTAGTGTTTTAGGGTTTAGGGTAGTGCAGCGGTGTTTGTGTAGTGTAGGGGGTCGTGTTTTAGGGTTTAGGGTAGTGCAGTGGTGTTTGTGTAGTGTAGGGGGTCATGCTGGGGGTAGTGTTTTAGGGTTTAGGGTAGTGCAGCGGTGTTTGTGTAGTGTAGGGGTCGTGTTTTAGGGTTTAGGGTAGTGCAGTGGTCTTTGGGTAGTGTAGGGGGTCGTGCAGGGGTCGTGTTTTAGGGTTTAGGGTCGTGCAGTGGTCTTTGGGTTGTGTAGGGGGTCGTGCGGGGGGTCGTGTTTTAGGGTTTAGGGCAGTGCATTGGTGTTTGGGTAGTGTAGGGGGTCGTGCGAGGGGTAGTGTTTTAGGGTTTAGGGCAGTGCATTGGTGTTTGGGTAGTGTAGGGGGTCGTGCTGGAGGTGGTGTTTTAGGGTTTAGGGCAGTGCATTGGTGTTCGGGCAGTGTAGGGGGTCGTGCTGGGGGTGGTGTTTTAGGGTTTAGGGCAGTGTAGGGGTCGTGCTGGGGGGTGTTTTAGGGTTTAGGGCAGTGCAGTGCAGTGCAGTGGTGTTCGGGCAGTGTAGGGGGTCGTGCAGGGGGTGGTGTTTTAGGGTTTAGGGCAGTGCAGTGGTGTTCGGGCAGTGTAGGGGGTCGTGCTGGGGTGGTGTTTCAGGGTTTAGGGCAGTGCAGTGGTGTTCGGGCAGTGTAGGGGGTCATGCTGGGGGTGGTGTTTCAGGGTTTAGGGCAGTGCAGTGGTGTTTGGGCAGTGTAGGGGTCTTGCAGGAGGTGGTGTTTCAGGGTTTAGGGCAGTGGTGTTCGGGCAGTGTAGGGGGCCGTGCTGGGCGTGGTGTTTCAGGGTTTAGGGCAGTGCAGTGGTGTTCGGCCAGTGTAGGGGGTCGTGCTGGGGGTGGTGTTTCAGGGTTTAGGGCAGTGCAGTGGTGTTCGGGCAGTGTAGGGGGTCATGCTGGGGGTGGTGTTTCAGGGTTTAGGGCAGTGCAGTGGTGTTCGGGCAGTGTAGGGGGTCGTGCGGGGGGTGGTGTTTTAGGGTTTAGGGCAGTGCTGTGGTGTTCGGGCAGTGTAGGGGGTCGTGCGGGGCTGGTGTTTCAGGGTTTAGGGGCGGTGCAGTGGTGTTCGGGCAGTGTAGGGGTCGTGCGGGGGCTGGTGTTTCAGGGTTTAGGGTGGTGCAGTGGTGTTCGGGCAGTATAGGGGGTCGTGCGGGGGCTGGTGTTTCAGGGTTTAGGGCGGTGCAGTGGTGTTCGGGCAGTGTAGGGGGTCGTGCGGGGGCTGGTGTTTCAGGGTTTAGGGCGGTGCAGTGGTGTTCGGGCAGTGTAGGGGGTCGTGCTGGGGCTGGTGTTTCAGGGTTTAGGGCAGTGAAGTGGTGTTCGTGCAGTGTAGGGGGTCGTGCTGGGGATGGTGTTTCAGGGTTTAGGGCAGTGCAGTGGTGTTCGGGCAGTGTAGGGGGTCGTGCTGGGGCTGGTGTTTCAGGGTTTAGGGCAGTGCAGTGGTGTTCGGGCAGTGTAGGGGGTCATGCTGGGGCTGGTGTTTCAGGGTTTAGGGCAGTGCAGTGGAGTTCGGGCAGTGTATGGGGTCGTGCTGGGGCTGGTGTTTCAGGGTTTAGGGCAGAGCAGTGGTGTTCGTGCAGAGTAGGGGGTCGTGCTGGGGGGTGTTTAGGGTTTAGGGCAGTGCAGTGGTGTTCGAGCAGTGTAGGGGGTCGTGCTGGGGCTGGTGTTTCAGGGTTTAGGGCAGTGCAGTGGTGTTTGGGCAGTGTAGGGGGTCGTGCTGGGGGTGGTGTTTCAGGGTTTAGGGCAGGGCAGTGGTGTTCAGGCAGTGTAGGGGGTCATGCAGGGGGTGGTGTTTCAGGGTTTAGGGCAGGGCAGTGGTGTTTGGGCAGTGTAGGGGGTCTTGCTGGGGGTGGAGTTTCAGGGTTTAGGGCAGTGGTGTTCGGGCAGTGTAGGGGGTCTTGCTGGGGCTGGTGTTTCAGGGTTTAGGGCAGTGCAGTGGTGTTAGGGCAGTGTAGGGGGTCGTGCTGGGGCTGATGTTTCAGGGTTTAGGGCAGTGCAGTGGTGTTCGGGCAGTGTAGGGGGTCATGCTGGGGCTGGTGTTTCAGGGTTTAGGGCAGTGCAGTGGTGTTCGGGCAGTGTAGGGGTCGTGCTGGGGCTGGTGTTTCAGGGTTTAGGGCAGTGCAGTGGTGTTCGGGCATTGTAGGGGGTCGTGCTGGGGCTGGTGTTTCAGGGTTTAGGGCAGAGCAGTGGTGTTCGGGCAGTATAGGGGGTCGTACTGGGGGTGGTGTTTCAGGGTTTAGGGCAGTGCATTGGTGTTCGGGCAGTGTTGGGGGTCGTGCTGGGGGTGGTGTTTTAGGGTTTAGGGCAGTGTAGGGGGTCGTGCTGGGGGGTGTTTTAGGGTTTAGGGCAGTGCAGTGCAGTGCAGTGGTGTTCGGGCAGTGTAGGGGTCGTGCAGGGGGTGGTGTTTTAGGGTTTAGGGCAGTGCAGTGGTGTTCGGGCAGTGTAGGGGGTCGTGCAGGGGTCGTGTTTCAGGGTTTAGGGCAGTGAAGTGGTGTTCGGGCAGTGTAGGGGGTCGTGCTGGGGGTGGTGTTTCAGGGTTTAGGGCAGTGCAGTGGTGTTCGGGCAGTGTAGGGGGTCTTGCAGGAGGTGGTGTTTCAGGGTTTAGGGCAGTGGTGTTCGGGCAGTGTAGGGGGCCGTGCTGGGCGTGGTGTTTCAGGGTTTAGGGCAGTGCAGTGGTGTTCGGCCAGTGTAGGGGGTCATGCTGGGGGTGGTGTTTCAGGGTTTAGGGCAGTGCAGTGGTGTTCGGGCAGTGTAGGGGGTCATGCAGGGGGTGGTGTTTCAGGGTTTAGGGCAGTGCAGTGGTGTTCGTGCAGTGTAGGGGGTCGTGCAGGGGCTGGTGTTTCAGGGTTTAGGGCAGTGCAGTGGTGTTCGGGCAGTGTAGGGGGTCGTGCAGGGGCTGGTGTTTCAGGGTTTAGGGCAGTGCAGTGGTGTTCGGGCAGTGTAGGGGGTCGTGCTGGGGCTGGTGTTTCAGGGTTTATTGCAGTGCAGTGGTGTTCGGGCAGTGTAGGGGGTCGTGCTGGGGCTAGTGTTTCAGGGTTTAGGGCACTGCAGTGGTGTTCGGGCAGTGTAGAGGGTCATGCTGGGGCTAGTGTTTCAGGGTTTAGGGCAGTGCAGTGGTGTTCAGGCAGTGTAGGGGGTCTTGCTGGGGTTGATGTTTCAGGGTTTAGGGCAGTGCAGTGGTGTTCGGGCAGTGTAGGGGGTCTTGCTGGGGGTAGTGTTTCAGGGTTTAGGGCATTGCAGTGGTGTTCGGGCAGTTTAGCGGGTCGTGCTGGGGGTGGTGTTTCAGGGTTTAGGGCAGTGCAGTGGTGTTCGGGCAGTGTAGGGGGTCGTGCTGGGGGTGGTGTTTCAGGGTTTAGGGCAGTGCAGTGGTGTTTGGGCAGTGTAGGGGGTCGTGCTGGGGGTGGTGTTTCAGGGTTTAGGGCAGTGCAGTGGTGTTCGGGCAGTGTAGGGGGTCGTGCTGGGGTAGTGTTTTAGGGTTTAGGGCAGTGGTGTTCAGGCAGTGTAGGGGGTCTTGCTGGGGGTGATGTTTCAGGGTTTAGGGCAGTGCAGTGGTGTTCGGGCAGTGTAGGGGGTCTTGCTGGGGGTAGTGTTTCAGGGTTTAGGGCATTGCAGTGGTGTTCGGGCAGTGTAGGGGGTCGTGCTGGGGGTAATGTTTCAGGGTTTAGGGCAGTGCAGTGGTGTTCGGGCAGTGTAGGGGTCGTGCTGGGGTAGTGTTTTAGGGTTTAGGGCAGTGCAGTGGTGTTCGTGCAGTGTAGGGGGTCGTGCTGGGGTAGTGTTTTAGGTTTAGGGCAGTGCAGTGGTGTTTGTGTAGTGGGCAACGCATGCGCTGCGTCGCTAGGCGAGACCTAAAAGCATTGCACCAAGATGGCTGCCAACACGTCCTGGATTGAAGTGTTGGCAGCCAATTAGAGCCAAGCTCGTGCTTGTGTAGTTAGGTCCCGCCCAGATATATAAAGATTTTTTTCCTTTAATAGGGAAATTAAAGGCTCTTTTCTTTTCTTTTTAGAATAATACAATTCCCAGAATGCAACAGATTGGAACACAAACTGAGTGTAGCCCACTGAGGGCTGGGAACCAATGAGAAATGTGCATGAACTGATTAAAAAGAGCCTGTCACACTCACAACTTGTAACAGCCTATGATTAAGGGGCGGAATGCCCTGAAACGCGTCAGGCAACATAACTCACCTAAGAAGTGACGGAAAGTTACATCGTGGAAAGCCGGAGGGTTGGCTTGCCGCCGAGTGCTTCCTGGAAACTCGAGGGCATTTGTTGATTCACATGTTGCAACGCGGCCTCCTCGCCGCATCAGGAGTGCACCATCTTCATGATGACAAGTACGAAGAGGCTGGGGATCGAAACTTGTTCGAAACCTCTCAGCGCAGCGAGCCAGATATAATTCACTTTCCAGAACTTCTTGGATCTTACTATAGGATTGATAATGGACATTGATAATGGATGTGACTGTGAACCTACTCAAGGGAAATTAAAGGTTCTTTTCTTTTCTTTTTAGAATAATACAATTCCCAGAATGCAACAGATTGGAACACAAACTGAGTGTAGCCCACTGAGGGCTGGGAACCAATGAGAAATGTGCATGAACTGATTAAAAAGAGCCCGTCACACTCACAACTTGTAACAGCCTATGATTAAGGGGCGGAATGCCCTGAAACGCATCAGGCAACATAACTCACCTAAGAAGTGACGGAAAGTTACATCGTGGAAAGCCGGAGGGTTGGCTTGCCGCCGAGTTCTTCCTGGAAGCTCGAGGGCATTTGTTGATTCACATGTTGCAACGCGGCCTCCTCGCCGCGTCAGGAGTGCACCATCTTCATGATGACAAGTACGAAGAGGCTGGGGATCGAAACTTGTTTGAAACCTCTCAGCGCAGCGAGCCAGATATAATTCACTTTCCAGAACTTCTTGGATCCTACTATAGGATTGATAATGGACATTGATAATGGATGTGACTGTGAACCTACTCAAGGGAAATTAAAGGCTCTTTTCTTTTCTTTTTAGAATAATACAATTCCCAGAATGCAACAGATTGGAACACAAACTGAGTGTAGCCCACTGAGGGCTGGGAACCAATGAGAAATGTGCATGAACTGATTAAAAGAGCCCGTCACACTCACAACTTGTAACAGCCTATGATTAAGGGGCGGAATGCCCTGAAACGCGTCAGGCAACATAACTCACCTAAGAAGTGACGGAAAGTTACATCGTGGAAAGCCGGAGGGTTGGCTTGCCGCCGAGTGCTTCCCGGAAGCTCGAGGGCATTTGTTGATTCATATATATATATATATATATATATATATATATATATAGATAGATATATTATCTACTGGCGGTCGCCAGTAGATAGTTATAGTTACAACCTATTATCCATAGGAAATCCGCGACATTCTATTTGAAATAACGTTGGCGCCGGTTGACGAATCTTCGTGAAAGTTTCCAACTTGTTGGGCGCTCCGCTCCACTCCTACCCTGAAAGTCTCGGGGTGATACGTGAAGCGGGGCCGAGAAAAAGGGGGTCCCAAAACGCGTTTTCCCCATTCATTTTTCCATAGGAACCTTTAGTCGCAGCTACAGCCCGAACTGCTGAACGGAATTACACCAAATTTGGCAAAGAGGTAGCCCTTGGTTCAGAATGGTGCCTTTTGCTTAAATGGTGTAAATCCGTTCAGTAGTTCCTGAGAAAATCAAAAGTAAAAGTACATATATATCTATGGGCGCGTCGGATACGCGTACCCTCAGCGCACCCTGCGCGCACCGTCCCGATCACGAGCTGCATGCTAATTGGCTGTCAGCTGGCTGTCAACATTCCGATTCAGGAAGTGTTGGCAGCCATTTTGTCCTCGGTAGAACCGAGGGACAGAAACAAGTGCGCAAAGTGCAAAAGGGGGCAGGGTAGAAACACCCTAACCCCTAGGTGTGCTCAGGGGTCCCACAAGGACCCCCTGGGCAGAAAAAGATATTTATTTTTTAAAAATCGGCGGGATGCGCTTAGGGTGCGCGTATCCCGCCGAGAAAAAAAAGAAACAAGTGTGCAAAACGCACAAAGGGGGCAGGGTAGAAACACCCTAACCCCTAGGCCTGCTCAGGGGTCCCACAAGGACCCCCTGGGCAAAAAAAGCATTTAAAAACAAAAAAATTCGGCAGGATGTGCTCAGGGTGCGCGAATCCTGCCGAAAAAAAATCGAAGCGCGGTCTCCCGCGCTTCGATAGTTAATTGGCCCCCGGGTGGCCCAAGTCCCGGGGGCATGGTGGGGGGATAATTTAATGTGTGGGGGCCTCAAAGGGCCCCCAAGCCCCGGGGACCGCCACCCCCGGGGCTTTTTAAAAATGGTGCGGGAGGGCTCTGAGCCCTCCCGCAGCCCCGGGGACCACCACCTCCCCGGGCTTTTTTAAAATAATTTAATAACCTGTGTGGGGGGCTCCAGCCCCCACACGCCCCGGGGACCGCCACCTCCCCGGGGCACTAACAAATTAAAATGGGGGTCTGTTTTGGACTCCCGAGCCCCGGGACCACCACCTCCCCGGGACTGTGCTGATGTAGGGAGGGGGCCGCGCGGCCCCCTCCTGGAGCCCTTGATGGCCCTGGGGACCACCACCCCCAGGGCCGGCTTCCTGCAGTGTCCCGGGTGCCTACCCCCGGGACACTGTAGTTTGCTATGGCAGGACGGGAGCCTCGCGACTCCCGTCCTGCCATAGCAAACTGCTTTGGATATTGGAAGAGAGAGCAGGAAACCTGCTCTCTCTTCCAATATTCAAAGCGATTGCTTTTCCACATGGGGAGCAGCATGTCAGCTGCTCCCCATGTGGAACAGCAATGCCGGCTCCCAAGGGATGTGGGGAGCCGGCGGGACTGTGGGGGATTGGGGACCCCCACAGTCCCCAACGGAGAGGGCCAGCCCCGGGGATGGGGTCCCCGGGGCAAGTAGTGGCCCAGGAGGGGGCCACGCGGCCCCCTCCCCAAATATGAAAAATTTAAAAAATTTAAAAAAGGAAAGGCCGGCCCCGGGGATGGGGTCCCCGGGGCCTTAAATGGCCAGAGGAGAGGGGCCACGCAGCCCCCTCCAAAGAATAAAAATTAAAAGGCCATGCCCCGGGGATGGGGTCCCCGGGGCCAATACAGGCCCAGGGAAGGGGGCCACGCGGCCCCCTTCCTGTTTTTTTTTTAATTAAAAATAAAAAAAAGGGGTAAGGCCCTGGGGGATGGGGTCCCCAGGGCATAAAAACAGGAAAAAGGAAGGGGGGCCACACAGCCCCCTTCAGGGGACAAAATTATTATTTTTTTTTTTAAACGATCGGGCCCGCAGGCCCCGCCCCTTCCTTCACCACTCTGCAAACGCGCCCCTGGCGCGTTTGCAGAGGGGAACGAATTCACCTTGAATACTGGGGGTCCCTGGGGGCCAACTAGCCCACCTGGAACCTCCAATATGCGCCAAGGGGCTGCGTTGCAGAGACGTGTAGAGAGGCCACACCCCTTTTACACCTCTCTGCAACGCAGCTCTGTGGCGCTTTGGAGGTATATGGTGGGCTAGTTGGACTCCGGGACCCTCAGGATTCAAGGGGACTTAATCCCCCAACTTAAAATGCGCCACGGGCGCATTTGCACAGTGGTGAAGGGAGGGGCGGGGCTTCAGGTGACATGTGTGCAAACAGGCCCCGTGGCGCGTTTTAAGATGGGAATTAAATCCCTTCAATCCTGAGGGTCCCTGGGGCCAACTAGCCCAACAGGTACATCCAGAAAGCGCCACAGAGCTGCGTTGCAGAGAGGTGTAAAAGGGGTGTGGCCTCTCTACACGTCTCTGCAACGCAGCCCCTGGCGCATATTGGAGGTTCCTGGTGGGCTAGTTGGCCCCTAGGGACCCTCAGGATTCAAGGGGACTTAATCCCCCAAATTAAAACGCGCAATGGGGCGCGTTTGCACAGATGTCACCTCAGGCCCCGCCCCTCCCTTCACCATTGTGCAAATATTCCTCTAAAATCAGCCGAAATACGAATTCCGATTTACTCACCTGTTATCAGGAGAGACCTCAGTGCTGCATCTTTCAGCCCAGTACTGGTCCTGAAAAGTAATTTTAACCGTACTTACCGGTAACTTGAATTTCCTTCATAGGCTAACATTGACTGGTTTCACTTGGAAATTCTTCTAAGTGTGGAGTTTTGGAACTTTAAAATATTCCTCTAAAATCAGCCGAAATACGAATTCCGATTTACTCACCTGTTATCAGGAGAGACCTCAGTGCTGCATCTTTCAGCCCAGTACTGATCCTCAAAAGTAATTTTAACCGTACTTACCAGTAACTTGAATTTCCTTCCATAGGATATCATTGCCTGCTTTTTGCTGAAAAAGTTTCTAAGTGTTGATTTTTGAAACATACAAATATTCCTCTAAAATCAGCCGAAATCCGAATTCTGATTTACTCACCTGTTATCAGGAGAGACCTCAGTGCTGCATCTTTCAGCCCAGTACTGGTCCTGAAAAGTAATTTTAACCGTACTTACCAGTAACTTGAATTTCCTTCCATAGGCTAACATTGACTGGTTTCACTTGGAAATTCTTCTAAGTGTGGAGTTTTGGAACTTTAAAATATTCCTCTAAAATCAGCCGAAATACGAATTCCGATTTACTCACCTGTTATCAGGAGAGACCTCAGTGCTGCATCTTTCAGCCCAGTACTGGTCCTCAAAAGTAATTTTAACCGTACTTACCGGTAACTTGAATTTCCTTCATAGGCTAAGATTGACTGGTTTTCAGCAAAAAAGTTTCAAAGTGTTGATTTTCACAAACTACAAATATTCCTTAAAAATCGCCTGTATGACTTAAACGCATTCTTTCAACTGTTTACAGGAGATGCACCAGTGCTGGATCCAGGATCCAACACTGAGTAAGAAAAAGTAACGATAACAGTTTTTACCTGCTAAGTGAATTTCCTTCCATAGGATAACATTGGTGATTCTATGAGAAAAAGTTTCTAAGTGTCAACTTTTAAAATACAATAATATTCCTTAAAAATCACGACTGTAACCAAAACGCTTTTACTCAACTGTTTACAGGAGATGTACCAGGACTGAATCTAGGATCCAGTCCTGTGGTTACAAAAGTAATCCACAAAGTAACTAATTGCATTTAACTAGAAATTCACATTGAGCTGAATGTTGCATTGTGTTTGAAAATGTGTTGCCCATTGCAACAACTGTAACTACTGTACTTAAAAGTCTATTGCCTATCTGCAAAGTATTTAAACTAAAGTAATTCATTCTGAGAAAGTATTTTTTGTAATGTAATGTATAATGTAATTACAATGTAATTTAAAAATAAAATATGTAAAAAAAAAAATTCTAAAAATGTAGTAAATCAGTATGAAAAAAATTAATATAACAATTAATACATTTAAAAATTGTCATTTACAAAACCTTTGAAATTCACTGAAAAAACCGTAGGTTTCAGGCACGTTATAGTTAGAAATTAGCATTTAAAAAACCTTTGAAATTCACTGAAAAACCATAGGTTTCAGACACGTTATAGTTACAAATTAGCATTTAAAAACCTTTGAAATTCACTGAAAAAACCATAGGTTTCAGACACGTTATAGTTACAAATTAGCATTTAAAAAACCTTTGAAATTCACTGAAAAAACCATAGGTTTTAGGGACAGTTTTAGTTACTTGGACATTGCACTCGTACAAAACCCGTGAAATTCCCACGTTATAGTTAGTTCAGCTAACTATAACTCGCGCCCCCGCAATGCACTGCTGATGACGTCACATATTACATCACTCATGACATGGTCAGTGACATCACTGATGACATCACTGATGAGCTGCTCTGGCGCCCGCGTTAATTGCAGCGCTGCTTTCACTCGCTGGTGACGTCGGTCCCCCTGGCACTGCCCTGGCCCCGCTGGTGAGCAGTGCATAATTACTGGGACTCGGCGTGGAAATCGAGTCCGTCGAATGGAGGGTTGCGTTCCCGCTGTTGAATGGTGCGGGCGGATGACGCTACCCTGGCCTGAAACACCCTTGAGGCCTCAGCGTGAAGAGCGGGGACTGTGTGGAGAACCGATGCAGGAGGCGAGCGCAGATCAGGAATCCGGCCTCATTGGCCCCTCGATCGGCAGCGCGAAGCTGCTTGCTGTGATCTCCTAGGTACGTGAGATCAGCTGGCCTGCCCAAGTTACAGAGCCGGCCACCTGGAGAGTATTCTTGCGGAACTGATAGAGAAGTGGTGGGACCCTTACTTGGCTCCTTTCGGTGGAGGCGAGCCGCATGACCATCACCTCACAGAGCGCCATAACTACAGGCTCTCCATCGTCTCTTTCAGGTGGGGCACTCACAGGACAGGCCCACCACTACAGGGACGGGGTACTAACTGGGTCCCTTACGACATCTCCTTTACACACATTGGAGAGGCCGGAAGCAAGACCCCTCAGTGGCGATCCACATAAGAACCTGGACCCTTGTACTAAGCCCATCGATACACCCGGACCCATTCAGCGACATAATGGGCAAAGGACGGAGAAGCCCTAGACCAAGCCACCTGAGACGGAATCGGTACCCCCGCGAGAGACGGCTGCGGAACATCCGGGGTCCTCCACCTTCATGGACCGGCATGATCATTCGCATAGATTCGACGAGTTAATGGCAGCGATCCTGGATATAAAAACCACCCTGGGTACGAAGATCGACTCCCTGAGCATCGACATGGGTTAAGTCCGGGAAGACCACAAGAGATTGAAGGGTAGGGTAGAGGAATCCGAATCTACATTGGCGTCGCTACGCCCCACGGTGACAGCGGCGACCACCCAGTTGCAGTCCCTCCAGCAAGAAGTTGAATATCTAAGGGAGCGTGTGGATGATCAGGAGGGGCGCTCACGCCATAACAATATACGTATTGTGGGACTTCCCGAACGAACGGAGGGCCCCAATATGGAACTTTATCTGGAAGAATGGTTCTCGCACGACATACTACAAGGCAAAATATCCAAGTTCTTCTCTATAGAACGTGCCCACACTGTCCCGGGGGGCCCCCCGCTACCTGGCGCTCTCCCCAGGCCGGTGGTGGCGAGACTGTTCAATTACAGAGATAGAGACCACATTCTGCAGGTCACCCGGACCCGGGGCCCATGGCAGGTCGATAACTCCACGGTCCTCATTTACCCTGACTACACTATGTAGGTGCAGCGCCGTCGCTCCTCGTATCTGGAGGTCAAGAAGTGCCTAAGAGACAATGACATCCAATACTCACTCCAATATCCGGCACGCCTTCGTATTCGCCACAAAGAGGGCACGGTGTTCTGCAGTACACCTGAGGAGGCGTGGGCGTGGGTGGAGCAGCAGGGCTTGGGACACGGGCCGCCGGCGCCCTCCACAGACACTGGTCCGGCCTGGAAACTGGTTGTGCCTCACAGGGGCCGCGGCACAAGACCGAGCCGCCGACCGACAAAAGCCCAACTGGCACAAGAACGGGCTCAGGCCATACAGACGGTGGAACATATGGACAGCCCTGCATCCTCCCACAGATTGGATTCGGACTCTGATACGACAATGGACCGAACATTGCCTCTCACGGACTCACAACAGGAGGCACTGTCGGGGGCGGACCGGCTCTCACTCCGCAGACTGCAGATGCCTTGGGGTGAACACTTTGGGACTATCGAGACTTTTTCTGTGTGAACCTTCTGCCATACGCACCTATGCAAGCTGCCAGGTCGAGTCACGTGTGGCGGCACACAGAAGCCACGCCCCATCCAGCGAGCGATAAGTAGCTGATACAGCACCACAAAAATTATTTTTTTATTGTTACTTAAATTGTTACTTTTATACGTTTGAATAGCATTTAAGTGCGAATGGCCTATTGCCCGTTGGCAAGTCGGCCTGGGGTGGGATGTAGGGGATTCTTTTTCTTTAATTTGTTGAATGAGTCGATCTTCTTTACCATTATTGTACTGACGCAGGAGACGTGGGTTACCAAAGCCTTTGCATTTTCTCTTCTTATAAGCGCTATGTACGGGGGATGCGGGGGTGGGTTGCATTGAGTGGTGGGGGTTGTATTGCGGCACATGCTCTCTTCAACGTTGGGGGAGAAATGTCGGAGAATTATAGATTGTTGACTGGGAATGTGAGGGGTTTGGCGGGATGCGCTAAACAGCACAAAGTATACCAGTACCTACGAACACACAAGATTACGTTTGCAATGCTCCAGGAAACGCACCTCACCACACAAACACTTGCATCGCTTAGTAAGCGCTGGAGGGGCATGGTCATAGGCACTGCATATTCAGGATATGCTAGGGGCGCGCTGATATGGGTGGCTCGGGGGACCCCTTTCCGGATTACACGCTCCAGGGTAGATACACAGGGAAGATACGTTGTCATGGAGGGTTAATTAAACGGGTCTCCACTGGCGCTAGTCTCTTTATACGCTCCAAATTCGGGCCAATCCCGGTTCTTACAAACCCTTTCGCCATCCTTGCTAGTGGACCCCACGGCCCCCACATATTGGGGAGGTGACTTTAATGGGGTATCTGACCTGGACTTGGATCGCCCCCGCCCCCTCTCCAGGGAGCACAGTCCATTAAGCTGGCACAATGCATGAGGGACTGGATCACAAACATGCAAGTCCATGACGCATGGCATAGTAAACACCCTCTGACACGTACATACTCGCATTATTCAGCAATGCACGCATTATCCACTAGGATAGATGTTATATATTGTTCAGATAATGCCCTGCATAACGTCATTCGGGCGGACTATCTGCCGCGTACACTCTCAGACCATAACCCGTTAGCGGTCAGCCTCTCCTGGGGTGCGAAAAGACCTGATATATCGACTTGGCGACTGCCAGGTGCCGCGCTCGCCGACTCATCATACCGGGCCACTCTATTGACTCATATTTCTCAACGAATGCTGGTACCGCCTCGTCTAGAGGTACTGAATGGGAGGCTTTTAAGGCGGTCCTTCGAGGCCATGCAATTAAAACTACGTATGGGGTTCGTAAATCACTGACAGATGCACTCCAGACTCATGAGACAGAAATACAGAGATGTGAGCATCTCATTCTCACTGACCCTCAGGTGGGCCCATCCTTGGCCCGCGCCCGACTGGCTTATAAGAGTGCAATGGACGATCTTTGCGCGTTGGACTACAAGACATATCTAGCGCGGCGACATGCAGAGGGGGACAAAGCAGGTAAGCTGCTAGCATGGTTACTGAAATCAGATGCCTCTCAACCCCCCATTACCGCCATACGCACGTCCAACGGCGCCCTTGTGAATACACAGGAGGAGATTAACCAATCCTTCCTAGCATACTACACAACGTTGTATGCAGCTGCCGTCCTCCCAAACCCTGCCCATATACACAACTTTCTTGATGGGCTCCACCTCCCGCAAATTATACCAGCGCATTACGATGCCCTGGAAGGACCATCACTGTGTCTGAGATAGAGGAGGCAATCGGGCAGTTAGCGACCGGAAAGTCGCCGGGGACAGATGGCTGGCCATCTGAATTCTACACCACATACACTAATAAGTTGGCACCACGATTGGCTGACATGTATACTGAAGCCTTCGAGACAGGTGAGCTCCCGCCCACTTTGAGGGAGGCCACACTGGTGGTCTTACCGAAACCGGGTCGAGACCCTCTCTTGATGGCCTCATATCGCCCGCTATCAATGTTAAATGTAGACTATAAGATTCTTGGCAAGCTACTGGCGAACAGGTTGATCGCGACAGTCCCCTTGCTGGTCCATGAAGACCAGAATGGTTTTATACCAGGAAGGAACACAGGATTGAATCTGCGACGTTTATTTACATTGCTGGAATGGGCGAGGGGTAGAGAGGCAGAAATGCATTGGATAGCATCCCTTGTTATCGAAAAGGCGTTCGATACATTGAGTTGGGACTATCTGCTGACGGTGTTGTCAAGGTTCGGTATCAGCGCTAATTTCTTGAAATGGATACGATTACTGTATCGTAGTCCACAGGCCAGGGTGAAAACGGGTGAGTTTACTCCTCACTTTTCGCGATAGCGCGAGGTACACAACAGGGTTGCCCCCTGTCGCTGATACTTTTTGCCCCGGTTATGGAACCGCTGGCGTGTAGGTTACGCCAACAGGTGGCAGAGTGGGGCCTGTTCGCAGACCGCCGATGGCACATAGTGTCGCTTTATGCGGAAGACGCCCTGATTTATCTACGTGGCCGGACTGAGATACTTCAGCAGATAATGGACCTGTTGGACGCTCATGCATCGGTCTCGGGGCTGCGGGTTAATTGGTCCAAATCGGTGGTGTTCCCGATGACACCAATGTCAATAGCCCAGAGACAGACCGCGTCACAAACGATACTGGAATGGGTGTTTGATACATTTAAATACTTGGGGATACAGATATACCACTCGGGGACGGATATTATCGACGGCAACTTAGGGCGTGCCATTTCTAGAGCCCAGGCGACTCTTCCATTCTGGTTGAGCCTCCCCTTGTCCCCAATGGGTCGAGTGGCGATATCCAAAATGCTGCTCTTTCAGCGGCTCTTATATTTCTTTTCTGCACTCCCCTATACCCTGCCACGAAAACTTTTAAGGGATCTGGAATCTCTTTTAATCTCTCTCATCTGGGGACACTCTAGAGCCAGGGTGGCTTTACATAAATTGTATCTCCCGCTATCGGAGGGCGGTCTGGGCGCCCCGAACTATGAGCGTTATTACGCCGCAGCTCAGTTGCTATGGCCAATGAGATGGCTCGACAAGAGCAATCTTACGGAATTGATAGTTGAAGCCATTTCCTGGGATTGCCCTACACTTTTGGAATGGTTGTCGGGCGCCACAACACCAACCCAGAAACATCAGGGTAACATACTAATGATGGCGGCCAGACGCAGTTGGTCCAGATATGCGCTCCCTAAGGGTCAGACTGCCCCATACGCCTCCAGCTTGCCACTGGAAGTACTTCCTGACACACTCATTCGCCATGAACGCTCGGAGCTCGCCTCTTGGAGGGAGAGAGGGTTGGACACGTGGGGAGACATGTTCGTTGACTCACAACTGCAAACGTTTGAAGAGCTGGTAGATACATACGGGATACCGCAGGGTTCCTTTCTCCTATATGCCCTCCTTACTCGCCACTTCTTACGAACATGGGGTAATGATCGGCCAGAACCCCCCATGTCGCACCTACTGCAAACGCTATTGACGCATGGTAAGGGCAGACATGCAGCAACGGCCATATATATTTCCATTAGACTAGATGATGCACCCGCGTTGACGGCACTGCGAGAGTATTGGGAAGCAGAATTATCCACCACCATAACTGACAAACAATGGGCACAATGCCTTGGACATCCCAAAACGGTCTCAACCAATGCTAGGTTGAAATACACCCAATTTAACTACCTACACCATACATACCTTACGCCTCACAGGCTAGCCCGCATGTACCCAACATCCATTGATAGGTGCCCCAGATGCCATAACCCGGAGGCCACATTCACGCATATGGTATGGACTTGCATGAGTATACAACGATACTGGAGCGCAGCAGCAGCCATGCTCACAGAAGCAGTGGGGGCTCCGGTATCAATACAACACATTCATTTCCTGCTCGGTGTCACAAAGCGCTCCGCGTCGCGTAAAGCTCTGAACAAATTTCTGGACCTAGCTCTGGTACTCACCAAACGTAAAATAGCCATGACGTGGAAAGCCCAAGCGGGCCCCAGTGTACACTCTTGGCTGTTGGATCTTGGGAGGGCACTGGTGTCGGAGCACACGAATCAGCTAGCACAGGCCTCGCGGGCGCTGGCGCCACCGCGAAGACCAGTTGCTCAATGAGGGGAATACCTGTCATTGGTTGAGACCAAGTTAGCCGAAATGGACCCCCCCATAGGTGGGACCATTCCCCCTCCCCTCCCACCCACCAAGGCCCCCCCCACCCCACCTTTCACGACATGTTATATCATTCTCTTTTCCTCCTCATTCCGAATCCTTGCCTGCTGGCTCCCCCCCTCCTTGTGTCCCGTTCCCCCCCTCGTTGCTCTCCCCGTTGATGCACCCACGATGGGTGATGCATTGCGCACGCTTCACCACATCTGCGACACCCTTTGACACGCTCTATGGTCTGGTACACTGGGCCCGGTACCCATAGGTAGAGTTCGACTCATCGTTAGTTTTCTTTATAAATTGTTTTATATTGATGCCTGCCTGTGAAACTGAGACGGAATTGTATCGATTTTACACGTGAGACCATTTGCTGAACAGCAGTTCTGTATGCGATTTTGTAGGTAAAGGTACTTTAACATGCACGTGTGTAAAATGATAGATTATATGATGATTCATCCTTAAATGGTGACGGGAGTTCGCCGGGCATCCCACCCAAGTCATTCGAGATAGTGTTTTTGTATCATCAATATACCAATAAACTGTTGTAATGTGGAAGTTACCAATGCTTTGTTGCGGAAAATCAATAAAAATCATTATAAAAAAAACTATAAAGTCCCTGTAACCTTTATTTTTTTCTGTGAATTTCTAAGGATTTTAGATTATTATTCCTAATTATAACATCCCTGTAACATTTGTTTTTTTCAGTGAACTTCTTAGGTTTTTTAAATTCTATTTGGTAACGATAATGTCCCTGTAACCTTTCATTTTTTCAGTGATTTTCTAAGGTGTGATCTCCCATTTAAAATTGTCTGTCTATAATGTTTTTTGACCAAAACTACATTTACCAAGTGTTCTCTGTTTTCGCAGCGACACCGGTGATCGTGGAGACATCACTATTCGCAGATACTGCATGTTTTATAGAAACTCTAAAACACATTTATACATCTATTTTAATTGATGTTTGACACTAGTTGTTTACTGATCTCCTCTTTAAAGTTGTCTGTCTATAATAATTTTTGAACAAAACCACTTTTACTTAACGTTTCTGAGTGAGTCTGTGAGTGGGTGCATAAGTCTCTTACTGGGTCTGTGAATGGTTGTGAGTCTCTGAGTGGGTGTGTTAGTGGATGCATGAGTCTCTGGATGGTCTGTGAGTGGGTGCTTGAGACTGAGTGGATCTCTGAGTGGGTGCATGACTCTCTTAGTGGATGCGTGAGTGGGTGCATGAGTTTTTTAGTAGATCTGTGACTGGGTGCATGAGACTCTGTGTGGGTCTGTGAGTGGGTGCATGAGTGTCTGAGTGGGTCTGTGAGAGGGTGCATAAGTCTCTCAGTAGGTGTGTGAGTGATCCCTGGGGCCCAGCTGTAGTTATCATAACTGGGTGCATAAGTCTCTGAGTGGATCTGTGACTGGGTGGGTGAGAGTCTGAGTGGGTGCATGCTGTGTGGGTCTGTGAATGGGTGTATGATTATCTGAGTGGGTGTGTGAAGGGTTCATAAGTCTATAAATGAGTCTGTGAGTGGGTGAATGAGTCTTTGAGTGGGTCTGTAAGTGGATGCATGAGTCTCTGAGTGTGTCTGTGAGTCGCTGTGTGAGTATCTGAGTTGGTCCATGAACTTGTGTCTGAGTCTTTTAGTGGATCTGTGAGTGACTGCTTGAGACTGAGTGGATCTGTGAGTGGGTGCATGAATCTCTGAGTGGGTCTGTCAGTGGGTGCATGAGTGTCTGAGTAGGTCTCTAAGTGGGTGTATGAGTCTTTGACTGGCTCTTTAACTGGATACCATAGTCTCTGAATAGCTCTATTACTGGGTGTATAAGTCTCTCAACGGGTCAGTGAGTGGGTGCATGAGTGCCCAGCTGGGTCTGTCAGTGGGTGTTAGAGTCTCTAAGCGGGTATGTAGGAGTGGGTGCATCAGTCTATGATTGGGTCTGTAAGTGGGTGCGCGAGTCTCTGAGTGGGTCTGTACATGGGTGCATGACTTTCTGAGTGAGTGGGTGCATGAGTAGCTGAATGGGTATGTGAGTGGATGCATCAGTATCCCAGTGGATATGTGACTGGCTGTATAAGTGTCTGAGTGGGTATGTGTAGGAAGTGGGTTTCTGTTGTAGTAAACCCCCCAGTTTTTGCCAGATTTCTGATGCACTTTGACTGAGTGTGCCCTGGGTCCCTGCCAGTCAGATTCCCAGGGCCTGTGTTCTTTCCCTAACCTATACCATTGTTTCCACAATTGGCACAGTTCTTGCCTACCTGTAAGTCCCTTGTAAGGGGTACCTATGGTACGAAGGGCATGGTGTCCAGGGAAAGGCCTCTGAGGGTTGCAGTATGTATTATGCCACCCTCAGAGACCTTTCATCACAAACATGCACCACTGCCATTGCATCCTGCATGTTTTGGTGCAGTTAAAAGTGAAGAGTTGACATGGCACACATCCCTGTGTGCCATGCCTGCCCAGCACAGCATGAGGCATAGGTAAGCCACACTTAAGGCAGGGTGCACTATACCTTATGTGAGGACCTATCTGCATGAGCAGACAGGTCCCTATAATACCTAAGGCCATTCTTAGATATTATAAGTGCCCAGTAAAGCCATCCTGAGTATATGGTCTAGAAACTGGTCATTACGAGTTTCCTAGCACCATAATGGCTTTACTGAATCCTGTGATGTTTGGTATCAAACATCTCAGAATAATAAACCTGCACTGATTCCACTGTCAGATTTATTATCCCATGCACTCACCTGAACCAAACCAACCACTGGTGGGTTCCTGACTGGTAAATACCATACTGCCACTACGAGACAGGTTTCTGGGCCCCTGGGGTGAGAGCCTTCACTTCCAGGGCACAGAAAAAAGCCTTTCCTGGGTGAAGGTGTTCACACCTCCCCAGGTCAGGAAGAGCCATCTGTGGCAGGGGAGCTTCAAAGGCCTTGCCGGCTTTGCCAAGCGACCCTCAGCCTCTACTGCTATCGGGAGCAGGGTCCCTTCCTGTCTCACCCCCTTTTCGGCGGGAAGACAGGCAGGAAAAATCAGACAAGCCCAGAAGGTGTGCCCACCTCTGCCAAACCCACCCCTCAGGTGGGGGAGGCATGGTGAAGCCCACACTTCAGTGCCCGCATCTTGCAGATGACAGGCACCCTCCAATCAGGGTTAGGGATTGTGCCCCCTCCCCCACGTGGGGTGAGCACACTAAGGGGTGGAGTCACCCTAAGGACAGTAGCCCATTGGCTACTACCTCGAGCTCCCTGAAAGCCCCCTAAATATAGTATTTAGGGGCAGCCCTGAACCCAGGTTCAGAATCGACAACCTAAGAAGACTGGAACCCGAAGATGACGCAGCAGTGAAGAATCCAGGCCCAACTGAATTGGTCCCAGCCCTGTCAGCCTGCCTGCAGCCCCGAATCACCGTGCACAGAAAACAACAGCTCCAAAAAGGATCAGTGACCTCCAGACTTGGTGAGGACTGGTCCCCTGCTTCGAGACTCCCAAGGACAGCGGCCCTGTACACAAAAGAAGATCAAGCCCCTGCGGAACCAAGAACCCCTGTTCTAGGACTTACCTCTGCACCCGCCATCCACGACCCATGTCCAGAGGGTCCATCGGTCCTGATGTGGTTCCCCAGCGGTCCTGGCACCAATCTATCGAGGGGTGTCACCTCCAAGGTCCAGTGTCGATGCCTTCAGCATCATCACGATGACCCCCTTGACTGCGACCTTCCTGGTAAGGAGAAACCCAACGTCCAAAGACACCCCTGCATCCTCCGCCCATGTGTCCTGGTTACCAGATCCAACAGTGCCCCGACATTGCCTTGCATCTCAACGTCCTCCCCTGGGTGTTGGTTCCACCAAAGAGACCCCCTGGTCTGAGCCTGCAGCTTGAAACCAGAACCGACGAGTTCAATTGGGTATCATTGGCCGCCCAACGCTGTGTGAGCACCCTGCGCTCGGCCGCCTCAGTGCTGCTGGTGGTGCTGTTGTGGTGCTGCCTGGGGTCCCCTCTTATACCTACCTTAAGTCCAAAATATTGTCCTCCAAGGCCGCTTTACCTCCCCGTGAGTGGCCTCCAACCGATGTGACCCTAGTCTCTATAGACTAGCATTGGCACCTTGGCACTCTGCACCTGGCCACCCTAGTGCCACTTGTGGTGCACTTTCAGTGCTGATTTAAACCTTGGGGAACCTTGATTCTACCCCACCAAAAATCAGTTACCGAAACTGTTTACTTACCTGCAAACTTAACACTTCATTTTCTCCATTGGATTGTATGGTGGTTTTTTCTCTGAAAAATGTTCTTTGTAAACCTGTCTTGTACTGCAACAAAGTAACTTAGTGTCTTCAAAAGAGTTAACCTGCTTACTGATCTACTGTGGTGTCTAGATTGTGTTAGTAGTTTGTTTCAGCCCAAACTAGAAAAGTAACTACAAAGTAATTAGAAAGTCATCTAAAGTAATTACAAGTATCCTAAAGAGCTTACAACACACGTTTTCTCTTCTGCAAAGTACCATGCATGCTTCTACAAAACCAGTACACACTGTATCTTGCAAAATAGTATTGTATTGAAAGTATCACTTACCTGCTACTGAGTAAAGCTTGATTCTAATAATAAAAACAGCAAAGTAACAACTTTTTATACAAACAATTGGTCTGGATTCAGTCTCTGAGTGTGTGACATTATTTCTTGCCTGAGTGTGTACAGCAAATGCTTAACACTACCCTCTGATAAGCCTGACTGCTCAACTACACTACCATAAAAGAGAGTAAGGTATTATCTACTTTAGCCTCTGCTATACCCCTGTGGATCCACTGGACTCTGTGCACACTGTACCTTACTTTGGTATAGTATATACAGAGCCAGCTTCCTACAGTATGTCAATGGGTGCATAAGTGTCTGAGGGAATTTATGAGTGCGTACATGAGTCTGTGACCCTGACCAGCGAGTGTGTACAAATATATATATATATATATATATATATATATATATTATCTACTGGCGGTCGCCAGTAGATAGTTATAGTTAGGACCTATTTTCCATAGGAAATCCGCGACATTCTATTTGAAATAACTCTTGCGTCGGTTGACGAATCTTCGCGAAATTTTCAAACTTTATGGCCCGCTCCGGTCCGCTCCTACCCTGAAAGTTTCGGGGTGATTCGTCAAGCGGGGGCCGAGAAAAAGGGGGTCCCAAAACGTGTTTTCCCCATTCATTTTCCCATAGGAAACTTTAGCCACGGTTACAGCCCGAACTGCTGAATGGAATTACACCAAATTTGGCAAAGAGGTAGTTCTTGGTTCAGAAAGAACCCTTTTGTTAAATGGTGTAAATCCGTTCAGTAGTTCCTGTGAAAATCAAAATGAAAATCACATATATATCTATGGCCGCGTCGGATTCGCGCACCCTCCCGATCACGAGCTGCATGCTAATTGGCTGTCAACACTCCAAATCAGGAAGTGTTGGCAGCCATTTTGTCCCTCGGTAGAACCGAGGGACAGAAACAAGTGCGCAAAACGCACAAAGGGGGCAGGGTAGAAACACCCTGACCTCTAGGCCTGCTCAGGGGTCCCACAAGGACCCCCTGGGCAGAAAAAGCATTTTTTTTTAAATCGGCAGGATGCGCTCAGGGTGCGCGGATCCTGCCGGAAAAATCGAAGCGCGGTCTCCCGCGCTCGATGCAAATTTGCCCCCGGGTGGCCCAAGTCCCGGGGGCATGCGGGGGGGTGGGTTTATTGTTTATATGGGGGCCTCTACGGGCCCCCAAGCCCCGGGACCGCCACCCCACGGGGCTTAATAAAAAATGGTGCGGGAGGGCTCTCCTGCTCCTCCCGCAGCCCCGGGGACCGCCACCCCCGGGGCTTCTTTTAAAATTTTAAATAACCTGTGGGGGGGCTCCAGCCCCCCCACATGCCCCGGGGACCACCACCTCCCCGGGGCTGTGCAATTCAAGGGAGGGGGGCCGCGCGGCCCCCCTCCTGGAGCCTGTAATGGCCCTGGGGACCACCACCCCCCAGTGCCGGCTCCTGCAGTGTCCCGGGGTGCCTACACCCGGGACACTGTAGATTGCTATGACAGGACGGGAGCCTCGCGGCTCCCGTCCTGTCATAGCAAACTGCTTTGGATATTGGAAGAGAGAGCAGGGAAACCTGCTCGCCTCCAATATCCAAGCAAATTGCTTTTCCACACGGGGAGCTGCATGTTAGCAGCTCCCCATGTGGAAAAGCAATGCCGGCTCCCAAGGGACGCGGGAGCCGGCGGGACTGTGGGGGATTGGGGACCCCCACAGTCCCCAACGGAGAGGGCCAGCCCCGGGGATGGGGTCCCCGGGGCAAGTAGTGGCTCGGGAGTGGGGCCACGCGGCCCCCTCCACAAAAACAAAAATTTGAAAGAAAAAAAGGAAAGGCCGGCCCCGGGGATGGGGTCCCCGGGGCCTTAAATGGCCTGGAGGAGGGGGCCACGCAGCCCCCTCCAAATATTTACAACTTTAAAAAAGAAGGCATGCCCCGGGGATGGGGTCCCCGGGGCCAATATAGGCCCATGGAAGGGGGCCACGCGGCCCCTTCCCGTTTTATTTTAATTTTTTTTTTAAATGAAAATCCTCATGCCCCGGGGGATGGGGTCCCCGGGGCCAAAGAGGCCAAGGGAAGGGGGCCACGCAGCCCCCTCCCATACAATTTTTTTTTTTTTAAACCGGCATCGTGCCGGAGGCCCCGCCCCACCTTGCAGCAGTCTGCAAACGCGTCCCCTGGCGCGTTTGCAGATGGGGAACGATTTCCCCTTGAATACTGGGGGTCCCTGGGGGCCAACTAGCCCACCAGGAACCTCCAGTATGCGCCAGGGGCTGCGTTGCAGAGAGGTGTACAGAGGCCACGCCCCTTTTACACCTCTCTGCAACGCAGCTCTGTGGCGCTTTTGGAGGTACATGGTGGGCTAGTTGGACTCCAGGGACCCTCAGGATTCAAGGGGACTTAATCCCCCAACTTAAAATGCGCCACGGGCGTGTTTGCACAGTGGTGAAGGGAGGGGTGGGGCTTCAGGTGACATGTGTGCAAACAGGCCCTGTGGCGCATTTTAAGATGGGGAATTAAATCCTCTTCAACCCTGAGGGTCCCTGGGGACAACTAGCCCACCAGGTACCTCCAGTAAGCGCCACGGAGCTGCGTTGCAGAGTGTTGTAAAAGGGGCGTGGCCTCTGTACACCTCTCTGCAACGCAGCCCTGGCGCATACTGGAGGTTCCTGGTGGGCTAGTTGGCCCCTGGGACCCTCAGGATTGAGGAGGAATTAATTCTCCAACTTAAAACGCGCCACAGGGCGTGTTTGCAGACATGTCATCTCAGGCCCCACCCCCTTCCTTCACCATTGTGCAAATATTCCTCTAAAATCAACCGAACTACGAATTCCGATTTACTCACCTGTTATCAGGAGAGACCTCTGTGCTGCATCTTTGAGCCCAGTACTGATCCTGAAAAGTAATTTTAACCGTACTTACCAGTAACTTGAATTTCCTTCCATAGGCTAACATTGACTGGTTTCACTTGGAAATTCTTCTAAGTGTGGAGTTTTGGAACTTTATAATATTCCTCTAAAATCAGCCGAACTACGAATTCCGATTTACTCACCTGTTATCAGGAGAGAACCCAGTGCTGCATCTTTTAGCCCAGCACTGACCTTGAAAAGTAATTCTAACCGTACTTACCAGTAACTTGAATTTCCTTCCATAGGCTAACATTGACTGGTTTCACTTGGAAATTCTTCTAAGTGTGGAGTTTTGGAACTTTATAATATTCCTCTAAAATCAGCCGAACTACGAATTCCGATTTACTCACCTGTTATCAGGAGAGACCTCAGTGCTGCATCTTTCAGCCCAGTACTGATCCTGAAAAGTAATTTTAACCGTACTTACCAGTAACTTGAATTTCCTTCCATAGGCTAACATTGACTGGTTTCACTTGGAAATTCTTCTAGGTGTGGAGTTTTGGAACTTTATAATATTCCTCTAAAATCAGCCGAACTACTAATTCCGATTTACTCACCTGTTATCAGGAGAGAACCCAGTGCTGCATCTTTTAGCCCAGCACTGACCTTGAAAAGTAATTCTAACCGTACTTACCAGTAACTTGAATTTCCTTCCATAGGCTAACATTGACTGGTTTCACTTGGAAATTCTTCTAAGTGTGGAGTTTGGAACTTTATAATATTTCTCTAAAATCAGCCGAACTATGAATTCCGATTTACTCACCTGTTATCAGGAGATAACCCAGTGCTGCATCTTTTAGCCCAGCACTGACCCTGAAAAGTAATTCTAACCGTACTTACCAGTAACTTGTATTTCCTTCCATAGGAATCCATTGTCTGGTTTTCAGCAGAAAAGTTTCAAAGTGTCGATTTTCACAAACTACAAATATTCCTTAAAAATCGCCTGTAGGACTTAAACGCATTCTTTCAACTGTTTACAGGAGATGCACCAGTGCTGGATCCAGGATCCACCACTGAGTAAGAAAAAGTAACGATAACACTACTTACCTGCTAAGTGAATTTCCTCCCATAGGATAACATTGGTGATTCTATGTGAAAAAAGTGTCAACTTTTAAAATACAATAATATTCCTTAAAAATCACTACTGTAACCAAAACGCTTTACTCAACTGTTTACAGGAGATGTCCCAGGACTGAATCTAGGATCCAGTCCTGTGGTTAGAAAAGTAATCCATAAAGTAACTAATTGCATTTAACTAGAAATTCACATTGAGCTCAATGTTGCATTGTGTTTGAAATTGTGTTGCCCATTGCAACAACTGTAACTTCTGTACTTAAAAGTCTATTGCCTATTTGCAAAGTATTTAAACTAAAGTAATTCATTCTGAGAAAGTATATTTTGTAATGTAATGTATAATGTAATTACAATGTAATTTAAAAAATTAAATATGTAAAAATAAATAGTTTAAAAAATGTAGTAAATCAGTATAAAAAAATAAATATAACAATTAATACATTTAAAAATTGTCATTTACAAAACCTTTGAAATTCACTGAAAAAAACCATAGGTTTCAGACATGTTATAGTTAGGAATTAGCATTTAAAAACATTTGAAATTCACTGAAAAAACCATAGGTTTCAGACACGTTATAGTTAGAAATTAGCATTTAAAAACCTTACAAATTCACTGAAAAAACCATAGGTTTCAGGCACGTTATAGTTAGAAATTAGCATTTAAAAACCTTTCAAATTCACTGAAAAAACCATAGGTTTTAGGGACAGTTATAGTTAGTTGGACATTGCACTCGTACAAAACCCGTGAAATTCCCCCGTTATAGTTAGTTCAGCTAACTATAACTCGCGCCCGCAATTCACTGCTGATGACGTCACATATTACATCACTCATGACATGGTCAGTGACATCACTGATGACATCTCAAATGACATCACTGATGACATCATCCATGTGATAATTTCATGCATCTTCTCACACCCTAATATAACTTTTGATACACCCACTCTTATTTACAGACTGCCATTCGCAAAACCATACACACTCCAATACCAATAACTATATACCCACTCACTGATTCTTAGGTCTACACACACACATCTACTCACTCACCCGTGCAGTCACTCATACTTACAGTCACTCAGTACAGGACTATCATATGCACTCATACACCTACATAAACACTCACACACCGCCACTCATCCATAGAGGTACTCACACACCTAGTCAGTCATGCAAAAATTAATCACACACCCATTTACTCACCTATAGAGTTATACACACACCAGCTCACTTAGTCATACAAATACTAGCACATTCTTACGCTCTTATACAATAACTGATACAAGCACACACGCATCCATACAGCCACTCTCACAATCACACACTCTCACTTATAGCCTTTTAAATACTCTAACACACATATATACTGCATTTTACATATGTAGTTACTCGCACATGTACCACTGAGATATACATTCACTCACTAACACACCCATACACACACTCACCCACCCAAGCAGTCCATCACAGACGCACTCTTCAAATCATGCACCCAGTGAATCACCCACTCACACATCTATGTACAGAGTCGCACACACCCCACCCACACAAACACTCAGGCACCCATACAGATACTCAGACAACAAATCAATAACTCATATAGACACTCATGTAGCTATTCACAAACCCATGCAGCCACTTACACAGCAACAGACAGACGGATACAGACATTCACCCAGTTTAGTCACTAACCCATGCATTCAGTAAGATACGTTTAATCACTCACTTATACAGTTAGTCACGCACCTACTAAATCATCCATACAGACACTTATACACCCACTCATTCTTCAATACGCCTTTCCCTATATACATTAAAAATATTTAAACTTTACAGAAACACAGTCACTAGATGATGTCATCAGTGATGTCATTTGAGATGTCATCAGTGATGTCATCAGTGATGTCACTGACCATGTCATGAGTGATGTAATATGTGACGTCATCAGCAGTGAATTGCGGGCGCGAGTTATAGTTAGCTGAACTAACTATAACGGGGAATTTCACGGGTTTTGTACGAGTGCAATGTCCAACTAACTATAACTGTCCCTAAAACCTATGGTTTTTTCAGTGAATTTCAAAGGTTTTTTAAATGCTAATTTCTAACTATAACGTGCCTGAAACCTATGGTTTTTTCACTGAATATATATATATATATAATATTTTGACCCCCTATATTACCTTTCCCGCAAATTTTCAGCCGGGGAACCATTCCCGATCGATAAAATTGCAGCTGCAACTTTCTGCTCAGGTTGCGTCCAGCCAATCACAGCATTCCTGTTGCCTCGAATATTGTGCCCAATTAAAAAAACTATTTTGGACACATAACTTGTGTCACTAACAGCCCCATTTTTAAAACATGGGGGCAGAGTACCTCAACCCTGACCCCTTATATTACCTTTAACACAAATTTTCAGTCCCGGGAACCATTCCCGGTCGATAAAATGGCGGCTGCAACTTTCTGCTCAGGTTGCGTCCTGCTTATCACAGTATTCCTGTTGCCGCGAATATTGTGCACAAGTATAAAAACTATTTTGGACACAAAACTTGTGTCACTAACACCCCATTTTTCAAATATGGGGTCAGAGTACCTCAACCCTGACCCCTTATATTACCTTTCACTCAAATTTTCAGCCCCGGGAACCATTCCCAATCGATGAAATGGCAGCTGCAACTTTCTGCTCAGGCTGCATCCAGCCAATCACAGCATTCTTGTTGGCGCGCACATTCGCGATTGACTGCGTAATCGTTGCGAAATATCTGCATCCAGAGATATCACTATAATTTTCAACTTAAATTTCTCAGAAACTATTGAACAAATTTGCACCAAATACCTAAAAGCACAATCTGGGTAACAACATCTACCTTTCTGCCAAATTTGATGTAATTCCATCCAGCGGTTCAGGCTCTAGGTTCGACAACGCACTCCTATGGAAATTAAAATGGGAAAACACACGTTTTTTGGAACCCCATTTTTCTTGGCCCCCACTTAATGGATGTTGCTGGGGGCTGCTGCACTCTCTCCATCCCTCAACAACATAAAAAAAATATTTGGTGGTGCCCCTGTCCCTTCTAGGGGCACCACCAGGATTAACAAATGTAGGATCTAGCTGGCCGGCAGGAAAAATAGCCCCCTCAACCAATCAGATCATTTTATTATTTGAAGTTGCATGATTGCAGGACTCCAGCGAGTGTCCCGTGACCCCAACCATCTACATATACAAAGTTATTGAACCTTCATTTCTCAAAAACTATTGAATAGATTTATTCCAAATCACAAAAAGCATGTATTCTGGACTAAGATCTAGCTTTCAGCCACATTTACTGACATTTTGATCAGACAATTTTGCTGTATCATTGTTCAATTTTCCTATGACAAGTGAACAGGGATTTTAAGTTTTGGGACCCCGCTTTGTTCTAGGCCCCTGCTTGACAGGTCACCCTGAAACTTTCCAGGAAGGAGCTGAGGTGGCTGAACTTTTCTTCGGAAACATTTTGTAAAGATTCATACATAAAAAGATGGGCCTGTCCTCTTTTTATGTGCAGCTTTAGGCCTATCTTTTTATGTGCAGAGTTCTCGGCCTCGACTGTGGAGTCTCCGCACTTAAACTTGTAAGTTTACCTTTGTGAATCAGACCCGTGTCTTGAGGGTATAGTGATGCCATGAGCAAGGTGCAGAGTGACTTTCCACACCCGAAGGCAATGACACCTCATGTGTGCCACTCCTATCAGAAGTTTGAATGGGCAAAATTATGACCAGAGAAAGAGGAATTTTAGACATGTTGCCTGACTGTGAAGTAAGAGTCTTAGACCCAGATTTACTAACATTTGACACAGTGCAATGCAACAAGACAACTTGCTGTGCTGCGTCAAATGGCGAGAGCAGGAATGAACCATAATTACTAACATAAGGCGCATTCCTGCTCTCTCTCTGTGCTGGTGCACTTGAAGCTGCCAAAGGGTTGCAAAGTACAGGCATTGGATGCAGGAGTAAAATAAAGCTTTTCCACCTACACCTAAAAATACTATAAAAACAGATTTACAGCAGATAGGTAATGTCATGTGAAAAGACTATTAGACTGGTCACATTTTATTATGCTTTATTCATGTTTGAGCTGTTAGGTATAGTATTCTTGAGCTCAAATGTTGTTTTACAAGAGGCCATCTACATTCTGGGCCGTGTTTATGATGTTCACATCTAATCTATCCTGTGAATGAGAGAGCCATCAATTGCGCCCCAAAGCGCGCCCACACAATAGGGCCTGGAAAAGGAGTACATTTGAGCTTTAGGAAATGTATATAATATTCACTAGTGAATACCCTTTCCAGAACCCACTTCATTTAATCCAAAAAACACATGTACCCATGTGCACATGGAGACTTACAGGTTGAGATTTTCTTTGAACCTTGATGGGAGTAATTCAGCTGTCCCCGTGAGGAGTTTGGAGAAGGAAAGGGAAAGATCTGCCATGACATTTGAGTTGGTGAAAGGGACTATGAGACAACGTTTGGCCTTGGAAACAAATCCTCAAATAAAAATTAGATCATACAGCTGCACAAGACAGGAAGACATTTTAGTTTGAGATTATTACCAATCCTGATTGGAATTAAAATACCCTGCTTAATCCATTCCTAAGACAGAGCTACGTGGAACATAAGTAGACAGAAGAACGTCTGTGATGCTCTACTGAAGATTTCTTGATTTCCTGATAGATCTAATGATGCTGCCATTTTTCTGAAACAACATTCCAGGTCCTGTCAGTTAAGCTTTCCTGACCCAGTGGAACTTCTCTCCTTTAGTGAGAGAATACAGAATGTCCTGAAAGCTGAGGTCACTTGTAAGAAAACAAGTTGACCAAATACAACTTAGTTTTGTTTCAGCCTGCTCCTGTGAAACTTCTATGTTATACTTCGGGAGGGATTACAGAACATCCTGTTGGTGACAAAGGAAGTTGGTGCTCCTGTGGAAAAATTCCAAAGAGCAGTTTGAACTGGATATTATCCTGCGGACATGAACTGGAGCTGTGTGGAGCCTGCTGCCTTTAGAAACATTGGAGTAAGATCTGGAGAACCAGGCCAGAAGATTTCGACTCCTTCATAACTGTACTATTTTTTAGCAACATGTAATTTTGACTTGGTAAGTGTTAGACATGTTGGCCTAAATGTGGTCTCCTTCTAAACCTTTTGCCTTACACCTCCATTTTTGCTGATCTCATTTTTGTTGGACTTAGGGCTCTGTGCACTTTACCACAGCTAATCAGTGCTAAATTGTGTGTGCTTACTCCCTAAACATGGTTGCATTGGTCTACACCCAATTGACAAAATTAATTTACTTATAAGTCCCTAGTAAAGTGGTGCTACATGTAATCAGGGCTTGTAAATTAAATGCTACTACTGGGCCTGCAATATTTATTGTGCCACCCACTTAAGAAACCTTTTAAACATGTCTTAAGCCTGCTACTGCAGCCTGTGTGTGCAGTTTAAACTGCCATTTTGACATGGCAAAATAAACGTTGCAACAACTGTGATGGATACCCCTGATAAAAGGTTGTCCCAAAATGCATTGGGTTTTTAAAAATAAAAAAAATCGTGACATGTGGAAACATCTGACTCTCCTGTGCTTTCACGATATGGGAACAAACCAGAGAATGAGTAAAATGAATTGAAGATTTTAAAAAAAGGGAAAAAAATGTTGAATACAATGGAGTACAAGCGGATTAAAGAAGAATGGAATATGGATTTGATTTATTGGATTCATTCGTTGAATATGGCTGTGCAGCTTGAATGGAATCACAAATTGTGGGTCCTTCGTGTTTGTTCAAAATAAACATTTTGCCAGGCCCAAACCTTCTTTTTGCCTGCCTCTACTATAGGATAACATTGGGTTAGCTTATTGCATTTAATTAGGGATAACTTTCATTTGGGAGCAATTGGGAGCAGGTAGGAATGTCGAGTTTGGTGTCTAAAGAATTGCACTTTTAAGCCCTGTCTAATGGTAAAGTTGTATTTTAAGTCACAATTCTGAAAATGGCACTTTTAGAAAGTTGTCAGGTTCTTGTCCCAACCATTTGGTGCCTGCAGCCTGTTTCCTGCTTCACATGATTATATGTAGCTGGCAGTTGGTCCTTGTGTATCGCTCTCAGGCAGTGAGCCAAAGGGGGAATAGGTGTTGGCAAGATTGGCTACCTCTGCCTAGATAGGGAGAGAATCTCTCTCCTACCACCCTTGCACATCACAAAACCTCTGCCTCAGCACACTCACAAAGGGTTTGACACTAGTCTTTTATACCCCCAGACAAACTGGGCCCAAGAAACAGAGGAAGGAAATTTTCAAACACCTCTTGGGGTGGAAAAGCCCAGAACCTTCACCTACTTCAAAGCTGGCACCAGGTATAAATATTGGATCCTCAGATCCAAGGCACCAGGTATAAATATTGGATCCTCAGATCCAACTCTTCAGTACACTTCTGGACCTGTGGAAGACTCAGAAGGACCACTGTGCTGCTCTTCTGCAAAAACAACTGCTACTCTGCTGCCATGCAACTTTGCTGCCCTGCTGCTGAGTGAAAAGGACTAGACCTGCATATTGAACCCAGGATCACCAGAGTGACTCCAGGGGCTAGTTGGCTGGCCTCCTGATCAGAAACTCAGAGACAGAAGGGGCACCAACCACCTTGAACCCAGCACTTGGACTATGTCTGCTGCGAGTCTTGCCCCCCAAGTGGTGCCACCCTAGTCCTGGACCCCTGGAAGTGGGCCGGAATATGCTCTACCATCCCAGCTGTGGACTTTTGGGCAGAGCCGATGCAGCGCAACACCTCTCCTCGCAGGCCTGCATCAGAACCACTGCAGCGTGACGCATCTCTGACGGAGGACCTTGCAATGCAGCCAACCTGAACCAGTAACCCAGTTTCCTACAGTAAGTTTACTACAAATTACATAACAAGCACATTTACTTTTTAAATACATCTTTTCTAAAAATATTTTTCCCTCCAAAGCTAGCTGCTAGAAGCATTGCTCCGTTTTATTAGGATAATGAAGACACAGGTGCCTCCTTGTGTGGTTTGTTTAAAGTTCATTTATTAACTAGAAGAAATTCACAGTTATACGTATGAAGTTCAAACACCTTGCAGCCAACTCTGCACTGAGACAGCGCAGTGTATTATGCAATGACATCTGGTTTCCATAGTCACACATACTTTCCACTGTCAAAGTTCATCTTACAACCTCCCCTTGCAAACCCATCTTAGCTCTCTGCAAATGGAAAGTACTCTAAACCTATTCACAAAATACGTCGGAGCATGCCCTTCAGCAAAACGAAGCGAACTTCAATTGTTAAAAAAGGTCATATTTCTGGTCCAACTCCTCATGTGCCGATTCTTCGGCCATAGAATGCACTTACGACTCCTAACTTTACGTCCGCACTTGGGCCGGAATTTCTGCATCTGGACCGTACTCTCCGCACTCGGACTGTACTCTCCGCACCCGGACCGTACTCTCCGCATCCGGACCGTACTCTCCGGCTAGGGCCGTACTCTCCGGCTCGAGCCGTAATCTCCGGCCGTATAAAGTGTAATCAATGGGACGGATTGCAATTTTTACAAAAAGGAACATTAGGCATGTGTGATAAATGGTAGAGGAGGTCATGAAAAACAGTTTGGGCAGGGAAAAGGGTACGGCCAGATACGACATCATAACCCAGAAAAGTTTTCTCCTTTGCATCATGGTACATGCAGTGCACAATCTGCGCTCCCTTCAGTGTTGACTGCGGTGTCAACACTACAGTCAACACTAACTTAGTGTGCTTAGACATGCTTTCCAAAGACAAAACTTGTTGGTGTGAGCTCAATAATCTTGTTAAATTGAGAATATCTCAATCACAAGAGGTTCAAAAGAAATACTATGATGACTCGCATGGAGTTAAGTTTGTAGATTTTCAAGTTGGTGATTTAGAGATGATAAAAACTCCTCACAGAGTAAAGAAAGGAGAAACAAACCAGAGTGGCTAAAGGTTCACTCCAAATTTATGGAAGGGGATGGTGGAGTAAGAGAGCAGTAGTGAAACTTACCCCGAGCAAGCCAATCTAATAAGCAAACACACAGGGAATCTTGACACAAATCAAGATACTGGAACAACTTGGTTAACTTCGCACACCATGGAATCGCCCCTTTGTCAGTCTGGTCAGGAGGGATTTACGCAACAGTGTGCTCTTGATCAGCCTTCTGTAAGCATGATGTGAGGGTCTGGTCAGTCTGTGATCTTGCAAAGAGGGTTGACTGAGGTAAGGGACTTGGAGTCCAATTTAACTGAGGCTCCACCTGATTCAGTTGCCCCTCTTCCCAGCAGACATGGTGAGACAGCATTTTCTAGTAGAGTCTCACGTAATGCATCATTACCTGCAAGATTTAAAGATTTTTATATGACTTGATTCGTGTTATAATTGAACCATCTTATGAACAGGTTACTGTCTTCAGTTGTTGCTACTTTATTTCTTTAGTTTTTTCTTTTTTAAAGGAGGGAGTTAATGTAGTGACAGAATGTTAATCTTTCACCTCTTTCCTGCACATTTCAACATGCCTTTTCAGTTACCTTGCAATGTAACATGTATTGTTTATATTTGTAGTGAGCTCCATCTCTGAATTCCTTCTCCATGGTTGCTAACTCCAGTTTCTCCAGTTGGAGTTGGGGACTGATGGAGAGAGGTCCTACAGGATGTGGGTTCCTTTATTTGGAATAAAGAAGAATACTTGTTTTGTACCTTATCATCTCATGCTGTTTCTTTGTGGGTTCAACTCATTCTACACTAACTTAGTGTTGACTGTAGTGTTGACACTGCATTCAACACTGAGGGGAGCGCAAATTGTGCACTGCATGTACCATGATGCAAAGGAGAAAACTTTTCTGGGATATGATATAGTGTCTGGCCATACCCTTTTCCCTGCCCAAACTGTTTTTCATGACCTCCTCTACCATTTATCACACATTCCTAATGTTCCTTTTTGTAAAAATTGCAATCCGTCCCATTGATTACACTTTATCCGGCCCCAGCCGGAGATTACGGCTCGAGCCGGAGAGTACGGCCCTAGCCGGAGAGTACGGTCCGGGTGCGGAGAGTACGGTCCGAGTGCGGAGAATACGGTCCAGGTGCAGAAATTCCAGCCCGAGTGCGGACATAACGTTAGGAGTCGTAAGTGCATTCTGTGAATACAAAAGTAGTAAGTTTAGGATTTTGTCTCAGATTAGTTCTGTGAATCGGCCCCTGGGTAAGCAAGTGTGATGATGCTTAGCCTCCAAACCAGACATGACTCTGGCTATGTTCTTTAAGAAGGCTCTACCCATGGAAATTAATCTGAGAGTAAAACTGAGTTATCCATCAGAACCTGAAGTTGGTGGAGAGTCACTCTAGATGACCGCAGGGAGTGCGATAAAGCTCCGAGAAATGTTTCTATCTTCGCCCTTGACAGTCTACACACCACCTCCAACGAAACAATCTCAATGCCTAGGAATGACAGCTTAGTCAAGGGACCCTTGGTTTTTTTCATCCACCAAGGGCACCCCCACTGCACTGGTTAACTCTCATAAGCCTTGCAGCGCATGGCTGCAGGGTTGGAATCCATGCGGACCTAGTAATAGAAAATCATTCTGGCAGTGTACAAAATTCTGTGACCTCACCAGGTCCCTGACTGCCCACTCAAGCAATTGTCTGAATGTCTCAAAGTTTGCGCAGGTGACGGTGCAAACCATGGGCCTACATTTGTCCACATAATACCTGCCCTGAAAAGTGAACCCCAGTAGATTAAAATCACAAGGGCTGACTGAATATTTTATTTAGCCATAAATGTCCCTCTGCCCAAGGCACACAATTTGAACAGTGTCTCATCAAATGGTGTGTAACAGACTGCACAAACACTGCTGTTCAACCTATTCTTAACTGACTTGCCCAGTGTGGACGACAGATTATGAATCAGCTTTTCTCTTTTTGTGGAACTAGACCGAGAGGCAACACACTAGATTCCCAAATGAGGGGTCATCAAAGGGGCCTGTGACTGACCCTTCCTGTACTTCTTTTTGTATTTTTTCTCTAGCAATATCCAGTTGAGTGCTGACTGATATGTGATTTTGGGGAGCAGATAGAGTCCTGGCAATTCCTGAAACCTGCATGTGAGCAGCGTGAGCTTTGTCATATTTATCCAGAAAATGGGCTAATACATCAAAACAAATGGGTGATGTGGCCTTAAATATGGAGGGCGACCCAATGGTGTGCTTTGAGTGAATGTAATTTCGATTTTCCATGCTTCTTGAAACATCTTGCTTTGGGATGTCCCTGGCCACTGCAAAATGAGTGAAATGGCTGGGCCCATAAGGTCTGGACCTGTTCTAGAGACACAATCCGATGGTTCTTTTTAGCAGCATGGAAGCGTAGAGGGGAGAAAATGTGTTAATTAGCCAATCCGCCTTTTGGGTACATAGTAACCATAGACAACTACATAAAGTTAGTTTGATTTATTACAAAGCCAAAAATAGCTGAACATAAAGTCACCTCAAGACGAGAATGTAAAAATACATTGGAATTAGCATGAAGCCAAATCTGCGTACCCTGTTGAGACGATGTAACATAAACAATACAATTAATTCAAGTAGCAGAATGCAGAGGATCAGCAAGCATGAGTCCAAATGTCCCTGCATCGAGGTCGATGAGTAAAAAGCATTAATCTATCCCTACACTAACACTAAAGTGACATCCCTACTTAAGCATCTTCAGGAAGAAGGGTAAAAGGGTGTCAGCGTGTGGAGTCTTCCTAAGAAGTCTCTCCACAGTCAATGGGTCATGTAGCATAAAGCTACCAAGACAGAGCTTGCTCTCAGATGCTCTCTCTCTGAAGCCAGAGGAAGAAGTGGGCACTTTCCGTACTCCCATCATCATATTATTCGTAGATAACTTTCCCAAGATTCATTGTGGATCATGCCATCTGTTCTGGGTACAATCCTTACTGTGTTTTTCCATGGGACAACGGTGTTCTTTTCTTGCAACATTTTGTCCTTGGTTCCTTCTCCTGTGTGAAGCACAACGACCTTCCTTTATCGACTCGAGCAACACAATTGTAACTTCTTCTCTCCTTGCCTGACTAATAAAACAAAGACATTATTCAAGCTTACAAGAACGCTACTTTCACCTGCAACACAAACCTGAGAAAGAACATATTCCACAATGCACATCAAAATACAAACTGTTAATTCTAAAGGGAGAGTTTCCAAGGAACTGCATTTCAGACCTACGAAATTTAGCTAACATAAGGAAACAACATATGAGCTTTACGAATCTGCATGAAAAATATAAGGCACATTCAACTAATGCATTTACCTACATGCAAAATGACACAATTAATAAACACAGTTACTACACGAATAATTGTCAGTTTCACAACACAAGTTCTTCACGTTAATGTTTTCTGCTAGGTACATTTACTTTCCACATTAATTTCCATGTTACTTTTAAATGGCCTAAACACTTCACGTTTCAAGTTAATACATTTCGAAATTCAAATATTTCATGTTAATACAACAAAGAATTATATGCGGGTGCACTCTACACGTGTGATTATAATGCACCCCTACAATTAAAATGTGATTTCCACTACATCAGTTCCCCCTCTCATGACACTGAGTCATCACAAACACTCCAAAACCCCTGTAGAGTAGACCGATCTAAACAGATGTCGTAGCTAGTCTCCTCTGTCTAAAGTCCTCCAACCGCTTCAAATTCTCATAATGACAGTCCTGCAGTGTTTTCACCTATCTCTCTCTTTCCCTTAAGGAGTTCTCCACTTGCCTCTCCTTGTGCCATTTGTATGCTCTTACCATACCTATGTAGTTGATAATACAGACTACAACAATTATAATTGGCTTCAAGATATATTCAAGAATTCCCTTTCCTAAATTAGTAAACCAACTTCCAACTGCACCAAATCCCTTTCCAATCTTATCCCAAACTCCCTCAGCTGTCAGATCATGTATCTCATGGTGTATCTCAGTGATGTTACTTATATATCCCCTCAGGTCTTTACTTTTATTAGGGATAACACTGTTGGACCTTCAGCAGTCGACACACTACCCGCCTTCTTTTGCCAGAATCACATCTAACGCAAGACAGTTTTGCATCACCATCGCCCTTATCGAAACCCTTTCTCCAGCTATGAGTAGCAATGACTGAGCTGTGTTAATAGACAGCTTATCCACAATGGTAGACAACTTTCTGATCTTGATGTTATTCAGCACTACTCCTAAGCTAGGCATCATCGCTCCAAATATGTCTCTCACAACTTAACCAGCACTCAATCCACAAATTTTTTCTATGGTTTGATTTTCCTTCCAAACCATCCAAATCTTCCACATGATATATCTTTGGAAACACAACTGCCACATAACAACTACCATGCCAATTGTTGGATAGACGAACATATGCATTCTTCCCACACACAAAATATACTCCTGGTACCACTTGAACGGCTTCTTGCAGAAACGTCTTCCAAGGACCATTGACTAGAAAGAAATGTCACACACACTTTGTCCCACAAATGCAGCCTCATTACGACTCTGAACTTGACCTATGCAAAGCTTGCCTCGTTGTTCCCAATCTAAAGCTATAGGACAATAGCTTCCCTTAGCCTTGTGAGCTAACTCCTCATTGGTCCATTCAAACTTACTATCCTGATTGTTAAACTCATCAACTAGTCTCCTATGTCTATCTTCTACTTGATCTACAAATTTATTTTCTGTGTCTGTTAAGGTGCAGGTTAGGCTATGTCTATGGGCGTAAGCAGTGTCTAATGATACTGTGGGTGCAAAATACTTTCCCATTTTCTCTTCCCGCTCGTAATAGCTGTATTTGTTCAAATGTTTATAGACTGGTATTTCTGAGAGTACTACATCATAATTTGAGAAGTAGTACTCATAATGACCTTTTCCATAAAACATACTAAGGAGCAAACTACAACTAATACCATACGTCAAAGTTAAGTGATGGTACCTAATCCCCTCCTCAACCAAAGCAGGCAATTGTATACACACATAGCAATCTCTCACTTCCATAATATTGACATATTCAATAAGCAATTTAGCATAAGAATTCAGCGTATAGTCACCTTTAGACAAATCTACATGAAGAAAGCGACTAGTTTGTTCTATTAAGCCTTTTTCAGATCCTAAAGTACCCTCTTTTGAGGCAGCAGTGGTAGATGTGGATGTCCCATGTACCCCCACTCCCTGTTCCTCAATCATGTGTGCATTTAAAATTGACTCCGTTATGACTACAGCTACTACTATGATTACTCCTACAACGAGTGTACCTATAATACATTTGTGCCTACAATTCAAATTTCCAGAATCCATTTTCAAAGTGGCTTGGATTGCAGCTGTAAGAGGATCAATTATTTTCAAAGAACAACGGTCCCTTACACTCAAAATATTATTACTGGTATTTACATAGAAATACACTGATGTCTACGTTTTGACTGTCCAAATAGACATAATCATTTAATTTAAACAATTTGGTAGAACAACATGTAAGTGGGACATTTAACACAAGAAAAAGACTCAGACATTGAAGTAGTAAGGCCTATAGCATAATTCAGTATTTAGACCAACAAGCATACATTCTGGCACCACAGCACAATTTGTTAAGGTAAGGTTGTGTCAAGGTGCAAGGAGTTGACGACGGTTCGATCCCTTTGTCAAAATACTGGGATCATCTTCAGGACAACCAAGATAATGCCTTGGATAGATGCCTATCACAATAGTAGCCTAGGATTGGCCAGACAGTAGAGTCTGGAAATACTTCCGGGAGAGGAGCTGTTTCATCGGAGGGACCTGTGACTCGTCGGGTATGGGAAGCATGGATCCAGTTTGGCACTTCTCCACACTTCACAGCAGTATTCATCACGAACATCACCTGATATGGTCCACGCCACCAAGATTCAAGACAGTTTTTTCTCACATGCTTTCAGACAAGAACCCAATCACCTGGGCACAAGTCGTGGCAGAGGTCTTTCGAAGTCTGTGCAGTTGCTGCTTTAACCTGATGAGACACAGAACGAACCACATCAGCCAATCCTCTACAGCACTCAAGGATCAAGTCATCCATGATATTGATCAATGCAGTGGCAGGCACAGCAAGCAAGCGCATCTCTCTTCCCATTAAGATTTCATGTGGCAATAGCCCAGTTCTCCTGTCAGGAATGCTGTGCAAACTCATTAGAACCAAAGGCAACGTATCAGGCCATTTCAAAGATGTTGAAGCACACGCTTTAGCCAGTCTCGCCTTTAAAGTCCCGTTAATTTGCTCCACTATGCTAGATGCCTCCGGCCTGCAACTACAATGCAGTCTTTGATCCACACTCAGGGCGGTGCAAAGCAATTTCATGACTTCGTTTTGAAAGTGCGTTCCTCTATACCACTCCAATGTAGTTGAAAAGCTGAATCAAGGAATGAGCTCCCTCAACAATAATTTTGCTACTATCACACCTTCTAGTTAGATAAGCTTCCACCCATCGAGAAAAGATGAACACAACAACCAAGATGTATCTCGACCCATTATACACTGGCATCTCAACAAAATCCAATTGGATCGATTAAAGGGACCCCCTGATCTGCCAATGTGGCTCAAGGCAACAACTGTCCTTTTCCCAGCATTCATCTGTTGGCACGTGACACACCGATGACACACAGCTTCTGCCATCACGCGAAACCTCGTATTGAACCAAGTCTGCCTGAACAGTCCCACCATTGCATCCCTTCCTATGTGAGCTGCTCCATGAATTTGCCTTGCCATTGGGTTTAACAGACAATCAGGTAACACTGCCCTACCATAAGCTGAAACCCATATGTCATTTTCCCCTTTCTCACAACCTGCTCTGGTCCTACCCGCGTGTTCCTGGTCTGTGGCTTCCATTTGCAAACGCCTGACTTCATCCCATGTGTCAGCAACAGCTAGCATCATGCTGTGTTCCATCTTCTCTGCACTCTCACCAATGTATTCCGCATTGAAAATACATGAATGTGTAGAACAAAAGCGAGAAAATTCGTCTGCATATTGATTCTCCCACCTCGCCGCCAAGACATGGAACACCCTCCCCATCCACCTGCGACAGACCCAGGACCAGCTGACCTTCAGAAGACTTCTCAAGACCTGGCTGTTCGATCAGTAGCAGCACTCCCCCCCCCCCTTTTTAGCACCTTGAGACCCTCACGGGTGAGTAGTGCGCTCTATAAATGCTTGATTGATTGATTGATTCCCTATGGTAACAAAGTCGTCTTCTCTTCCATAGCCTGTGCACTTGATAACAGCCACTTCCCTTGGTAATTGCAATGCTTCTAGCAGTTGTCTCACATAGTCTCCATTCCTAATAGGAGAACCTGATGACGTTAGGAACCCTCTCTGCAACCATAGCTGTCCGAAGTCATGAACCCCACCAAAACCGTATTGGCTTTCGGTATCGATGGTGACTCAGATCTGTTCAGAAACTCGACATGCACGGGTCAAGGCAACGATTTCAGCTACCTGCGTGGAGTGTACTCCCTGTAAGCAACCAGCTTCCACCACTCCAGAGATGGTACAGACAGCAAACTCTGCTCTCAAATTACCTTCATTGTCTCTTAGGCATGAACCATCAAAAAGGACTTGATCGGGGTCAGACAATGGTTCATCGCCAATGTCAGGTCTCGGCTTGATGCAAAGCCTAGTAACATCCAGACAGTCAAGGTCTTCACAATCTTCCCCTGTAGCAGGATTTAACACAGAACAACGTTTCAGAGTCACATTCTCGGCAGCAAGCAAAACCTGCTCATATCTTGTCAACCTGTTATTTGTCAAATGCTGTGTTTTGGTTCTCGTCATCAGGAGTTCCACAGAGTGCAGTACATATACAGTAAGTGGATGACTCATCACAATGCTTTCACATCGTTCAATACTGACATCTGTTGCAGCAACGGACTTGAGACATTCGGGCAACGCTGAAGCTACAGAATCTAATGTAGCTGAGGAATAGGCTACTGGTCTACAGGCACCTCCATGTGTCTGGGTGGTCCAGAAAGAGCACAACCCTCTCGCTCATGACAGAATAATGAGAATGCTTTGTTGTAATCAGGCATTCCTAAAGCTGGAGTGCTACACAGGCACTCTCTAAACTCCAGGAAAGCAAGCAAGCAGTCGCTATCCCAAGGTATCGAATCACACACATCCTTAGGGGCAGCATCTGCAAAGGCTTCGCCATCAAGGAGATATTAGGAATCCTCTGTCGGCAGTAGCCAACCATGCCCAAAAACATCCTGACCTCTTTGTGGGTAGTAGGCGGATTCCTTTTTAGGTCGAGCCTAGCGTTGCAGTGTATGCGCTGCTCGCTTTGCGAGGCATGCAGTATTCAGTATAGCGTGGAAGCTTCGTGGAAGCTTCGTGGAAGCTCCGCCCACTCTCCGCCTATCTTTTTCATTGGCTTGGGTGCTAAATGCTGCCTTCCCATTGGTTTTAGGCTTGTTAGTCCCTCCTCATGATGGCCATGTCGTCGTTTGTGTCCTTGCATGGTACTGGCCCCTTTACTCCGAACACTATTTTCTTCCCTGTCTCCCCCCCGCCCCCTCCCGCAGTCTGTGACTTCTCGGCCCCCCTTTCTCCCCTCCACTCCCGTTTGTGCCTTCTCGCCCACCCGCACTCCCGTTTCCAATGCAATAGGTCTATCGCGTAAATGCGAGTCCTATTGCATTGCAAATGCTTGTTGATACCGAGGTCAAGGCAAGCTGCTGGTCCCCGCTGAGACTGGAGAGGAGAAGGAAAACAAACAATGCACCCGCACAGCCCTCAGTGCCGGACCTCCATCTGCAGCCGCCAGCTGCTCCCCCCGCCCCGCACTCCAAGAAAGACAATCCGTGAGGAGAGAAGCAACTCCAAGGTGTTTACCCGGGAGCCGACCGGGGGCGTTGGGGGCAAATACTTTTATTTGTGGGGTGATGAAAGAAAGGCGGCACTGCACTTCACCGAAAAAGAAAGGACTTCTTGTTACTTCTACCACAAGAACAAGACACGGAGAGCCTAGGAGTGAAGCCACGACACAAGGTGACAGATGTCTGACTGGAGGTGACAATGAGGACTGACCGGCAACAATGGAGGGGACCGAGCAGCCAATCGTTTCTTTGTGTATACTCTGCAAGACCAACATTTTTGGTGTTGTTCGCTTCTCCTGGTGCTGTGGTTTGTCGCCTCTGGTGTCACATTTTTCGTCCTTGCAGTTAGAACATGCCATGTCTTTCAGTTTCAACCTGTTGACATTCCGAGGCTCAAACGCGACACGAACGGAGCATCTGCTGGGTGTGTGTTTAAAAAGCGACCCTTTGGGCTTTCACGTCATTCGGAGCATTAATTTGAATCAATGAAAATTGGTGTTTCTGAATGAAAACGGGCACATGTCTGGAAGGTTGGCCCGTGTCAGGGTGAGGTGCTCATTCAGCATCTTCCGTCATTTTATCTTTTCAACACTGTAGTACGTATTTTTCTCCCTGATACCAATTTTGCACAAATCTGATCTCGCTGGTGTTGAGTGATACGCATTTCTTGACAATAGCGAGTTTGGAAAGCACAATGTCCACACCCTAAATCCCACCCACCCACCGCTATGTTCCTGTGCCAGATAGGTCGGAATTTGTGTGTGTTTTTTCTTACTCAGCGAATAGAGCTTTGCATTTCGGGGCTTGAATGTCCATATCTGGAAAGATAAATGCAAAACTACAAGTCCCAGAATGCAAAGTGTTGCATGCTGAAAAGGTAGAAGGGGTATATGGGCTACATATGACAAGGAAGTATTTTGCATATCTGCCACCTGCCTAGAAGGAATGTTGCTTTGTAGGTTCTCATTCCAAATCAGCAGAAAATTCCAAAAGTTGTCCCAAATGCATTCTTTGAGGTGGCCGTAATCTACGGGGGACAATGCGCTGAGTTCTTGGAATGTAAAGTGAGACTGAGTGGACAAACTTCCTAAACAATACTGTGTACCTGGAAACCTCCCACATGCCTCGGAGCACGCGAATCAGCCGAACGAGCTCTTTAAAAATATACTTTAATAGGAGCAACATGGGGCGCAGTTACGTGTTTATTTCTTTAACCGTTCACCAAGTCTGCTCGAAAAGCCCCAGGTCTCCCAGTCTGTGGATTCATCTATTTTTAAATCTGTAAGTGTGAGGTGGCACACGTCTTGTGAAGTTTTTCATCCGGCCGTTATCGATAAGCGCCCAAAGCTTTATCAATGGGGGCGACGAAGGAGCGAGCACAGAAACGCTAAACATTGTTATGTAAAAAGCCAGGACTGACAGAAGAGGCCATACATGTCATGGGACGCTTGCCTGTCCCTCTCTTTCCCCTTCCCTCCCCCTTCTCTTTCGCCCTTTGCATGTAAAATATTAACTGGTTCTTCTCAATTTATTTCTAAGCGATCTGCATTTTAGCAGCTACTAAATGGGAGGGAATGTATGAAAAGTAATCAGCCCAACATTGCACAATGTCTATAAGTGGGAAAAACAGAGGAGGAACTAAGCATTACTTTGTATAGGGTCGCGATACTTTAAAAATCGTAATGAAATGGTCTGCCGTGACTTCTATGTGCCCTCGAGCCACCTTCTACACAGCTGTTAACCTCAAGCGGTGCAGACGCACACCTTGCCAGCTTACTGACTGCTACTCCGTCAGCCTCGCTGAGCCCTGCGCGTGCAGAGGGAGTCCCTCCCACATGAATATTGATAAGGCTGCACGAGGACAGTGGGAAGTGCAGCCCCGCCTACCCCCACACTACACCCGGGGACGAGATCGGAGTGGGACATGGAAGCAGACCGAGGGCACTGGCAGCATGACAATTCCCAGCTTCATCATGGCTCTGGTGTTGGGGGCCATCCCTGGAGGGGGCTGCTTTGACAAAACAGCTGTATTGGCATTGTAAGCAATTGGCATTGTAAATGACAATGCCTTTTATTTATATTTTAAAAACAAAAACAAAAATAAAAGGCATTGTCATTTGCAATGTCAATAGCTCAAACTCATGTAAATGCGAGACCTATTGCATTGCAAATGCTTGTTATGATCACATCCACTTGTTCTGGTGACACCTTCCTCTTGCCTTTTTCGATTTGATGACACAAATACTGTACTTCGTTCAGACAGTACTGAAGTTTACTCAGAGACACCTTATGCCCATTGTCAGCCAGATGGTTCAGTAAAGCGATAGTATTGTCCTCACAAGCCTCCCATGTTTCAGATGCAATGAGGAGGTTGTCTATGTACTGGACTAGCACTGAGTTTTGGGGCAGAATCAAGCTCTCAAGGTTCTTTTTAAGTACCTGATTGAATATGGATGGACTTTCAGTATACCCTTGAGGGATACGACACCACGTTAAGACACGATTCTCCAGACGGAAAGCCAATAAATATTGGCTTTTTTTGTGCAATGGGATGGAGAAAAATGCCTGACAGAGGTCAATCACTGTGAACCACTCCGTCTCGCAAGGAATCTGAAATAGGATCACAGATAGGATTCGGTACCACAGGACAACATAGAATCACAATGCTATTGACCTTTCTAAGGTCCTGAACAATGCAATATTTCCCGCTCAGTTTCTGCAATCCCATGATGGGCGAATTGTAAGGACTTCCCTTGATCTCCTTTAGAATGCCCTGTGCAATCATGGACTCAATTACAAGGTGTAATTCCTGCCACCGTTTCAAGGGGTCAGATTGTAGGTGTTCTCGGGAATTCTGCATTAGACTTGATCTGTATGCGGACTGGCTTGACTCCTCGAATCAGTACGATTTCCTCCCCAGATAAATAGCATACCACTGGAGAGACGGTGTCTCGCAAATACAGCGACATGTCTTCCACTGTTAGTAAAGGAAGAATGGCTGTGTAATGGTTCTGATTTGCCAACATGAAGGCAATGTCCTCATCATTTGTCTGCAATTCGAGCCACTTCTGCGCACAATAGATGGTACAATTCAATTTGCACAAAAGGTCACGCCCTAGTAAACAGACTGGACTTGAATCAGACACCACGAACTTATGGTGATCCTGAAAGGTTCCGATTTTCACCGGTACCGCTTCTGTTTAAGGGTTTGTCATTCTTTTGTTAGAGACTCCACCAACTTGGATCGGTTTTCCAGAGTGGGGCAGGTTTGGGAGTACTGCAGATCTCACAGTAGAACGGGCAGCACCAGTATCAATCAAGAATGTAATGGGATGACCATCCACATCTGCTTCTCTAAGACTGCACCAAGTGTACAGTCTTCCTCCCCCCTCACAGGCACCGTCATAAGGACGGATCCTGATCAAATCCATCAAGTGATTCCATTAGGGGCATCTGATGGTAGGTTCGATTGCCCTGCGAGATTCTCGGAGGTTGGGCACTTTCACTAACTGGTTCTGATTCCCTACCGCATTAAGAGATCTCGGTCTAGTGACCGTCAGTAACTGATTTAGCCCATCTGCCACCTGCATGAGTTCTCCTTCCTGCACCTGATTCGCAGGGTTAAGGCGACACTCGCACCTCCAATGCCTGATCTTATGAGACAAATGACAAGCAGTGGTCTTTTTCAGGGTCGCAACCTCTATCCCTGTTTTAGGATCTATGGGGACATCTCTTCCTCTTCCCTGTCCCATCGGACCTACGACTGATGTAACTTAGACACCTCCTGGGACATTCCCTTGATCGCGAACTACTGTTTCTCCTATTGCCTGCACCTGCTCTCGCTTCTGTGCATTTCGCATTTGAACCAGGATAAACTTCTCCTTTATTCTCTGATGCTTGGAATTCACCTCATCACTGCAATACCTGGAATACCGTAAGATCTCGTCTACAGATTTATTTTGCCAGCAGATTAAGTGTTGCTGGATCATGGGACTGACCTGTGGCCTCAGTCATGTCCCAAATTTTGATATGAATTGTCCCATATCCTTAGGGTCGAGTGTGTCCAACCCACTGTACTGCTTTAAGGCTTGCAATAGCCTTTAGTAATTAGCATGCACTGACTCTTTAGGTTCCTGGGTTGTTCGATCTATCTTAACCCAATCGATGTCTTGAGGGGCTATCTTGGACTGCAACCATGTGATCACCTGATCGTACTTTTTCATAGCCACTGGCGAAGGAACATGGGTTACTGGATCCCTCTCTGTCTCAACAGCAGGCCATTCAATAGCTATTTTACAAGCGGACCACAGATCGCTAGCAACCACAATTTGGAACAGGGTATTTAAGTCACACCACAACACCTTTGAGATCTTAACAAAGCGATCGACTTGCTTGTACCATTCAGCAGGTTTCTCCCTTAGCCTGGGGAAATCATTCATAAATACAGCAAGGTCACCTCTACTCCAAGAGACATGCACATACCCTCCACTAGGCACCTCCTGTAACGGATATGCCTCGACTCCCTGTGTCCCCCCTCCTGGAGGTGGAGTTTCCCCTGTCACCTTCCTCACATTCTTCTTCTTCAAACAACTTTCCTCCCACTTATCCAGCATACTCCAAGCTCTCATTCATATAACCAGCTCTCGGATATGTGTCTTCAATCCCGTCACTCTCTTTTTTTCCAGCTCCTGGTCACTGTAGTTAAGCTTATGATTTCCCTGTAACATTTCTCATTCAAGATAAGTCTACTCCCTACCTCTGAGCTAACTCTGACAACTTTTCATGCGCTCACCTTGGCCTGCAGGTGGCATCCTTCGCTACAAACAACAGGTCATCTGGCTCATAGGTTTCTATCCTATCCAAAGGTAAATTCCCACCGAGGATCTCATCTACCTCAGCCTTCAACCTCACCACATCCAATAGCTTTGCCTTCACTGCAGCCTTGATGGTACCCTGGCTTGTTGTACTATTCTGACTCTCCTTACTATTGTTGTGGTCCCTCAACCAAGATTCCAAGTCTGCAACATCTAAGACATGCTGACTTCCAGTGGCTCTCTGACTTGTACTTGCTTCCGAGGCTGCACCAATTGGTCCTCTCACTGGAGTTTCCCACATCCGTAGGTCTGAACTAGTGCTTGTCATAGGTATAGACCGTATAGTACTGGAACCAAAGCGTACTTCCAAAGGATCAGCATTAGCTGCTAAAGGGGTACTAGATTTGCTAGGCACTAAAGATGGACAATTCTCACTTGTGCTCCCTGTTCTTCCCAATCCAGTCTTTTCAACCTGTACTGCCTGACTCTGACTAAGGCTTCCCACTGAGCTCGGAACATACACAGTAACAACAGGACCAATGGTAACCAGAACTGTAAGAGGTTCTGATAACCATGAAGCAGTGTTAACTCCATTCTGTTCTATCACTCCCAAGGTGGACACTCCTGTCCCTCCTATTCCTGTGGATATCCTTCCCATAGCCCCTGTACCAGGAACCACTTGAGCTGCTGCACTTCCCACGTTTTCTGAACTTTCCGAGCCTCTCCCCATCCCCTGATTGTGGACTGTAAGGTGGAGGACGCTCAGATAACAACCATCCAACAAGCTGTCTTCGTTGTCACTACTGTCCCTTCCATTTGCCTTTTTACTCCTGTCCTGGGGATCTCCCTTTTCTACCAGCACTGGTTATAGCCTTTCTCCTTCTATGGTACGCACTCTCCATTTCTTAAGCTGTGCATCCCACTGTGCGTTCTGGTATGACCTCACAGTTTTCTTCATCCTCCATTCGTATTTCTCCCTCTGTTTAGCATGTGCTGCACGCATCCAGGCATCTAACGCTTCAAACTGTGTTGGTCTAGGTAAAAGTCGCAGCTCAAACATTGCTCCTCTTAACTGATGCAATACATCCAGCCGAAATGAGCTAAAGCGTGGAAATGACAATTCACCCTCCTTCTCAGTGATCTTATGCCAATTTTGGAGCCAAATTATAGTATGGAGCCCAACTTTTGTCGCCATATATTGTTCTGGAGTATCCTTGGGTGATGCCTCTTTCCCACTCAAGTAACAACCCCTTCATCACCCCTGAACAGATCTCGCTACACCCTAAAACATCGAATGATTTCAATTGCAATTTGTTGTTCAAAATATTACGACTGAACAATTATTTTCCAACCACAACTTCCCAATGACTACCAACCAATCCCAACGCGGCATTTGACCCACCGACCTATCGCAGCGCAACATTCTCTGACGTCACCTTCACTCCTCACAGTGGCTCACCCACCTTCACAATTTCTCCATACAAATTAACTCAAACAGTCGTCTTAGAATCTGTAATTGTCTGCCATTTAAAAGATTGATAGAATTCAATCATTCAAGAACATTCACACACAGTGACCCTCAACCTGCACTGGTCACCCGAATCAGTATAGCTCACCTCTGTACACAAGGTGCACTAAACGATTCCCATGCGTCCCATTCACACGAAGTTCCCTGTCTTAGGTGGAACTGCTGATGACGTCTCACGACAACTCCTCAATTCTTCGGTCAGGCAACCACAATCTCAATTTTGGTCTCTTCTACACCGTTAATATATCCCGGGATCCTAGGCCACTTCGGGACCTGCAACTCAAATCTCAACCCTTAGTCCATGTCCGGCCCGAAACCACATTCACTCGACTCTCACTCCAACTCCGCAAGACATCACACAATCAAATCATTCCCTCAATCTAACACACAACATATGCCCTATTGATACTCACTCCTCCGCTCACCTCTGATCTCGCTTGCCCATCAAACTCCGTTAGTTTCCGCCGGATTCCGCCGCTTTCCATTCTTGGTCATTAGGCTCTATTTTGGGGCTTTTGGGGTTCTAAGTTCCACATTTCTAGACTAATTCTGGATTCTCCCCTCTCTTCATGTGCTAACCATCCTACACTGCTACCAACTGAAAGGGCCGGGCCCATAAGTTCTGGACATGTTCTAGAGACACAATCTGATGGTTCTTTTTAGCAGCATGGAGCGTAAATGGGGAGAAAATTCGTTAATATGCCAATCAATTAACCAAGAATTCTTATGGGCACATAGGAACCACAGACAACTACGTAAAGTTAGTTTGATTTATTACAAAGCCAAAAATAACTTAACATAAAGGCACCTCAAGACGAGAGTGCAAAAATTCATCGGAATTAGCATGAAGCCAAATCTGCGCATCCTATTGAGATGATGTAACATAAACAATACAATTAATTCAAGTAGCAGAATGCAAGGCTTCAACCGCTCATGACTACTATTGTGTTACCGGATCAATCGGGATTTATACCATCCTGCTCCACCACACATAATTTACGTACAATCTTTGCTTTATTGCATCAACTAAACCCAGAGTTGGAAGCTGTGGCCGTATTATTCGATGCGGCCAAGGCCTTTGATTCCGTAGAGTGGACGTACCTATTTACTATACTTCACCGAATAGGCCTACCACCAATGCTAATACACTGGATCGAACTATTGTACACAAAGCCCACTGCGCGCATAAAAGTTAACAAACACATATCAGATATTATCCCAATACAAAGAGGGACGCGACAGGGCTGTCCACTTTCGCCGTTACTATTTGCCTTTGCGCTGGAACCCCTAGCGTGTAAGGTACGTCAGAAATACGCGGATACAGCTTTACGATTTAATTTACGTCCCATTGCTATATCATTATATGCGGATGATATGGTACTCTATCTCAAAGACCCTGTGACTAACCTCTCCAAGCTACTTAGAGAATACATAAAATATGGTAGGCACTCTGGTTTACAGATAAATTGGTCAAAATCAGCAGTGATACCTTTAACAACAAATACCAAAGCCCTGCCAATGGATTTCCCATTGATCTGGCAAGAAGATCCTATAAAATACTTAGGAATTTGGATACACCGAGACTCTGACTTAGTGATCCAGCGCAATTATGGTGTGGCAATTGATCAATTAGAAACCCAAATAGACCGTTGGATCACCCTACCATTATCATTGGCAGACAGAATATCATTAGTTAAAATGGTTCTCCTTCCTAAATTATTATACTTATTCATCAACATCCCTATAACTCCCCCAGCTCCCGTCTTTCATCGACTGCGATCCCTTGTGAATAAATTAATATGGGCAGGCAAACAAGTCCGAATAAGCTTGCATACAATGACGTTAGATTATACCGCAGGTGGATACACGGTCCCCGATCTTTATTTATACTATTTATGTGCACAAGCACAATATGCGTATTTTTGGTATCACCCAGTGAAGTATCTCCCTCATCTTGCGGTAGAGGATGGGGATGCTCACCCCATCTCCCTAGCACACGTTTTGCCACACACGAGACCCCATTTATCACAAAAGAAATTAATACCGTACGCACAACGTCCTTGGCGTGGAAACGTATTGGCCAAATGACAGGCAAGACTCCACTATACGCGCCTAATTTGCCACTAGCTCAACACCCTGCCCTGTCCGTGACGCAAGAAAGGAATAGTATGGCACTATTCGAACACATTGGTATCACTACAATGGTTGACTTATACTCAGATGGCCTATTTCTGACACCAACCGACTTGACGTACGTAAGCAATCAGACGCTCCTATTCAGATTTGCCTACCATAGACTGCGGGCGTCAATTCGGTTATTGTACCCCACGTTCCCGACAGAGCCCCCTCTCTGACAACGCTGCAATTAGTACTAACTGCCGCAGATAATAAACATATAGTGGCTCGGCTTTATAAAACTTTGCAAAGAGAAATTGGCTCTGGTACACAGAAGGCGCAGGATCGCTGGAATAAGGTATTGGACGTTCCACTGACAGAAGTGGAATGGCAGACATGCTGTGCACTAACTACACTATTAACACCAAATGGTAACCTACGTATAATACACTTGAAATACCTACATCAAATATACCATACACCATTACAGTTACACAAGCACGGTCTGCGCGACGATGCCAAATGCAAACGATGTAAGGCAGATGCCGCTGATTTCGTGCATCTAGCATGGAAATGCGAGAAAGTCAGAAGGTTCTGGGAACAAGTAGTGCAGCTCATAAATGTGACTTTGAACTGTAAATTGGAATGTACACTACAACTCTGCTTGTTAGGTCACTTAACGCAATTAAAATCTGCAAAGAAAAAATTAGCTGCAATCCTACTGCTTCTAGCGAAGAGGAGAGTTGCTATGCATTGGGACGGAAGGAAGATCCCCACTATGAAGCAATGTATATTAGACTCAATTTACTGTAAAGATAAGCTTCTATTGTATGCGGAGGAGTTACCTACAGCCGCTAAACCAACTAATTTCTGGGAACCACTAGCCACTTACTTACAAGACCACCCTGATATGCTAGCGCCTGAGGGATAACTATTGTATAAAATTAGCAGATGTACAGCTATCACTAAATTTTATTGGCATAATGTATAAGAAATACACAACAGTGTTACGGAAATGTATTACATGTGAAATGGATCCTGTGAAATGTCTTGATGATATGTAAACATATAATTTGTTATATTTGTTGGCAAATTTATAAATAAAACGTGTAAAAAAAAAAAAAAAGTAGCAGAATGCAGAGGATCAGAAAGCATGAGTCCAAATTTCCCTGCATCGAGGGTCGATGAGTAAGGAGCATTAATCTATCCCTACACTAACACTAAAGTGACATCCCTACTTCAGCATTTTCAGGAAGAAGGGTAAAATGGTGTTAGCATGTGGAGACTTCCTAAGAAGTCGCTCCACAGTCAATGGATCATGTAGCATAAATATACAGAGAAAGAGCCTGCTCTCAGATGCTCTATCTCCAAAGGCAGAAGAAGAAGTGGGTACTTTCCCGACTTCCATCATCACATTATTCGTAACTTTCCCAAGATTCATTGCGGATCACGCCATCTGCTCAGGGTAAAATTCTAAAGGTATTTTTCCATGGGACAACGGTGTTCTTTTCTTGCAACATTTTGTCCTTGGTTCCCAGGCCTTCTCCTGTGTGAAGCACAACGCCCTTCCTTTATCGACTCAAGCCACACAATTGTAACTTCTTCTCGCCTTACCTATAAAACATTATTCTAGCTTACAAGAACGCTTCTTTTACCTGCAACACAAACGTGAGAAATAACAAATTCCACAATGCACATGAAATTCAAACTGTTAATTCTAAAGTGAGAGTTTCCAAGGAACTGCATTTCAGACCTACGAAATTCATCTAACATAAGGAAACAACATATGAGCTTTACGAATTTACATGAAAAATATAAGGCACATTCAATTAATTCAATTAATGCATTTACCCACATGCAAAATGACACAATTAATAAACACAGTTAATACACGAATAATTGTCATTTTCACAACACAAGTTCTTCACGTTAATGTTTCTGCTAGTTACATTTACTTTCCATGTTAATTTCCATGTTACTTTTAAATGGCCTGAACACTTCAAGTTTCAAGTTAATAAATTTCAAAATTCAAATACTTCATGTTAATACAACAAAGTATTATATGCGGGTGCACTCTGCACGTGTGATTATAATGCACCCCTACAAAGAAATGCGATTTCAGCTACATCAGGAGCATATGTGCTCTAATTTACAATTGGTTCCTTTCGCACATTCTTTCCTATTGAATTGCAAGCAAGCGTTCTTGTTGTCATTCCCTTGTCTATTCACTCGAAAGGAATTATTTGATTTTTAGGCATCTTGAGCCACCTCAAACTCTGCATGCCACAGGTTAATCTCCCCCTGGACCCATTCAATTTCGGATCATAGGCCCTGATGTACGAAGCCATTTAGCATTTCTTAACGAGCCAAATCGCTATTTCGGCCCATTAAGAAAGGCTAAATGGCCTTTTCTGAAGTACACAGGGCCAAAAATGGTTGTAATTTGCGATTTCTACATGGCAGAAATCGCAAATTGTGACCTCGATTTAGGAATAGCAAATATCGATTACCTCTTTGCGATTTCAAGAAGCACATGTACAAAGCATTTCCTAAATACGATTTAGGCATTTAGGAAATGCATTTACCAACCATGTACAAAATAAAACAATGCATTAAAAATGCATTTTTTTATTGTGACATGAAGCACACACAAGCCCCTATATGTGCACGAGGGAATTTGAGAGGTGCCTCCAGGGGGGCCTTAAGCTCAAAAGCACCCTTGGCTTTGCCTTTCTTAAATTGCAATTCCCTATTATGAAATCGCAATTTAGGAAATGCAAACCATTTCCTATTTCGCCCATAGGTGGGAATGCATGGCATTTACTATTTGCGATTCCCTAATAAAGATTCCTAATCTGTAGGAATAGCTATTAGGGAATCGCAAATTTTGTACATATCCTTTTCCAATTCTTAAACAGCGGTTGCTACGGAGACGCTATTTAAGAAATGCAAACATTTGTACCTTTGGCCCTAAAAGCCTTAATCTGTCTGAACTTCATGTCATACTGAAGCCAAGCTGTCCCTGGAAATCAGATGCTGTTCTATGGGTAGGGAAAATATAACCCTTGAAATGAGGGCCCAAAATGGTAAACCTCTAGGTCAGGGCCACTGTGTAAATGGTGAAACCTGTCACCCAGTTCCTCAACGATCTCTCCACCCAAACATTCCTCTTGCAGATTTTTCCATCCTCTCCCTGCTTATGCTTCTCAGGTCAGACACCACCATTGATTGGATCAAACACATCAACGATTTTCCTTTGCAAATCTTTTCTTTAGTCTCAGGCAGGACATGCCAGGCTGTCGACCCTGGAAGGCACAGCACTGCTGTGTTTCATGCAAAAATTATTGTGGGCACCCCTGTCTTCTGCACAGATGATGGAGCAATCGCAGCCCTCACCTGCCCACCTGCAGTTGTTTGGGAGATGGAACCTTGCCTCAGGAATGCCATTGCTGATGGTGACATCTACTGGCACAGCTTGAACTAGCGGTGTCCCACCCATTAATCCCAATTGAGGAGTCTGTGGAGATCCCACCACATTGGCTTGAGCAGTATGGGCTGATGTTGTCTGGTTGACCACCCCCACACCTGTGCTGCTGGATTGTTCATTTGCATTAGAGGAGCCTGAAGAAGACCACCCACGAACCCTCCATTATCTGCATCTGGCCCCAAGCTTGAAAATTGCTGTTGAATAGCTGGGTTTGGAGGAATTGGATCACTACCACCAAATCTTGCGTAGTTAAGTTCACTGGTTGCTGCCCTTCCCATGACAAAAGTAACTTTACCTGCCCTGCCTGTTCTTGTACCTTTGTAGGCTGAACAGTATTTCCTGCCGAACTCTCACTCTGAAGAGCAGGGGAAATAACACTTGCCTGCTGAACCAGTACTCCCACATTTGTGCTATTAATGCCAGTTAATCGGACCCGATCCCCCCGCTTGACTGGGTGCTGGAAACTCACCCTCTGAACTAGTTCCTGATGGCCCCATGATAACTGGTATCTCAATTGTCTCTCTTGTTACTGGATCTGGCCGGAGCTCTCCATGTGCTCTTGGTAGTACTCAAACTCCTTGCGTCCGTGGAAGTTTCTAGGCCTTCACATACTCTGCGCAACCCCAATTCATGCAATGCCAATGGGTTGGCTCCCATAGCTTCATGAACTTGAACTGTGATGTCCACATTGCTTCCTCCAGTACATTTTATGGTTGAACATTGGACAATCACGCAGCTGGGTGCACTCACTTGTGGGCAGTGATGCTGAAAGAAAAAATCCTGTGTTATACAGTGCAACAAGCTTCCCCATTTATCAAGCCCCCTACCCTATGCTTCTTTTAAACTGCCAGAGCACTTAGCTGCCTTTTGGCGAGACTCAGCACCCAACGTATAAGCCATTGTGAACGCCACCAAGATTCTCATCCCAAGGTAACTTTTCTCTGCCTGTAGCACAGTCACCCAATGCCTCTACCTCCAGCATGAGCCTTAGACCTTGGCCTTACATGATGGCCTACCCCACCTGCCTATCTCTGTTGGTGTTCCACTGAGCCCCACTGTTTTAACAAGCTTGCCCCCAACATGCCTGGTGAAGTCCCAGAAGCCAGACCTGGATTGAAGTCACTGCCCCCATGCCATGTCACCTTTCCTCCTAGATTGATCTTTATACCTATGGATTTCATCAGGCAACATTGAAAAGTGCACAAACATGACCAAAATACAATCATTAGACAATTAAATGCAAAATAGATGATACATTTACCTTTTCCCTTTCAACAACTGCGGACACCACCATCCATTGTGCCATATTGCAGATGGACCCTTGAGCCCCCTTGACATATGCCCAGAGTGTGGCGCTATAAGAAAGCAATCACCCCTCACAATACTTGTGCAACATTTGAACTCTTAGCAATTAACCTGACATCCATGAGCAAGGACAAACGCAGTTTAGAACCCTTAATCTTCCAAACAAAAGTCAAAGGCTTTAACCATTAGACCACCTGGGAGTCTGATCCCCAATCAGATTCCCCGTAGCAGGTCTCCCTGACTCTGCCTATGTTTCTCTGTTGCCTGGGGTTGCTTGGTTGCCACCACGGTCTATTACTGTGCTGCCTGATTTCACTGTAGTTCTGCTGCCTATTAGCCTTTAACCCTTATTTCACTTTCAGTTTATTTTTGCCGCCTTGAAAGTTTATTTTGCCACCTTAGTTTTATTGCCACCTTTAAGTTTATTTCAGTTTATTTTTGCCGCCACAATTTTATTTTTGCCACCTTGAAGTCCAGTTGTGCCTTTAGTCCAGTGCTGCATTAAGATTGCACCTCTCCTGGACTGCGCCATTTAGGAGCCACTCGCTCCTTTCACACCTGCTCTTTCCACCCAAAATCTGGGACATCATCACCACCCTTGCCCCCGATGTGATCTCCATCACAGAGACCTGGCTCAACCCCTCCACTGCCCCTGTCACCGCAGCACCTAATGGCTACAAAGTGATGCACTGGGACCACATCAAACAACACAGAGGCAGCATCACCATCATTCACAAAGAAACTATCTGCTGCACCACCACTGAGGATGACGCCACACCGATCATGAAATGCCTCAACTTCCAACTCCACACCGATGGCAGAACGACCATCAGAGGCACCCTTGCCTACAGACCCTCATGACCAAGCCCCGGTTTCTACGACACCTTCACCGACTTCATCGCCCCACTACCCATTGGCTCCAAGCACTACGTTTTCCGCAGCGACTTCAACTTCCACCACGATAACCCCACAGACACCAATTCCACTAACCTCCTGGAACGAATAAGCAACATTGGACTCACCCAGCTGCTCACTGACCCCACACACAGTGCAAGACACACACTTGGCCCGATCTTCATGGCCAGCGACAGAGTCAAATAAAGTCATGTCACAGAAATCACCTGGACCAACCACTCTATTGTCCCCTTCACCATAGCAGGATCCCAATGCACTGCCACCAGGCCTGCCAGGTCCTCCCACCACATGCGGGAACAAAGTGGCACAGACCCAATGGATGCCCTCAACAAACCTGGAACAGGATGTAAGAAATCTTCACCACCTGGATCACCAACTGCGCCAACAGAGTTGCCCCCATCCAGCCAACCAATTCTGGCAGACGCTCCAAACAAGCCAGTGGTACACACCAGAACTCAGGACAATGAAACGCAACTGCAAATGACTAGAGAGAAGATGGCACACCAGCAGAGACCCCACAGAGGAGCCACCTTCAAGACAACCCTCACCACTTACCACCATTGACTCAAAGAATCGAAAAAAGATGCCCAGGCAAACCACATCAAAGCTAGCACCAACCACACCAAGGAACTCTTCAGCATCGTCAGGGAGTTCTCCTGCCTGGCAGTCACTGATAACACGATCTCCCCTTTCCAGGAACTCTGCGAAACACTAGCAAACCATTTCCACAACAAGATATCTGCCATCTACAAGAACTTCGAACCCCAACCCACTGACCTCAACAGCCTCCCCACACCAACGGATGCCACCCCGACCATCTACTCACCGCATCGGGAAAGCTCACCACCCAGAACACAAAAACCATCATGAACTCCATCCACTCAGGAGCACCCATGCATCCCTGCCCCTATCGCCTCTTCAACCTCGGAAGCAAGAAAATCAGTTGCCAACTCACTACCATTCTCAGTGCATCCATCACCACAGCCATCTTCCCCAATGCATAGAAACACACAGAAGTCAGACGCCTCCTCAAGAAACCCTCTGCCAACCCCAGAGAACTCAATAACTATCGCCCCATCTCGCTGCTCCCATTCCCCACCAAGCTTCTCGAGAAGGCCATCAACTGTCAGCTCACTGAACACCTGGAGAGAAACCTCTCAATCTGGTTTTCGTGCCAACCACAGCACTGACACCACTCCGATTGCTGCCACCGATGACATTCATACCTTTCTGGACAGGAAAGAATTAGCGGCCATGATCCTCCTCGACCTCTCAGCAGCTTCCATCTCAGCGGCTTCCAACACTGTATCCAACAGCACACTCATCAAGAGACTTCACCACATCGGGATACAGGGTGACGCCCTCAGATGGATCAAATCCTTTCTCACTGGATAAACCCAGAGAATCCGACTGCCACCTTTCACCTCAGAACAAAGAGCACAATCTGTGATGTCTCAAGGTTCTTCCCTCATCCTCACTCTCTTCAACACATGCATGACACTCCTTGCCAACATCGTCAGAACCCACAACCTCAACATCACATCCGATGCCGACAATACCCAGCTCATCCTCTCACTCTCAGCAGACCCCTCCACCACGAGGACCAACTTCCACAACTGCATGACAAATATGGATGAAGACCAACTGTCGGAAGCTCAACACTGATAAGATCGAAGTACTGATCTTTGAGAACAACGTCTCCCCGTGGAATGACACCTGGTGACCTGCAGAACTCTGACCAACTCCCAATCCGACAGACCGTGCCTGCAACCTCTGCATCATCCTGCACAGAAAACTCACCATGCAATGACAGATCAACACAGTTTCCACCACCTGCTTTCACACTCTCTGCATGCTCTGAAGCATTTTCAAATGGCACCCCATCAGGAAAACCATCCCTCAAGCCCAAATCAACAGCCAGCTGGAGTACGACAACACACTGTACGCAAGAACCTCCTCTCAACTCATTGAGAGACTCCAGACCATACAGAACTCAGCTGCCAGGCTCATCCTTAACGTGCCCAAATGGACCCACATCATGCCCACCTCAGGAACCTCCACTGGCTCCAAAAAAGATGCAAATTCAAGATGCTGATACACTCCCTCCATGACCAAGGACCAGCATACATCAACCACCACCTAAACTTCTACCAACCCTCCAGAGACCTTCACTCCACCTCCCTTGCTCTTGCACAGACACCACATATCATCCAAAGCTTCAGTGGAGGCCATTCCTTCTCCTTCATCCGCCGCTAAGTCATGGAACTGCCTTCCCCTGCACCTCCGGTCAGCACCCTCTCTACTGGAATTCAGGAAGAGACTCAAAGACCTGGCTTTTCAGCTGAGGCCAGCAACATAGTGCCTGGATACCCTTGCGGATGAATAGCCATGCTCTCCAAATACATATTGATTGATTGATTGATTTAGCTGACTCCATATACACCACACTGAAACGAATTGCCTCACAACTCGCATGCATAAATGCATCATGTGTGATCTTTTAAACTGAGGGGGCCCAACCCTCTATGCCACCCAGGCAGTGCTCCCTTCGCACTGCAGCAGTAGCCCTTAGCTACTCACTGCATGGCATAACATACCCCCCACTTTGGAGACCCAGACCATGGTGGGGCCCCGGCATCCTCATGGTGGCAGAATGAGGGCTGAAGCAGATACCTCCTCGACTGCCCTGGAGGTCATGACCCAACCCCTGTGGGGACCTTGGTGTCATACCAAAAGCCACCACCCACCCCTCAGTGCAACAATGGGAGCCTCAAATATAGCCCTGGAGGGTGTAGCATAACTTGCAGATGGGCCGCATGTCAGGGCAATATCGAGGACCAGATTACACCCCCATAGGCCTCCCACATGACTTCTCTAACCAATAGCCCATCAAGTAATAGCCAATGCGCAATAATTTGCAAATGGGCCACCAAGCTACCTCGTGACGGTCTACGCTCATTGACCTCCCACATTTACCCTCTAACCAACAACCTGTGCAGTAAGCAGCCTCTGTGAAATTGTGCGCTGATTGGCTACCCAGGGCGCCTCATGACGATTTACAGCAAATGGAGTTCCTATAAAGGCCTCGACCAGACACCACACTGGCCCTGGTCAAACATTAGTAGACAATCAGCAGCCAGGCAAGGCCTTCCGGGGTGTAATTGCCATTTTTAAACCTCAGAACTACACTAGCGCCTTCCCTTACTAAACTGATGATCAACAAACTAGCGTCAGTGAAGTGACTCCTCCTGAGGGGGAGGACAAAGAGGGTGCCTCATGGTCAGGTCAGCTCCGCTCTTTATACTAAAATTCCCACCTCCCCCCCGTCACCCACTAATGACACCTTCATTCTCCACTGCTACCGGGACAGAGGCTAATATGCATGCCTAACTTCACTGAAAAAGACCAATCATACCATTCAGTTTACTGTCCTCCACCTTCTTGGTCCCGCACTTTGCAACACACTCCCCCTGAATATCAGAACCAGGCTAGCACTACAGGAATTTACAGGCCATGGAGGTTTACCATTTTCCATGAGTGACCAAACATTGTAAATAGGTCATTTTTTTAATGATGATAATAATAGTTTATTGTTCGATTAATTAAAATGTCACAAGCGAGAAGAGCACGTTAAATTAGTTGTATTCTGGATTAAATCTAACATAAATCTACTGATTAGGTGTGGGATCTGTCTTCTTATTACGGAAACAATGTCTATATATATATATATATATATATATATATATATATATATATATATATATACATATATATATATATACCTCAATCTAGGAGGTATTTGCCTGTTTTGCTGGATTATTGTATATGTTTAGGGTTGTAGTGTATTTGGATGCCTGTTTTGTACTTGGGGCGTATTATGTGTTGGGCGCACTGTTCATTTTAAACAAGTGGGTCTGGCGCAAACATGAACAACGTGCCCACTTACTATGAATGCACCACCCTCATGGCAGCCACAAACTCGGGGCTACCCTGGGGGCAGCGCATTCAGTGAAATATGGATCGGCTGCTTAAATCAGCTGCTCTGTGTTTCAATGTATAGTCTGCACCCACCTGCACTTTAGTGACAGGACAGAGCTCCACCTGCAGGCGGGTACAGGGAGTGGCTGCACTGCCTGCAGGAAGATGTCAGGGGGTCCATGGGACCCTGTTTCTCCCCTCCAGGATGCTGCCCTCAGGTGGCGCACTGACAATGCGCCATCATTTTGTGGTACACTGTCAGGTCACCTCCTGACAGTCTGTTATGTTATGTTATTTAATTTTATAACGCGCGCGCAGCTACTCCGAGGAGTGTCCCGGCGCGATCCAAGAGTCTCTTTGCTTTTCTGCCCATGTCTATAATAAGGTGCTGGCGCTGCCCCATGTAATGAGGGAATGCCCTCTCAAGATAGCACTGACGCTACAAGTGCGCCACTAATGTCAGTATTACAGAAGGGGCCTCACAAATGTCTGCCGTCCTTTCTGCAATACCAAAGCGCCCTGAGGATGCACAAAGCAGGCGCACACCCAAGTTGCGCTCCAGGGCACTTTGTGCAATACGGCCCCTGGTGTTCTTTCTCTCATGCAACAACTTATTAACCTTTGCCTTTTATAACCGCCTTGGTTTTGTAATTCCACTCAATCCATCTATTTCCATATGCACCGAAAATGAAAAGCAATGCCCTAGAAAACAACGTTTCTGATCAAAGTGATACTTTTTACAAATAATACTGATTACAAAATAAATACATTTTGTAAAGAGCAATAAAAAACAGTCGAATTAGCAGGGAAGCAAGCGTGCGAGAGACAGAGCAACAAATGAGCACAGAGGGCAAGCCACTAGCATCACAGAGTGACCTTTACAGGAGGCTAGCATAAATAAAGACGGTTTAAAGACATAACAATGCCAGACAAAACGACAACCAGGGCAACGTCTCTGGGCAAAAAAGGTCAGCAATTCTCTAGCCATTTTGTCTTATTGATCGGCCTTGAGTTACCTATGTGGGGAGATGTACTGCATGTTCAGAGAGCAAGTACAAAGCCCAGCAGGAGCAGAACACCGGGTGAAGGGGCGAGCACCTTCTAAAGAATCTCCTCTTCACTGACAAGTGGGAACTCCACAATTGATCCCTGTGGGACTGCTTCTGACCTGACTACACTCCATTAATCTTCACTAATTGCTGTACAGCAGCCACTGGCTGACCTCGATTTTGCTCTTTTTTATGTGTTTCTCTCTCCATGGAAAGTTTTCTGGATTTAATACTCTGCGAAAAGGAGTGCAGTAAATGAGGAGTACGTGTATTACAAGGAGCTAAAAGAATCTGTGTATCATGTATTTGTTTTTAAGGAAATAGTTTGTTTTACTAGGAATGGTACATGTGACAGGTTGTTAATTTTTTCATTGATTGTGTAATGCTCTTCTGTGCGTCCAGCAAACATTATTGTAAGTGTATGGTTATTAAGAATGTTAAAATGTTCTCCTGATGATGTTTGGTCTCCACATGCCCACCTTGCACTCCACTTGGAATGTGGTCCTGCTATCAGTGTAATATATATACCATATAATATATATATATATATATATATATATATATATATATATATATATATATAAATCAACAACACGGTCCTTTACGGGGAGCACAATCCAGCTGGTGCTCGTGGCGGGAACAGGCCAATTCTCGCAGAATATAATCCAACAAATGATTAAATACACGGCACTCTCCTTGGCTTTAATAAGATTCTTTTATTTCGACCATTCCTCTCCTCCTCCTACGCGTTTCGAACACAAAGTTCTTGATCACGGTAGTACTACCGTGATCAAGAAATTTGTGTTCCCCCACAAATCCCGTATAGTACGAGTAAGGGCTTCATAAGTAATGAATCGTCCCACTGGTACACCTGACTGTTCCACCAGTTCCCCAAAGGGTCCTACGGTCACCAACCCTACCTCACCCCTGGACCATATTATATGTTTCAAGCATGTTTTTTTATTAACTTTATTTCTATATGTATTATATATCATTAATAGCAACACATCTACAAAAAAATGACACTATGAAATCATCTATAATGTCAATGCTACGATGTCATCAGTGATGTCATTGACATAGTTTGAGATGTCATCGATCACATCATGTGTCACGTCATGAACAGTAAATTAGGGTGCACAAATTGTTGTTTCTGTAACTATTTAAAACTGGCATTTTCAGCGGTCATTATGTTTTATTTCATAACTTTGATTTCTTTTGCAAATTAATTCACTTTTGATCACCCAGTTCTTGGACCTTTACTGTGGATGATTCTCACTACCTGAGTCTCACTCATGGTAATTTCGCAGTTATTGCATTGAGTATGCTTACCGCTAGTGTCTGCCTCTTAAGATAAGGCTGCCGAGGCACAGCTAGTGTAACAGGCACTGGGTTGGATACACATGAACACGTGTGCACACGTTTGTGTGCCCGTGTGCATGCTGCGCATGTGAGACTACAGTCACAGGCAGCCCAGTAATTGCACAGAGGAAGCCTGGCACTGAAGGAATTCTGCAAGGATTGCTGATGACCTAAGGAAGGCCTAATAATATTAGTGAACATTCTCAGATAGGTCAGTAGGGTTTGCTGGAAATGTTGTAGTGCTTTCACTGTATTATACATATAGGTGAAATCTGCCTGAAAGTTTTGCTACACTTAGGACTAAACAAGCCTACATAGTCCAGCAGGGTGTCACACTGGGGTAAAGCATGCACGCTGAGTTTGAATATGCAGGTCCCAATAATATACATATCCATATTATGGGACTTCAGGAATTGTCATATTTTTCTTACTCAACTCATAATCAGAAGTTAATTACTCTGCTCCCCAGCAGAGAGTACAATGTCCTCCTCACACAAAGGGAGTAATTATCAGTGATTGGCTCAGTTCCTGAGAAGGAAGGGGTGGAGAAGAAAATCTACATCCTATAATTAGCTGTCACTCTGCACCTGTGGTGGATCAGACTGGATCTACTGAACTAAGGAGCAAGTCCAGACGTCTGGAGCCAGCACAGGAAAGACTACCATTTGAGGTTTTGGTGGGAGGGGATCTGGCAGTGGTTTGAGCTAGGGGTAGACCTAAGACCCTCAGAGAAGCTCTTCACACAAAAACCTTATTGGCACCATATTGAATGTCCCAGAATGCTGTGCACGATGGTTGGGACAGGGGTGGAGGGATGATGCAGCATCCTAGGACTGGACAGGAGTGCCTGGCATTTAAACTCTTTGCCCCACTTATAAATCCCTGGACAAGGGAGAGCCAGGAAAAAAGATCCTGTACCTCGGAGGCAAGAACAGGAAAGGAAATGGCCTGCTGGAAAGAGGAGCCACCTGCTGCCCTGCAAGAAGGATTAGGGACTTTGTCACCAACTGACCCCCATTATCAGGATGGGTCTCTTCAGGGACAGTTGTGCTGGCCCCTTTATACCCCCTGATGACCAATTAGACCTGGTCTCCACTGCCTCCGATTGCCCTTCCAGACAGCCAGGAGCCAGGTAGATGAGAAGGTTGGTGCAGGGAGCCAGAAAACCAAGCTCTCAACAAAATGTGCCCTTTAAGAGGCCAGGGGCCTATTGAAAATGCCCATGGTGTTTACAGCTCACCATTGAGAGCAAAACAAGTAAAGTTATACTCCTTTAAAGATTTGACCTTTGACCCTAAAACAGAGACAAATGTGCATGGTATTCCACTGCATCTTCAATAATTACCCCTGGGGTGGGCACAAGAATCAATGGACTCATCCATCAGAAGCACGAGAGAATGCTGCTAGCTCCCACGCCTGATGTGGAAAGGGCCTGGGGAGCCGGCTTGAGTCCCTGGGGCCTCGGAACTCCACCTGCTGCACCCAATGTTGTTTGGAAGCTGTGGGTGGCCCGGGTGGGACCAGGGTACCCATTAAATAGAAAAGAAAAGGAAAAAGGCAGTGGCACATGGCAGCAGAACACAGTGGGCAACTCACTCATTTCTTATTTATGACTGCCTGTGAGGAACGCCCCATAATGCCCTGCCAGGGGGTTAAATCTGCATACTGTTTTTTGTGGTCTTCAAAGGGAGGGCAGTGGCAACATCAATCGTTGGCACGAAGTACAGCAGCCCCAGGAAAAGAATTTTGAAAAACTGACCCTATGTCTCCCAGGTCATAGGATGCATGACCTGGAGAGTGTTTCTACTAATTCACTAAGACTATGCATTTGGGCAACATAAGTGGCGAAACTATGTGGACTGAGTCCTCTCATACATCAGAATATGTTGAATATGTTGACCTAGTTCCTGGATAGCTCACAGAGTGCCATCTGGACCCCTAAACCTTACAGGGTACCTGATAGTGTCTGCAACCGCAGAACATGACAACCCTAATTCCCACAAGGAAATACTGGAAACAAATCTACCCTTTTGTTGTTCAACTCAGGCATGCCTAAAGGGAGACACAAGAAATACACAAATTGTCAATTCAAACATTTAGTGAAGGACTTGGATTCTTGTTTAAAATACATGTGCTGCAAATATTAGTACAAGGCGCAAGCCTTAGAATCTAACTGCCACCCTCGGAAGCAATGTAAATCAGGATATAATATTAACACACAAGAAGACAAAGGAGAACAGTAGAAAGAACATAGAAACATGAACTGTGCTCTTGTAAACTCTGGACTGGAATAAGGAACAGGACTGGAATACACAAAATTGAATATACTGGAATTCTGCACACTAACTAGGACACGGCAGGAATATGCAGTCAGAGCATGAACACAGTAAGACAAGAAATCTACATATACAAGACAGGTCTGCATGAGTACAGACAGGATCTCGGGTCAAGGCATACAGGGAATCAAAGAGGCAGGACAATCAAGAGGCTGGCAACATAGACAAATAACTAATCAGAACAGAAACATTGAATCACACAACAAAGAAAACTGAAAGCAAAGGCAAGCCTGAAATATAGCTGGAGGATCCCACAGATAGGAAGGAGGCACAGTAGTAGAGTCAGTTGTGAGCCGCTGCACTCTGCACTTTCAGTGCTGAAGTAGTTGGAGCCTCAGCAGAGGAGCACAGACGCAGGGAGAGAGCCAGGTGCAAGCAATTGACCAGGGTCGAGGAATCACAGAACCACCAATGAAGGGAAGGCAGAACTGAGACTTGGAAAGGGAAAGACCTGAGAAACTAGCAGAAACAAGACAGGACACAGGAAAGCCAGCAACAGAGTACGCGTCAAAGCCAAGGGAGTGAAAAGTCCAGAACGCACATGTAAAGAGTTCAAAAAAAGCCATGGGGTCCAGAAATCAAGATGGAAAATAGAATACCACCACTAGGACATGTTTGGGACAGGGTTTGGTGGCAGAAAGGATTACAGAGACCATGATCCAGCAATCTTCAATCTACAGAGACCAAATGGAAAAAGTGGGCAGCCCCCACCCCTATTTTCTTAACAACAAAAAAATATTCCCTGGTGTCTAGTGGGCTTTCGGCCCCCCGGGGGTGGCAATTTGGGGGTAGTTACCCCTTCTGCTCTCTGGGGGGGCAGGAAGAATGTCACCATAGTTTTTGGGAGGGTGGGGGCATGGCCATGCCCATGGTGGGCAATGCCCACCCCTATCTTTGTTTTAAACATTTACCCTGGTGTCTAGTGGGCTTTCTGTTCCCTTGGTGGGGCAGATCAGGGGTAATTACCTCCATCCGTCCCCCTGGGACGGCAGAGGGACTGATCTAGTATCAGGAGTGGGAAGCACAAGTCCTTGTCCATGGAGCCGGACCCCAGAAATTACTGGTGTCTAGTGGGTGGATCCCTGCTTTGGGATCGCTCTGCTTTCCTATGGCAAACCCAAAGCAGGGATCCACTGGGCAGGGACATCATTGGAAAGGGGAGATTCTCCCTTTTCCAACTGTACTTCTCCTACCTCAATCAGTGATTGTGGGGCTGAGCTATGCCCCAAGCACTGATGTAGTGAAAGTAAAATGAGTCCATTTGCTCGTTTTACTTTCACTCTAGTGTAATGACGTTTGATTGTCATTACAGTAAGGGGAAAACAATCCTCCGGCTGCTCAGGAAACTCTTCCTGAGCAGCCCAAGTTTAAAAAATAAGAAAGTAATGCCTCTGGTGAGTACTTCAGGCAGTATAAGACATCTAGGTTCTTAGCAAGTTTATGAACACACCATTGTTAAAAGTTGGCCTAAGCATTGACATACACAAGGATTCTCCAGCAAGTAGCACATGAGCTACTGGTAGCTCGCCAGCTTCCTGTAAGCAGCTCCCCCCCTATACAGTCCAGTCTACTAAATTAGGAGCTTTAGATTGGTTGAACTAATATATGTATCATAAAATTGAAAATCATGTATTCTAGATGAAAGCATGAGCTCACAAATTGATGTTTTGAGAAAAATGGATTTCCCAAATAAATTTAAAGCTGATATTTGAGTGATAAATCATGCAGTATTGTGGAGATATATTACAAATACTATTACCTTGGTGTTAGGGGTACTGTAGCTGTTGCTGCCAGGTCTAACTTATATACAGACATTCCAAATTAATAAAGCCTTTTTTTACATTATCACTCGCAAATCTGATTGATGCACTGAGGTGGCCACTACCTGTAATCTTTCATGGGTAGCTACTACTGTAATCATCCCTAATCTGCTCACTATATCAACACTAATAATAGTAGATCAGGATGATTTTCATTGAGCATAAGTAGCTCTTATCACAGAATAGGTTGGAGACCCCAGACATACACCAATATTTTTTTTTACTTTTGTCCATATAGCCGAGCAAGTGTGAGAGCAGGCATGAAGAAATGTCAATGCTGGGCATGGCCTGTGAGTATACACAAAGTGCCAAACATTGCTGTCAATAATATTTCTTTTCTTTTTTAAACCATCTTTATTGCATTTTCCAAAACAAAACATTACAATCCCCACCCACCCTCTCATCCAAGCATATATACATCAGAAAATATAACTAACCAAATACAGGTTGAGTAAGTAGCCGGAAATATAGTGAGACTTCCATATATCTTAGTAACATCATCACATATTAACAATACATAACCCAGCATTTCATTCCTGTTCTTGAGATATGACCTATTCCCTCAGAGGAGCCCAGATTTGGAGACCCCTATTCCTAGCTCGAGTGCCTTTATGTGTATATACCGCCTTCTCGATCTGATATACTGAAATTAGCCGAGCCAGCCAGTGACTAAATGGTGGGGGAGCCGGGTCAAGCCAAATGGTTGCCAGGCACAATCTCAATACTGCCATAGCTATAAATAAAAACGGAGCTGATGGAGAGACCGAGGGAAGCACCTCTTGGTCTTGTTCTTGAACACCCAGTAAAATCAGTTGGGGAGTAACATTGATCTGCAGATTCAATTGGGTCTCGAAAAACTGAGAAAGCTCCCTTCTCAGATTTGCCAGACCCGGACATTGTGCCAGCATGTGTGCCAAGTCTACCCCAAATTCCTGACACCGTGGGCAATTTGTCCCCGAAGCTCCCCCCCATTTACAGATTTTTGCCGGGGTGATGTAAAGATTGAACCAGGTTTTATAATGTTGAATCTGGAGGATGGCAGATATAAGTGTTGACCAGGCTTATTCTAAGGAATAATGAACGACCTCCTCTGTAGCTTGTAGTGACTTCACCCATCGAGCAGTGTGTTTCTCTATATCGTCCCCCATCCTATTGTTTAATAATTTATATGTATCTCCGATCTTAGGTTTATGCCTAGCTAAAGCATCTACAAGTTGACACCTGTTAAACCCCCCCCCCACCTCCCCTCTTTTTCCGTATAAAATCCCTAATTTGCAGGAATTTAAAAAATGTGTTGTTCCCGAGGGGGAATTTACTCCTCAGCATTTCGAAAGTTATAAAGCTATTATCAACAAAGAAATCCCCAAAGATAAAAGGACCTAGGTTTGTCCTCCATTGCTTAATATACAAGTCGTGAAATATATCTCGTAAAAGAGGGTTATTAAAAGAGGGGTATAAAAACAAAACGACCGATTCCAAGTTTTTTCCTAACATTAGTGCATATTCTAAATGCATATATAAGAGTCTTAAACCTGACCTTTTTAAAATAGCCAAATTCTACTTGCCGGAACAATAAACCTTGCGCTGAAGCTCCAATAATTAATTCAAAGCATGAAGGAACCGTATACCGACTGAGCTCTTCAAGAGGCGACTCGAACAACAGTGGTGTTAATTGTTGCAGTGCCGAGGCCCGATAGTAAAGCCGGAAGTTTGGGACGGCCCATCCGCCCCGTTCCCTGGGAAGGAAAAGGAACTTCAGGGCCCTCCGGGGCCTGGTATATGCCCAGAGAAACCGCCCAATCATACTATCCAAAGCCTTGAGCCACAAATTATCTACCTCAAGGGGTATAGCCCTAAAGAAATACAAAACCCTTGGAAGAAGCATCATTTTGATTAAGTTACACCTTCCTATTAGGGAGAGTCTGAGGTTATTCCATCTTGACAGCTCGACTTTGGTTTTATTAATTAATGGGCCCAAATTGCCCTTGACCTCCTCATCCGGATCAGCACTTATATTTACGCCCAGATATATTGCGTTAGAGGCCACCCGTGTATCCTCAAACTTAATGTGTTCATTTATAAGTATTTGGGTTGTATCCTTGTTAAGTCTGTACCCTGTGATTTGTCCAAAACGGGCGGCCTCCTCTTCAATCTCCCTAACAGCTACCCTTGGAGCAGGGGTTACTATTGCAAGATCGTCCGCGTAAGCAAGAATTTTTGTCTCCCAGCCCCTAGTAACCATTGATGTGATAAGAAAATTGCCTTGAATCCGGCGGATTAAAGGGTCTATATAGAGGGCAAATATTAAGGGAGAGCACGGACAGCCCTGCCTTGTCCCCCGCTGGATCTTAACCATCTCTGACTCTCCCCCCATTAAAGATATTTTGGCCGTAGGATTGATATACAGCCTCTTCACCCATGATATGAAATCTGTGCCTAGACCCTTCTTCTCCAATATCGCCCACAGATAGGGCCAGGAGACCCTATCAAATGCTTTCTCTGCATCTAATAGCAGCAGCGCCATAGGGTCTCCTTGGGTTTTGGCCACATCAAATAAAGTAATCACCCGGCGGATGTGATCTGTGGTGCCCATTCCAGGAATGAAACCATGCTGAACAGGTGAGACAATCTTTTTGATAACCTTGGATAGTCTTGAGGCTAGAATTTTGGCGAAAAGCTTAGTGTCCGAGTTGATTAGTGTGATGGGTCGGTAGGAGCCTAGTTGATTCACTGGTTTTGCCTTTTTAGGAAACACCACCATCCTAGCTAGGGCCCATGAATCAGGAGGAGAGTTGCCCTTCTGAATAGCCAAGAACACATTCAGTAAAAAATTGTTAAGGGTGGAAGCAAAAACTTTGTAAAATTCACCTGGGATAAAATCCGTTCCAACGGCCTTTCCCGATGCTAATCCCGACACTGCTGCTCAGACTTCTTCCAGTGAAATGGGTATCTCTAAGTGCTCCCGATCCTCCCTTCCCAGACTATCCATCGATATTTGATCTAAATATGGCTCTGTCCCTTCCAGATCCATTTCCTCCTCGGCGTACAATTTCTGGTAAAATCTTTGGAAGGCGGAGCGTATCCCCCTGCATCATAAATGGGGCCAAGCTCAGGGTCTAAAATTAGTTTGATTTCGTTGTATGCAGTCTGAGGTCTAGCACGAAATGCTAAGTTGTGCCCCACCTTTTCGCTCAGTTCATAGGCTTTGGTTTTCCATATTGTGTATTTTTCAGCCGCTTTTATAGCTGAGATGTCTCCTATAGCTGATTTTGCTAATATAACCTGAAGTTGGGCGGCTTCGATGTCAAGGCCCCTGGTAACAGCCTCCACCAGACCCACCTCCGCCTGTTCTAGACCCTGGTAAAGTCCCTGCAGATGGCGTTTGGACTTTTTCTGCTTTTTCCAGCTGTATCTCGTAGTGTCCCCACGAATCCCAGCTTTAAAAGTATCCCACACTACTTCAATGGGAGCAGTCTCTAAATATTCGGCCATAAATAGCTGGATCCATTCCCTAATATATAAAATATACTTCTCATCTAATAACAGAGCCCTTTCAAATGACCATCCCACTTTAGGTTGTAAGGTTGCCTGGATATCAAGTTCTAATAAGGGGGTTATGGTCGGACATCACCCGCGGGTATTTAAATATGCGAGAGGCAGAGACCAATCTGCTAGAGATAAAAAAAAGTAATCTAGGCGTGCATGAACCTGATGGGGGGCAGAGTAGTAGGTATAACCTGGGTCTAGTGGTTCTTTATCAGCCCATACATCAAATAGCCCATGTACATTAACCAAGTGAGCCACGGCTCGGAACACCCTGGGTTTACGCCCTTGATACAATGTAGTTCTTGACAATAAAGCCTCCCTTTTTAGATTAATGTTAAAATCCCCACATAGTACTAAAGGCATGGGCCACCCCACCAATTCAACATTAATCCAGTCCAATAGTGCAGAATCATCAGTGACAGGGCCGTATATAGAACATAATGTGAACCCCCCTCCATCATATATGCATTCTACAATGGCCCATCTCCCGAATTTATCCCCTTTAGATCTATTGAATCTAATCTTGCCCTTCCGTGCAAGTATCGCCACCCCTCCCGTACGGGTACCTTGCAGCGTTCTAGAGATAACTTGATATCCTGTGAGTTCCAGTAGATGTTTCTGAGACCCTTCCATGTGGGTTTCCTGGATGCAGAGTATATCGGCTTTCAAATACTGAATATCAATATTAACCCTCTTTCTTTTCCGGGAGTTATTCAAGCCACATATATTAACTGAGGCAATTCTTAAACTACTCATTCTTTAATAACTGATAACTGCTTGAAGATTACCGGCCATGAACTGAACCCCCAACTGTGCTTGGATCCCCCTTGCCCCCTCCCCCACCTCCCCGATCCCCTCCCCCCTCCCCCCACTCCATGAGAAAATGGGTCAATCCTGACCCTGGTGATGGTGCAACCCCACATACCCCCACCGCTTCCAGTGCCCCCCGCCCCGGCCCGCATGGCCTCTAGTCAAGCCCAGAAAAAGCACCAGAGAAATAGAAGAGAACAAAGAGAGAGAGAGAAGAAAAGCAAAAAAAACATCCAATGACAACGGGACCAAACTCCGCAGCATAGCAAGCCTAGAGAACCTTACAGGAGTCTTTGAGACATATTTGACAAAGAGAGAAAAGAAAATCCCGTAAGGGGAAAAGGGCAGAGTGCTCATTTTATGCTGAAGATACGAGAATACCAAGAGGAAGTCTTTTTTTTTCCGCGCGGTCCAGCTTCGTTAGTTATTTCTTTCAAATTCTTGCGCCTGGACCTCCGAGAGAAAGGTCCGGGTATTTCCCTTAAAAATCACCTTGAGGCGGGCCGGGTTTAGCAAAAATACTTGGCATCCGGCCTGTTGAAAGGGAGAGAATAGCTGCCGGAGTCTCCACCTTCTCTCGACTGTCAAATGGCAGAAGTCCGGGCGAACAAAGAAGGTATGCCCGTTGAATGATCTCTTAGCCTCCGGCCTTGCCTTGTCAAAGATCACCTGGCGTAGAAGGAAGTTACCAAAATAAACCAGAATGGCTCTTGGGTGACCTGACTGGAGAGAGGGATTTTTCTTGGGTGTCTGGGGAAAGCGATGGACCGTTTGAACTTCAGCCTCCCAATCCCACTGGGCAAGCTCTGGAAAGACACCCTTAAGCAGTTCGATCATGAAGCGTCTAATATCATTGCCCTCCACGTTTTCTTCAAGGCCTAGAAACCGCAAGTTGTTTCTGCGCTGCCGATTCTCGAAATCCTCAATCTTCCACATCACGTCAACTAACTGCATTTCTTGAAGTTTTTGTTTTTTCTCGATTGTTGCCACCGTTGCTTCTGCTGCCGCTGTACGCTCCTCCACTAAGGTGACTCTTTCTGCCATCTCAGAACAGATTTTGGTGACTTTTTGTACTGCCCCTTGTATCTTTTTTGTGGCTAGGTGTGCTCTCTTGTGCTCGACCCTTGCCTCTGATTGCATCTGCTTTAGCATAGAGAAGATTGAGTCCAAGGTGGGAGCAGGATTCGTGTCAGATAGCGATGTCCCTCGTAGTATACCAGATCTCTCTCCATTCCACATCGCTATATACCTGGCGGGTTGCAGAGTAGTCCCACTTCAGCTGTTTGGAGGTGCTGAACTCTGGTCCGGAATCTTTCTCACTTCTTCTTGCTCTTTCACTCCGTCTTTTTGAGAGGGAGAGATGTTTTTGTGTCGAGGGTTTCTCCCTTCCCCCACTCTGACTATCCCCCGATGAGCCGGGAGCCGAGTCGTCATCCGTCATTTCTTCACTGAGGCCTGAGAGATCAGAGTCATCAGTCAAAGAGTAACATTTTCGGCTGCTTCGGGGGATCCTCTTACTGCCCCTAGCTCCAGACCCATTCCTAGGGGACAGCACTTGTCATCCTTACTCAGTGCAACAGCCTCTACTGCCTCAGTACTGGGTGTCTGACACTGTATCCCGGCCCTTGTCCCAGCCTCTGATGTTTCTCCCCTTTCAATGAGGTTTCCCATTTCCTTTCCCACTACCCCTTGGCATACTGAATCAGCTCCCACTGATTCCGGCAAATTCTGGCAAAGAACAATGTTCCCCTGTCTCTGGAGTGACCGGGGGGAGAGGGGCAATGGGGTAGTAGGGAGTACGGGGGGGGAGGACTTACCCTGCTCGTGCTCTTTCGGGTGAATCCCAATGCGTTTCCCAGAGAAAATCTCTTGGATTGATGGTTGCCTTTCTCTCTCTGAGAGCGCTAGATTTTTTGTTGCTGTGTCCGCTTTCAGCCCCTCTTTGCCATTGAGGAGTTTCACCGATGAGGCAGCAGCTCCAGCAGTCTCCTCTGCCTTGCGCGATGTCAGCGCTGTCAGCCTCTTGCTGTGTGAGGCGGCACGAGCAGGCATGACAGGCAGGGCAGGCGGGGCCCCCGGAAGCACCGCCCGTTCTTTCGGAGGTTTTCCAGCTTTCGGTGGCATTTCGCGGCTCCACAATGAGCGAGGCAGTCGAGCTGAGCCACACCGCCGAAACACGCTGCTTTCCGGGCAACTCTACCCGAGACCAGGATCCTGAGCGCGCTGTCCAGACGACGAAGGAGCCACACACCGGCACGGCCAAAAAACGAGGTCCACATCGGCACCGGCGGGTCAGAGCAGGGGGGAGGAAGCGGCTACTGGCGAGTTAGGCAGCGGACATCTTGCTCAGTAACCACTGTCAATAATATTTCAAAGGCAAAAAATACCAATATGTGCCTAAGGATCATTATGCCCATTAGGGTAGTTCTTTCAAAATGGTGCCAGAACACACATGAAGCATTTTCCAAGAGTAGAAAAGTATATTTAAATTGTAATGTGTTTGCCAAAGTTTTATGTCAAATGTGTGACTTAGGCACTAATTGAGAGTTTGACAGACAGATTACTTTGTCACAAATGTGGTGGATATCCCATCTGGCTTTTTACGAGAGCATTTTATCATAAATGTAATAAAGTGGACGGGCTATCTATTACGTTTGTGTTGGAGTAACCATATGTCAGACTCTCAAACAGATCCTTGACATTAGTAAAATAATAGATATAGTGCATGATCTGGAGTTTTGCAGGGTAGTTTGTCACAAAAGTGGCATGCATTCTATACACCGTATTACAAGTGCTACATAATATATTGCACTTGTAATAAGAGAGGCAGAATCTCTCTGATATTTATGAAGGAACAAATGTTCTTTGTAAATCAAATTCAGGCCCTTTATGATGTTCCATTGTATGCATTTTATTGAGATTAGTATGATAAAATGTTGATGTTTAGCCCTTTTTAAAGTATGCACCTCTTATTATTGACCTCAATAGTATGTAACTGATGTTTGCATATGTTTGCTTTCAGATTCCTCTGGCGCAAAAGAGGGAGATGTTGGCCTGATTTCAGAGGACACGCGGGAGACCACTAGGAGTCGGAAACTAGAGCCACTGACTCCAAGGGACATCATGCAATGCGGGTGATGGGGCTTGCCATGAGGTCACAATAAACATCTGAATCTGAGGCCTCCATCTCTGGCCGGCCCCTTGTGTTGGCAGATGAACCAACACAGGGTGTTCGATCTTTTCCTGTGTCACCATCACCACTACAACCATCTGCACCATCACTCGTGTCTTACCCGTGACTAATGGTGCTGGAACAATTTCTAGAGTGGGGGTGCTGCTATCCATACTGTGTCACTGAAGTCACTGAGGTTGTGAAAAATCCAAGAGTCACACACAGAACAAGGGTAGAAAATAAGCCACACCCATTCAGCAGGCCAATTGTAAGGGTGTGCTATGTAGCCGATGGTGCATTTTGGATTGCACTGTCACAAATATAATACTAAAGCATGGGTGGCAGTGCACTATCATTTACAGACAACTCATCTTCCATTGAAATGACCAGTGAATTTGAACACACATGTAGTTTTACTGATAAAAATACACAGCACACAAGCAAAAATACATCGGGATTCAGTGAATATTTGCGCATCACCAAATTAAGCTTCTTGATTTGTTTTGATCCCACTAAAATCGTTGTTTCCATTCATCTTCAAAATTACAAGGAAAAGGTGCTTCTCTTGTGCTTTCTTAAATGCTGATATATTTTGAAATATTTGTACAGATTGTACAGAGTATTTACAGGAATTTAAATTTTTTTGTGTGTTAGAAAACAAGTGACATGCTACATACAGCCTTCCCTTTCACTCGTCCAGTACCCCAGCAAGATTTTCACACAGTTCACTTTACAAAATCCTCTGACTTTGCAATCAGAGAACAGAAAAGTAAACATCAGTCTCCATGTTAAAAGAAAGAATAAGCAGAAATATCTCAGAAGACATTGCCTACTATTTGAGCTCTGTATTTGAAGGCAAAGCAAATGTGACAAGACAAAAACAAAATTTAAAGGTATCTTTATTGCCAGTACTCCTTCAGAACTCCAGCATGGTTATTTTGGGAGTGTTGCAGGACCCCCGTACCCTTACTACCAGCGCATTTGCCAGTAATAAGCCAACACCCTGTCGCCAAACATGCTGGCATATCCTTCGCCCCAGGCATCTCCCCTCTTCTCCTGTCCCACCAGCACTGGTGTCAGAGGAGACAGGGGAAGTTCTCAAGAATTTCTTTGCGGGAAGGACAGCATTGTTGCATGCTGTTGAGGGTGTCAGTCGGCAACTGTCACAAGTCATTGATGTGCTGGATGGAGTGCACTCTGCTCTGTCTGCCTTTCAGAGCGGTTCTCTCTCTCTAAGTGCCTAAGATGACACCAGTGCTTTCAGCACACCTGCCTCTATTCCTTCTTCTGCCCCCATTTCCACCCGACACTATTTAACCCCCTGCCCGATCTAAGGTCTTGTTACTATTCCACCACCTGCCCCTAGTCAAAGCCCTGACCCTGTTCCACAGACCACCCCAATTTCTCCTTCTGACCCAATACCTCCACCTCCCTCCACCGTTCCGCCTGCCCCGACAACGCTCACAACCCCTAAACATTCCCATATTTCCCCAAACTCCCATACTCCAAAGCCTTACTATTCCTGTTGCAATCACTCCTCGGAACCACATATCCTGCCCACCCTCAAAAAGTATTAAAAACACACCACATGCCAAGACGTAGGTGCTCAGAATACCATCTGCTCCAGGAGGATGGAGACCCCCACTGAGAACGACATTGCTGCAAATATTGGGATGCAAGCCCTATACCTGGAGCCCTCTATAAACAGACTGTGATAGGACACTATTTTTCCTACTCAACACCCTGACTTTCTTTTTATTCATTTTAATTTGTAAACATTTCTGGACCTAGAAGGAGAAGGTTTTTGTTGTCATGTGTGGTTTTTCATATAAAACTTTATAATGGAGCCTGTTGTGTCTGTTGCTTACTTGTAGATATATTTGTGTATTCAAATTTAATGTTTGCTATATGTGATTGCATATTGCAATATGTTGCATGGGTTAACTTCTATTGTAAGGTCATCAGATGTAATATGTGTGGCATTGTGGGAGATGTAGTTCATTCCCTTTCCAACGTGTGAAAAAAGTGATAGTGTTGTTGTGAAGGCCTAGTTTGAGTGGCATTCTAAGTGTTAGAGTGGGACTAACTTACCTCCAATATTTTTGTGATTAGATGTAGAAATTGGTTTTAGATATTTTGGGTCACATATGGTCCATGCCATACTTTAGTAACTCCTATAACTAGGTTAGGGATATGAGTGCGAATTCTGGCATGTGAGTGTGTGTCCAGCACTTGATATTATGTGCCAGATTTTAAGAGATAACATATCAGAGACTGGGTACTGGAAATTGGATATTTAGTTATATTATCTGATTGTGGAGTGTGTGGTAAGTGGGTAAAGTGGGATGAAAGTGAGAATAGTTGTGTGATTTATGTTAAACACTCCAAATATGAAATAGAATGAGTATACATTAATTGTTTCACACATTTCAATAGCTACGTTATTGAGTATTAGCAGTAATGTTTGTGTGTCCAGTTAGATGTGTTAAAATGTGCATTTGCTTAATGACTTGAGGTGTGGGGTGTAGTAACATTGTATTAGGTGAGTATTTAATATGGGAATGTAGTGTGAGGCATTCTGGCCAGACAGGGAGACAGCTTAAATTGCAGTTAGATATGGTTTGGTGTACATACATTTCAGTTTTGTGTCACTGCTGGTCACCATGGTGCATTTAAAAATGTTTTTAAAAAGTAGCATTTGCTCTTTTTTGTTGTGTATTGTGTTGTTGTTCATCCAGCACTTCCAGATAGAGCAGTAGGCCTTGGTGTAGCAGAACCATGGTTTTTTAGTAGGTTTTGTGGTTATTGTGATCAAGGTTTGGCTATTTAAGCTCTTTTTCCTCCAACACAGGTATAAATAATGAACCGCCATGTTTCTGTCAATGGAAATTCTACTCTAAATAAAGCAGATGAAATAGTGGCTTCCCATCATTGCGCCTGTCGTGTTTAGAATATAACTCTGTCAACGGAGAAAGGAAAATGCAGCGGAGGTGGCAGACAGTTGACAGACCTTAGTCCATCAACCCTCCACACTTTAAGTCTGATGAATAGACCTCCAAGGCGGCAAATGGGTAAACAGATGTTTTTTGACGGCCCATCCACATCCACCAAACTCTAAATCAGGCCCTTAGTATTTTTTATGTAAGTCAAAAACATCCAGCGGGGTGAGGTCCAAGGATGTACACATGCAAGGGTTCCTCAAAATCAGATAAGTGGTCAAGCTCCCACTGAACCATTTGATTGCAGTGCCAAAAGCTTCAAGTGGACCAAACCTGAATTTCCTAGCCAATGAGGTCGCTTTGCATATCAGATCGATGTGCTGTTTCACCCTGGGGCAAAGTTTCAAATCCACACATAGTCACTTTTTTGTAAGTCAAAATCCTCCAGCGGAGTAAGACTGGAAGTCTTAGTCAGACAGGGTTCCATGAGACTAGATACCTTTGCTGCAAGATCCTGCTGAATCAGTTTCCAAGTGGGGCGAACCTGGATTTCCTTGAGTTTTTGTATAAATCAACTTTTTCCAGCAGGATTCAGGAGTCTTCTTCTAGCAGACCTACTTCTTCAAATGGAGTATTCCTAGGCCCAGGAATGTTCTGTGGAGATGGTGGTGGAGGTGCCATATTTGCCCTGTGCACTAAGCAGTGAATGAAGAATTTCTACCACCCAATCCTAACTATTCTCTCACAGTTCCTCGACCTCCTTTACAAGCACTTCCTTTTTCTCTCACTGTATAATACAGTTTCAAGACTGTGAAACCCAGCTGTCATCAGACAGACTTTAAGCCACTTCCCCATTTGGAAGAGTTCTCCTCTCACCTATTAGGATCAAAACTGCTTTTCCCTCTTACTGTGACTGGAGCCTGGCAGTCTGGGATGGCCATGAAAACAAATAGGAGAAGCCCTTCTTGGTATCTCCAATCAAAAGAGGTAATGCTAAAACTGTCCTTTGTTCTGTTCTTCCAAGTGTGCGTATTCACTCAGAGATTGCTCATCCCTGCTAAGTGGTCAAAAGTTAACACTCATTAGTCCTTCCTGTACTCAAAGGCAGACTTTTGGCATAATGTTCCCTGCCAAGGATGTGTATTCCAGATTTGGAGGTGTGATGAGTGGCAGAACTGGTTTTAAGCCAGTTCTGGCTTAGGGAGCCTAAAGTACATTTTTATAAAGTTTCTTGTCTGCTTAAGTTATCGAAAATAAATTTCACCATGAAATCTGATTTTAAAAACCAATCAGGAAATAACTTTGAAACATTTTTGTAGCCTTTTCCTAGGCAGAGATAGGGAATCCCATCTAAGCTCACTTGAATAAAAGTCTAGAAGACCTACACAGTGAAATAGCTGTTGAGTTTTATTTTACTGTGATGGCACACTGACCCCAAAATTACGTGTTTCCTCTTTTTATATATTAGCTTTCCTACCTTATGGGCACACTGTAGGGTTGACATGAATAAATAAAATTAGGCTTTTCTTACATTGCAAATACATTTTAGATTCCTATGTGCTACTACAGGGCTCTTAAACTGCAACCCAGACAGATCACAGTGGTGCCCCTGTCAGCCATATATTTTTGTCATATATGTGGGTGGTGCAAATACACATTGCAGCTAGCAGCCCACATATTACATTTACCTTTCCATGCTATAGGTGCACCTTAAGTCCCAGTTAACAGTGGACCTATTGAGACGTTCTGTAGGTCAAATATGGAGTTCCAATGTATAACATGTGTGTTAGAGGAGAAGCACATGCACCTTACTACTGTTTACCAGTGGGAATGTTCAGAGAGTCCTAAAGTCAACATAAATAGGGTCTAGAAAAAGGTGAAAAATCTGGGATTCCCAGTAGGAAAATGCAGATTTGCTAGACTTCCCCCCATTTGCCACAAAGAGTAAAACCATTGTCTCCCTTCACAACTACCACTCAGACCACACATCACAAACATCAGAGAGTCAGTCGAGCAAACCTGATAAAAGCACATGTATTTTCTTGTTACAGGTAAAGTGTATTAATGTCCGTTTGGCTAGGTCAGCGCTATATGAGCATGTTTAATAAATAAAGTAAAGTTTTGTTTTCACGTGTCCCCTGATATTCACCCTTATTGTTTGTCCATAGGGCCAATAAAGCAGCACATATTTGAGGTACACTTTTCTGAAGAACGTTCTCAATTTAGTGAATAGCAGCTCTTGACCAGGTACTAGCTCAAACAAAGGAAAACAGAAACTGTGGTAAGGGTACAACAAAGGTGGAACAGCATCAGAACTAGACCCTAGTGTCCTGGAGTGTTTCACTTCACAACCTCTGAAGAAACATTGGGCCTGAATTTGAAGATTGGCAGATAGGGTGCTCTGCCATATTTGTCATGGAGAACTCTGTCTGCAAATTCCTCAGCTTGACGGCCCTATTTTGAGTCAGGTAGGATGCAGCCGCGGCCGCTGCAGGTAAGAACGATGGGGCGATGGGGCCGGCTGCGGGGGATTTCGAGAGACGACCATGAGGGAAAATTAATTATTTATTTAATTTTCCCTTGTGGTTGTCTCTCGAAATCGCCCCCCTCACCCTCACCCCCAGCTGGCCCCACCGCTCCTACCTGCAGCGGCCGCGGCTGGTAGGATGTCAGTTTTCCAAAAGCAGGGTATCTGCTGGCTCTGCTGTTGGAAAACCTATTCAAACAGCACCACGGAATAGAGGCTGTCGGAGTAAGGACATCAGACCTCCTGCACCATTTAGAGTGGATGGTCTGATGTCCCATTTCCTGTCAGTCATGAACAAAAAACCCTGTAAGAAAAGTGCCTGGGTGGGCGGGAATCAGTTTTTTGTTTTTCAGAAAAAAAACTCCCTCTTTGGGGATTTGTTTCTTAAAAACAAAAAAGTTTGGTGCACGGCCACCTAAAAGATGGCAGCTATACAGCAAACTTTCAGTGCGTTAGAGGAGCAGCTCGTCTGAAGGCAAAGAGATCACCACAGGGCGGAAATTTTCTAATTTGGGGGATATTTATTTTGCCAAGGTGGCAGGCGAAATGACCTCCGGCACCCTGATGGCTGCCAGGATCTAAATCAGGTCTATAGATTCCCTCCCTCTGATCCCCTTTGCATTCACCCAGTATACAATTTAGGGACCTCATGACCAAACTACCAAAGCATCACCACCAAACAAACAAAAGGAGATGTCTTGCCAGCCTCCTACTCTGAAATCAATATTTTAATAAGATTTTGAACTGTAACATACTTGCCCACTGCCCTGGTTCGTGTGTTGGTCAACATCTTTCAAAACAATATAAATGTTATTTTATTTCAAGATAATTTTAGTATAGTCTGTGGATTAAAGGTGAAAACAAACGCTGGGTGTTTCGTTGAAGGAAGTTCTAAATGTGTTTTCCTAAATGAGAGAGAGGTGCATAAATTATATGCCTTTAAAAAGATGTTCGTTGCTGTAAAATTGTCTTTTGAAGAATGTTGTATACGATAAGCGGTGCAAACAACAGAAGAGTCCTTTTCATAAAGCCATTCCATTACTGAAATTCGTGCTTATTGCCGTACTTATAAATGAAGAAAGAACACATTATGTTCTCTATTTCTGTACTGAGTAAACATGTGCATTTTACGGGGGGGAAATCAAGAGGCCTCTGAAGCCTTGAGCCTTTTCTGTGCTACTTGTACGCGCAGCTATTTGTGGCGCCCTTTTCTGTGGCAGGCATTTCACGGGCACAACGTACGTGCCAGCCCCGAGGCAAGAATTTCCTTGTGTTTTTTGAGGGACATGGCCTCAGGCAAATGAGGGAATCCAATTGCATGTGTACATATTAATGAAGGATGGCCACAGACAAAAGACAGAAAGCATTAAATGTACGCCTCACAAAAGGTCTCCTTTAACGTTCTTCCAGAATATCATCGAAGAGGGTATAAGAATGTTTCCTGCATTTCTAAATCGACCCACACCCATGGGGGCGACCTGGAAATGACAGGAGTAAGGGGATTTCTTTTTTGGGGGGGGGTTTAGCGCGAACTCGATCTGAAGGTATCAGAGCGCTTTACACGAGCACCAGTTGTGTTACAGACGTCACATTCGTTTTGTAAGGCACAGGGAGATTAACTCATTTGCCCAGAATTACAGGATGCGGAGACTCGAACCCGGGTACACAGCTTAGAAATCTACCGCTCTAGCCGTTAGGCCACAGCCTCTCCTGCAGAGTCTCCTGCATTAACTCTGATAGTGCCACAGGAGCTATGATGTCAGTTTCTGCGTAGACACCCCGTTCCCACATGCCAGAATGTGGGCCATAAAGTTTGCAACTGTGCAAACCCTCATGAGGGCTCAAGAGCCAGAGGCAACCATCACAGGTACTTGGACTGTCTTCGAGGCAGGCACTTCCTCTTTAAGTTAGAGTTCTTAAAGGTGCACTCGCTCCAATCTGTGCCCGACATGACCGAAGAAGGTCCAAACCTTGCCATGCTCCCCTTCAAAAACCTAGACCCAGGGCCCATAAAAGTTAGAGCATGCTGAATGACTAGTACAGGACCTTAAATATAAACAATGTGGGCCTGATTCACAAAGGCAAACTTACACTTTGGTGTGAGTTTACGGTTTGCATAGTCTTGGCACTCGTACCAAAGACTCCGCACATAAAAAGATAGTCAGTCACAAAGCTACTACTAGTAAAATTCCTTTGTGAATTGCAAAAAAACTAAACTTACATTGAAATGTAAGTTTACCTCTGTGGATCAGGCACTGTACTTTCTACAGATTTTCTGTGCTTCCACGTTGCTTTAACAGACATAAATGGGCAGTGTCTGAAACAGTATAAGTAATCTTGTAACATAAAATGCTACCTTATATAACATTTGTTTGAACCTGTATTTAAAAGAAGCACTATGAGGACGGGAGAGGCAAATTAGAATAGCCACTATATTCAGTAAAAAAATATATATATACACACACATATTATTATTTTTCAATAATAAACACCCCTCTACCATGCACAGAGTTCTAAAAAATGATGTCATTTGAGATTTCATGACTTTTGTTATGAATGCGATGATTTAACATGTTATAAGTGATGTCATATAAAAAGGTATAAGGAGTGCATGGAGAAGGCTCAAGTTATAGTTAATTTAGTCCAGCTAGCGAGTTGACAACACTCTGTATGGAGGTGCATGAGTTATAGGAAGATTTAGGGGGCCGTAAATTATAACTTTAAGTTATAACTATAAAGTTTTACCTATAACTTTTGAATTTCTAATGTTTGTGTATCTTAATGTTTTTGTATGGAAATAATAAAGGAGTTTCCTAACTATAACTAATCGTAAATCTTTGTTTTTTTCATTGAATATCAATATTTTTTTTAAAAAAAATATGTTTAAAATCATATAATGTTGTTTAATATTAAATTGCATTTAAGTGAGAGATAAATGGTAATTGTAAGTTAAGTTAAACATGTGCATTGTGGTCACTTCATAGTAGATGTTAAGAAAATAATAGACTAATAGACTAATAATAGACCTGTTGCCGCCCGTGGTGGTGCCTGCGTTTGCCACCCGCTCATGTAACAGCGAGGGGGGGGTGCTGGCGATTCGTGCGTTTGGCATACAGTGGAGTGGCATAGAGTGATGTAGAGTGGAGGGGAGTGTCATAGAGTAGAGTGAAGTGGCATGTCATAGAGTAAAGTGAAGAGGGGTGTCAGAGAATGGCGTGTCCTAGAGTGTCTTAGAATACAGGGGCGTAGAGTGGAGTGGCAAGCCATAGAGAGAAGTGGCATTTCATACAGTGGAGACGTGTTTTTTGGAGTGGCATGCCATAGAGCTAAGTGGCATGGAGTGTTGTATGGATGAGTGGTGTGTTGTAGAGTGGAGTGGCGTGTCATACAGTGGAGTGGTGTATCGGGGAGTGGCGTGTCCTAGAGGTGAGTGGAATGTCATGTTGTAGAGTGTTTCAGAGTGAAGTAGAGTGGCGTAGAGTGGAGGGGCATGGAATGGAGTAGAGTGTTGTAGAGTGGACTGACATAGAGTGGAGTAGCATGTCGTAGAGTAGATTGGAGTGAAGTGTCATACAGTGGAGTGTCAGAGTGTGTTAGAGTGGACGGCCATAGAATGAAGTGGCGTAGAGTGGAGTGGCGTGTGGTAGAGTGTAGTGGCATATTGTAGAGTGGAATAGAGTATGATAGAGGGGAGTAGAGTGGAGTGGCATAGAGTGGAGTGTAGTAGAGTGTCGTGTCATAGAGTGTTGTCGCATAGAGTGTCATGGCGTAGAGTGGAGTGCCATAGAGTCACGCGGAGTGTCACAGAGTAGAGCAGAGTGGCGTAGAGTGGAGTGGCACGTCATAGAGAGGAGAGGAGTGGCGTGGCGTGTTATAGAGTGGCATGTCATAGAGTGTCTTAGAGTGGAGGGGCATATAGTGGAGTGACGTAGAGTGGAGTGGCATGTCCAAGAGTGAAGTGATGTGTCATTTAGTGTAGTGGCATGTTCAAGAGTGGAGTGGCGTGTTGTAGAGTTGAGTGGCGTGAAGTGTCGTAGAGTGGAGTGGCATGTCATAGAGTGGAGTGGCGTGCCGCATGTCATAGAGTGAAGTGGCATGCCGTAGAGTGGAGTGGCGTGTCGTAGAGTATCTTTTGACAAATATACATTTTTTTATATTTCAATAGGTACTGTGGTATCTTCTAGATATTTTAGTGAGAGTACTGCGGCAATCCGTAAACTTTTGTAAACATATATAAATCTATGTTTCACTTCCGCTACAGAGTTTGCTAGAATGCCTCATTTCTTCCGCAACATTAAAACAAGACTAATGACCTATATTTCACATTAATACACAAAAAAGGCAAAGTGGTCTAAACAATATGGCTGCCTTTTCATTTTGCATGGGCTTTCATTAACCAATCACAATGTGTGTCGTCATAGCCGCGGTATACCATGAAGGAACCAATGTACATCGCAGCCTAATATATCAATACGTTTTCGTCCCTTGTCACTTGAAAATTACTGAACCAATTTAGATAAAATAAGAAAAAGGACCCTTTCCACACCATATTCATGCTAAATTTCATGAAAATCCGTTCAGTCATATTCCCGCTACGCCTGTTTAAAAAGTCTATGGAAAATGCATTGGTGGAAAAACATGTGTTGGGACGCCCTTATTTTTTTTCATCCCCTTAACTAATCTCCATGAAACTTTGCATTATTAGCCAATGTAGAAAAATGTATAGATCTGAAGGAATAGGTCTGCAGGGTTTCATGGAGATTCATCAAATGGTGGCTACGTTTTTATCAATAAAAAATCTCTCAGAATCTTAACTATAACACTATAACTACAGACTGGCAACCTGTATATATATATATATATATATATTTATGACAAGGTAGGTCTCCTCCATTTAAAGTAGACACGAGGGACACAGCGGAGCAAGGTATGGCAGCTTTAATGATCTGTATGGCATGACGAGTTTCGGTTAATACCTTTTTCAAATGCCGTTAGTTTCTGGTTTGACTGCTGCAAAGTCTTAAAATAGTCCCGCCTCTCCCGCCAATGGAGAGGGCTCACCTGTCTCACATTCAGTCCCTGAGCCGCGTTGTGGTTCAAGGTCAAGACTCCAACTCCCACAAAGCAGCGTAATGAACAGCCGGAAAGTGGAATTCATGCAGCTTTGATGTTGTTTGCTTGCTGTGAGTAGAAGTCTGAATGCGAGCATGATGAAGGTAGATTCGCAGCGCAGATCTCAAGAAAGCTGCCTCCCATGCCCCAACTTCCAGCCGCACTTCACCAATATATATATATATATATATTTATCTCGCACATACAGGAAGGGATGTCCGCACTCTCAGGTTGTGCCGCAGTGGGGTTTAATTATGTGCGATTGACTGACGGCTCGCTCCACCGCCATCCCGCGCCACTTGCCTCGGGCCACAGATCCTAGCAGGAGCGTCTTTGTGTGTATATATATATATATATATATATATATATATATATATATATATATATATATACATATCCACAATGTGATCCCTTTGATCAGTGCGCTCTCGCAGCGGTGCTCAGCGTGGGGGCCGGATCCTGGCCCCTGATTCAATTTTACACACAAGGGACGCGGCACTCAGGAGTGAAGATTATTCAAATGAGTTTATTTGCACAACTCAACCAACGCGTTTCAGCCCTCTCACGGCTTTGCTCACGGTTAGTGAGTCCTTTCTTTGTTGCACTATTTAAACCCAGCTGGCCTCAATGTGGCATTCTGGGACATGTAGTGCGTTACATTCAACAATACATTATTTACAGAAAGGAAATATAACTGTTATTGTTATTTTCAATGGAGGCGAGTTAGTTGTTAGAGGCATACTTATATTATCTCATGATTTAGTATCCTGCGACATTACAATTATTACCAATTTAACACACATCATTGATTTTTATGATGTTTTAACAAGATGACTTGAATTTCCGAGTTTAGTACTCAACATTTGTTTTTTAGACACATTTTATACTAGACACATATTTTACTGAGTTTTTAACAGGATCTAGTATCCTGTAGGAAATAACATTTTAAAAACCTTCAAAATCACAAAAAAAACAAAGGTTATTGGGACATTATAGATAGGAAATAACATTAAAAACATAGAAATTCACTGAAAAACCAAAGGTTACTGGAACATTATAGTTAGGAACTATAATTAAAAAACCTTAGCAATTCACTGAAAAAACAAAAGTTACAGGGACATTATAGTTAGCCTCAGATTGTACACGCACAAAACCATAGAAATTCAGCAGTTATAGTTACATTAGCTAACTATAACTTATGCCCCCGTAATCCACTGTTTATGACCTCAGATACTACATCACTGATGACATGATCAGCGACATCATTCATGACATATCAAATGACATCACTGATGACATTCCAAAAACTATGAATCAGCTGCTGCTGGCCAGGGCTCAGTTTGAGTAGTTTACACAGAATCCCGTTAGGATCACAGGTTTGGACATCAGTAGTGGTCTTCTCTCTTGGAACTCACCTAAATAGTTATTCAGGATGCACCAATTTGCAGTGTGTGGCGCCCTAGTTGCTACAGTAAAAAAACAGGAAGACGTTCTTGGGAAAAAAGCAGGAAAATGGCAGAATATCAGATGCACATAATGTCTGGGACTATTGTTCCTGCAAACACAAATAATAGGTGACATATACTCAAAATTAGAGTAGTAATTGCATACATGAAAAATTTAACTAATCAACTAAGTTGTCATTTAATGCTGACTTGAGAAGCAAGTGAAAAATCGGAAGTGTCAAAAGAGCCAAAGACTATTACAGAAAATGTAAAAAACATCATCAAAGGGAGGCACACAGACATAAATTCTTAGCAACCCTACTGGTGCCTGAGAACAATTGCTCTTGTATCATCTCAGCCCATAACTGTGTGCCATAGGATAGTGTTGAAGTTTTGGCCATGGTGTTTTGTTTGCAGAACAGTCTCAAATTTACATATCTGAATCTGTGTTGAATGCCAATTCCACTTCTGGAGTTTCTGGTTGATATATCCAGGGTAGTTTAATCCTATAAAGCTGATTATCACTCACACCTTGAGATCTTCAGAAATTACTATTCTATATATTTCATAAGGTCCACCAAATCTGTGTACAGAATTAGGTGCCAGACGACATCGATCACAATCAACTGGTGAGCCGAGGATGTCTTACTTTCGATGCTTATATTTGTTCATTTATAATAACTAATTCAAACTCTTCGTAGTGATGATTTTGTTCTTCGCTCTCCTCGTTGGTTCGAATCACAGTCACTCCCTCGTTAAGTCGTATTGATGGTTGTTCTTACTGTTGTGGACACTACACCACTGTCTTTTGATCTTGTTCCATGTTCTCCCGCCTTTCGTTCTTTGTTGTTTTGTAGTTTATTCTACTTTTTCCTTCTCAGTTCTGTTTCGCTATCTGTTCATTTTAGTATTTTGCCTGTTTTTGCACTTTTCTTGCCTTTCTTCTTCCATCTGTTGGTCTTTTTCCTAATTTATGACTCACGCTTTTCTCTGTTATTGAATCACATCCATGCTTTTTGTCTCTGTTGATCTTACTCCTAATTCTCATTCTTGACTATTCTTTTTGATAGGTCTTATTCTTTACTCTCCGCCTCTTTTTTATTCCAATAGTTGCCTCTAATGTACTTATTGATGATTTTGTTGCATAATGCGTTACTGTACTGGGCTTCCTGCGGTTCTTTTTCCAGATTCTCATTTCCGTTCTTGTTTCAATTACTTAGTTTTATAGTTCTGTTTCTCTTCCTGTCTCTTGACTCTCCCCCTCATTCTATAGACCCTATTTTTAGATTCCCTTCATGATCTTGCTCCTAATTCCCCTACCTACTTATTTAACTAATTTGTCTACTGTAAATACACTACGTTGGGTCACAATACAATTTATACAAAAACAAAATACAAACATAAAGTTATGTTTCTATCTAACACAGGAAAATGTTGATTTTTAACTATTGGCCTGTCTGTTATGATCTCACCTCTCTAAGAGAGCAGAGGAAAGTTTAGGCTCTGTGTTCACTGCCCATTCAAATCCTTACATTTCTATTGGGAGGGAGGTCCTTAAGTTAACCCCTAAGGGATCAGAGGAAAGGCAGCAGTCCTTGAATGTTCAATTATTACCACTCTGTCTAGAGGGTTAGAAATGAGATCGGGATGTGTGTTCATTCAATACATAGCCTTTTTTAAGAAAATGATCTACCCCTTTAAGATGGTAATTAAGGCCCTATTCTCGTTGCCTATTTAATCTTTGGTCTTTATGTTGAAAAGTTTTTCTTTCAAAGGCAGGTGTGTCAAACTTAGGTTTAGGAGGACTGGATGCATGCCATAATTTTGGGATTACTAATGAATGTATTCATTATTTCTAGTTTGATTGATGATTGAGTGTACATTCATCCTTGTTGATATCCATAAAGTCTGGCATAGGCATTTGGACAAAATATTGAGTTTTAAATATTGAGTTACAGAAATACCGGAAAAAAATATTGGGATACAAAAATATGATGCAGAAATAAAGTAGTCAAGAGTATCGATTTTTTCAGGTAAGTAATATCGTTGTTAATAATATTGCTGCTGTTAATATCGTTTTCAATAATACAGTTGTGAAAAATATATTTTTTTTTATTATATGTATGCATTTTAGTTTATACATTAATTTTACGTTACTGTTGTTTGTATAATTGTTAATAATATTTTTAATTGTAGTTTGCAATTTTAAGTGAATTATCATTTTTAATTTATTTGCTAACAGTAATTTATAGTGTCATTGCGGGTTGCTAGGTTTTTAGGTGTATAGGGTGGGAAGTTATTTAAGTATTTTACATTGATTATTAATTATGTAAATTGCATAATAATTATCTTTTTAAAGTTGTATATCAGGTGCAGGCTGCTGGGCTTGTAGCGGTATAAGGTGGGAAGTTAATTAAGTCATAATTAATTAACAATTAATTATCAATTTATTATTAATAACTTAATTGGTTTTTAATTATGCAAATTGTGTAATAGTTATATTTTTTAGTTAAATATTAGATGCAGGCTGCTGGGTTTGTAGAGTTATAGGGTGGAAATTTATTTAAGTAATAATTAATAAACAATTAATTATTAATTTATTATTAATTATTCAATTGATTATTAATTATGTAAATTGTGTAATATTTATATTTTTAAGTTATATATTAGGTGTGGGCTGCTGGGTTTGAAGGGTATACAGTGGGAAGTAAATTAAATAATAATTAAATAACAATTCATTAATAATTTATTAATAATCATTTAATTGATTATTATTTATATCAATTGCGTTATACTTATTTACTTATTTTAAGTGTGGGCTACTAGATTTGTGGGGTTATAGTGTGGGAAGTTAATTAAGTAATACATTTGTTGTAAATTTATAGGGCTATTTACATATTGTGGTTGAACTGAAGTACTTTACCTACTGCTGCACAGTCTGGAATGGAAATAGTAAATATCATCCCTCCAAAGTCCAACGCTTTCCCTACTGTTGCACAGCCTGCAACACTAACTTGTGCCCTAAGGTAACTATAACACGCGCCCCTGCCATGCACAGTTTTCTCATCAATAATTTTACAGCAAATGTTGCACTGATATTATCAATGATGTCATAGAAGATGTCATCCATGATGTAATATGTGCTGGGATGCCCCATTGCTGGGGCAGCCATGCGCTCTACAAATCTGGTAACATAACATAACATAACTTGTGGACCAGTGCATGGTGAGGGTGCGAGTTCTAATTACCTCAGGGCACGAGTTACAGTTACTTGACATAACTCTAACTATAACTGCTGGATTTCTATGGTTTTGTGTGTATAAAATCTGAACCTAAATATAATGTCCATGTAACCTTTGGTTTTAGAGGTTGCCAGTGGGTTTTTAGTGAATTTTTTAAGGTTTTATTAATTCTATTTCCTAACTATAATGTCCCTGCAACCTTGTGTTTTTTCAGTGAGTTTCTACGGTTTTTAATGCTATTTCCTAACTATAATGGTACTGTTTTTTTTTTTTTAAATGTTAAGTAATATTTAATTACCACAGGTTAATCCAACCACCACCGAGAACGGCCGAAGGGTCAAGCAAGGTATTGATTGATGTTTCGCCTTGTTATGGACATTGTACATAGTATTTAATGGTTATCCACATTAATTGTGATAGAGGTCGACACATTGTAAGATGGCCGATGCATGAGCTTCGTAATGTTAGGTCCTTCACCCTTCTTTCATGTCAATCACACCAAAGGATTTATGTGTGCTTTGGGGCAACACTGGTCACTTGTAATCAAGGCAGCAGGTACGCCGAAACTCGTCGAGTGCTTTTGTTAACTTGCACGGGGCCTAGTTTCTTTATTATGCAATAAAGAAGAAACCTTTACTAAGCAACCCCGGAGTACGTATCTCTCTTGCGGAATGGTTGAGAGAAGTGAATCAGCAGTTATATGGGTTCCTCACCCGGACGCACACCGAAGCCACCAGAGCTTCGGGACACGAGGATTGTGTGTTGAGATATATATATATATATATATATATATATATATATATATATATATATATATATATATATATATATATATACTACTGGCGGTCGCCAGTAGATAGTTATAGTTACAACCTATTATCCATAGGAAATCCGCGACATTCTATTTGAAATAACTCTCTTGCCGGTTGACGTATCTTCGCAAAATATTCAAACTTTATGGCCCGCTCCGGTCCGCTCCTACCCTGAAAGTCTCGGGGGATTCGTCAAGCGGGGCCGAGAAAAAGGGGGTCCCTAAACGCGTTTTCCCCATGCAATTTTCCATAGGAAACTTTAGACACGGCTACAGCTCGAACTGCTGAACGGAATTACACCAAATTTGGCAAAGAGGTAGTTCTTGGTTCAGAAAGAACCCTTTTTGTTAAATGGTGTAAATCCGTTCAGTAGTTGCTGAGAAAATCAAAAGTAAAAAGATAGATATATCTATGGCCGAGTAGGGTCCGTGTACCCTCAGCGCACCCTGCGCGCACCGTCCCGATCACGAGCTGCATGTTAATTGGCTGTCAGCTGGCTGTCAACATTCCGATTCAGGAAATGTTGGCAGCCATTTTGTCCCTCGGTAGAACCGAGGGACAGAAACAAGTGCGCAAAGCGCACAAAGAGGGCAGGGTAGAAACACCCTGACCCCCTAGGTCTGCTCAGGGGGTCCCACAAGGACCCCCTGGGCAAAATTTTTTTTTTTTTTAAATCGGCAGGATGCGCTCAGGGTGCGCGAATCCTGCCGAAAAAAATTAAAGCGCGGTCTCCGCGCTTCGATGCTAATTGGCCCCCGGGTGGGCCAAGTCCCGGGGGCATGCTGGGGGGGGTTAATTTTATGTGTGGGGGCCTCTAAGGGCCCCCAAGCCCCGGGGACCACCACCCCCGGGGCTTTATGTATAATGGTGCGGGAGGGCTCTGAGCCCTCCCGCAGCCCCGGGGACCGCCACCTCCCCGGGGCTTCTTTTTATTTTTGAAAAACCTGTGTGGGGGCTCCAGCCCCCACACGCCCGGGACCACCACCTTCCCGGGGCACTAAGAAAATTACAATGGGGGTCCGTTTTGGACCCCAAGCCCCGGGGACCACTACCTCCCGGGGCTTTCAAAATGTAAGGAGGGGGCCGCGCGGCCCCCCTCCTGGAGCCTGTGGTGGCCCTGGGGACCGCCACCCCCAGGGCCGGCTCCTGCAGTGTCCCGGGGTGCCTACCCCGGGACACTGCTGTTTGCAATGACAGGACGGGAGCCTCGCGGCTCCCGTCCTGTCATTGCAAACTGCTTTGGATATTGGAAGAGAGAGCAGGAAACCTGCTCTCTCTTCCAATATCCAAAGCTGATTGCTTTCCACATGGGGAGCAGCATGTTAGCTGCTCCCCATGTGTAAAAGCAATGCCGGCTCCCGTAGGGACACGGGGAGCCGGCGGGACTGTGGGGGGTTAGGGGACCCCCCACAGTCCCCAACGAGAGGCCAGGCCCCGGGGATGGGGTCCCCGGGGCCATAAGTGGCCACGGAGGGGGCCACGCAGCCCCCTCCCCAAAGGTAAAAAAAGTTTAAAAAAAAAGTGCAAGGCCGGCCCCGGGGATGGGGTCCCCGGGGCCTTAAATGGCCTGAGGAGGGGGCCACGCAGCCCCCCTCCAAATAAAAAAAAAGAGGCCATGCCCCGGGGGATGGGGTCCCCGGGGCCAATATAGGCCCAGGGAAGGGGGCCACGTGGCCCCCTTCCCGTTTTTTTTTTTAATTTTAATTTTAAAAAGGGGTAAGGCCCTGGGGGATGGGGTCCCCAGGGCCTAAAAATAGGAAAAAGGAAGGGGGGCCACACAGCCCCCCTTCAGGGGGAAAAAACGATCGGGCCCGCAGGCCCCGCCCCTTCCTTCACCACTCTGCAAACGCGCCCTGGCGTGTTTGCAGAGGGGAACGAATTCCCCTTGAATACTGGGGGTCCCTGGGGCCAACTAGCCCACCAGGAACCTCCAGTATGCACCAGGGGCTGCCTTGCAGAGAGGTGTACAGAGGCCACGCCCCTTTTACACCTCTCTGCAACGCAGCTCTGTGGCGCTTTTTGGAGGTATATGGTGGGCTAGTTGCACCCCAGGGACCCTCAGGATTCAAGGGAGTTAATCCCCGACTTAAAACGAGCCACGGGGCGCGTTTGCACAGTGGTGAAGGGAGGGGGCGGGGCTTCAGGTGACATGTGTGCAAACAGGCCCCGTGGCGCGTTTTAAGATGGGGAATTAAATCCCCTTCAATCCTGAGGGTCCCTGGGGGCCAACTAGCCCAACAGGTACGTCCAGAAAGCGCCACAGAGCTGCATTGCAGAGAGGTGTAAAAGGGGTGTGGCCTCTGTACATGTCTCTGCAACGCAGCCCCTGGCGCATACTGGAGGTTCCTGGTGGGCTAGTTGGCTCCGTAGGGACCCTCATGATTCAAGGGGACTTAATCCCCCAACTTAAAACGCGCCACGGGGCGCGTTTGCACAGATGTCACCTCAGGCCCCGCCCCCTCCCTTCACCATTGTGCAAATATTCCTCTAAAATCAGCCGAAATACGAATTCTGATTTACTCACCTGTTATCAGGAGAGACCTCAGTGCTGCATCTTTGCGCCCCGTACCGATCCTGAAAAGTAATTCTAACCGTACTTACCAGTAACTTGAATTTCCTTCCATAGGCTAACATTGACTGGTTTCACTTGGAAATTCTTCTAAGTGTGGAGTTTTGGAACTTTATAATATTCCTCTAAAATCAGCCGAACTACGAATTCCGATTTACTCACCTGTTATCAGGTGTGAACCCAGTGCTGCATCTTTTAGCCCAGCACTGACCTTGAAAAGTAATTCTAACCGTACTTACCAGTAACTTGAATTTCCTGCCATAGGCTAACATTGACTGGTTTCACTTGGAAATTCTTCTAAGTGTGGAGTTTAGTAATCCATAAAGTAACTAATTGCATTTAACTAGAAATTCACATTGAGCTCAATGTTGCATTGTGTTTGAAATTGTGTTGCCCATTGCAACAACTGTAACTACTGTACTTAAAAGTCTATTGCCTATTTGCAAAGTATTTAAACTAAAGTAATTCATTCTGAGAAAGTATATTTTGTAATGTAATGTATAATGTAATTACAATGTAATTTAAAAAATAAAATATCTAAAAATAAATAGTTTAAAAAAATGTAGTAAATCAGTATCAAAAAAATAAATATAACAATTAATACAATTAAAAAATTGTCATTTACAAAACCTTTGAAATTCACTGAAAAAAACCATAGGTTTCAGGCACGTTATAGTTAGAAATTAGCATTTAAAAAACCTTACAAATTCACTGAAAAAACCATAGGTTTCAGGCACGTTATAGTTAGAAATTAGCATTTAAAAACCTTTGAAATTCACTGAAAAAACCATAGGTTTTAGGGACAGTTATAGTTAGTTGGACATTGCACTCGTACAAAACCCGTGAAATTCCCCCGTTATAGTTAGTTCAGCTAACTATAACTCGCGCCCGCAATGCACTGCTGATGACGTCACATATTACATCACTCATGACATGATCAGTGACATCACTGATGACATCACTGATGATATCTCAAATGACATCACTGATGACATCATCCATGTGATAATTTCATGCATCTTCTCACACCCTAATATAACTTTTGATACACCCACTCTAAATTACAGACTGCCATTCGCAAAACCATACACACTCCAATACCAATAACTATATACCCACTCACTGATTCTTAGGTCTACACACACACATCTACTCACTCACCCGTCCAGTCACTCATACTTACAGTCACTCAGTACAGGACTATCCTATGCACTCATACACCTATATAAACACTCACACACTGCCACTCATCCATAGAGGTACTCACACACCTAGTCAGTCATGCAAAAAATTAATCACACACCCATTTACTCACCTATAGAGTTATACACACACCAGCTCACTTACTCATACAAATACTAGCACATTCTTACGCTTTTATACAATAACTGATACAAGCACACACGCATCCATACAGCTACTCTCACAATCACACACTCTCACTTATAGCCTTTTAAATACTCTAAAACACATATATACTGCCTTTTACATATGTAGTTACTCGCACATGTACCACTGAGATATACATTCACTCACTAACACACCCATACACACACTCACCCACCCATACAGTCCATCACAGACGCACTCTTCAAATCATGCACCCAGTGAATCACCCACTCACACATCTATGTACAGAGTCGCACACACCCCACCCACACAAACACTCAGGCACCCATACAGATACTCAGACAACCAATCAATAACTCATATAGACACTCATGTAGCTATTCACAAACCCATGCAGCCACTTACACAGCAACAGACAGACGGATACAGACATTCACCCAGTTTAGTCACTAACCCATGCATTCAGTAAGATACGCTTAATCACTCACTTATACAGTTAGTCACGCACCTACTAAATCATCCATACAGACACTTATACACCCACTCATTCTTCAATACGCCTTTCCCTATATATATTAAAAATATTTAAACTTTACAGAAACACAGTCACTAGATGATGTCATCAGTGATGTCATTTGAGATGTCATCAGTGATGTCATCAGTGATGTCACTGACCATGTCATGAGTGATGTAATATGTGACGTCATCAGCAGTGCATTGCGAGGCGCGAGTTATAGTTAGCTGAACTAACTATAACGGGGAATTTCACGGGTTTTGTACGAGTGCAATGTCCAACTAACTATAACTGTCCCTAAAACCTATGGTTTTTTCAGTGAATATATATATATATATATCGCTGATTGCAAACATTCCTGAACCTCCTGATGCGGCGAAAAGGAACGAGCGAACTCCTCTTAGTGGCAAAATGAAAAGAATTTTTATTTCTCTCTACTGCCTGCCATGACGCGTTTCGGCCGGTACAACGGCCTTGATCACATATATATATATATATATATATATATATATATAGCAAAACGTCCCGCTCTCTGAAGAATAAAAGCAGGCACCAGCAACCAGGAAACAGTGAGGTTTTTATTTTAGGCAGAGATGATCGCTAGACGATGCGTTTCGGTGGACACAGCCACCTTGTTCACATAGCGCGGCCGCCATTGACAGGCCCTTAAGTACCACTTGAGTTACCAGACTAAAACGTAGACACAGAAAACATACTGTGCGCACTCAAACATTAAGAAGTGAAAAAGGCTGACAATAATAAAAATTATATAAATGACATGCATTATTCCATATATAGATAGATACTTTTTACAGTATTAAAATTTTTAAATAACCCAGCAAATGTAATAAAATGTCAAATATATATTTTTAATAATATTATTACATCATATAAATGTATATATATATATATATATATAAATATACACACGCATATATGTATATATATATATGAGTGTATTTATATAGGTATATATTTATAGATAGTATTAAATATTATTGTAATTTATTTAATTTACATTACATAAATGGTATATATTGAAATGTTTAAGACTTACTATTTTTATATATGTATGTATATATATATATATATGGCACACAACAGAAACGGAGCCCACAGCTTCGGCATCACTTCATGCTGAGACTTTATTGCTCTGGTTAGCGTGGCAGCAAAAAACAACTCTAAAATACCTTACGCGTTTCGGCGCACAGCGCCTTGCTCACAGGTGAGTTGGATTAGTTTTATGTCCAAGTGGTCATGTGATCCTTGCTTTCGACCACAGTTCCCAGAATGCATTATTATTCAAATTTTTAAGCTGGGCTTGACCTCGTATTATACTGTGCATTAGTAGCGTTATCCTTTAGTCAAAGTCCAATTATTTGCTATTTTACACACTGCATTCAGGAAAAAAAATTTAAAGAAGCATAGTTCACTTCGCTGCTACGCACTGGGTACTTGCTTGACTTGAAAACACGAAGTCCGTCAGAAAGAGGACGACTCCTCCTTCGTTTCCCTTTCGCTTGTATCAACACCGAATAAGCTTGGAAATCCACTTTTGGCTGGTGTGACATAGCGCGAGTCATGCCCCCTCTGTTTAATGTACATACATTGCTCCACTTTACCGGGGGCCTCCAACTCTGTAGGGCGGGCTCTCAGGCAGGAATGGAGAATCCTGTTTGAAATTTGGCACACAAAAGAAACGGAGCCCACAGCTTCGGCATCACTTCATGCTGAGACTTTATTGCTCTGGTTAGCGTGGCAGCAAAAACAACTCTAAAATACCTTACGCGTTTCGGCGCACAGCGCCTTGCTCACTAGGTGAGTTGGATTAGTTTTATGTCCAAGTGGTCATGTGATCCTTGCTTTCGACCACAGTTCCCAGAATGCATTATTATTCAAAAATTTTTTAAGCTGGGCTTGACCTCGTATTATACTGTGCATTAGTAGCGTTATCCTTTAGTCAAAGTCCAATTATTTGCTATTTTACACACTGCATTCAGGAAAAATGTTTTAAAGAAGCATAGTGCACTTCGCTTCCACGCACTGGGTACTTGCTTGACTTGAAAACACGAAGTCCGTCAGAAAGAGGACGACTCCTCCTTCGTTTCCCTTTCGCTTGTATCAACACCGAATAAGCTTGGAAATCCACTTTTAGCTGGTGTGACATAGCGCGAGTCATGCCCCTCCGTTTAATGTACATACATTGCTCCACTTTACCGGGGGCCTCCAACTCTGCAGAGCGGGCTCTCAGGCAGGAATGGAGAATCCTGTTTGAAATTTGGCACACAAAAGAAACGGAGCCCACAGCTTCGGCATCACTTCATGCTGAGACTTTATTGCTCTGGTTAGCGTGGCAGCAAAAAACAACTCTAAAATACCTTTCCTGAATGCAGTGTGTAAAATAGCAAATAATTGGACTTTGACTAAAGGATAACGCTACTAATGCACAGTATAATACGAGGTCAAGCCCAGCTTAAAACTTTGAATAATATGACCACTTGGACATAAAACTAATCCAACTCACCGGTGAGCAAGGCGCTGTGCGCCGAAACGCGTAAGGTATTTTAGAGTTGTTTTTTGCTGCCACGCTAACCAGAGCAATAAAGTCTCAGCATGAAGTGATGCCGAAGCTGTGGGCTCCGTTTCTTTTGTGTGCCAAATGTCAAACAGGATTCTCCATTCCTGCCTGAGAGCCCGCCCTGCAGAGTTGGAGGCCCCCGGTAAAGTGGAGCAATGTATGTACATTAAACGGAGGGGGCATGACTCGCGCTATGTCACACCAGCCAAAAGTGGATTTCCAAGCTTATTCGGTGTTGATACAAGTGAAAGGGAAACGAAGGAGGAGTCGTCCTCTTTCTGACGGACTTCGTGTTTTCAAGTCAAGCAAGTACCCAGTGCGTGGCAGCGAAGTGCACTATGCTTCTTTAAAACATTTTTCCTGAATGCAGTCTGTAAAATAGCAAATAATTGGACTTTGACTAAAGGATAACGCTACTAATGCACAGTATAATACGAGGTCAAGCCCAGCTTAAAAATTTGAATAATAATGCATTCTGGGAACTGTGGTCGAAAGCAAGGATCACATGACCACTTGGACATAAAACGAATCCAACTCACCTGTGAGCAAGGCACTGTGCGCCGAAACGCGTAAGGTATTTTAGAGTTGTTTTTTGCTGCCACGCTAACCAGAGCAATAAAGTCTCAGCATGAAGTGATGCCGAAGCTGTGGGCTCCGTTTCTTTTGTGTGCCAAATTTCAAACAGGATTCTCCATTCCTGCCTGAGAGCCCGCCCTGCAGAGTTGGAGGCCCCCGGTAAAGTGGAGCAATGTATGTACGTATATATATATATATATATATATATATATATATATATACATACATATACACATTAAAATTATATATATATTTTTTTTAACGATATTGGTGGGAAACTGTATTTTGTTTCGATATTTTTGTACTTACCATTGTAAGTTTGTAAGTATAGGGAAGCAATATTTTTGTAATTGATATTTTTGACACCACATTTCTGTATCTCAATTTTGTTGTATTCGATATTGTGTCAGTGATTCCTGACATATATACAGACCAAGAAATGACTCTGTTGGCAGAGTCATCCATCAAAAGGTTCAAAGAAAGATTAGCTTCCACGCTCATTCACTTTTTTGGCATTTCCATTGAGTGAATCACAACTCAAATGTACCGAAGAAGTCTAACTTTGAGCGGGAAGTTTGGAGGTGCTCTAGACAGTGTTTATTCAATCTTAAGTTGTAATATTTATGGGTCAGGCATGAAAGGGAAATGAGGTGAGTTAGTTGCATTGGTTTCAGACCTAGCCCCGGATGTTCTGGTGTGTTTATGCACCTTCAGCTGCACAGGCTTTGCCCACAGTCATTCACTGTGACGAATTGAGTCCTGACCCATTTAGCCCCCATACATGTTTTGCTTTCAGACCACCCAGAAGTTGGATTTCTGCCGCAAGTGAGTCCCGCTAACTGATTCTCACTCACTATAAACTTTGGCAAAATCCTTTTGAATATTAAATCACCAGTGCCTGCCTTTTAAAATAAGGTCAGCTACTGCACAGCTGGAGTAAGAGGGTCTGGGCTGGTTACACATGATCACATGTGCACATTCAAGTGCACACATGTATGGGCTGAGTAAGTGAGACTGCTGTCTAAATCAGCCTGGTATCTGTGACAAGTAGCCTGTCACAGAAAGGACTTTTAATAAATTGTTTATGGCATGATGTGAAGTTCTAATAATTCAATTGGGCATCAAAAAATAAACACCCCCATTACATATTAACTATAGTGTGAGTCCACATTCCTTCACTGTAAATCTGTAGTGCTTTACTATAGTCACACTCTTGGCAAAACGGGCACCAAAATAACAGCTTTGCATTGGCTGAAACTAGAGGCATGTTTAACATCGCTTTCTAGGGGTAAATAATGGGTTGGCATGCAAATGCATTATTTTGCCCTATCTGCACTCCTTTGCATACTTTGGGTTTTGGTGAAATTTCTCTTAGCAAGCCCTTAATTAGACTTGAGCTTTGAACTACCCTGCTAGGTTAGGTTAATTACTTTGATGGCCAGCAGGTAGATCAAAACCTTCCCTACACAGTAGGCCCATTGGGAGGGGATTAAGCCAGTTCATGGGAGAAGATGAAGGTGATGGTTAAATCTGTTTAGGTTATTTGTATTCACACTGCAAGCCAAGCCTGAGCATGTTTTTCACAGATAAACACTAGAGGTGCAGCCAGATTTCTGTCTTAATTCTATTCTATTCTATGGCTCCTTTGAAGTATTGATGGGAAGGAACCACTTTGACAGTAGCATTTGGGTGCTGGCTTAAATCTTTCAGAAAGCTCTGACCATTGACCACTTGAGGCTGCCATTTTGAAAAGTCTCAAGATGCTGCATAGGAGAGTTTGGAAAGTGGTGGAGTGATGGTAGGAAAGTGAATTATTATTTGGGGTGAATTATAGTTTACCTCAAGTAATAAAGTCACAGACCTGTTAAGTCCAGTCAATGGTTTCAATAATTTAAGCCTGATTTCACCTTGTCTTCTCTGTGCCTGGTAGCTGTGGCACAGAGCGGACAGGCTTAACCTAGAGAAAATGTATAACGCATTTAGAAGTACCAAAACTGTTAAAAAGTCAAAGACATCACACAATACAAATCCTAGACTAATTTATAAAAAGAGAGAAAAATGTAATAAACAAAAAGGACCAAACAATGAAAATAATAAAGAGAACTAGAGAGATGAATTTATAAAGATTTAAGTGGAAAATCACCAAAAAATAATGCACCCAATGTAAGTCAAAGGACGCTGTAAACCAAGATCAAGGTGCCATTTCAGGCCGACCTCAATGTTGCCAGGGTCGGATGCACCAAGTGGATTAGTCCCAGTGAAAGTCTGGAAGCATAAAAGCCAAAAATGTGTCTAAGTCCCTATGCAGAAAATAACTTTGTCACATTTTGAAAGAAACACCCCTCCCACAACTACCCCATGCAGGACCCCATTGAAATGGAAGCCACTGCTATAGAAATGAAGGATGGATATCCAGTGCAGAATGGGGCACCATTGTTTTAACGGATACGCTGGGACCTCTGAAGCTCTGGAACTCTGCAGGTAAAGTTTTCAAAGGTTTCCAAACCACAAGAGTAGACTTCTAAGAACTCCAGGACATCAGGTGAGTCACTCAGAGGGTCTCAGGAAGAGGCCAACAGCAGTATCCAGTCCAGATCCAGTATCACTGGTCATCTAGGCACTTTAGGAAAAAAGCCTCTTCCATATTGTTGTGTCCCTGTAGCCAGTTTACCCTTGGATTTCACCTCTTTTGGTTACAGGTGGGAGCAGGTTCAGCCCTTCAGGTGTCGTCACAGTTCTTAAACAGCAGGTGCTTCTGTTCTTTCAGAGGTCCAGAGAATGTTCTAAAGAGGGGGGCCTTGGGATGCCACATTGATGGCTGGCACTATCTAATGGTTGGAAGTGACTCCTGGGCAACTCATGACTAGTGGGGTAAATGATCCAAGGGGAACCCCTACCTACTATTTCAGTTACCAAGTGCCATGTTCCAGTCAATGCCAATATGGCTGAAGTCTTCAGACACACTAAACTTGGGCTATGAAAGCTGGTGGTGTGTATAGGAGAGTACTATGGAAATCACCTGTGTCCTCTCACATCTAACACTAAAATCCAGTTTGATACATTCTCTGAACCCATAGCAAAACATGAGACAGAAGTCTGGTAAGCAAAGGCAGGGTCCTTCTGCAACCAGACAGGGGATACACATGGAAATTACTGTGGTCCTGTTTGATCACTGTTTGATCACTTTCAAGGGTGCAGATGTTTTACATGTGCCTCAGATAAACCTGTTAGACAGTATTTGGCACCGGTGTAGCCAACAGGAGGGGCAATAGCCTCTATTTATGAAGGTTCCGCGAAGCTCAAAGGAGTCATCCCTACACATTCAGGTCGACCTGTCAAAGAGGTCTGTGCTTTAGCTCCTGGAAAGAATTTTACACCTCGGCAAGGTCACACACTTGACTGACAGCTGCTGGAGAGCTAATGTAGATTGGCCTCCAGGACCTTCAGGCAGGGGAAAAGTACCTTTCCCAAATTTACTTTTCCTAAATATTTATTAAAAATCCAACTTCATCATGGAATTAGGCTTTTAAAAAATAATAAATAGAGCTGTTGAAGTATTTTTCTAGCTGATCCCAAACATGAGATTGCAAAATTAATATTTTGATCTGTTCTGGTGTTTTTTTATAGGGCAGCCAAGGCTTTTCACAGTAAAAATAGATTTGGAGGGCTTGTCAATACGGGGAAATGGTAACATTATATTTTACATGTCGCATTTTTAAATACCATGTGCCCTGCCTTGTGGGCTACAAGGCCTACATAGGTGTGACTTATTAATATTTAAAAGAAGGGTCCTCCGCTGTCAAAAAGGTTATTTTGACAGGTTGTGCTTCAAGTATAAACTCCAGCAGCCATGTGTTCCATGTCACAATAGTGGGTGTCACATTAAGTGCTGCAGTTCACAGGTTACATTTAACTCTTCTTGTCATAATTGTAGTTTCTACACCATATACTATAGCCTTATAAGAATTTGTATCAAGCCAGTCAGGGATTAGCCGATTCTACATAAGTTAGAGGTCAGAGCACATACACAGTGTGCAGAGCCTAAAAACCAGCAATAAAATTCAGTAAAATATGGGAGTGACCACACTGAGGGGCATTTTCTCACAGTGATGATGTGTCATCTTTGGTATGAACAGGAATACCCACTCTCTGGATCTGTCCACCCCTACTTAAATAACCTCATGCAAGGGAAAAACAGAGAGAAGGGCTTGATTCTGCAGGAGCCAAGGACAGATGGACCCTTCATTGATGAACCACTTTTCACTGTAGTGGGACACTCTGGACGTGTACAGACTTGGACTCTGTGTATCTGTCTCTCTACAGCCAGTGACAATGTCTCCCCACTCACTCTGGGAGAGTGTAGAGGGTGGACTTGCTGAGAACCTGGAGTTTAAGATTACCCTGGAATGTTTGTGGTCTGTACCTGTTGGGGGTGATCCCTAAAGGGGGACCAATGGCTCCTGATAGACACCTATGCACCTTGCAAGTGGCCAGGAAGCTGTGGGGCCTGGGGCATGCAGACATGTAGGGTACGTTTCCTTGAGGGCCATGGGATCCTACAAAGGAAGACCCTGTGCCAAGGAGCGGGTACTAGAAGCCCAAACAGAGTAGCAGGTTCTGGGTGCTGCCAAGGAGCTTTAAAATCAGACTTTAAGGAGCTAAAAAGGCAGGAGGGCAGGCCCTGAGCCCTAGCTCACAAGAGAGAGACAGGAGAAACATCAGCTTCTAAAATTAACCAAACATTAAGAGACAAGGAGGCCTAAAATGGGCAATCTTGGTGGATAGAGCATGCCATCACAGGAGCAAAACAAGCCAATAGCCCTGTGTGCGCTCTTAATTTTTTTACCTGCCTGGTGGGTCTCCAGTGCCGCCAGGCAGGAAAAAGCAGTACTGTGTCTCATGGTTTTAGAATCTAACTCCTCTGGGAAGGGACAGGGCCTTGATGGATTATCCAATAACAATGGGGCAAATAGCACTCTCCTCTTTGTCCCTTGTCCACCCCAGGGAATGACCAGTGACATGGGGAAAGAACCAGTCATCTTGCAAACTGACTTGCGACAAGGAGAAATAGGCCTGGGAAGCCCAATGGTCTTGTAGTGATGGCCCAAGAGATGGGGGCACTAACGACTGAAAGAATTGTGGTGCACTCTCCCAAACAGAAACGGGAGAGCTGGAATACTGTTCTCCCCTACCCACACTCATGGGGTGTGCCAGGAAGGACAGGAGAGTGGATGCAGCCAGCCCTACACCAACGCACGAGAGCTGTGCAGAGCAGAGGGACCTAGGGGCTGTGGAAGCTTGTCTGTGGTCCCCAGCAAAAAGCACTGCAGGTGTCTCACTTGGGGGTGGGGCATCCAGCTTAAAACAAAAAGGATCACATCGAGAGCAATTTGTAAAAACCAAAAAAGGAAATCAATTGTGCTTCGGAAAGCAAGGAAAAGGAAGCCATCAGGAAAGGAAGCCCTCAGCACAAGGAGCTCACCTTAATACCCTAAGGTAACATAAAAGTTGCATATCACCATAAGGGGTGTTCCAGGAGGAACAGAGGAAACTTCAATGATATAACATGACTCTAAAAGATTGCCAAGAGCCTGCAGGCCCCTACTGAAGACCCTAAATCATTCTTGAGTAGCCATCCTACATCTAGTAGGTCATTACAAGAGTGAACTAGAGAGACTTTTCAGCTTTCTTTTAGTACTCTTAGAGCTGGGGATTTACCTTTTTTGTTTCTTGTTTGCAGTGATCCCCTTTTTCTAGATCCAGCAACTGCTTTGAAACATGCATACAATTTAAAGAAAGACTCATACACTGCACTCTATCAAACATTGAAATCTTTATTGATAGTAACAGTGATGTATTGCACTTATTGTTGCATGTCGTAGAAAGGTGGTCCCATTATGAAATGTTTTACTAGTGATTGAAATGTACCATATATTTCTGCCTTTATGTATTGTGTTGACACCCTGACAAAGGCATGAGGCCTAATTTCTATTAAATGCACCCACTATACTGTGTTTGGTTCATGGGGAGGTGTATTGTGTGTTTAGGGTTCAGGGCCTGCTGGTGTGCAGACTGTTAGATGTGCCTCCAGTGCTGGGTGGCACATGGTATATTTAAGAAACTTCCTGATCTGTGGGACCTTTCATTATTGGGCAACCCCTGTTGGTTGTGAGACCCTTTAGAGGGTGTCACCAATAGGCATTTCCCCCTGTCATTGTATATATATATTTGCAAATGTGTGTGTTGTATTTAGTAATGTATGTAATAAAGTCCTTTTATGTTTTCTAAGAAAAAGCATTGACTGGACTGTGATTTATTAAGTGTTGTTTATTGTGTTGCTGAGTGTGGAGTCTTTAACCCATAACACCCCACCTGAATAAGCCTTGGACTGCTCTGTTTATCTACCCTAACAGTGAAGTGCTTAAGTTGGGTACTTAATGCCAGGTTAAGGGCTCCACAGTGTGGGGGCCCCAGAAGACTATTGGTAAAAGACTCTGTTTGTTAGAATTGGGGCCCTGTGTTCCCTATCTGCCCTTAGACTCTCTGACCCAGATTCCTTACACTTACAATATATAGTACATCATCCTAATTACTGAATCTCTTGACATGCTGTGTAGCTCTATTGTCTATATACAAATATGCCACCATTCATGGATCCGCCCTGTACCCTGGCCTGCATACAAGATCCTAGTAGGCCCTAGTGGGCTATGTGTGACGCCTCAGCAAAAGTCATATTGCAAGTACCAAAATGCATTTAATGGGCTAACACGTACACAGAATTGTTCATACCTAGTTTTGCAGCTGTTAGCTCATAAAAGCCAGACTTTTTGGATTGGGAGGTGGTGGGGGTGGCGGTGATGGAAGCGGTGGTAGTGATGTTGGTAGTTGTAATGGTAGTGATAATCATAATGGTGGTAAATGTTGGTGAAGGTAATGGTGGTTGTGAAATTGGCTGTGGGGGTAAAGTTGGCTGTTTCATGCTTTGTTGGCAATTATCTTGTTCTTACTTTATCTGTCCTCTATTTTGTGAACTGACTTCAACCTTTGAAACAGGAAATGACATGAGAGGATGATAGGAAGTGTAGATCAGTAAACCAGTACAGTAAAGGGTTGCATTTTCATTTACTTACACTAAGAATAGCATAAACCCATTAAAGCCTAAGTAAGAAAAATCCATACAAAACAATCAGAATATGATGCATAGGAATCAAGCAGAAATTAGAGCCTTATTTGGAGTGTGGCAGATGGGATGCTCCATCAAAACATGAATATCCAGTTCACCCTATTACAAGAGTCATGGGCTATAATAAACTTGAAATCCGGTAGAGTATCCCAACCGCCAAACTCTAAATAAGACTTACATATCACTTTCAGGCCCAAAAGAGTTAACAAAATTCCCCGGTTCAGAAAATGTAGAGAACTATCTGCTGCTCCTACTGTAATGCATTATCTTTTCCATAGTGCACTATAGAAACACAGAGTATGGGGAGTAAATGGTATGATAACTGCATTGTATTGCCTGTTGTACTAAATTACATTTATAGAGTGCTTTACACGGTGCTGGCCTGCCGAAAAAGCAAAAATTAAGCAGCTAATGATGGATTTCTGTGCTATTTTGTCTGTCAAATTGTGATCACAAGCTCCACCGTGTCCAAGATATTAGTATTTTTCCACCAACTGAAAGACCGCTAAGTGCTACACAAGGCGCCCTTTAATGGCGATTTTGAAAGTCTAAGGCCGTTCCTTGTGCCTCTGTCACTTTCCCAAGCTCCCTGAGGTTAATTGCAGCAGGCACAGGGAGCCTTCAAGACAGAGAGAGAATGAGAGGGAGGGAGGGAGACATAGCCAGAGCGAGAACAGTGAGCAAAATGAGAGAGGAGTAGAGAAGGAATGGGTAGATGTAAAGAGAGAATTGAGCAAGGATATGAAGGCAGCGGGCTGGTTTGAGCATTTTTGCCAGGGCTGCTTTTGGTTCTGCAGACTGACCCTGCACAGAGGTCGAAGTGGATGGAATCGGAGAAGCACGACGTGCCCATACTTTTTTAATTAAGGAAAAAAAGTGCCCCTACTTTTTATGAAAAGACATCAGTCCTGTGTTGGTTAATTCCCACAGATGAAAGGCTTCAGCTGAAGTGTAAGGTAGGAGTCTTCTGTGCTGTGAAACAGAAGGAGGGGCAAACAGGTAAAGAAGCGTCCTTGCCAGGGGTCCTGCTTGCCTGAAAGAAATGTAAATGTGTGCAACTGGTTAATCTGCAAATGTAAAGGGTGCATGGAAGCCAGTATTGGCTTTAATTGATAGAATACTTGAAGCTTCTGATGACACAGATTTATTCTTTTTGAGTGGTAGTGCAAGAGAGTTACCAGCTGAGCTGTGAACTGCATGCTTTTAAGGGACAGTTATATAAAAAAAGATTGCACTACGTAGAGTTTAGGTATCACTTAAATCTATATTTTGGAAGCTTCTTTTTATCTCAAACCTTTATGCGCATTTTGTAGTAGCCTGTGTGTAATGCAATTTTAAAATAATGACCTTCATATTCACAGTGCTTTCTATCACAGGCTGGAGCCTCGTAGCACTAAAAATATACAAGTCACTATTCTCCACTGCACCAAAATTCAGTTCTGTGGCTGTGGACCTCTTCAGTGCATTAGAGGGTTCATTAGCTTGCATTTATTTTTTATTTAAGCTAAGTAGTTACCTGAAAGGTGAAAGTTCAAAAAAGCATACAGAATATTTGCTTTTTTAGCCACACCTTTGACCCCACCCCCACGCTCACTGGCACAGCCCCAATTGGCATTGCATGCAGAATCACAGTTCCCATACTATTTTTAGGTTGAGCGTAAGATTACGACCTCTTGTTTACTTTATTAGGTTGAGCATAAGCGTACAACCTCTTGTATACTTTAGTATACTTCTCTTGTGGGCTGAAAGCTATTCCCCTGCTTTTGATTTGTTTGTTTCAGCGTCCTTTAAAAATCCTTGCTTGCTAGTGGTCAGTCCTGCCTCTTTGTCCCTCCTTTTCTGTTTCATTCCTCCCACAGAGTAGGGACTAACTACTGTATCATTACGCTTTGTCATGTTTATGTGTTCTTTAGGGGACTTTTTTTTCTTGGTTTCCTGCTTATGTTTGGCAAAGCTTCCCTTTTACTATGCAGAGCATTCTTGCTCTGAGCTTAGCTTCCCTGCAATGCTGTTTCTATAAACTGGGCTGTAAATCATGCTGTTATCCCTCACATTTACAACACCCCTGCCCCACTTGTGTTTCATTTGTATTCCTCCCTCAGGCCGACTGCTGTGCTCGGTTCTGCTCTCTGTGCCACCAGGCCGGCCCGCCCTCCTAACCTTTTTGGCCTCGGTCAGTTCCTCGCTGTCTGACTGCTATGCTGAAGGTCCCTATGCGTGAACCTGACTTCTCTGTAATTATTTTGTTTTTTAAGAGAGCGAACGTGACTTTTCTGTAATTATAAGTTGTGTCCTGCATGGACCTACAAGAAACTTGCAGCACTGCCACACTGCAATGCACCATGCCTGCCCATGTGGTGTTGAGCGCGGCTTTCACTGCCCCTGTGAGTACCCGATGACAATGCTGATCCCGTCCCGTACAGCGCTGGATTGGCTGCGCCTTGCACTGCTGGTTGGGCGCTTCGATCCTGTACAATCATGTCATGTCAGGACATTCTGACTGCCCCTGATTTAAAGACCCTGCCGCCATCTTCCAAATTAAAGATCCGTCGCTATTATCCGACTCAGCTCAACGTGCTGAGCCGTGCCCCGTTAACAGGGAACGCTCCATTGCCTCAAAGGATGAGTCACTATACAAGCGCTCCTGTTCTCCCTGTGTTCTTTTCTCGTAGTTGTAATGGTCTCATGCTGGGCCCTGGGCCCACATGCAGATCTGAATGATGGACACAGACACCAATGGTTACTGGGTAGCAATGGCCACGAGCACGTGCGCTCGGCCCCTTTTATTGTCAGGGTCACCTGACTGGTGACACCTGTGAGGGGTGGTGTATAGTGTGGTTGAGGCACAATGCCAAACACTAGACCGGTGATCAGGCGATCACTACATCCCTCCTAAACTTTCTTTAAAGTCAAAACAGAGTCCAAACCTGTGGGAATGAAATAGGATTGAAACACAATACAATACAATAACAAAACTTCCACGAAGCCCCTTTAACTGCTTGCCATCCGCCGATAATGGAGTCTTTGCAGGCGGGATCACTAGTTCTCTTTTGGCACGATGTCAGGGTGCCCTGTGGACCTAGTCTTTCTTGGACTCAATAATGTGGACGGGTAATCCTTAGTCTCTCTCTTTCTGTTCCACGTGCAGCGAAGGTACATATGGAGTGATGGTGGACGAGGTATGTTCTGTGTTCCACCACACAGTCCTGGATCGCTCCATATGAGTAGTCGTGATTCTCTCTGCAGATAGGTATGCAGTTGCAGGACGTCCCTCTCACGGATGCCCCTCTCTCGTGGGTCTCCCCTCTCACAGGATGACCCTGAGGCCCTCTTCTGCCAGGCTTCCACTGGACTGGGTGGACTTACGCCGTGTCACTCCAACCACGTTGGAGGAATCGCTACGGGCCACCTCTCATGTCCCACGCTCCGCCTGAAAGGGTTGTTGTTGGCTCCTGCCCTTTCTCACGAGACCTTCGTCCCCCTGGACCCTGCAAACGAGCGGTTGTGGATCCATCTCTCGTGTCAGGACCCGCTGCCACCGGCGTCCCTGAGGCCCTTGCCCCTTGGATATCCACGGTCTCCCGTTCTATCCCAAAGGTAGGTGTTACCAATGGACCCTCCTGCTCGCCTCTGCCGTTACCAGGAGATCTGGGGACTCGTAGGTAGATGTCGTAGATAGGCGTTGACTCTCAGTATCCCTGATATTCTCCAGGCCCGGTGTTCCGATGGTCATGCACTTTTCACCTTCCCTTCAGGTGTTTTCCTTCTGGTGTGTGAGTTGACTTGTCATACACCTCTTTACTCTTCTCTTCTTTTCTTCTCCTTCATGGCGTCTTGCCACTCAACTTCTATCTTTTCTTTCCTTCCTTCGCGACGTGGTCGGGTCCCCTCTCATACTTGTCTGCCCTAACCAGGCTTCTCCGTGTAGCGTGCACTCCACACGTGTCTTCCCGGTCTTGTCCTCACACTCTAGGACACTGCCTTTACTTCGCTCTGTGACTGGACCTGTCGTCGCGACCTTCTTCCATTCAGTTACTTCCGATCAATATGGTCAGACTTCTCTTCTGACCTCTTCTTGGTCCTCGTCCCGGACCTCTCCTTGGTCCTCTCCATGACCCTCTCTTCGGTCATTCTCTTCCCGGACCACTCCTTCATTTTCCTTGTTGGACTTCTTGTCCGGTCTCATCTCACCGACTACTTCACTTGGTCACGGCTCTTTGACCTCTTCGTCGGGCACTGTTCTGACCTCTTCGTCGGTCACTGCTCTCTGACCTCTGCGTCGGTCACTGCTCCCTGACCTCTTCGTCCGGCACTGTTCGCTGACCTGTTCTGCGGTCACTGCTCCTCGCGCCGGCCTCCGCCCCGGTCGCTTCTCGAGCTTCTTCCGGTACCGTCCGCGTCCGGGGTACCTCTTCTGCGCACGGTCGCTTCTTGCTCTCTTCTTCTGTTTGCGGTGGCGTCCTTTCGCCACTTGGTGTGCACACTGCGCACTTACTCCAGTCACTCAGAAACTGGCTGCCTGGATCTGCTTCTTCAAACTTTACCATCCAAGTGCGTTGCTCACTGCTGTCATCACTCCTGCGGCGACTACCCCTGGCCAGTAGGCGTCACCGCACTTCACGCAACCTTGGCAGCAGGTTCTGTTTGAGGATCCTTACAGGCTCGCCTGTAGAGGTCTGCCACCTCCGCGTGGGCAGTTGCACATGTCTCCACTCTGCTTTACGGTGTAGCAGCTTTCCCCTCGCTGCTGTGCATTCCACTTAGCCTCTTTTGCCCTTTTTCGTTTTCCTTTTCTTAAAACAGCCTGGAGCTGCCTCTCTGTGTATCATCTTGGTGCCTCAGTGTCCTTCCTTGTGTCCCGGTGCTGTTGCACTCCCTGTGTCCTCCTCCTGATTGTCCTTTGGTGCAATATTGCCAGATGGCAGTGTTGCTCTCTTTTCCCTCAGCCTCGGAAGCTTTCCACATGCTGCGGGCTTCGTGATTTGTATCAAGGACCTTGCTGCCTTGCTCCCAGTGCTTCTTGCAGGACGCTGGGATTCCTGCCATGCCTCCCCAGGTACACCCTTTTTTTTACTTGAGTGTCCTTCCTTTTCTCTGGACAGCGCTGCCACTGATCATCGCTCCGGGCATTGCGGTTCCAGTCTTCTTCTTATGCTCACACACACGCCCTGGGCACTCACGCTGTCCTCATTAACCTGCCCAGCAGCGCTCCGACCGGCCCCCCAGCAGCTTCACACACGCTGCGGGCCTCACTTTATGGCCTCCTTGCTCTCGCGGCCGCAACTGCCGCTCTCTTTCAATCTCTTCTCCCCTGGCTGCACCGAGACTTCTCAGCAGGCGAGCGCAGCCGGGTCTCTCTGGGCGGGGCACTGACACCTCCGGCTGCTCTCCTTCACGCATGCAGCCGGAGGCTCTCTCATCGGGCAACCGCCCCCCCAACCACCAGGCAGCCTCGCCAGGCACACGCAGGCGGCTGGACACCACCGGAGGACTCTGGCTTCCCCACGGTGAGTCACTTTCACTTTTCCCGCCGGCCGCCAACCAGACGCTGTCTCTTTTCCCAGCTTCACCCCCACCGCAGCAGCCTGTCACAGTTCACGCAGGGGGGGGCAGGAGTCGCTGCCGGAGACGGCAGACTTAGCTCCAACACAGTTCCCCTCCGGGATGGTCCTTTTCTCCTCCACCCCACCGCCGCAGCCTCGCACCTCACACGCTGCGCGGGGTGGGGGAGGTGCGCGCTACTCCCGGGGACGACTCACTTCATTGGGGGCATTGTGCACAGTTCCTTCTTCCCTGCGGGGACGGGGGAGCGGGTAGCAACTCCCCTCTCCATCCTCCCGCCTTTGGCTCTCTTCCTTGCCCCTCCGTCCCGCAGCCCGGGCTCACCGTCCTCACTCAATGCGGGTTGGGCTCCCGCGGACCTTCTGCCATCCGGGGCACTCCTCTCAGCTTGCCACAGCCCCACGACACCTTCCCCATTCACGGGCTCACCTCCTGCCCGGCTGGGCGTCGCGACCGATGTGGGTGGGCTCCGCTCGGCTCGCTCTTCATTCGGGGCCTGCGCAGGTCGGTGGCAGGGGTCACGCCGCAGGCTCCTCACACGCCTCGCAGGCGATCAGGCTGCTGGCAGGGGCATGCCACCGGCTCCTCCTCTCGCCGCACGGGGCTCTCCCTTTTCCCCACGCAGGTCTCACTGCGGTGGGGTGCCGCCAAGTACTCACGGGCACATCCAGTCAGGGTGGGCTCCCGATCCCCGTCTTCACGCCTGGGGCTCTTCACATGCCTCGCAGGCAATCAGGCGCTTCTCTCGCCTGCTCCAGGGGGTGCCCTCGACACGGGCAATACTCTCCCCCTCACCACCTTCAATAGGCGGCTGCACACGCGGGATTAGCCCGCTCGTCGCCAATGTAATAGTCTCATGCTGGGCCCTCGGCCCACATGCAGATTGTAGTAATGGACACAGACACCAATGGTTACTGGGTAGCAATGGCCACGAGCACGTGCGCTCGGCCCCTTTTATTGTCAGGGTCACCTGACTGGTGACGCCTGTGAGGGGTGGGTGTATAGTGTGGTTGAGGCACAATGCCAAACACTAGACCGGTGATCAGGCGATCACTACATCAGTCACTAGACCCTACTCTCTCTCTCGCCAACGCCTCTTCTTTGCCTCCCTCGCCTCACCTTATTGTCCCGCCTGAGCTCTCTAGGCTCCAATTACCAGGTCGCTTGTCTAATTTCAGCACCTGATTTCAGCTAGGGATGTCACTTTCCCTGAGCCATGGAGAGCCCAAGCAACAGAAAAGCAAGGCACCAAGCAAGAAAATGTTTCTCTCCCCGATGCCCCGGTTGTCTGCTCTCTTGAAGGCCTGGTCCCCGTTTGGGTGGGGTGTGTGTGTGTGTGTTGGGAGGGGAGGTTGTAAGGTCTTACTGTAACATCGTAGATGGACAAATGCTTAGGAGCCCCGTCCACATGCACACATAGCACTCAGAGCTGCTGTGTCTGGCGCAGCGCTCTGATAGCCCCAGCCCCTATCTGCATATGGCAGGAACATATAGCACCAGGAACGCTTCTCCAGCATGTTCCTGTACAGGACACACTGGGTACCATAGCATCACCCGCGCTCCGGGAACCAGAGCTGCAGCGTAAATAGACGCATCAGCAACAACCTTATCAAACCCTAACAAGACAGCACATGCCCAGCAACTGCAACACGCCAGCACACCAAACACCTGGGATCTGTTCCTAGCTAGACCTATGGCACTCCAGGGCAAGCCCTACAGACACAGCGGTATCTTCCTTGGCACCTCCCTGTACAGCAGCAGAGGAGATAAGACAACCGCTCTTTCCGAACACTGCTGTGGAGATGGGCGGGTGTTTGCCAGTAGTTGCATTATGGGAGGTGGTCTTAGTTTCTTTTGCTTGTGAAGGGTTTCTAGCCGGCCACCATTGAACGAAGGTGAGAGCTGCAGGGGTCTCTGACTGAGGGTGGGGGTGCAGAGAGTCCTCTCGAGCTGCCGAGCTCTTCATGCTGTCACCAATAGTCTTGGATGCTCAAGGACGACCAGGGTCCGAACCCATTGGCGTTGATGGGGTTTCGTTTTTATGTTTCAGGGGGACTGGTGCTTAATTAATAGAAGCAGACTCTTTCAACTAGGTATTTCATGTTTATTTTAGCTTATCCTATAGCATTCAAATGTAAGTCAGTGAGAAAGCAAATTGCCTTTATCTTGCTGCAAATCTAATTATTTACGACTCTTAGGAGGTATGCATCTTTCTGTCGAAGTGGGACACAGATGAGGCATGGGTTTTGCAATTTGAGACACGTTGTAGTGCACTTTGTATTATGTGGAGTGGTTGTCTCTTCCCCCAGTACTTTTTAGCTGATAACGCAATTATCGGCTTTTGAGTTCTTTCAGTACGTCTTGCATATGTTACATGTAACGTAAAAATATGTTCGTTAAAATAGGTAAAGCAGCGTCACGTGACTAAACAAAAACTAGGAAAGAAGGTCAATGTACTTTTCACTTTAAAGGGCTGTGCACTTTTGCTACCTTGTGCAGCACCGGATCCACCTTCCCATTCACACGTTCATTTATTGCCAAAGTACTCTTCTTCCTGGGGGCTCAGTCCTTCTCCCTTACCATCTCACAAAGTCTACCAACGCACCAGTTCACAAAACTGTCCGCGTGCCCCTTTGTCGTAATCTACATAGTCCTGCTTTTGGGTGCTCTTGTCTGTTTCCCCCAAATTAACCATCCATGCCATATTTGATGACAGTTTAGTGCACATAAGCGGTATAGAACCCACAAAATCTGTCCAGTTGAAATCTAAAATGGTCCTGGTGGATATCATCATCGACATTGGCTTTAACTACCATTTATATGCTGACGATGCACACATCTTTATTCTCATGACTTCTTTCACCCTTCCTTTAGCATGAGGAGAAATGACAGCCTTGTAAATAATAAGTAATACATAAGGACCATCCAGAATAGGGCCAATAGACCTCACAAGAGGTATGGCAAGCGCTATACAAATAACCTTAATATATCTTTTTTCCTGTATGGCCATTTTCTTTATGCTAAACACCTCAAAACCAGAGATTATCTATTTTCTATTTCCCACATCTCCCTCAGCTGTTTCAAGTTTGCCCTCCTCCTGAGCAGCTACATTAATTGTGTAGTCACGCATACCTTACCTTATCACTGTAGTCTGACTTGCTTTTTATCAGAAAGGTACGGTTCAATCTTCCATTCAGCAGAGAACCTGCTCTTCGGCTTAGTGTTGCACAATCTTGGCTATTATGACAGCAAACGTTTAGACTACTTTTCCATTAATTTTGCCATGTGCATGATTTTCAACATTCGCTGTTTTCTTAAATTTGCACCAAACTGGGTTCTCAGTGCGAACGACTTTTGCAAGCGTACCCTAATTTCGTCTTTGAAATCGGACATGGCGTAGCACTCACTATAGTAGCGAGTGTCTCAGTTCAGCCTGTTCTAACATGGCCCAGTCATCATCAAACTACCCTGTGCCTATTAGATATTCTACTCTTTTGCCCTCTTAGCAATGAAAAACATTTTCACTGGCATAATCAAGTCTCATGGCTTTTCTTCAACAGTATTTTAAAACAATGTCACAGGATGCAGCAGTACTTCGACTTAACATATGCAACCCATCTTATCAAAGACACATAATAACCCACAAATTTTAAATATTTACATTTTTGATTATTCATTTTTTGGACCAAAAATAAGTTTATTTAATTAGTGTGCTAGAATACCTCAGCTTAGAAGACAACTCCCTCTCAATTCTACCATGTCCATTGATTTAGATGACCAAAAACCTTCTTACCAAAATGCACATTCTAATTTATCAACATTCTGGACCAGTTTGCTTTTTCCCTGTACATTATTATAGGAATTATTTTCTGATCTTATGCATTAACCAGCAGTATGAAAGAGAAAACTTCTATATATTCTAGAACAATTCTTACTCATTCTTAGTCCTCTAGGCAGTGCTGCTAGCTGCTTCTCTGATCACAGTGGTAATTCCTCATTCTAAGTCCTCTAGACAGGGCTGCTAGCTGCTACTCTGGTCCCGTCGGTAGTTCCTCATTATAAGTCCTCTAGACAGGGCTGCAGCTGCGTCTCTGCTCCCAGTGGTAATACCTCATTCTAAGTCCTCTAGACAGGGCTGCTAGCTGCTACTCTGGTCCCGTCGATAGTTCCTCATTATAAGTCCTCTAGACAGGGCTGCAGCTGAGTCTCTGCTCCCAGTGGTAATACCTCATTCTAGGTCCTCTAGACAGGGCTGCTAGCTGCTTCTCTGGTCACAGTGGTAATTCCTCATTCTAAGTCCTCTAGACAGGACTGCTAGTTGCTACTCTGGTCCCGTCGGTAGTTCCTCATTATAAGTCCTCTAGACAGGGCTGCAGCTGAGTCTCTGCTCCCAGTGGTCATTCCTCATTCTTAATCCTCTAAACAGTGCTGCTAGCTGCTTCCCTGGTCCCATCAGTAACTCCTCATTCTAAGTCCTCTACACTGTGCTGCAGCTGTTTCTCTGGTCCCAGTGGTAATTCCTCATTCTAAGTCCTGTAGGCAGTGCTGCAGCTGTGTCTCTGTTCATACATCCACTGCACTCCAAACCAAAACACATAGATAAAAAGACATTGTCATTTACAACGCCAATAGCTCTAAATCTGACAAATGCAAGACCTATTGCATTACAAATGCTTGTTTAATGGACTTCGACTGCTGACCCTTCAGCAGTGTAGGAGAAACGACAAAGAACAATCACCGGGAACAGAAATTCTCACGGAGCTCGGCTTTCACATCTTACTTAAATAGCATAAGCCCCTGACATAATGGCATCTCTAGGGGGACATCTGCGCAAGATGATGGGCATCCCGTTAGTGAGCGCGCGGCCATTTCGTGCTCGGGGTGTGAAGAATGTGTCACACCAGCCCCCGAGCTGACCTCATTCCTGCGAAGGCGCTTGTTTTGCTTCCAGGCACATTATATCGAGGCCGTGTGCAATCTTACTCGCTCAGGGCTTCGGACAGATCGCAAGAACGAGAATTGAGAGCTTTTTGTTTTTGAAATTTTAGTAATTTAAATCACAGAGTTTGTAAAAAGGATGGATGCTTGTTGGCTGGCACATTCTTTCTCCGTGTGAACGCACAATTGTATCCCAGATTTTGAATGAAGATTCTGTTGCTGGTCGTTTTAAAATGGCTGCTGGTGCCAAGTATATTTTTAACATAACCCAGAGAAGTACTTATAATTGGCAATTGGAGCACAGATATTGATTCGTCAAAGTGCCAGTCGTACTGGAAGTGATATCACACCCCTTTGTTTTGCAGTTTTTTATAGCGCAAACTCGACCCGAAGGTATTGGAGCGCTTTACATGAGCACCAGTTACATTACACAAGCACACATTCGTTTTTTGTATTTTTTTATCACACCCCTTATACGCTGACAGCATCACAGAGTTGACCCGTGTCGCACCATTTGCCTCTCACAAGTATCCTATTTACTGATGAGAAGCTGGAGTAAGGAGACTAATGAAATAGCAGAAAGCAGCGAAGTTTTATTTATTGTTCCTGCTCCAGGATCTATGACCTCTAAAACTGTGCCCAGCTAGGGCAGCCAGGGGCATGGAAGGCCAGCCAAGAGTATACCTGCTCCCACATGCAGGCAGGAAGATCACAGACCTAGTGTAGAATTCACTGAAAGCTTACCTGACCTTGCTGCAAAGTGAACCCTAATGTTAAATGTCAGGTGCAGTGCCGTGAGAGCCTGTGCGCTAGGACCCTTGTGGTTTGGGGGTACTCAACAGAAGAATTACGTAACTTGCTGGGAGGTGTTAAGTTGTGCTTATTGACAGGTGTGATGTAATCAGAGTGCAGTGTGTGATTGAATGCAGAGGAATAAAGACGTCTGTTACAGAGCTCCGTGAGTGACGTATTCATTTGCATGCTCCCAGGCTGGGGAGTACGCTACATAAGGGAAGGGAATCAACTTAAATAGCATGCTCTGTAGAACTTAATTCTGACTGGTCCAGATTTAACTTGTTCAGTGAAGCGTACTTGAGAAAGATGTGTGACAACGTTCACATGACGATCTAAGTAGCCGAACTAAGGCCTTGATTCATAGAGATTGGCAACCCAACAAATTAACTGGGTGAGATGAGCCAAAGCCGAGCCAAGGTCTGGCTTGTCTCTTGGAGCCCATGCACGAGCCAAGCCCTGAAAATGTTTGCTATCTAAGCCATACAACAAACATCACATAAAATATGATAAAATGTCTTCAAAATGCAAAGTCTATTGCTTTAACACATGGAAGCTTTGGCATTAATACGTCACATTATAGCAGCTGCACTGAGAAGTAATTATTAAGTGATCATTTTTAAACATGAACTTAGAACCATTCCTGCCACCATACCCTCACTGGCAACAGTACCATTAGCGAACCAAGATGCGAGACAGTTGTCATGTGAATCATGTATGTCGTCCAGTTTGTGATAGAGCAAAATTATAGTTTATTTACCCAATAAGTTTTTGTACAACTGGTATTCTGAACTCACATATTTGAAAGTGCTTTCATACCAAATATGAAGAAAAAGGAGCTTTGATAAAATAAAATATTTGTCTAAGATCACATCATTTGAGCGCGAAAGCTGCAATTCATCCAGGTTTTCTGGTTTCACTTTGCACAAATAAGACACTAAGGGCCTGATTACGATGCCGGTCGGACTCTCGTCCCACCTGCACCGGGCCGGAAGCTCAACAGCCCGACTAGAAGTCGGCAGTCCCGCTGCCCACATTATGATGCTACCGCCTTCACGGCGGTCACAATGTGTATATTTTGCATTGCGGTATGTTCTGCGGGCTGCAGCACACACCGCAATACAAATTATGCACATTTAAAACATCGCTGCACTATGTGTCAGGCACCATGCGGTGCCTGCCACATGGTGCAGGGGTGTGTAGGGGGGAACCATAGTGGCCCCCCGGGCCCCATAGCAGAGGGCCAGGGGTAAGAGGGCCCTGATAGGGGCCCCCAAAGTCACTTTTCGCCTGCAGCGAAAGGGACATCCTAATCCCAACGACGGTGCCTGACCAGGCACCGCCGTCTTTGCAGGGAATAGGAGTCCGACCGCCACCCTGATGGGATCCTTGATCCTGTCGGACGCTGCAGTCTTTCCCCCGGACAGCCAAGCTCCGACCACCTGCATCCTAATGTGGCGGTCGGATCCAATGGGCTGTATTGCGGTGGAACCGCCACTGACGGCCTGAAGGTGGCGGTCCCACCGCCATCATAATCAGGTCCATAATTCTTATTTATTTTTCTCTCCTTTTTATACCAATGACTTGTTTTCATCTTTTTGTGCATTCTTCTGCAGCTTTTATATAAAGCAAACTCGACCTGAAGCTCATGGAGCACTTTACATGAGTACCAGTTACATTACACAAGGTTGCTTTAAATTTTTTTAAGGCACGGGGAGATTTAGGGCCAGATGTAGCAAGCTAAATTGCGATTGTAAACGCTGAAATTCGTAGAATTTCAGTGTTTGCGTTCGCAAAATAGCATTGTGCAACATAGAGAAGAAAAATCCCAATCGCAAATTAAGGAATCGCAAAATTTGCGATTCCCCATTTTGCGAATGCATTTAAGGAATCGCAAATTGCGATGCCTTAAATGCAATGCAGGAAGCACCCAAGTTGTGCGATTTCTGGTTTAAGAAATCGCAAATTACCACCAACTTCAAGTTGGTGATAATTTGCGATTTCTTTGAAAAATGCATATTTTGGCATTTTTCAAAGTGCCATGTGGCGCACAGACGTGCCCTTAGGGCATGTCTGTGCGCCACATGTGCACACATGCACATTTCAGGGTGCAACAGGGTGTCCTTTTGACACCCTTGCACCCTTGAAATTGACATGCGCAATTTGCGAGTACCTATTGGGTACTCGCAAATTGCGCATGCAATTCCCATTCATTCCCATGGGCCTCCTGGCCCATAGGAATGAATGGGAAGGGATTCCTTAATTGCGAATCGCAATTTGTGATACGCAATTAAGGAATGTTTAGAAATCACAATTATTATTGCGATTTCTACCTACATAGCATTTTGCGAGTCCTTAATAGCGATTCTCTAAAAATCGCTATTAAGGACTCGCAAAAATGTTCCTTCATACATCTGGCCCTAAGTGATTTGACAAGAATTACAGGATGTTGAGCCTATGACAAGATGCAAACCTGGTTCCTCAGTTTCAAAGTCCGCAGCTTTGGTCTTAACGCTACATCCTGGGTAGAGGGAGGGTTGCAGGAAGAAGCCACATGAAATCTCAACTCGTGGTGGGCTTGAAGTTCCAACAGGACCACAAGCTTAGCCAGGCTTCAGGCTCAAGCCTGACTCGAGCTTTCAGTGGCTTGCCCACCTATACTGATTTACAAAGGTAAACTTTGTGTGGGTTTACTATTTTTCAGTAGTCAGAAACTATGTGTGGAGTTTTATGACTGTGCAGTCCCTATACTTATGTGTGTGGAGTTCTCCACCCCTGTTGCAGAGTATTCAGGTGTGGAGAAATCTGCACACAAAAGTATAGGGAGTACAAAGTCATAAAACTCAGCACTTAGTTTTTGAATACCAAAAAGGAGTACACTTACACAAAAGTGTAAGTTTATCTTGTGACTCAGGATCTAAGATTTCATCTAAAGCCTTACTTACTCTATGCCTTGTGCTTTAATCCTGTAGCCTTAGGCTTAACTCTTGGAGGTGCTATTGAGTCAGTTACTTAGAATATTAGTACATAAACGTCCTGCATTCTCAATTCATTAACTTTCTCCTGGCATTCATTATGACGAGCAATACATAGAGCACAATGTTAAATTGTGGCACTAATACATATAATAACATTCTGTTTCTTTCTGGGTATAATAATGAGGTATTATTTTCATGTCCAGAGGATAGGGAAGGTTGTCTTTTCTCTTAGTGCTGTTTGAAATCAATTTACACTAATAGCTGTATTTCAATAATATTGAGCTAAATGCGCTCAATTCACAACTATTTAGTGAAAAGTCAGAAATTCATGATTCACAGACATATAACTGTGAATTGCACACATTTCCAGCATTCTGGGATTGACAAAAAATCCCAGGTGTGCATAGAATAGTCTTTTCAAATTTTATATTTTCATGTACACATTAGTTTAGCATTCTGCACAATTGTAAATGCACTCAAAGCACTACACAGCAAATTAAATCATACAGTGCTTTGCAAGCCCCCTACATCCTACTAAACTATTACCATAGTTCTTATCGAAGTAACACAGGAGGGGTTCACACTGACTTGGACTACCAAGGCAAAGCAGACCTGAGTCCTTACAGAGTACCTAAAATATCAGGATTCAAAATGTACAAAGCCACAGTATGCATTTTTTGTTTTGCCAATAACTTTGGCACCATTTAACAATCTTCAAGAAATTTTAAAATTAGTTTGACAGTCGGTTCAGCTGCTGTGCTGTAAGTTTCGGGGTGATTCATCAAGTGGGGGCTGAGAAAAAGGGAGGGTCCAAAAACACTTTTTCCCCATGCAATTTCCAAAGAGATATCTAGTTACAACTACAGCCCGAACCACTGGAAGGAATTACACCAAATTTGGCAGAAAGGTAGCGCTTGGTCCAGAAAGAGCTCTTTTAGTTATTTGGTGTAAATCCGTTCAGTAGTTTTTGAGAAATTTAAAGAAAAACACATTTGTAAATCTAGGAGTGCAAATAGTTCGCAAATAATACCCAATCTCGAGTTCTGAGTGGCTGCCAACACTTCAACCAGGAAGTGTTGGCAGCCATCTTGGGAAAAGAAAATCAAAAAAATAAAGAAAAGGGAAAGGATAGGAATACTCTGATCCCCTAGCCCAGTTGCTGGGGCCCCTCCAGGACTAATGATTCAAATTCAAATTCAAATTCAAGTTTATTGTTTGATTACTAAAAACCATAACAAAATGTTAAAACCATGTGACTCATAAATACAAGGAGCCCCGATTAGTTCTAAAACAATGCAATAATCTTGCGATAAAAGCGGATTAAATTTTTTTAAAGAATTGTCCGAATATGCATTTGTCTTTTGCGGATCAGGCTCCTTAGAATGACATAACAGTCACGGAATGATTTTAAGATAATCTAGAAAAAAGAGACGAATAAATATAGCAGCTAATTTTTTTAAATGCTGAAAACAGTGTCCATGGAGACCTTGTAGGAGGAGCCGGATGGCCGCTAGAGTTTTTATTACAGAGACATGGCAAGGCCAACCGGCGGAGGAATTGCTGCCTTCTCTTTCTCCAACACTTTAGCAGCTCTGATGACAAATTTGGTGAACCGAATGTTCAACTTAGTGTTTTCTTGGTTCATAGCTGCTGTTATGGCCTGACGAAATGTGCGAACTCCAAGTTTGTTCCACTCCGCTTGCAATGAAGTCCTTCTATCATTTAGCAGGGCTGGGCATGTGCAAGCTATGTGCTCCAAGCTTTCTGAATGGTAGCCGCATTCCCTGCATTCGATATCAAGACTAGGGCGCCGCCATTGTGGCAGATGCTTTAAAAGGGCCACTCGCCTAGCCTTAGGGCCATAAACTTAACCTTCCAATAGACGGAGTATGTACTTGATAAGTAGGATGACTCGACCCCTGGTTTGTAATCGGAGACAACGGCCCAAGCATGTTTTCTTCTAGATAATTTTGCCCTGTCAGAGTGGAAAGACCAGAGCCGAACACTTCGCTTAATTACGGTCTTCAATGCCTGTTGTGGCGGATTTGTTCCCCAATATTCCGTTACTCCGAGTAGCTGTAGGGAGCGGGCCAGGTGGTGCCGATATTTTTGGCTGGATGCGCTGGTCGTTATTTCATTCCAGATTTTGGACTCAAGACTGCCATCCCGGAAGTTGCGCAGTCTATTGCAGAACTTGATGAAAGCCCCGGCCTCGACGCCGTTGTGATCTAGCAGGCCGAGTTCTAATCTGACTTGTGCCGGAGATGAGGACCTCGGCTCGCTTAAAGATCCTGGTGGTTGATTTATTTAATAAGATATTTGTTGAGCCCATCATGATCTCGTGTCCTCCAGGACTACACCAGGGAAAGATAGCACAAAAAAACAATATTTGCCACAAAATCGTGAAGATTCGCAAACTTGCGGCAACAATTTTTGAAAAAACAAGCGCTGTCTCCTGCGCTTGTTTACACTTTAAACCCCTGGGGCATGCTTAAAAATAACGAGGGGCACTTGTGCCCCCCCTACGGCACCTCCCAGAGAGTGTATTAATATATTAGAGGGGAGTCATGCGACCCCCCTCTTGCGGGTCTTAAGAGCCCTGGAGACCACCACCTCCTCAGGGCTTTATAAATATATTGATGGAGGCCGCACGGACCCCCCCTTAATTGCCCTTTAAGGGTCCCGGGGACCACCACCTTCCTGGGACCATGAATTCAAATAACAGAGGGAGGGGGCCACACAGCTCCCCTCCCAGGACCACAAAATCCCCAGGACTTTCTTATTTTTTTAGAAGGAGAAGGGCCACATGGACCACCCCCCGGGCCATTCTTGGCCCCGGGGACCACTACAGCCCGGTGACCACCACCTCCCAAAGACAGGCCCTTGAAAATGAAAGGAGGGGGCAACGCAGCCCCCTCCTGGTGCCACTAATGGCCTTGGGGACCTCCGCCCCAGGGCCGGCTCCTGCTATCTCCCAAGGTGCCCACCTTTAGGAGATAGCAGTTTGCTTTCACTTAGCAGGAGCTGTGACAGGTCCTTCCAATTGAGAGCAAACAGTAAGTCAGTTCATAGTGGGCGGGAAAAATCAGTGATGTTATCAGTGATGTCACTCACCATGTCATGAGTGATATAATATGTGAGGTCATAAGCAGTGCATTGCTGGGGCATAAGTTATAGTTAGCTCAGGTACCCATTACTGTTGAATGTCATTGGTTTCGTATGAGTGAAATCTGAGCCTAATTATAATGTCTCTGTAACCTTTGATTTTTTTCAGTGAATTTCTATGGTTTATTTATTCTATTTCCTAATTATGATGTCCCTGTAACCTTTGGTTCTTTTGGTTGGAAAATAATAAATAAATAAATATATATATATATATAATGCTTCAAAAAAATTACAGAGCACTCACGGGGTAAAGCAATAGTCCTTTTAATCCCAGAAGACGCATTTCGGCTACTATGCCTTCATCCGTGCTGTTTAATTAAAACACTGCTGGCACACAGCATTCATGATTTTTAAAAGGTAAGGTCTCACTCTCATTGGAGAATTACAGGTTGTAAACAGTGACAAAGGACAATCCCATATCATTGTAAAATTCGCCAAATTCGGCCGCCATGATAACATACTGTTTGTACTATGAGTCACACATATCAGCCACTGTATGCTTCTTTTGATCTTTCCATAACAGGTTAAATGCCTTCATACGCTGTCTTCCCTCGATAGGCAATGAGGCACACAGGGACTAGCGGCGTCATAAATAGCTCAATAAGTTCAGTCCTGCCACATCATTGTGCGTGTCAATTATCCCTCGCTTGCCGCACATAAACGGAATTATACCAACGGCTGCTAGTTTGAATAACTTAACATCCCTGAGTTGAACAACTCAGAGATGTTAAGTTATTCAAACTAGCACCCGTATGTTATCATGGCGGCCGAATTTAGCAAATTTGGCGAATTTTACAACGATATGGGGTTGTCCTTTGTCACTTAAAAATGCTCTTGCTTGCTGGAAGTGGATCAGAATTGCTTTTAGACACAGGGAGCTACCTTACCAGCAGATCCCTATGTCTATAAACAATGTCGGCTCCCGCAGGAGGTGGGGAGCAGGCAGGGACTGTGGGGGCCTTCAGGCTCCCCCGTGGTCCCAGTGGAGACTGAGTGCCATGGGGGCACCCAGCAGAAATGGCCAAGCCCCAGGGGATGAGGTCCCTGGGCCTCTAATCGGCCCTCTGCCATTTGAGAAAGGCCATGCCTCAGGGGATGAGGTCCCCAGGGACAAAATCATCCCGGGGTGGGGAAAGACATGGCCCCCTCCCATAAAAGAAATTAAGGGGAAAAACAAACGGCCAGGCCCTGGGGAATCGGGCCCTAGGTCTGAAATCGACCCATAGAGGTGGACCACGTGGCCCCCTTCCATATTACTGGTAGACCAGGCCCCGGGTAATGGGATCCCCGGGGCTGAAATTGGCCTCAGAGGGGGACCGCGCAGCCCTTCTCTCCCTCGTTTCAAAAAGGCCTGGCTCCAGGGAATGGGGTCCCCGGGGCCAAAATCGGCCTCCTTCCCCTAATCAAAGATTTATTTTTATTTTTTAAAAGCCAGCTGGCAAGTCGCCAGAGGCCCTGCCCCCTTTCAGCAAAAGCGGGATTGCTGAGAGGTCAGTGGAAGCCATGCCCCCTTTGTCCATCACTCTGCAAATGAGCCTCCTGGTGCACTACTGATGGGGGTTGAAGTCCTCTTGGCTACTGAGGGTCCTTTGGGGCCAACAAGCCCTCCTGTTACTTCCAGTAAGTCCCATACAGCAGGTTTGCTGAGAAGTCATCAGAGGCAACACCCCCTTTCTCCCCCACTCTGGAAATGCATCTCCTGGCACACTGCTGGTTGGGGGATGAAGTCCTCTTGGATGCAGAGGGTCCTTGGGGGCCAAGAAGCCCTCCTGTTACTTCCAGTAAGTCAAACACAGCGGGATTCCTGAGAGCTGTCCAGAAGTCCCACCCCCTTTCTGCAAACATGACTACTAGTTAAAAAAACATAGAAATTCACTTAAAAATCTAAAGGTTACAGGGACGTTATAGTTAGGAAATAGAATTTGAAAAACCATAGAAATTCACTAAAAAAACAAAGATTACAGGGACATTATAGTTAGGAAATGAGATATGTCATTTGAGATATCATCAGAGATGTCACTGACCATGTCATGAGTGATGTAATATGTGAGGTCATAAGCAGTGCATTGCGGGGGCGTAAGTTATAGTTAGCTCAGGTAACTATAACTGCTGAATTTCTATGGTTTTGTATGAGTGAAATCTTAGCCTAACTATAATGTCCCTGTAATCTTTGTTTTTTTCAGTGGAGATATATATATATATATATATATATATATATATATATATATATATATATATATAGCGAGAGAGAGAGAGAATACATTATGGGTAAATGTGTAGCATGGGCCAATATTGTCATTGCAGGGATTCTGATGACATCATAAATCACGAGATAGAAGGCCAAGTGTTTTTTGAATATCACCAGAACACAAATTTGGTCCCCAATTTTTCAATATAGGACCATATTATACATTGTATCTCTTATGTATTTTTGTACTACTTGTTTACTTTGGGGCAGTGAGCTTGAAAAAGTTGTTTTCTTCAAAATGCAGCTAATAGTTGGTAGTAATTGGAATTAGAATGTTTAGGATTTGTTTATCTTTCTTGGATAAATTGTTAATAAAACAATGGTGAATGGAGAGAGTCAGTGGATTTAGGCGATTCTGTGGCTGCAGCGTTTGCTGCATAAAATGGATTTACTGCACCTGCCATCTCATTTGCCATGTGATTTGTAAAATTTGCAGATTTCACCAAAAATGTTATTTCTATCTCAAATGAAAAATAAATACTGATAGAGGATGTTGCGCATAATTCACATTTTGTTCTGTAAAATTTACATAACCTGGCCACATTATTTGGTCCTCCAAGACATATACACCTTGGAGACCAGACAATGTTAAGCTCTAGAGAGTGATTTGGGGCAGTCAATATAATAATGTAATCCATATTTTATAAGTAACTGTGAAATATTTCCCATGCCTTTAAGCATAGGATTAGCAAGTGCCACCCAGGCCGATGCTTAAAGACTTTGCTGTAAAAATGGAAACATGCTTTGTCATGTTCTAGCTCAGCCTGGATGGCATTCTGCTAATTCTATGTTTAAAAACTCTGCTAGGAGATTGTATTAAGGGTGGCCAACCAACATGGCCGATCGGACGTGAATCCGATTGGCTCTTTCCCAGGCCCTGCTGAATCTTACGAAATAAGGCGTCTTACCGGCTAAAAAAGCACAACCCAGCGATGCCGAGGTGGCGCTGACGACAGGGAGCTACTCCACCACGCACGAAGCCCCGGTGTGAGGACAGAGAGGCTCCGGTGAGAGGAGAGTGGCACGGCGGCGCAGGAGAGAAAATGGCGGCCACCCGGGCGCCGATTTCACGGGCGCAGAGGTATTGAGTCCTCGTGTCCCCTTTCCGCGGGGTCTTTGGCGAGATTCCTCGCAGGGGAGCTCGCCTCGCTGAATTGGCTCCCCTGCCGCAGTCAGAGAAGGGACGGAGGGCGACACTGGACTGATCTGGACTCAAAATGGCGGGCTGCTGATGGGATGGGGCTGCGAGCCGCCGGAGAGCGAGGCCTTGACCCTGGTGGCCTCCCCGCATCAGAGTAAGGCGCCCCTCCTGCCTTGAGGTTGCCTCATTCCCGATGGAGGATTGGAGTCTGCCGTGGGCCCCTCTATGTAAGCCACACTCTCCAATACTTGTGAAAGAGATTCGATGGTGATTCTGGAGGAGCTGAGCACCTTTCCCCCCCCTGGATCGGACATAGCCGGGTAACTCGCTGTGGCGAGGCGGGAGGCAGCGGAGGGATCGGAGGCCCACGCACTTAAGCGCCGGTGAGCGTTGCCTGATCCTAACATGGCTGCCATGGAGGCATCCCCTACCGGCCTGCAGCTACCACGAGGCGCCTGACCGAAGGGAACTAGCACCGCTGGGGAAGCCAAAGAGAGTGCCGAAGCAGATACTAGACGGCACTAGTGGAGCATCTGGCTGAGTCTGCTGCCCCTCGCACGACTCCTGGTGGGGCGCCCGAGACGGACTGGTCTGGTCAAGCGCCTAGAGGTGAGGAGGAGTGGGGGCCCAGGAGCGGCAGAGTAAGCGAAGGGGTCCCCACTCGCGGATAACAGCGGCGCACTGGTTCCACGCAACTGAAGGGGCGGCCGAGCGCTGACCGAGCGGAGAGTCCCCCTATGCCACCCAAAAAGACCCCCAATAACAAGGTCTCCAATTACTTCCCGTCGGCCGGAGCAGGGGCGGCAGAAGAAGAGACGACGCCAAGACAGGCAAACATGGCGCTGACCCGAGACGACCTCATGTCTTCCCTTTGCGAGTTCAAACAGGAGCTGCGAACAGAGTTAAGAGCGGACATCAAAGCAGATATGGAGGCCTCCTTCGAAACTTTCCGCGCTGAGGTATGAGAGAAACTGGTGGCTGTTCAAGCGGATGTCGATTCAGTGGGCACATGCACCCTCGACCTTGAAGCGAAGCAACAGGAGGTGACCGACAAGATTAAGCCCCTGGAAGAAGGAACCGCTGAATTGTGGGGCCAACTACGTGATTCAGTACTCAAGTGCGAAGATTTGGAAAACCGCTCTCGCCGCGACAATATAAGAGTCTGCTGCCTGGTGGAGGACTGTGAAGGCCCGGATCTGGAGGCATTCATGGTGGGCCTCTTCTCCTCAGTCTTAGGGGAAGGCGGCCCTGAAGTCCGGTTGGAGAGAGTGCACAGAGTTGGTCCGTGCCTGACGGGGGAGAATCGACGCCCAAGAGATGTCCTGGCAAAGTTCAGTTCATTCAAGATCAAAGAAATGGTCCTGCAGAGGGCGAGGGCTACCGACACGCTCACCTTCCAAAATGCCACGTGCACGCTCTATCAAGATGTAGCTCAGGCGACTCTCCTGCGACGCCAACAGTTCCGCCCAATCACCAAACATCTGCGAGAGAAGAAAGTCAGGTACAGATGGACATACCCTTTTGGGGTCTCTTTCCAATGGCATAACAAGCAGCACCACTGTGTGGAACTATCGGAGGCGGCAGATTTGCTAGGTTTGGAACTCTCCACAACCTCATCGGACCCGGACGGGAGGGGTCAACCGGATCGACGCAAAGGAGGACAATGGCGTACAATGGGCAGGAGAAACACAAAATCAGCAGATTGAGGCCTTTGATCGGGGGGCTACGAGGGGCCCTTCACTTCGCATCGTTAAAAGAGCAACCGTCCGGAAGTCCCTCTGACTGAATTTGCTGCAAATCAGATGGGGCTGGGCCCCTTTCCCCTCCTACCCACCCAAGGGAGCATCATGCCGAAGATTTGGAGAGTTCGAGGGGGCGGAGGACTTGCATCTTCCGTACCTGGATGGGGCATGGGTGCCCAGGCGCTACTTGATGCTTTAATCCCAGCGTTTGGCACGGGCATCATGCGAGAACACTGTATCTGCGGTGACAGGTCAGGGGGACCGTATTATCCACACTGTGGTGGGAGGGCTCAGGGTGGAGGGTGATGGTGGCCGAGGACTTGTACATTACTAAACGTTTGAGTTACATCTGGGGAATTTTGATACGATCATCCTCTGCAAGGACCTACATTCCGGAGTTAATTGTTATTCAGTTGGGGGAAAAAAGTTTTTCCAGCAACGTATGCCTTGATCTTTGCTATGATAAGGGCTGGGGGAATGGAAATGGTAATGTTCCCCGAGTGTATTCTGATACTGGGATTCCCCTCTAGGAGGGGGATTCTACACACTCATTTTAAGTATTTGTTTGGGTTTTTTCATTCAGTTAGATGTCATGGTGCCTTTTCTTCTATTGTTTATGGGCGGGGAGGGATGGGGGGAAACAAAAGGGATTTTTAAGCAGAGCCCCTCGCTAAAAAGGCGTCATTTCCTTCTAGGTGCATATGGCGGTTAGAACGATTTCTTGGAACGCTAGGGGACTGAATTCCCCTAACAAGCGCCAGCGCTTCTGGAAGTACATGCTTGATCACAATGTCCAAATAGCAGCTCTTCAGGAGACGCATCTCAAAAAGTCTGACGAGCACCGGCTACGCCACAAAGCTTATCCCCTCATATTTCGATCTTCACACTCCTCGAAACAAAACGGGGTGGCATTGTTGTTTCACTCAGGGATCCCCTTTCAAGTTCAGGACACTAAAACAGACAAAAGCGGGAGGTTCCTTATGGTTAAGGGGGACCTTAGAGGCCGCCAATGCACGTTCGCAGTTCTTTATGCTCCTAACACAGGTCAACAGGACTTTATTCTCTCCTTCCTTATGACTCTGGAGAACTTCGCTCAGGGGGACATATTACTCATGGGGGACTTCAATCTAGTCTGGGATCTGGATATGGACACGACACACTCACACAGGGCTCCAGGAGGGGCGTTTGGAAAAGCGCTGCGTTCACAGCTTCAGCTATTGGGGTTGGTAGATGTATGGAGGGATGCTAACCCCATGACGCGAGACGCGAGACTACTCGTTCTTTTCTCATTCCCACAGAACGTATTCCCGTATCGATCACATTTTCATGAGCCAATCCTTGTTCCCATCTGTACTGCAAACTCAGTTTCACCCGATTTGCCTATCGGACCACGCCCCCCTGGAGATGACGATCACTTGGCCAAACCCGCGCCCAAAACGATCTTGATGGTATTTCCCCAATTTCCTTTGCAGGGATAGACTTCTCCGTGATGACCTAAGGAAGACCATTAGAGACTTTCTCGAGCTGAATGACCCTGAGGCTACTTCTCATGCAACTACCTGGGACGCCCTTAAGGTGGTAGTCCGAGGCAAGTGCATTGAACTGGCCACTACTTTACGTTCTCAACAATGTGAAGATCGCCTTCAATTAGAACGAGAATTAACAGCTGCAGAACAGACCCATAAGGCCAACCCCTCGGATCCGGCACTACGGAAAGTCACGGCCCTAAAGGGGAAACTACAGGCTATCTACACCAAAAGAGCAGAGAAAACCATCTTACGCTTACAATACAGGGGCTACGAGGGCGGGAATAAAGTGGGATCCTTGTTGGCGCGCCAATTAAGGGCTAAGCAGGAAAAAGAGTATATCAAACTAATAGTTGATGAGAAGGGAGTTTCTCACAGGTCAGAGGAGGGGAAGGCAAGGGCCTTTGAGAATTTCTATAGAACTCTTTACACTACAGAGCTCCCAGGGACGCATGACCCTTTGAGGTATTTGGACCCCCTGGACCTCCCTCAGGTCGGGGCTAGCTCCAATGCAGAGTTGGCGAACCCCATAACTGCTGAAGAAGTACAGAAGGCGATCAACTCCCTTAAACTCCAGAAAGCTCCAGGGCCGGATGGCTTCTCAGCCCACTTCTATCGTACTTTTGCGCCGGAGCTCGTTCCCTTCTTAACTATACTTTTTAATATCATCGCTTCCACGCAACAAGTTACTCCTTCCATGTGTGAAGCAATTGTGGCAGTGCTTCCTAAACCTGGTAAGGATCCCTCAGCTTGCTCTTCTTACCGCCCGATTGCTCTTCTAAACCTAGATGCAAAAATTTACTCTAAAATCCTGGCCACTCGTCTCGAATCAATTCTCCCTGGTCTCATAGATCCGGACCAGTCTGGATTTATTAAGGGGCGACAGACCCATGATAACTTGCGGTGTATCATCCATATCATTGAAAAGGCTCACAAGAAAAACATCCCAACAGCGCTTCTCTCGCTAGACGCGGAGAAAGCTTTTGATCGCGTGGAATGGCCTTTCTTATTTGAAGTGCTCCAGCGCTTTGGCTTCAACGAAACATTTATAGGGATGATTCGCGCTAACTATCATTCTCCCAGCTCTCGGGTCCTTGTTAACGGAGTTGCTTCTTCCCCCTTTCGCCTGGCTCGCGGGACGAGACAGGGCTGCCCCTTATCCCCCCTCCTGTTTGCCTTGAGCATAGTTTCCCTGGCCCACAGGATCAGAGGAAACCAAGAGATCCAAGGAATACGTTTTGGCACAGACGACCATAAGATTTCGCTATTCACCGATGACGTGCTTCTCCCAGTCTCAGACCCTATTGTCTCTCTCCCTGCCATCCATGCAGAGCTGGAGTCGTTTGAAAGGGTGGCGGGTTTCAAGATCAACCTGACCAAATCCTTCCTACTGAATCTGACAATACCAAAAGACGATTGGCGAAGGGTTGAAGAGGTGTCACCTTTTCGCTACACTATTAAGGAGATCACTTACTTGGGTGTCAAGCTTACCCCTCGGGTTCGGGATCTGTATAAAGCTAACTTCCCCCCCCTTCTGCGTCAACTAAAGACTGATTTGGATAAATGGAGTGTTGCTTACATCACCTGGTTGGGCAGGATTAATGCCATTAAGATGAATGTTCTCCCTCGCTTACATTATCTTTTTCAAGGATTGCCTATCCCCGTGGAGGGAGGTTTATTTAGGGAGCTGCGGCATATGCTGACCAAATTTATTTGGCAGGGGAAAAGGGCACGACTTCCCTATAATTTGCTTACTAGACCGCGCAAAGAGGGTGGCCTAGCATTACCGGACTTTCAGTCCTATTACCGAGCGGCACAAATGCGGGTATTCACAGAATGGTCGCTGCGGGCTTCAGAGAAGCATTGGCTTCATATAGGCAGACAGATAACCGGGCGCACCATCTGGGATCTTCTATGGAAACCAAAGCAAGACAGACCACTCAATGCCTACATTAGCATGCCTACGTCCACCACACTTAAGGTTTGGGATATCCTCACTAACAGACTGCACCTTATGACCTTTCCCTCCCCTCATACGCCTATACATTTTAATGCAGCATTCCCCCCCGCACTACAAGAAGGTCCCTTCGAGGCCTGGAGGGAGGGCGGTTGCCACATGATCTCCCACTTGTTTGACAGAGGTGAACTCCTCACTTTTCAGAAATGCAAGAAACAATTCTCATTGACTGCCAAAGAAGAATACCACTACTTGCAGCTGAAACACTGGGTGCAGCAGCCCTTGGTGCGGCTGGCCGCCACCAGGGAGTTGCTCCCTATTGAGAAGTTTGCTCAGTCTGGGTCCTCTTCCAAGGGATGTATCTCCTATCTGTATGCTCTCATACAATCGATGAGTCCCAAATCGACGCCGCGTTTCAAACGCTTTTGGGACGCTCTCGCAGATACCCCTTTGGAGGATAAGCACTGGGAACATTTAGGTATGGACATAGTGAAATTCAACCGTTCAATGTATCTCAGGGAAGCACACTATAAAATCATGTACGATTGGTACTTGTACCCTCAGAAACTTCACACGATTTTTCCTAGTTCGTCGGATAGGTACTGGAGGGGGTGTGGGATGTTAGGCGATTTCAGACATATATGGTGGGACTGTCCCGCCATTAAACCTTTCTGGAAGGAAATGTTGTCCCAAATCAAGCTTATCTTAGGCTATCCTATTCCCAGCTCCATGGAACAAGTTCTGTTGGGGGTCCGAGATCCAAATTTGAAACGACAGACACAGGGCGACAAAACAGTGATGTGGCTTTGTTTGGGGGCCGCCAAAATGGCAGTTGCCGCAGCTTTGAAAAAACAAGAGGGTTAACCCTTTTGGTGCTTGCGTCGGCCAATGGCCGACGCAAGCACTACCTCCCTGGTGCTGCGCACGTCCATTGGACGTCACCAGGGAATTTTTTTTTTTTACTGGGGGAGACGCGGAAGGCTTTCGCGTCTTCCCCGCCCCCTCTCGCCCATCTGTGACGTGAGCGCGCCGCGGGCGCTCTGAGCGTCACTGATTTCCCCACCGGAGCCGAGGACAGCAGCAGGTAAGGCCGCGCTCGACTCCGATGGGGAAATCTGGCTGGAAACGGCCTCCCCAGCTTTCAGGGAGGCCTCGTTTGAAAGGGACGAGTCTCCCCTTTCAAACGAGGCCTTCCTGAAAGGGTTTCCTGGCCGTGGATCGCAGCGCTGCTGCGATCCACGGCCAGGAAACCCCACTAGACACCAGGGATGTCTTTGGGGGGGTCGGCCCTCGTGGTGATGGGTCGCCCCCCCCCCCCCCCCGGGGGCACATTTTAAAATTAATTTACCTGGCTTTCCCTGGGGGGCGCGATCGCCCCCTAAAAAATAAAATAAAAAGACTTCTTTTTTTTTTTAATGGTGGCGATATTGGCAGGGGGTCGGTCCTTCTGCTCAGTGGCCGACCCCCTTTGGGGGCAATTATGTACATAATTATGAGGGCCACAATCTGCTCCCAGGGGAGCCATAGGCATGCACATAACAAAGAGAATATAATGTAAAGAGGTTAGTGGGTTACTGCTTCTGTGCCAGCTTTATGTTTTTTTTGCCCAGTCTTTCATCATCTAATCTTGTGAAAAGGGTTCATTATATATATATACATGTACTCTTTGACTGCTGTTACCTGCTTTCTCGACTGGAGGGCTTCCTTTGTGCTATAATACGGCATGATTTTCATTTGGAATAGTAAAGCGGCAATGTCGCTACGAAGCACTGGCCCACCTGGAAGGGCGCCTTTTCTCGTCATGATTCATGTGGATATATATATATATATATTCAGAAACACAAAGGATGCCGCACTCCAGAGATTGGTTTCAGAGTTGCTTTATTTTCACCACGACTGGTGGTAGTGGTGGTGAAAATAAAGCAACTCTGAAACCTGTCTCTGGAGTGCGGCATCCTTTGTGTTTCTGAATTTAAATATCGTGTAAGGATTCTACCCGTTGCTGCCTGCACCAGGTATTGAGCGCGCTGACATTGGGAATTAATTGTTATATATATATAAATATTTATTTACAGAGATATTTCTCAGTGCTGAAATTATGAGACTGTGAAAGAACTATAATGAGTCTCTTTGAAGTTACCTGAAAGGCAGTAAAGTGTGGTACTGCTGCAGAGTACAACATTTCTGCTAGATAGAGATATCTGACTTTTGTGTAGTGGCAGTTTTGACGCCATAAAGGGTATGCTGAAACGAACAGATCGGTATTATGTAGACAGCTAAGTGGATTAGTAAAGCCACGCAGTAGAAACACTTTGTAACAGACTAAATGTATGTGAGAGAGGGGCTATGGAGAGATGAGGGGCACGTTTGCAAGGATGGTAGTGGGCGCATCAAAGGAGGTCATAGTGTGCAATTGTAAAGCACACGTTCACCCGTAGGCATCTTGGCGCTAAAATGATGGTAGCACTGGCTCCCACCAGCGCTAAAAGGCTGCGATTATGGGTATGTGGCAAGGTAAAGTAATACTGTGTCTTTTTTCTCTCTTTCTTAGTCTTTTTGGAGAGCGTACGGATTTCGCAAAGGTAAGGTGACTTCGTCATTATTGACTTAAACACTTCACTTACGCACACACCCACCTACACTTTAAAACCAACAACCTATCTGCCTTCTACGTAGGATAGTGTTTTAAAAGGATAGTTTAGGCACTAGCAGAGATGGCATATCGTTGGATGAATGCTGCCCAGGCCCTAAATCTGGTTCTGGAGTCCAGCTCTGAGGCAGGATCAGAGACTGAGACAGCAGATACTGAGACAGCATCTGAGGGAGAGGACAATGGAGCCGAATCTGGGAGTGACTTTTCAGTCGGCACAGTTCCATCCGATGACTCATCGTCCAGCGATTCTGAAGGAGACGATGTCAGTCGTGCTGTCCCTTTGCCAGCACAGTGTGTGCAGCAGGACACCCGTAACAGGTTAGAGCAACCCAGAGTGCAGGCACGTGCAGCCGCAAGCACAGACGGAGTGCTGTCTTGGCAGCCTCCCAATTTAGTTCAGCCCCAAATTCCCCCTTTCACTGGTGACTCTGGATGTAAAGTAGATACGGCAAATTTTTTGCCAATTGACTACTTCCATCTCTTTTTTGGTGTTGACTTCCAAGACGAAATTGTGCAGCAAACAAATTTGCGTGCCGAACAATTTCTGAGGGAGCAAGGAGGCACTCTTGGGCCTCATTCTAGGGCGCGCAAGTGGACTCCCACTTCACTAGGGGAGTTGAAGATATTTTTGGGCCTCACACTTAAAATGGGGGTAGTGCATAAACCAACCTTGCTATCCTACTGGTCTACTTGCACGGTTTGGTTAACCCCCATCTTTGCACCATACATGAGCAGAGATCGTTTTTGCTATTGCAGCGCATGCTGCATTTCAATGACAATTCTGCTGCATTGCCCCGGGACCATCCAGACTATGACAGGTTGTTCAAAATTCGGCCTGTCGTGGAACATTTGTCTGCCAGGTTTCCAGAGGTTTATACTCCTGGAAAGAATATAGCCATTGATGATCTTGTATAAAGGGCGACTGCTGTTTAGGCAGTACATTCCGAGCAAACGCGCTCGCTATGGCATCAAGCTGTACATGCTGTGTGAGAGCTCGACTGGCTATGTGTACAGCTTGAGAGTGTATACAGGGAAGGACACAACTCTTAACCCTGTAGGTTGCCCTCCCATGCTAGGGGTCACAGGAAAGATCGTATGGGAGCTTGTCCAGCCACTTCTTCACAAAGGTTATAACCTTTATGTGGACAATTTCTATACAGGAGTATAGCTGTTCAGTGAGCTCTACAAAGCTGGCACCGTGGCTTGCGGTACAATTCGTTGTCGCCGCAAAGGATTCCGCAGGAGCTTGTTTGCAAGAAGCTCCAGAAATCCCAGAGCACTGCGTTGCGTTCCAACGAACTGCTCGCAGTTAAGTTCTCAGATAGGCGTGACGTGTACATGCTCACTACAATTCATGCTGAGAGCACTTCCCCTGTCACGGTTTGGGGTCAGATGGCCGAAGTCCACAAGCCCACCTGTATACTTGATTACAACAAGTACATGGGCGGAGTGGACAAGAATGACCAGGTTCTTCAGCCATACAATGCGAGTCGTAAAACCCGCACTTGGTATAAGAAACTGTTTACGCACCTGATCCAGATGGCAACATACAATGCGTATGTTGTTTATCGTGAGACCACCACAGGAAGACTCATGTCTTTCCTTGACTTTCAGTTGTCTGTGATTGAAAGTCTTACTGCTACAGAAGCAGAAGCCTCCACTTCATGTGTTCTGGAGGACGTGGCAAGGCTGCAGGAGCGACACTTTGCAGATAAAATTCCTGCAACAACCAAAAAGGAGCGACCATGTCGTCGTTGTAAAGTGTGCTCGATGCAGGGAAAGAGGCAGGAGACTCGTGTTTACTGTCCCCAGTGCCCAAGTAAGCCTGCCTTCTGTTTTCCTACTTGCTTTATGTTGTATCACACTAAAGCAAAATACTGGGAAATTGACTGAGGTGGAGCTGCCAATAGGATAACCTTTCAATTGGTGTGAATGGATACCTACTGTCTGTGGGCCACTCCTTCACTACGCAAGCAGCTGCAGGATATTTCTTCCTCTACTTCATGAAATCATGGACTTCTCAACACCTTTATCTGCTTTCAGAATGTGGTAGTTGTTCTGTTCGCCAATTGACAAGTGCATTATAGTCCCCATGCTGCACATACTGGTGGACAGAACATATGCCACGTTGTCATGGAGTACCCGTGTTTCACATTCAACCGTTCTTCGTAGTTTATGATGTTCTCTTTAGGAAGTTTTTGAAAATTTCCAGCATGTTTGCCTTAGTTTCAAAGGTAGATATGCTTGCTCAGCTCGAGAAATGTTTTTGCGTTATACTCGGGCACCCCCCAACTTGCATCCACAAACTGGAAGGAGTTGGATAGAGCATTGTGAGAGCATTGATAGCTCGTCACAGAAATGTTCACTCAAGCTTCAAGTAGCTAGAGATGAAAGGCATTAGTATAGGGTCTCTTAACAATTGGACAGGGTTAGTCAGGACTCTGAGGACAGACACACGAACGGGTTAGAACAGCTTACGGTAGGTACGCTTTCCGAGGAATATTGCAAAGGTAGAAGGCAGATAGTAAAGGTAGTATAGATACACGTCCTGACTTCTTCTTCACCCATGGATTCAAATCCATTGCTGCCACACTCACACTGAATTTACTGTAGTACTTATGGGTCAATGCTGCTTGCCATGTTCATCCTCCGTTAGAACTTAGTAGATGGTCAGTTTGCTGTATGATAAGTGCATTACAGTCACTGCACATAACGGTGGATTGGACATATGCTACGTTGTCACGGACTACCCTTGTTTCACATTCATCCGTTCATAGTTTATGATGTTATCTTTTGAAAATTTCCAGCATGTTTGCCTTAGTTTCAAAGGTAGATATGCTTGCTCAGCTTGAGGAATGGGCTTTGCGGCATACTCGAGCACCCCCCAACTTGCATCCACAAACTGGAAGGAGTTGGATTTAGCATAGTGAGTGCACTAAAGGTGCATGAAAGACATGTCTTCCTGAGCTTCATGTGGCTGTCATGGAAGCCATTAGTATAGGTTCACTGGGCATGCGTTCGGTAACGTTCTGGATGAAGGAGGTGGAGACTTGACAGGTGGTAAAATATAGTCAAAGGCATTATGTCTTGTGGCATATGAATGTGATGGGCCCTTGCATGGCGGCAGTATGTTTGTGTGAGTGCAAGTGATATGGTTGTTTGGGCCCGTGGCTGGCGGTATGGAAGTCTTGTGTGTGGTGTGTGAATGGCTTGTGAATGGACCATAAAGTGGTTGGTGCCGTGAAGTGGCTTTATGGCTCCCCTTCAGAAGGCTTGGCTTCAATATTTATATACTTTGATAAGTATTTGTGCTTTGAAGCCAGCGTTTCTGGAGGTGCTAAAACCAACCTGTGTAAGTGGTGGATTAGCTTTATCAAATTAGTGTTAGATTTATATTTGTGTCGGTTTAATGGCCTTTTGTAAGATATTTTTTTTGTCAAAATGGGTAGCAGGGGACTTTCTGCCCTAGCTCAGTCGTCACCTAGGCAAACCTTTACATTTTTGAGTAGTAGACAAAGGGGGAAGTACAAGGGTGAATGACTTGCGTGGCTCTCACTGCTTTTTTTTACCCAACATGCCCTGCTAGCCTCATATTTAGTTGAAAAAAATCACTTTTTCCACACATTTTTGTGTGGGAAAGTTGTGGCATCGCCGGGCAGACACGCATTTCCTACCACCCAGCGTTCCCCAAGGTCTCCCGATAAAAATGGTGCCTCACTCATGTGGGAGGCCCAAGTACCAGCGACAGGCTAGGGCCCAAAACGTATTGAGGCGACATTAAAATTGCCTATCACAAAACAACCTGGTTTTGTGAGGGGGTCACCTTGGTTTTTGGCCCCGTGCTCGGCAGCCAGCTAGGGAAACCTACCAAACCCACACATTTCTGAACACTAGACACCCGGGGGGTTCCATGGAGGTATGGCTTGCATGGATCCCCCAACGTTTTCTTACCCAGAATCCCCTGCAAAACTCAAATTTAGCTGAAAAAATCACTTTTTCCACACATTTTTGTGTGGGAAAGTTGTGGCATCGCCGGGCAGACACGCATTTCCTACCACCCAGCGTTCCCCAAGGTCTCCTGATAAAAATGGTGCCTCACTCGTGTGGGAGGCCCAAGTACCTGCGACAGGCTAGGGACCAAAACGTATTGAGGCGACATTAAAATTGCCTATCACAAAACAACATAGTTTTGTGAGGGGGGTCACCTCGGTTTGTGGCCCTGTGCTCGGCGGCCAGCTAGGGAAACCTACCAAACCCACACATTTCTGAAAACTAGGCGGGTACTTGGGCCTCCCACACGAGTGAGGTACCATTTTTATCGGTAGACCTTGGGGAACACTGGGTGGTTGGAAATGCGTGTCTGCCCGGCGATGCCACAACTTTCCCACACAAAAATGTGTGGAAAAAGTGATTTTTTCAGCACAATTTGAGGTTTGCAGGGGATTCTGGGTAAGAAAACGTTGGGGGATCCACGCAAGCCATACCTCCCTGGAACCCCCGGGTGTCTAGTTTTCAGAAATGTGTGGCTTTGATAGGTTTCCTAGCTGGCCGCCGAGCACGGGGCCAAAAACCGAGGTGACCCCCCTTACAAAACCAGGTTGTTTTGTGATAGGCAATTTTAATGTCGCCTCAATACGTTTAGGGACCTAGCCTGTCGCGGGTACTTGGGCCTCCCACATGAGTGAGGTACCATTTTTATCGGGAGACCTTGGGGAACACTGGGTGGTTGGAAATGCGTGTCTGCCCGGCGATGCCACAACTTTCCCACACAAAAATGTGTGGAAAAAGTGATTTTTTCAGCAAAACTTAAGGTTTGCAGGGGATTCTGGGTAAGAAAACGTTGGGGGATCCACGCAAGCCATACCTCCCTGGAACCCCCCGGGTGTCTAGTTTTCAGAAATGTGTGGCTTTGATAGGTTTCCCTAGCTGGCCGCCGAGCACGGGGCCAAAAACCGAGGTGACCCCCCTTACAAAACCAGGTTGTTTTGTGATAGGCAATTTTAATGTCGCCTCAATACGTTTAGGGACCTAGCCTGTCGCGGGTACTTGGGCCTCCCACATGAGTGAGGCACCATTTTTATCGGGAGACCTTGGGGAACACTGGGTGGTTGGAAATGCGTGTCTGCCCGGCGATGCCACAACTTTCCCACAAAAAATGTGTGGAAAAAGTGATTTTGTCAGCAAAATTTGAGGTTTGCAGGGGATTCTGGGTAAGAAAACGTTGGGGGATCCATGCAAGCCATACCTCCCTGGAACCCCCCGGGTGTCTAGTTTTCAGAAATGTGTGGCTTTGATAGGTTTCCCTAGCTGGCCACCGAACTCGGGGCCAAAAACCGAGGTGACCCCCCTTGCAAAACCAGGTTGTTTTGTGATAGGCAATTTTAATGTCGCCTCAATACGTTTTGGGCCCTAGCCTGTCGCGGGTACTTGGGCCTCCCACACAAGTGAGGTACCATTTTTCTCGGAAGACTTTGGGGAACGCGGGGTGGGTGGAATTATGTGGATCCACGCATATTCCAGAACTTTCCACCACAGAAATATGAGGAAAATCGGGGTTTTTTTACAATATTTTAGGTTTGCAAGGGATTCTGGGTAGCAGAACCTGGTGAGAGCCAGCCAAGTCACCCCATACTGGATTCCCCTGGGTGTCTAGCTTTCAAAAATGTACAGGTTTCCTAGGTTTCCCTAGGTGCCGGCAGAGCTAGGGTTCAAAATCTACAGCTAGGCACTTTGTTGAAAAAGGGTCCGTTTTCACTGTGAAAATGTGGTGTGTCCACGTTGCGTTTTGGGCCGTTTCCTGTCGCGGGTACTTGGGCCTCCCACACAAGTGAGGTACCATATTTATCGGAAGACTTTGGGGAACGCGGGGTGGGTGGAAATTTGTGGATCCACGCAGATTCCACAACTTTCCACCACAGAAATGTGAGGAAAATGTGTTTTTTTGGACAATTTTTTAGGTTTGCAAGGAATTCTGGGTAACAGAACCTGGTGAGAGTCAGCCAAGTCACCCCATCCTGGATTCCCCTGGGTGTCTAGTTTTGAAAAATGTATAGGTTTGCTAGGTTTCCCTAGGTGCCGGCAGAGCTAGGGTTCAAAATCTACAGCTAGGCACTTTGTTGAAAAAGGGTCCGTTTTCACTGCGAAAATGTGGTGTGTCCACGTTGTGTTTTGGGCCGTTTCCTGTCGCGGGTACTTGGGCCTCCCACACAAGTGAGGTACCATTTTTCTCAGAAGACTTTGGGGAACGCGGGGTGGGTGGAATTTTGTGGATCCACGCAGATTCCAGAACTTTCCACCACAGAAATGTGTGGAAAATGTGTTTTTTTGGACAATTTTTTAGGTTTGCAAGGGATTCTGGGTAACAGAACCTGGTGAGAGCCAGCCAAGTCACCCCAACCTCGATTCCCCTGGGTGTCTAGTTTTGAAAAATGTATAGGTTTGCTAGGTTTCCCTAGGTGCCGGCAGAGCTAGGTTTCAAAATCTACAGCTAGACACTTTGTTGAAAAAGGGTCCATTTTCACTGCGAAAATGTGGTGTGTCCACGTTGCATTTTGGGCCGTTTCCTGTCGCGGGTACTTGGGCCTCCCACACAAGTGAGGTACCATTTTTATCGGAAGACTTTGGGGAACGCGGGGTGGGTGGAATTTTGTGGATCCACGCAGATTCCAGAACTTTCCACCACAGAAATGTGAGGAAAATGTGTTTTTTTGGACAATTTTTTAGATTTGCAAGGGATTCTGGGTAACAGAACCTGGTGAGAGGCAGTCAAGTCACCCCATCCTGGATTCCCCTGGGTGTCTAGTTTTCGAAAATGTATAAGTTTGCTAGGTTTCCCTAGGTGCCGGCAGAGCTAGGATTCAAAAACTACAGCTAGGCACTTTGCCAAAAAAGGGTAATTTTTCAATGTGAAATTGGGGTGCGTCCACGTTGCGTTTTGCGCCATTTCCTGACGCGGGCTCTAGGCCTACCCACACAAGTGAGGTACCATTTTCCTTGGAAGACTTTGGGGAACGCGGGGTAGGTTGAAATTTGTGGATCCACGCAGATTCCAGAACTTTCCACCACAGAAATGTAGGGAAAATGTGTTTTTTTGGACAATTTTTTAGGTTTGCAAGGGATTCTGGGTAACAGAACCTGGTGAGAGCCAGTCAAGTCACCCCATCCTGGATTCCCCTGGGTGTCTAGTTTTCAAAAATGTATAGGTTTGCTAGGTTTCCCTAGGTGCCGGCAGAGCTAGGGTTCAAAAACTACAGCTAGGCTCTTTGCCAAAAAAGGGTTGTTTTTCACTGAGAAATTGTGGTGTGTCCACGTTGCGTTTTGTGCTGTTTCCTGTCGCAGGCACTAGGCCTACCCACACAAGTGAGGTACCATTTTCTCGGAAGACTTTGGGGAATGTGGGGTGGGTTGAAATTTGTGGATCCGCGCAGATTCCAGACCTTTCCACCACAGAAATGTGAGGAAAATGTGGTTTTTTTGACAATTTTTTAGGTTTGCAAGGGATTCTGGGTAACAGAACCTGGTGGGAGCCAGTCAAGTCACCCCATCCTGGATTCCCCTGGGTGTCTAGTTTTCAAAAACGTATAGGTTTGCTAGGTTTCCCTAGGTGCCGGCAGAGCTAGGGTTCAAAAACTACAGCTAGGCACTTTGCCAAAAAAGGGTCATTTTTCACTGTGAAATTGGGGTGTGTCCACGTTGCGTTTTGTGCCGTTTCCTGTCGCGGGCACTAGGTCTACCCACACAAGTGAGGTACCATTTTACTCGGAAGACTTTGCGGAACGCGGGGTGGGTGGAAATTTGTGGATCCATGCAGATTCCAGAACTTTCCACCACAGAAATGTGAGGAAAATGTGTTTTTTTGGACAATTTTTTAGGTTTGCAAGTGATTCTGGGTAACAGAACCTGGTGAGAGCCAGTCAAGTCACCCCATCCTGGATTCCCCTGGGTGTCTAGTTTTCAAAAATGTATAGGTTTGCTAGGTTTCCCTGGGTGCCGGCAGAGCAAGGGCTCAAAAACTACAGCTAGGCACTTTGCAAAAAAAGGGTAATTTTTCATTGTGAAAATGTGGTGTGTTCACGTTGCGTTTTGAGCCGTTTCCTAACGTGGGCACTATGCCTACCCACACAAGTGAGGTACCATTTTTATCGGGACACTTACGGAAATTCAGATTTGTAAAGCAACTGTTATTACCTATTGACTTTCGATGCATTTCTGCCTTCCAAATGAAAGACAATGTGTAAAAGAAGTTATTTTGAAAAATGACCTATAATTCTCATGCTAGTATGAGTATTACCAATTTCAGAAATGTGCAAATATCTACTGTTTCTAAACTCTATATTGTGTTCCCATTTCAGAAATACATAGGAGTCTTTCATACCGAATATTCCATGTATACATTTTCCCAGAATAATTGCTATATACCCGGTACATAATAAAAAACCATTGCAAGACGCTGCTCAGTTTTTGGCTCTGGGTTCGTCGGGTTCTTGGTGAACCTACAAGTCCTATATATCCCCACAACCAGTAAGGTCCAGTGGATGTAACGGTATATTGCTTTCAAAGAGCAGTCATAATTAGAAGAAGTTACAGGTGAAAACGTTGACACAAAAGGCTGTTTTTTTCAACTAATTTTCCATTTTACCTATATTTAACTGTTAGTTTCTATAAAGAAACCTTGATGGATTTACACAAATGACCCCTTGCTGAATTCAGCATTTTGTCTACTTTTCTAAAATGTATAGATTTCCAGGATCCATTATTGCTTTCATACCCATTTCTACCATTAACTGGAAGGAGGTTGAAAGCACAAAAAATAGCAAAAATAGGCTATGTCCCAGAAAAATGCCAAAACTGTGTACATTTTTTTGGTTTTCTGACAAAAGTCTGTCATTCCCTAAAAGCTGGAAAATGGAGATTTCAGCCCCACAAACCCTTTTTTGATACCATTTGCAGGGAAAAACCCAGACGCTTTCATATGCGGGACTTTTTTCCCATTTTTCCCCAAAAAACCAAAGTTTAGCTGTATTTTGGCTAAAATCTGGGACCCCTCCAGGGGAATCCACAAACCCTGGGTACCTTTAGAATCCCCATGATGTTGGAAGAAAAGGACGCAAATTTGGCGTGGATACCTTATGTGGTCAAAAAGTTACAGAGGCCTAATCGCGAACTACTACAAATAGCCAAAAAAGGGCTCAGCACTGGGGGGGGGGAAAGGCCCAGCAGTTATGGGGTTAACCCATTGGCATGCGAGACTGTGGAGGGCATTGGCTTTGGAGCGCATGACTGATATAATTGAAGACACCAGGAAAGGTTTTGATTACATTTGGTCTCCGCTGGTCAGCTACTTATCGGAGGGGCTTCGTTTGACGGCTTGCAACCCAAGGCTTAGGGCCCTCAATTTGTTCCTCATCTAGTTACTCCACATTGACGGGATCTCTGACTAGTGCGTTGAGCTCCTGAGTAGAGGCCCCGATCACCCACTCCTCGCGCTCACCTTTTTCTAACTTGCACCATGACATCAAAGTTATGTTCGTTTTTTTTTAGGTATAATTATGTTTCCTTTCTATGTTACTCTCTGGGGAGGGTAGATTGTAATTCGGAAACATGGGCATGAAAGCAACATGTTATGATGATGCTGTGTTATATGCTAAAGTTCATTCGCCACGGACCTTGTGGAAAAGCTGTAACCTTCATGAGCGAACTGTATATCTGGGCGGAATGTATTTACGACTAATGTTGCCTATGTAATGCTTTTGTCGCACTCTCTGAGAAAATTTCAATAAAACAAATTTTGAAATAAAAACTCTGCTAGAAAAACTATAATTTTACGTAAGCAGATTCAGAGTGTCAGGGTGTTGTAGGGTGCTTCATGTAGAAGTTGCTCTCCTCCTAAACTTGGGAACTCTCAGAGTTCCCTGCTTCCTCTTTGCATAATTTATGCAGCACTCTAAGCCTAAAGGGACATTGTCTTGACTTATAATGGGTGCTCCCTTGTGTCTGGACTAAGCTATACCTCTCTGATGAGGTCTAACTAGGTTGAAGCACGTGTGTCAGGGGTTGCTTTTATTAATTTCAGGAAGGCTTGGATGATATTTCACCAATTCAAAGCTGTAATACTGTGCCTGGAGTGGTAAAAGCCTTCTTCTGCTCCACGTGGATAGCACTTGCTAATCCTATGCTTAAGGACTTTGTTGTAAAAACGGCAAAAGGATTCGTCACTTTCTAACTCAGCTTGGATGGCACTGTGCTAATTCCATGCTTAAAAACTCTGCTAGAAAAACAAACATTTGAAGTGAGTAGATTCAGAGTGTCTGTAGTGTTGTAGGGTACCACATATAAAGGAGCTGCTCTCCACCTCAACTTGGGAATTACCCAGTGCTCTTTTGCATAATGTATCTAGCACTCTAGGCCTGAAAAGGCACTGTCTTGACTTATAGCAGGTGCTCCCTTGTGTATGTATTTTTGTACTACTTGTTTACTTTGGGGCAGTGAGTTTAAAAAAGTTGTTTTCTTCAAAATGCAGCTAATAGTTGGTAGTAATTGGAATTAGAATGTTTAGGATTTGTTTATCTTTCTTGGATAAATTGTTAATAAAACAATGGTGAATGGAGAGAGTCAGTGGATTTAGGCAATTCTGTGGCTGCAGCTTTTGCTGCATAAAATGGATTTACTGCACCTGCCATCTCATTTGCCATGTGATTTGTAAAATTTGCAGATTTCACCAAAAATGTTCTTTGTATCGCAAATAAAAATAAATACTGATAGAGGATGTTGCGCATAATTCACATTTTGTTCTGTAAAATTTACATAACCTGGCCACATTATTTGGTCCACCAAGACATATACACCTTGGAGACCAGACAATGTTAAGCTATATATATATCACGACCCACAACACTCTCAGAACCTCCTCTCGGCGAAAAGAGAGTAACGGACACCAAGATAGAATGGCAAGTTTTTCTTTATTCTTCCTCACTCCTCTGATGACGCGTTTCGACCAACAAGTGCCCTTGATCACACACGGAACGCAGTCCGCCGTACTTTTTTAAATGCGTTGTGCACACCCCCCCCTTAGGGTCACGTGTTAATCAACATAGAAGAAACACTGTGAGTTTAGACTCACCAAAAGCACCATATGTTGTTTGCATCACTACATGTGGTTAACAATGCTTAAAATATTTTCAAATGCTGGGACATCGTAAAAATCATTGATATATAGGTAATGCATGTATATAAATAAATAAATAAATAAATAGATAAATATGAATAAATAGATAAATATATATATAATTTAACATATGGAAAAAGACAAGTACATGAATTTCATTTCAGCTTCGGTCTTCGGTTTTCGATAGACCGATCCTGTGCAAAAACCATCGTAATATGATACTCACATGTACATAGTCTTGTACCTTTAAAGGCCCATACATTCCTATTTCATACACAAACACGGTTATACTTATTGCAGCATAAATGCTGGTTTCTATATCCACCATGTTACTGCTGTAATCACTGTAATATCTCATCTCAGCCTAAATGCTATTTTCCTAGCCCCACATTCAATAGTATAATGACCACATGTAAATAATATCCTTAATTAATTGGTGCTAAAGAGTCATTTTCTCTTTCTTTCTTTATTATGATTTTCATAATTACTGAATATCTATTTTGTTTTTTTACTCATCTAAAGTGCTTCCATACCTAGCAACATCTACAATTTGTGCAAAAATGCTAAATTAAAGTGCCAAATGCTGTACAAGTGCAAATCTAAACAGAAAGTGCTAGTGCTATTACTAAAACCTCAACTCTAATAATAACATCCGGGATGTTAAAACAATAAATACATCTGGGTGTCAGCGGATACGAGACTAATAATCATTACATCATGATAAAAACCCTGATCCTGCATCCACAGTACTGTTCCTCATGGTGGCGGTATCAATTTTTATAAAATGAGTCTTACAAGAAATTGTGCATGTCCTCAGTATTATTGAGCCCGTTTGGTGCTTTGCTGTCTAGTTCAAGAATCATGCGTGTTTCTAACTGCCTCAAAAGTCGTTCTCTGTTCCCGCCTCTGCGGAGGTTGGGAATGGCATCAACCACATAATATTTCAAACAGTTTACATCGTTGTTATGCATGCTCTTGAAATGCCGTGCCACAGGGTATGAAGGATCGTTGTTAATGATTGCCCTCAGATGTTGCAGAATTCTGACATGCACCTGCAGCTTGGTACTCCCAACGTATCTCAAGCCACAGGTGCATGTCAGAACATACACTGCATACTCTGTTCTGCAGTTGTAGCTGCCCTTTATGGCAATCTCTTCTCGGCAAAATGGAGTAGTAAACTTAGTCGTATTGACTCCAAATTTGCACGCTCGGCACGATGAGCATTTAAACAAACCCTGTCTGGGTTTAAGCCATGTACCAGTAGGGCCCAATTCTGGGCTATTTTTGACTAGTTTGGACCCCATAGATTGTGATTTCCTGAAAGTGATGTTGGGAAATGTGGGGAGTCTAGTTCCTAGGACACTATCGGTGAGAACTATGGGCCAGTTCTTTCTTATTATGGACCTTATTTTCCTTTCCTGCTGGCTATATGTGGTTATCAAACGGGGGCTTTCACCTACGAATGGGGGTTCTACTCTTTCTTCCAATCTTGGTAGCAGTGTTGCCCAGGGCCTTTCTTCTGCTTTGCTGACTGCCTCCCTCAATATTGTCTCACTGTATCCTCTGTTCTTAAGCCTAGTGAGTGCCTCTTGTGTACAGTTCTCAAAGTCTGTTTGTGTACTACAAATACGTTTTAGTCTTAGGATTTCCCCATATGGGATACTCCTAATGAGGTGCTTCGGGTGCGCACTGCTAGCGTGCAGTGTAGCATTGCTTGCTGTTGTCTTCCTAAATAAAGTTGTTTCTAATTTCCCCTTATTAACATAAATTTTCACATCTAAAAATTCAATGTTGGATCTATTCATGTGAGATGTGAAATTGAGGTTGGTAGAGTTAGTATTAATTGCCCTGATGAACTGCCTGGCACTCCCCTCGTCATCTTTCCACACAATAAAAACGTCGTCAATGTAACGAAGCCAATACATTATATGTTGTGCATACATCTCCTGATGGTCTTTTAAGAACCTGTTCCTCCCACCAGCCAACATGCAAGCACGCATAGCTGGGGGAGAAACAGGCTCCCATCGCTACACCTCTTAGTTGTTTGAAAATTTCCTTGCCAAACATAAAATAATTATTATGTAGACACCAAGAGATAAGGTCAAGCAACATCTTATTGTGTTGATGATACTCACAGGGTCTTGTGTCCAAGAAGTGTCTGACTGCTTTTAAACCTGTCTGATGTTCAATACTTGTGTACAGTGACTCTATGTCCAATGTAATAAGCATCAAGTCATCTGTCCATTCAATGCCACTAACTTTCGTTAGAAAGTCCCCTGTGTCTTTTACATACGTGGGTAATCTTTTTACCAAGTCCTGTAAGAAATAGTCTGCATATTGTTCGACATGTTCTCCCACACTATTAATTGCAGAGATGATAGGTCTGTCTGGTATTGGTACAATGTTCTTGTGGACCTTCGGAATGAAGTATATAACTGGGAGGACTGGGAACTCATTGTACATAAATTTATATTCATCAGATGAAATTAGTCCCTCCCGTTTCCACTGTTGCAGATATTTCTTTAGGACTTCCTTTGCTTTGTTATATTCCCTCATAGTTGTCCTCTCATTGCATTGTTCATTATCCAATTGTCTCTTGGCTTCTTGGATATAGTCTTTTTTGGGCCACAACACAATGTTCCCACCCTTATCTGATGTCTTTATAATGATCTCTTGATTGTCTCCCAATTTCTTCATCAGTTTGGCATATTGTATTTTGTTGTATTGTTTACTCCGTTTTTTGTGTTTCACTTGGTGATATAACTTTTTAATGTCCTCCGTAACTCTCTCGTGAAAGATGTCAACAGCATTTTTTGGCATGACAGGAAGGAAAGTGGATTTGGGTCTGAACGGACTGCTCCCTGCACCTCGTTGTGATATGTTGATTTTCTGCAATTTTGCCTGAGTTGAATCCTCACAATTGAGCTCCTGATTTGTAGTGTATGTTTCATTGCTTAATTCTTGTAAAGTTAGCAATGTTGGAATGTCCGATACTTGGAGCAATTGTATATTACTTTCCTCGGTGTGTTGCGCAGTTTTTGAATTTTCCAGGCCAGTTTTAATAGTGAAGAACTTTTTAAGCTTGAGTTTGCGAATAAAACAAAATACATCAACTCTGGTACTGGTGTAATTGAAGATGCTCTCTGGACAGAAGTGCATTTCTTCAGCTTGAAAGAGGTCTGTACCTGGGGTGTCCCGTTGAGAAGTAGACAGGCCAGGAGGTTTCGTTATATATATATATATATATATATTTTTTTTTTTTAGACATCTTTCTAATGGATTACGTTACCACACTGAAATCGTATGTGAGAGATACGATGGATTTTTTTTACAAAATCAAAGCAATTCCGTGGAAAGAGAGCCACCTGATGGCCACGGTAGATGTGTCATCACTTTATACATCAATTCTTCATACTGATGGAATAGCTGCAGTACAATCGTTTCTACAGACAAGATCAATCAGCCATCTTGAACACTCAGAAATGCTATTTGAAATGCTCAGATATTGTCTGACACATAACATTTTTCTGTTCCAAGGCGACATCTATTTGCAAAAACAGGGGACTGCCATGGGCACATCCTTTGCACCAACATACGCAAATTTGCTCATGGCAGTCTGGGAAACTGAAGTATTGGAAACTCAAAAATCTCAAAACATCAAACTATGGTCTAGATTTATTGACGACCTCTTTATAATTTGGGAGGGCAACCACACAGATCTCCAAGATTTCATTCACTCACTTAACACCAATAAATACAATCTTTCATTTACATCTATGATAAGTGCTACTAACATCATTTTCCTGGATGTGGAAGTGTTCCTTCAAAATCAGAAGATATGTACCAAAATGTTCAGAAAACCCACTTCGTGTAACAGCATTTTACATGCCAATAGTGGGCATCAAAAGAATCTTAAATGGTCTATCCCCTACGGAGAGATGTTAAGAGCAAAAAGAAACTGCTCTGAAATCAAGGACATCGACTCTCAAATAAATGAAATGAGCGACCGCTTCCTAGAACGAGGAAATCCTTTGGATGTAATTGAAACTGCAAAAACAAGAGTCGCCCTGAAAACTAGAAAAGAATTATTACAGTCTAAAAAAGATCGAGTTGAAAAATGTAAAGAAGAAGACAATACTATTCGATTAATCATGGACTTTAACAATCAAAGTGAGGCATTAAATAAAATCATCAGAAAAAATTGGAGCATTTTGATGCTAGATGAAACATTGAAAATGTTTTATCCTAACATCACGTATAGGAAGACGGCATCACTTGGGGACATTCTTACACAAAGTCATCTAGAATCTCCGAAAACAATAACATCTACTTGGCTGAATTCTCCAGGCTTCTGGAAATGCTGGAAATGTAGAGCATGTGAATATGGACAAAATGTAACATCATATCAACTGCACAATGGTCAAACTGAAAACATCAAAGAACATATAACATGTGAATCAAAATTTGTTGTTTAGCTGTTGGAATGTTCCTGTAAAAAACAATATATAGGAAGCACCATTAACAAACTCAAGTTAAGAATTTTACAACACCTACGTGCCATTAGAAATAAAGATTTCACTTATCCTATGGCTAAACATTTTCACGAATACCACTCAAGTGACTGTCAACATTTAAAATATTATGGAATAAAAATAGTGAAATCCAAGGAAAGAGGTGGAAACAGAACTCTAGATTTACGAAAAGCAGAATCAAGATTGATTTTAGCAGTTGGCACAGAAAAACCATATGGTCATAACCTGGATGCGGAACTTTACATTCATCTGCAATGATAACAAGCTATGAATATGACAGGACGAAGGATAAAGATTGTACAATTCTTAAATGGAGAAAAATCAACAAATGACAACATCATGAAAAACGACAATGGACTGATTATAAAGATATAGGGGAGATTTACTAAGACTTACTCCTAAACTATGAACCTTCCAACATGATTGTGGTTGAGAATACAAAAGAGAGAGAAGAAGGAAATAAATGGGACATTGTGAATAATCTCTGCTCTAAATGAAACATCATGCCGAATTGATGGTTGAGCTCTCCCTTACTCCGTTTTTAAAGACACCATAAGGAAGAATAATTGTCAGAACCAAGAAGAAATTGTGATTATAGTGCTGAATGTACTTTACATTGAAGTAGTTCCAATTGAGAAAATGACAACTTATTCACTAGTCACTTTTGAGACAGAATTTTCAAAAAGAAAAATTACGTTTTTTTTTTTTATGAATATGTCTTTTGAAAAAATGAAAAAGCTAATTTTGAACTATCCTTTAAGGTTCTGCCAAAGAATTATAATAATGTACTTTACTTCTTATAATATATTCCTTTACATTGTTACAGTGTTTTAAACACAACGGAAATGAGATCTCCTGTTCATATATCGAACATTAACAAAAAACTTGGGGCTTTTACAATGTCTTGAACCCTTTGCATAAAATGAAAAATCTTGGCATGTTAAAATGTACATTTTTTCACTACGATGTCCCTGACATTTTTCACTGCGATGTCTCTGACTTTTCCTAAACTTTTTTCAAACTCTTTTCAAAAATTGTTTACATATTTTGGAGAAGCACGTTCTTTTAAATTGCATCTTCTCTTAAACTTTTGTATATCAACTCATGAATTTGTATATTAATCTCTCTGCCAATTTGGAATTTGTTTATATATACTTTGTATATAGATACACATTTTTTAGCCAGGATTGGTTTTAAGCCTAGTCTTTCTTCTAATTGAAAGAGAAATTGCACTGAGCACTTTAAATAAGACATTCTAGGCTCCAGGACTCTATGGTCCAGTAGAAGGCTGGGAGCCGAAACGCATAGACCGTCCTCTACCGTTTTTGTAACTGCATTATGGTTAATTAAAAGCACTTTATAAAAATACCCTCTGAGCGTGGTGCTGTGATCCTTCATCAAATCCGACTGTGAAACGAGGAAATGGAGGAATTCGGATCATATATATATATATATATATATATATATATATATTGTGATCAAGCTCGCGTGAGGCGAGCGAAACGCGTCACGAGCGAAACGCGTCATGGCAGGCACTATGCCTGTTTAATCTGTGGACTATAACGGCATAAATCTACACTGCATTTGCACAACATTGGAGTTGTTTGGAGTTTTCTTGGAGTTTGCTGAGGTCCGTGCCTGGGTGTTCTGCCGGGGATCGGCAGGCCGGGAGTTGGAGTTTGTTATATATATATATATATATATATATATATATATATATATATATATATATATATATATATATATAATAATTATTATTTGGGACTTGTAGAGCGCAACAGCTACTCAGTGAGTGTCCCGGCAGTTAGCAGTATACCCTGATCCCATACTACCAATGGGAGCTAGAAAGAAGACCCGAAGAGCAAGGCCTTGAAGAGTCGCTTAAAGATCTGGATGTCCATGGTGGTGCGGAGCTGTTGGTGGAGGGCAGATAGGAGTAAGAGCTACCATCCCAGTTTTTCCTTCTGAATCAAGAAATTACCACCAGCAAGGAGCTGGAAGATCTGAGTGACCTGGCCAGTTGGTAGGGTGTAAATCTGTTGGACAGGTACTGAGGGCCTTTGTGGTAGAAAGCTCTGTGTGTCAGAACCAGATCTTTGAACCGCACACATTCCTTGATAGGCAGCCAGTGCAGCTCTTTGAGGAAAGGCTGGATGTGAACTCTCCTAGGGAGTCGCAGCAAAAGCCAGCTGTAATCTTTTCAGGAGGTAGACCCCAATATAGTGAGTTGGCATAGTCCAACCTTGAAGTGATCAGGGCTTGGATCACTGTTTTTTGCTGCAGAAGGGGGAGAAGGTAAAGGAAATGTTTTACCATCTTTAGCAAACAAAAACAGGTACCTACTACTCCTTCCACCTGAGGGGCAAAGGAAGCAGTGCTATCGAATTTCACCCCCAGATTATGCACCGCTGGGGCAGGTGGTGGCGGGACATCATTTGGCCAATGGCCAATGTCCCAGTTGAGCAGTGGAATCCCAAAGAGCAGGATTTCTGTCTTGCTGGTGTTGCATTGAAGGCAGCTGTCGCACATCCATTTGAACACAGCGGCCATGCATACCTTGAAATTGCTCAGTGCGTTTGGTGCATTTCTCTCAGGATGAGGAGTAGTTTTGTATCATTTGCATAGGTGCTATTTGCACTCCAAACGATTTTACTATCAAGGTTGCCAGGTCAATACACATTGAATAATTTGGGGCATAGTCCATACCCCTGAGGAACCCAAAAGCCAAAGGGTTTTGTTTTCGAGGCAAATGGGGCCATCTAAACTGATTGGGATCTGTCTGTCAGAAGGGAGCGGAGCCACGCCAAGGCTGAACCACAAACGCATATGGCACCGGGGCGCTGCAGGAGTGTCGATTGGGAGACAGATACATCAAGGAGAATCAGTGCCACCTGCTTCGCCTGATCCACCGTTAGCCTGATCGTATCAGCCACCTCCAGCATTGTGGTCTCGGTGCTGAAGGTTGGGCGAAAGTCCAACTGGGAGGGGTGAAGCAAATTGTTGTGCTCTAAGAAGGCAGAGAGCTGTTTATTTGTAAGCTTCTCTAGTATCTTGGGGAAAACTGGCAGCATAGAGATAGGCCGAAAATTAGCGAGGTTGAATTTGTCTGCCAACGTTTTTTTTAAGAGCGGAATCAGTTTGGCTTGTTTCCAGCCACTGGGCACTGTGGCCAGCCGTATGGACCGATTTAAAAGCTGATTTAGAGGGGGTTAATGGCGGTGCTGTTGGAGACAAGAATGTGGGGAGTCAAATGGGTAATCAGGCGATCTTTGATTTACATGCTGTCAGAGCATGAGCAGACTCCTCGAGCAAGATTTGGCAAATTCTTACAGCAATTGACAGCAAAGGGATGATATAGTCTCCAACCGAGTCTTGGGGCCCCTGATACATATGGAGATGGCGTGAGGGTGTTAAAGGCTGCAGCAGGGTATCTGGGTAGGTAAACGTTTTTACGATTTTGAATACCTCACCAGGTTTGTTGTGAGATGTGTCAATCTGAGCTATGAAAAAGTTAGATTGTGCTTTTTTGATTGATTGGAATTTAAAACCTTCTTCCATATAGATTTGTCATTAAGACGATACAGACGCCACCAGCTCCTTTCTAGTTTCTTACAATACTTTCTGTGCTCCTTAAGCTCATCCTTGAATCAAAGGCTGACTGTTGTTTTGTTGAGGGAATGACATCTCTCGATTTAATGGGTGCAATGCAGTCGGCCGCCTGTACAAGCCAGGTGTTGACCGATCGAGCATCGACCTCAATGTACCCACTCGTGAGGAGTATGCTCGTACAAGGTGAGGCTGAAATCAGAGAGAGAAAATGGCCCAATTTTGGTGAGATAGAGAGTGAGTTCGGGGGGGCATGGCCCGATGTCTAGTGCAAGTAGATGAGGCGTGGTCGGACCACACAAGGGATTTACTGTAAAGTTCTGAGATTTGGCTATTGGAAAAGATGATGTCTAGGGTGTTTCTCGCAACTGCTGCACGTCCTGTGATAACATATTTATCAAAAGGAGTTGGCCATGTGGATTACTGCGTTGGTCCACATGTATGTTGGGGTCCCCTAGTATTGTGTAACTCATCAATGGAAGACAGGAATTCCCCGGCATGCACGGGGGTGGAATATCAACACATTAACCAAGATTTTGTTTGCAGAGTGGGCAATGCAGAAACTCATAGATTCTGCCCCAAGAAGCTCCTTTGTGTCAAAGGTGGCACAGTTAAGGGAGTGTTTGTAAATAATAGCAATCCCACCCCCTTTTTTCCCCAGTCTGTCAAGATGTAGCATGGAGTAACTGGCTGAGATGGACAGCGCTGAACGGTCAGACATCCATGTTTCTGTCTGGAAAAATATGTTGCCCTTGTCCTCCCCAGTATGTTATGCATGTGCAAGGTGTTTTTGTGTAGTGACCAGATATTACAAAGTAAGGCACGTGTCACCTGCCCGTTTATGGGACTTAGGGGGTTTCAGGAAAATTGGGTCTTAGGAGGCATACCAGGTCCCTGTAGGGCAGCAGAGCACTGCTGACATGTAGGGGGTAGGGCCTGGCCTGGGGAGTTAGACCTACCTGGGCAGAGCAGCTCCCATCTCAGGGAGAAGAGCTTGGATGCCGTGTAGGTGATATGCTGACCGGCTGAATCAAAACGGGCAGCATGGCTGGAACTGAGTGCGACCCAGGAGTGGACGGATATATATATATATATAAGGTTAAAGTGGCATTATAGTTAGGTATGGTAATGAGATCTTACCTTCTGTGGACATTTTGAGACATTATACTTTGTTGAAGAACATATAGCCTATATGTGACAAGGCGTTCAAGTGATTGTAAGCGTTGTTATTTAAAGAATATGTTTCGGGTACTTTTACATACTACAGAGGTTGTCTATAGGTACTGGTGGTGCATGCCTTATTATTGGTTAATGTATATACGTGAAGCCATTCACTTGAAATTCTATGTCAGATGAGGTACTTACGAGGCACATCTCAATAAGGTAAATAATGACCAAACACTATTTTTGAAGGGTATTCAAGGTTCGATAAGTTGTTAACAGAACATAACATAACATATTTATTTGTAAAGCGCACATTCACCCAAGGGATCTTGGCGATGAATATCAGATGTTTATTGTTACCCAACTCAATGGTACTCATTTTATTGACCTCAGAAGGATGAAAGGCTGAGTGGACCCACTGGGATTTGAACCTGTGACCATGAAGTCAAACACAGGCCCTACAGTGGATGCATTAGTTTACTAGGCAACCAGACCCAGCATAATGAGTTGCTGATCTCATTAATGTCTGCAGAGACAATACATTTCTTACACACCTCAAAACCAGTAACAAAGAGCATAATATCTACTAAGTGAGGGGGATTTCACAGATATGCTTCATATTCTACTTGTTTTGCACGTTGTGTATAGTTATGCCTATTAGTACTACACAGGTTATGGAAAATTGAGTCTTCGTGTACCTTACTGAATACCTTCCAGCACTAAAAGCTTATAGCAAACTGTCATATCCTTTGGATGATGTCATCAGCGATGTCATTTGATATATCATCAGAGATGTCATCAATGATGTCATTTTACATGTCATTAATTATTGTTAGACCTGTCATCCTTAGTGTGGTCTTCCCCCAGCCTTTTGCCTGCTTACCTTTACTTTTTCTTTTGTTGGCCTTAGGACTATGAACACTTTACCACTGCTAACCAGTGCAAAAGTGCATGTGCTTCTTCACAAAACGTGGTAACATTGGTGTATACCTGATTGGCATATTTAGTTTACCTGTAAGTCCCTTGTAAAGTAGTATACCATATACCCAGGTGTAGGAAAGTGGCTCTTTTGACATGGCTAGGCCCTACTTTTTGCTTGATGCCTGATGTGATTTCGAACTGTGTGTGCACTAGGTCCCTGCTAACCAGGTTCCCAGTGCCAGGTCTCTTTCCCAAAACGGTACCATGATTGGCACAACTTAATCCACCCTTGTAAGTCCCTAGTAAATGGTACCCCTGGTACCTAGGGCATGGGTACAGAAGAGGGTACACTGGGGCTGCAGCACAAATTGTGCCACTCCAGAGACCCCTCACCAAGACCATGCAAACTGCCATTGCAGGCTGCATGTCTTGGTGCTGAGAAAGACGATGAGTTGACATGGCACACAGCCCTGTGTGCCATGCCTTCATGCACTGCACAAGATATAGGTAAGTCACCCCTAATGCAGGCCTTACAGCCCTAAGGCAGGGAGCACTATATCTCATGTGTGGACCTATCTGCATAAGCAGATATGACCCTGCAATATCTGAACCCTTCTTGGATATTGTAAGTGCATAGGGAAGCTATAAAAGAGTACATGGCCTGGATAGTTGTGATTACGAGTTTCCTAGCTCCATGATGGCTTCACTGTACCCTAAGATTGGTACCAAACATCTTGTCTTAATAAATCCTCACTGATGCCAGTGAGAGATTTATTAAGAAATGCACACAGGAGACCCTTTAGAGAGTCCCCTGAAAACTTAAATGGTGTGGTCTCTGACTAGTCATAGCAGCCTGCCACCACCAGACATGTTTCTGCCCTCATGGGGTGACAGCCTGTGCTCTCAGAGGCCAGAAACAAAGCTTGCTCTAGGCAGAGGTGCTTCAAACCTCTGCTAGGTCAGAATGGCCTTCCAGAGCAGGAAGCTTCAGCGATGTTGCCACCTTTGAAGTGCAGCCCAGGCTTTTCCAGACAGTGAGGGAGGCCAAGCCCCCTGTCCTGCTCCACTTTTGGCAGAAGGACAGGTGGTAAAATTAGTTAGATGAGGAAGAGGGTCCATACTTAGCCAGCATCACCCCTAGGGTGGGGCAGGCGATGTGAACCCCTCTCCTGAAAATCCACCATCTTGATATGGTGGAGAACCAACCTATCAGGGTAGGGCCTCTTTCCACAGGAGGTGGTCACTTAGAGGGTGTAGGCACCCTGAAGGTAAGTAGCCCATTGGCTACTACCTGTCTCTCCCTAAAACGCCCCTCAATTCAGTATTTAGGTGGCATCCCTAGATCTGGAACTTAGTTTCAATGGACAAGAAGAAGAAAAGGATAAAGAAGACCAGCTGCACGAGTGCTGAAGCCCTGCAGCAGAAGAAAATTGGTGCCAACCCCTGCCTGGTGCCTCTATGACTTCTACAATCGCTGTTGTCCTGACCCTGTGAAGACTCCAAGAACCCCAGAACCTCTCCAAACTTTGAAATAGAACCGAGAACCTCCCTTTGAGCGAAGGTCTCACTCCCCTGCGACCCGCAGGAACCGATCACGAGAAGTCCAGTTTGCCGACTCGCTGCTCCCCGGCGATTCCGAAGCAGCACCTACAGCAAAATAGGTACAATAGTTCTTGAGGGTCATATCTGCCTCCCCACCAAGTTTGGAGGCACCAGGAACTACCGGAGCTGCACCATACCAATACCCAGTGTACTGGACCCCCACCTGCAAAACGTAAGAAGAAGAGTCCACTCTGGACTCCCATGACACCAGAAGCAAGCGCCCACAGAGGGACAACAAGACCCATGAGACCCACTTCCAGAGTAGCCCATCAGTCCCGGAATCGCCCCTCCAAAATGCCTGCTCCTGAATGCGAGGACCTCTTGCCACACGACGCCCGGCTGACCTACCTACTCTGCACCCGGCCCCACCAGCCCCGGTAAAGATTAACCCACCATACCCCTGTGACCCTGAGGACCTTGCAACCTCTCCCCTCGAAGGAGACCCCCTCGGACCACCTTTAAGTCCCCCTGTGCAGTGTGTTTTCAAGTGGCCCCCTTCGTCGTTGCGCACCAGCTTCCATCAGCTTCAGCATGCTTCTCCCGGCCGAATCTGGGACGCTCCCGAACTTCTGCTGCTGGAACATTGGACCTGGTCCCGTTATTGACCTACAACAAGAAGGTGAACTTCGTGAAAGCATTGCCTGATTTTCTATGTATTTTAATACTTTTTTCCATTGACTTCAATGGTGAACAACTACGCATTAAAGTGATATATTTTCCGAAATTTGAAAAATCATAACTCCGAAAGTACTTACTGTAGATCAAAGTTTTTGGACTTATAAATTGCATAAAAATTGACACTATATTTATAAATTGGTCTGGGATTCATTCCGGAGTGTGTGTCTCATGTATTGCCTCCATGAGTGCAACAAATACTTAGCACTACCCTCTGATAAGCCTAACTGCTCGCCCACACTACCACAAAACGAGCGTTGGAATTATCTGCTTTTACCTCTGTATATCAATTGAGGATCCACTGGACTCTCTGCATTGTTAAAATTCGTTTTAGTACACTATATAGAGAGCCAGCTTCCTACCCCAGGACCTGTAGCCTGTAAGCTGCTAATGGGCCTGCAGCACTGGTTGTGCCACCACACAAGTAGCCTTTCAAACTTGGCTCAGGGCTGCCATTGCAAAGCCTGTGTGTGCAATTTTAGTGCCACTTCAACTTGACATTTAAAACCCCTTGCCAAGCCTTAACGTCCACTTTTATTATACATAGGTCACCCCTAAGGTAGGGCCTAGGTAGCCCTACGGGCAGGGTGCTGGGTAAGTAAAAAGTAGGACATGTACTTTTAAGTTTTACATGTCCTGGTAGTGACAAATAGCCAAATTCATTTTTCACTACTGTGAGGCCTACTCCTCTCATAGGCTAGCATTGGGAATTTCTTAAAACGCTTTTAAGTTGAAATTCCTGATTAGAAAGGAGTGGCTAAATCATGTTTCATATGTTTGAAATGGTAATGATAAAATCTCTTTAGTGGAAAAGTTGGATTTCACATTACTATTTTAGAAATGCCACTTTTAGAAAGTGTAGAAGAACAACGGTACTATAGAGGCCACTTAGGTCCTCGGGTAGCCTAGGCTAAAATTATTTGAATACGCATAGGTCAAAAGAAAGAAACAGCAAAAATAATAAATAAGTCCTTGCTGCGCAGTATATGAAGGGACACAAGGTTGAAATGATCTCACATTTATTAATGGCATAAATGGAGTATCACTTGTTTACAGGGTGTAGTTCAGGTGCTCACACAGATTAGTGCAGGTGCGTGAAGTGAGGGGTTGGTGACATTTAAAAATACATCACATTGACAACAATAAACAAAACTCCAATTAATTCAAAGAAATGAAGGAGTTTTGGTTGTAGGAAGAAGTCGACGGCGTTTCGATCTCATTTGTTAGAGATCATCATCAGGACAACAAGAGTGTGAGCAAGTTGAATTGAGGGCACGTCTGGTGCGGCAGGTAAAGCGTCGGAGGAGACGAAGTTCTTCCTCACTGGGGGGACCGACGTATCGGTGTAGTGGGGGCACGCCTGATTGGCGGGAGGAGCGTAGGAGGAGACGGAGATCTTCCCCAACATGGGATCCAAGATTACGGTATAATTGGGGTCCGTAGGAAGTGTTCAGACTTACCCTAGGCCTCCGACTGAAGAGGACGTATCCCGACTTATGCAACGCGCCTCCAGAAGTAAATGCTACGGACCCCAATTATACCGGAGGTTTGTTTATTGTTGTCAATGTGATGTATTTTTAAATGTCACCAACCCCTCACTTCATATACTGCGCAGCAAGGACTTATTTATTATTTTTGCTGTTTCTTTCTTTTGACCTATGCGTATTCAAATAATGTTAGCCTAGGCTACCTGAGGACCTAAGCGGCCTCCATAGTACTGTTGTTCTTCTATACTATATAGATTACCCCTGGTCTGACTATTGGGGGTCCCCTATATTTTTACAAAATACTTTTAGAAAGTGGACATTTTTCTGCTCTCAACTTTGCTCTGTGTACCTGCAACCTGTCTCAAATACACGCCGGGCTGGGTGACAACTACACTTTGTGTCTTACCTCTAGACAGCCACAAAACACAGGAAAGGTGGATGTGACAGAGGACTCATCTGCATTCATCTGCATTCTGATAGCCTTCCTGGGAAGGAAAGAGGAATGGGAGCGAACACTTACATCTAAATAGATAGGGGCAGATTTACAAGCCCCTTGCGCCACTTTTGCATCACTTTTAACATGGGAAAAGTGACGCAAAAGTGGCGCAAGGGGCTTGTAAATCTGCCCCATAGTGTCCTGTGTCCCACACAAAGGGCTGATTACCACCCCCCATAGCCTGACAGACAGGGCGGGGTTGAAAGGGGTCCTGTGTTCTTCAAGGAGCTGCTTTGAAGTCACCCCCCACTTCAAAGGCACACTTGGGTATAGGTACTGGGGCTCTGGCCCTACCAAGTCAGTACACTACTGGACCTGGGAAGAACTCTGCTGGAGAAAAGACTGCTGTGCTGTAAGTCTTGCCATTTTGCCTGGACTGACTGCTCTGAGGAACTGCTTCTCTGCTTTGCTGAGCTGCCCTGCTTCCTGCTGATCTCTGCCCTGCTGAGGACTGGACCCACCTACCTGGAGTCCAGAGACTCCAAAGGCTTGCTGGCTTGCCTCCTGTTTTCTGCAGTCTCAGGGACACAAAAGACTTCCTGCAGTTCTGATGGTGCTTCTGAACTCTGCCATCTGTGAGCCCTACACTTGCCTGAGGTGCCCCTTCCTGTACTGGGCCTCAGATGTGGGCTCTGCAGCTGTTTTGCTACAAAACTGACACTTCGTTACCTTTACACCAGTCGGAACTGACGCATCGTCCATAAACACAGAGGTTGTTCGACGACAGCGGTTCTACAGCCTGCGTGGTCCAACGTTGACTCCCTGTGCAGCTCGACGACGACGCATTACCTGCATCTCAATGGAGCACAATGACGCAGCAACCTGACTGCGTAGAAATGATCAACACATCGTGCCCTCAGCATCAACGCTTTGCTCCATCCAGGGTACTTTTTGAGTGGGACCTGCATGAGTCTCGTAGCCGGCCTGTCCTCCACCGCAGTCAGCCTCAACTATGGATTCACCCTGATCCCTCGCGACCTCAAGTACCCTTTTAGCGCTATTGACTTAAAGCACTGTTTTGGCATTTATTCTTTAAAAATTCATATCTTGACTTTTACTGATTGTATTTTGGGCATTTTGGTCTTGTTTTACTCAGATAAATATTCTCTATTATTCTAAACCTATGTGGAGTCTTTTTGTGGTGTGGTCACTGTACCAAGCTACCAGAGGGTGAGCACAGGTTAGTATCTAGCTAACCCTGACTAGGATTGTGGTCCCTACACAGACAGGGTGCAAACTTCTGCCAACTACAGACCCAATTTCTAACAGTGATGTAATGTGTGAGGGCATAAGTAGTAAGCAATACTTATCTCAGTAAAGTATATCTGGTGAATTTCATTTGATTTTGTTTTTTAAACATTAGTTTTTGTATTATTTCAACACATAACAATAATGTCACATTAACCTTTGTTCATTTCAGTGAATTTCTGAGATATTTTTAGCGTAAGCTAACATTTTCTTACCTTACTTAACTATAGCTTCCCTTTTAAAAACGTTTTTAACAGTGAATTTCTGAAGTTATTTTAATGAAGGTAAGATCTTATTACCATACCTACCTATCCCTTTAACCTTTGTGTTATTTCCAGTGAATCTCTAGGTCTTATGACCATACTAACTGCAACGTCACTTCAAAATTTGTTTTTTTTCAGTGAATTTCTGTTTTTTTTAATCAAATTTACCCAACTCCCTTGCTGAGCACAGCTTTTTGCCCGTGAGTAGTGGTAGGTTGGCCAAGGGCTTGTCCTCTGGCCAGGCCCTGCACGCAATCCCCAGCAACGGTTAACCCTCCACCAGTGGCCAACCCCTGCCACACATGGCCATTTGGCATGTAATAGGTAGTGGCTTGAAAATATATTTTTTATTTTTGGCCCCTGGGCATTCTTCCTCTGGTCCCCCCCTTCCAAAGTGCCCAAGTGTCAGGATATCCCTACCTTCACCCTTATATGATTTTTTGTATTCACCACCAGGACAAGCAGAACGAGTCCCTGTGTCCTGTAAGGGTGGTCCCAACATTTCTGTTCAAGTTGTGAACAGCCAATCAGATCACTCAGCCCTGCAAAACCAGGAGCAGATCCGCTGGACTGAGATGAATGACAGGAAAAAAGCTCCCATCGGCAATTAGATTGCTGTATAGCTTGAATTTACGGTACAGCCAGATTCCCAAAGAACTCCAACTAAAACAACTGTCCAGAAAAACTGTTTTTTAACCCTTTCAAGCCCAGCCCAAGCACCTATTTAAATGCAAATGTCTTGAAAACAACTAAACAGATTTACACCTAATCATACAAACCATGCTTTCTGAGTAGCTTTCTGCAAAATTTTGTATAATACCATTCAGACGTTTTTTCTGTATCTCTTCACAAATTTTCCTGTCAGAAGCCCAAATTACATCTTTTTCACTATAAATTAGCAGGTTTCTTACTGAGACATCCTTCCACCTCATTAGCCCCTTCTCCCCGTTTCCGAGATTTCTAGTCTGAGAGTCCTTTCAGCAAATGAGTCAAATATTCTTAGTGCAAAAAATAATCAGGTTCCATCTGCAACCCTAAAAATTATACATCCAGTTAAATGCATTTCAAGAGAAAGTTCAGGTAGGTCCAGCATTTCAATGTCAAAGAAGCCTCTGTACAATTTCAGGACGGTGCTTAAAATATATATGTGTTTTGGTAGCCTCTTGCATCTGTTCATGTGCTTGAGATATAATTACCTATTCTATCCTCCTGTTACCTCTCTGCTGCTACAGTCTGTGCTGCAAACCTCTTTAGACGTGTTCTGTTAGTGAGATTGCTCAATGAGTTAAAGCACCTCCAGGGCCAGATGTACATAAAAGTCAGTTTGCGATTTCCGAATTGTGTCTTAGACACATTTTGCAATTCCCAGAGGGTTGCAAATAGACCTACCTCATTATTATTCATGAGGTAGGTCTCACTTTGCGACCCATTGGAAATGGCCTGCACTCACAGGGATGGTGGCCTGCTGCCGTCAGCAGACCACCATGTCTGTGATTGCCTTTTAAATAAAACAATTTATTTTTTTGTAATGCAGTCTGCATATCAAAAATAAAATTGAAAAGCTACCTTTTCATTATTTAAGAGTAGGCCATGGTCCGTGGGACCACTGCCTGTTCTTAAAAAATGTTGGTGCCCACATTCAGAAAGGGGAAGGGATCCCTTGGGAACCCCTTCCCATCTGTGCATTGGTCACCAACTTGAAGTTGGTGGCAACTGCAAATGTTTTGCGACTGCATTCCCAGTCACAAAACATTCCTACAAACCAGTGCAACTCGCTGTTAGGAAGGGACACCCTTAACACGCCCCTTCCTAATAGCGGCTTGCAAACCCTATTTGCGATTCGGTAATAGGTTACCGAATCGCAAACAGGGTTTGTGCATGCTACAACCCTTTTTAGCGGGTGCAAACGGCCCAATTTTCCGCTTGTGAGTACTAAAAACGGCCGTACATCTGGCCCAAAATGCAAGCAGAAAAACGTTTTGTACATCTAGCCCCTAGGGAGAGATATGTGCAATGAAAGGATTGTTGTGATCTTGTTTAGGTGAGTAATGCATGATCAATTGTTAGACTCTTTGGAGTCGAGTGTTCTGTTGTCATGGTGATGTCCTCGCAGCCCGGCTTCTGTGGCAGTTGCCGCTGGCTGTTGAAGAGGAGCATCACGTATTGAAGAGCTGTATTAGCATTAAACTTAAGTGAGCTACTGAAGACATTTCCGGGTGTCATTACCACATATTTTTGGCGACGATCTTCCAGCCAAGCGGGTGTCAAGCTGTTCAAACGAATTTATGGACCTATGTTTCATGGGAGCCTTCAGATAAGTGTGTGTGCGCATACTGTGAGGGAAAAATGACTGTTGGTGAAGCAGACCACTGGGGTGCGTAACCACGCTGGGCGAAGTGCAGTGTACTGCCCTTTAGTGCCTTCGTCGGAGTTCTCAGGCCACATGGTGTGCAAAATTGCTGAGTGCACTGCTAGGTGAAGAGCGCTCTGTCAAGGCCCAACTGCTGATGGGTGTGTGCTACATGACCCTACGCGCTCCGTTTGGATTTAAAGGCCCAGTAAGTGCAGGAGGAGTGGAAGCTAGTCGGCGCGCTACAGCAACCAGAGGTGTTTGGTGCTGTGTAAAGACAACGACACGACCGAGGGGAGAAGAGCCGAGTTGGAGATAGCCTTCCTCGGCATGCCCATTGTGGGAGGGGCATCTGCCATTCTAGGAGCCTCACCACCTTGTGTAGTAAAAAAAAGTGCACACGAGTCTGAAGGGGAATGTTTAAAGGGGAAGTGCACAGAATTGAGCAGTGCTGTGTTTTATTTTGTTGAATTCAAGAACCATCCAGAGCAGTGTTGTAGGACACTGGGTAAGCATGTTATAAGTCCATTGTTGAACTTTTGTCAAAAGTTGGGATATTTTTTCCAGTGTCTGTGTGAAGATTACATAATACCGTGGATGTCATAGCTTTGGATGTCACTGTGGTTTCAGCTCCACCACATTTTTTAGCAAAACCAGACACTCCATTCATTGAATGGGATGAGTGGGTGGATGTCTTTGACAATTATTTGGAGGCATTGGATGCACAAGATTTTAGTTCAAGCCAGAAAAGAGCGATTCTAGTTGCTAGCCTGGGAAAAGAGGGATGACATATATTGAAGTACCTTCCTGTAGCTATGGATGATCGAGGACAACCTATAATGGTTGGTCCCACAGAAAAAGCTGTGGTGTTTGCATCATGTTCCTTGACTGCTTTTGAGCATCATTACTCTCTCATAGAGAAGGAGACCTTAGCAGCATCTTGGGGTGTGGAGTATTTTAGAACATACGTGTGGGGTCGCAAGATCATTCTTCATACCGATCACAAGCCACTGTTAAAGTTTGGCAGTTCGGGCTGGACTGTTCCCATGAGGCACAGGGTCAAGACTGATTTGAATATAGCTGTGTCTGAACTGGGGTGGCGAAGTGAGCTAAAGAACGAAGATGGATTCAACCCAGATCTGTGACTGGGGGTGAGTGTCTGAAAAGTTTCAGCACTCCGTCCATCATCTCCTTGTGTTTGCTTTGTTTGCCCTAAGTTAGCAGGGTATGCCCAGACATGGGTCCCTTGCTCACTTTGCCACTGGAGTCAAGCTAGCCTGGCTGATGAGGGCTGTTAGCCCGAAACCGGTCCCAGGATGCTTGTTTCCGGTCCAGGAAAGACATGGCTTGGCAGTTCGGGCTGGACTGTTCCCATGAGGCACAGGGTCAAGACTGATTTGCATATAGCTGTGTCTGAACTGGGGTGGAGAAGTGAGCTAAAGAACGATGATGGATTCAACCCAGATCTGTGACTGGGGGTGAGTGTCTGAAAAGTTTCAGCACTCCGTCCATCATCTCCTTGTGGTTGCTTTGTTTGCCCTAAGTTGGCAGGGTATGCCCAGACGTGGGTCCCTTGCTCACTTTGCCACTGGATTCAAGCTAGCCTGGCTGATGAGGGCTGTTAACCCGAAACCGGTCCCAGGATGCTTGTTTCCGGTCCAGGGAAGACATGGCTTGGCAGTTCGGGCTGGACTGTTCCCATGAGGCACAGGGTCAAGATTAATTTGCATATAGCTGTGTCTGAACTGGGGTGGAGAAGTGAGCTAAAGAACGATTATGGATTCAACCCAGATCTGTGACTGGGGGTGAGTGTCTGAAAAGTTTCAGCACTCTGTCCATCATCTCCTTGTGTTTGCTTTGTTTGCCCTAAGTTGGCAGGGTATGTCCAGACCTGGGTCTCTTGCTCACTTTGCCACTGGATTCAAGCTAGCCTGGCTGATGAGGGCTGTTAGCCCGAAACCGGTCCCAGGATGATTGTTTCCGGTCCAGGGAAGACATGGCTTGGCAGTTCGGGCTGGACTGTTCCCATGAGGCACAGGGTGAATGAATGAATATAAGATTTGTAAAGCGTGAACTTAGCCCAAGGGTGTCAAGGCGCTGTATGCGGACATGAGGGTGAAGACAGAGAGACATGCTCATACCGAGGTCTGTGAGAAAAGCCAGGTCTTTAAGGCTTTGCGGAAAAGAGAATGGGACGCCTGACTTGAGAGCTTTTCCGGGAGGGAGTTCCACAGTTTAGCAGCAGCAGTGGAGAAAGCTCTACCTCCCCATGTAACCTTCTTAAATCTTGGTACTATTAGCAGATTCTTATCTGCGGACCGGAGCCGCCTGCTAGGAACATAGCGATGGACAATAGCCTTAATCGCCTCAGGACCTGAAACGTAGTAGGCATCGTGAGTCATGCACAAAGTCTTGAAGAGGATCCTACGGTCCATAGGCAGCCAGTGCAGCAACCTGATGGAGGCTGTGACTGAATGATATTTTGGTAAATTCATCACCAACCTGGCTGCAGCATTCTGCACCATCTGCAGACGTCGCACTAAGCCTTTGTTGATGCCCAGATAAAGGGCATTTCAATAGTCCAATCTGGACGTTACCAGGGCAATGACGGCCTGCTTACGTGCATCGAAGGAGAGAAAATGGGAGATTTTTCTTAGGATCCTAATGATCCCGAAACACGTAGAGACTGTCCTGCTAACCTGCAAGCTTAGGGACAGTGAATTGTCCACGATAACCCCAAGGTTTTTCGCATGGGAAACCGGGCGGGGACAGACGCCAAGCGCGTCCGGCCACCAGTCACTGGACCAGATCTCCTGTTTACTCCCAAAGATCAAGACCTCCGTCTTCTCTCAATTTAATTTCAGAAAATTCTCCACCATCCAGGAGGAGACTGCCTGCATACAGTTCCTAAAGTTAAGGGCCGAATCCTTTATACTGTGCGAAATAGACACCATTATTTGGGTGTCGTCCGCATAGGACAGCACCTCTAACCCATAGGATCTCACAACCTTAGCAAGAGGAGCGACATAGATATTAAAAAGAGTTGGGCTCAGGGAGAAGCCCTGGGGAATACCGCACAACAAGGGTTTGGGGGCTGAGTAGAATTGACCAAGCTTCACCGTCTGTGCCCGCTCACTGAGAAAGGAAGCAAGAAGCCCCAAGGCCGAGCCCCCGATACCTATCTCTCTGAGGCGATCAATCAATCTGCGAGGAGACAGGGTATCAAAGGCTGCAGTGAGATCAAGTAGAACAAGCAGGGTGGTATGCCCTGCGTCCACTTGAGTCCGGATATTATTAAATACAGCCGTCAGTGCTGTTTCCGTGCTATGGTGGCTTCTGAATCCATGTTGAGAACCATCAAGTAGGTGGTAATCTTTTAGGTAGGTGCTAAGATGAGAGTTGAGGTAGGTTTCCAGAATCAAGACTGATTTGCATATAGCTGTGTCTGAACTGGGGCGGTGAAGTGAACTAAAGAACGATGATGGATTCAACCCAGATCTGTGACTGGGGGTGAGTGTCTGAAAAGTTTCAGCACTCCGTCCATCATCTCCTTGTGTTTGCTTTGTTTGCCCTAAGTTGGCAGGGTATGCCCAGACGTGGGTCCCTTGCTCACTTTGCCACTGGATTCAAGCTAGCCTGGCTGATAAGGGCTGTTAGCCCGAAACCGGTCCCAGGATGCTTATTTCCGGTCCAGGGAAGACATGGCTTGGCAGTTCTGGCTGGACTGTTCCCATGAGGCACAGGGTCAAGACTGATTTGCATATAGCTTTGTCTGAACTGGGGTGGCGAAGTGAGCTAAAGAACGATGATGGATTCAGCCCAGATCTGTGACTGGGGGTGAGTGTCTGAAAAGTTTCAGCACTCCGTCCATCATCTCCTTGTGTTTGCTTTGTTTGCCCTAAGTTAGCAGCGTATGCCCAGACGTGGGTCCCTTGCTCACTTTGCCACTGGATTGAAGCTAGCCTGGCTGATGAGGGCTGTTAGCCCGAAACCGGTCTCAGGATGCTTGTTTCCGGTCCAGGGAAGACATGGCTTGGCAGTTCGGGCTGGACTGTTCCCATGAGGCACAGGGTCAAGACTGATTTGCATATAGCTGTGTCTGAACTGGGGTGGTGAAGTGAGCTAAAGAACGATGATGGATTCAACCCAGATCTGTGACTGGGGGTGAGTGTCTGAAAAGTTTCAGCACTCCGTCCATCATCTCCTTGTGTTTGCTTTATAATACCATGGATGTCATAGCTTTGGATGTCACTGTGGTTTCTGCTCCACCACATTTTTTAGCAAAACCAGACACTCCATTCATTGAATGGGATGAGTGGGTGGATGTCTTTGACAATTATTTGGAGGCATTGGATGCACAAGAGTTTAGTTCAAGCCAGAAAAGAGCGATTCTACTTGCTAGCCTGGAAAAGAGAGATGACATATATTGAAGTACCTTCCTGTAGCTATGGATGATCGAGGAAAACCTATAATGGTTGGTCCCACAGAAAAAGCTGTGGTGTTTGCGTCATGTTCCTTGACTGCTTTTGAGCATCATTACTCTCTCATAGAGAAGGAGACCTTAGCAGCAGCTTGGGGTGTGGAGTATGTTAGAACATACATCTGGGGTCACAAGATCATTCTTCGTACCGATCACAAGCCACTGTTAAAGTTTTTGTCACCAGGTGGGGCAGGTAAAGGGTCTGCCATGTTGGCTCGTTTGACATCTAGGTAGCAAGAATACAACTTTCTGAAGGACTTCATTCCTGGTTGGAGGAATGTGCAAGCAGATAGGGGTGACCTAGGGAAGGGGCAATTGCTAGTGTGGAGAACGTGGTCCAGTGGAGTCGAGGTGCAGTTGGCAAATCTGAGTGGGCGCTGGCCATGGAGGAGGATGAGGTGTTGAAAGCAGTTCTAAATCTCATTCTCAAATGTGGAAGGAGAAAGAGCACTTTACCGGTTACATTGAGGCTCTTTAATTCATTCTTGGAAGAGTTCTCCACTGTAGCTGATCAAATCATTTTGAGGGTCGATAAAATTGTCCCTCCATTTGGTATTCGCTAGAGACTGTTTGATTTAGCCCATGAAGGACATTTGAGGCAGACAGTGATGAAGAAAAGATTGAGATGTGAGTTTTGGTGGCCAGGAATGGACAGTGATGTAGTTGAATGGTTTGAAAGATGTCTTGAGTGCAGTGAGTGTGAAAAGAGGTTGAAAGTCGGACCACGAGTTGTATCCAGTAGTATCCATGATCTGGGACAGGTGTGGCATAGTCTGTGCCTTGACTTTATTGGTCCTATGGGAGGGGTTGAACATAATAAGAGATTTGGTATTGTTTTAATGGATGCTCATTCCAGATGGTTGATTGTGCGTCTATGTCTGAGATTACTACTCGTGTTACTATAAAAGTATTGAGTGAGATTTTCGGAGAGAAGGGTTATCTTGCTGTCCTCATAACAGACAATGGAACTCAATTGACATCTGGAGAGAGGAGAGAATTTTTGTGGAATTAAACACACTCGCACAGCACTCTACAATCCTCAAGCCAATGGAATTGTGGAGAGAGCCAACCGCATGGTTAAGGGTGCGATAGACTTGGCCTTAGCCAACGGCCTGGATGTGGAGGAGGTCCTTCATGATTTGGTGTGGGCTTATCGCACCACTGAAAATGTCACTGTTAGGCTTGGCTATTTCAGCAGGTTCACCCCAAGTCCTTTTGGTTTTTGGCCTGTTGTTTTTGACCCTGTGTTTGGGCACTTTACCACTGCTGATCAGTGCTAAAGTGCATATGCTCTCTGGGTAAATTGTGTTTATGAATTGGTGTTTTCCATGATTGGCTATTTGATTTACTGATAAGTCCCTAGTACAGTGCACTGTGTTTGTCCAGGGCCTGTGAATCAAATGCTACTAGTGGGCCTGCAGCACTGATTATGCCACCCACATGAGTAGCCCTAAAAAGGTATCTAAGACCTGCCACTGCAGTGTCTGCACACAGTTTTAAACTGCCATGTCGACCTGGCAAGTGCACCCACTTGCCAGGCCCTAACATTCCCTTTTCTTACATGTAAGGCACCCCTATGGTAGGCCCAAGGTACCCCCATGGGCAGGGTGCAGTGTATGTGAACGGTAGGACACGTACTGGTGTGTGTGGCATGTCCTGATAGTGAAATACAGTGTACTTAATTTTTTACTATTGAAAGTCTATCTGTCTCATAGGATAACATGGGAGATACTTTGTAACATCTTACAAGTATAACTCATCATTGGGACAAGATACAGAAATAAAGTTTAGGCTCTCTGAACTCAGAATTTAATAACATATCTTTTAGTAAAGATGGTTTTTAAATTGTGTGTTTGAAAATGCCACTCTCAGAAAGTAGCCAGTTTCTTGTTTAACTATTCTGTGTGCCTCTGCCTGTTTGTGGAATGACTGTCTGGATTTGGAGTGACAGGGGCTGGGGATGTGCATTCACTGTAGACAGCCACTGTGGGGGGGGGGGGGTTTGAGGTGTGCCTGGCCCTTCCTGGAGAGCTGAGCTGAATAGACTTTGGCTGCATTTAGAGTAGTGTGGGAAGTTTTCCTTGCACCTGAATAGGGCCTGTCTCCCTTGTACAATGCTGTCTCCACCCCCTATGGTCATACTGCATGCGGACAGAACTGCATGCGGACAGAACTCGTTTGGACTGAGCTCAGAGACCCTTGCACAAAGCAGAACAAAGACAAAATGGGGTATAAGTAGTGGACCTTAAACCCCAGAACTTTAGATCACTTCTGGACTCAAGAGGAACCTTTGCCAAGGAGAAGAGCTGGAGAGCTATGAGGAGGAGTACTGCCCCTTTTGCTGTGTGCTGTGTGGGATTCGACTGCATGTGCTGCTTCTGCCAAGGAAAGGACAAAGACTGGAACTTTGCTGTGAACCTGCTTGAAGAAGAATCTCCAAGGGCCTGTGTGTGCTGCCCTCCTGTTCTGAAGTCTCAGGGACACAAAGACTTCAACCCCATTTCCCATGAACTTTATTGCTGAGAGTTCTGATCTGCCAGGAGGTGCCTATTCCAGTTTTTGCCTCTGGAGGTTGTTACTGCTGTTGGGAGCTGGAAGGAATTTGAAAGAAGCAAGAAAGCCTGTCTCTGATGCCGTCAGCGACGCCACTGCAACGCCGCGACCTGCACCGAGGCCAGGGGTACCACTTATGAGGTGCACAACACACCGCCTGCGCTGCACCGCAGCTCCGATGCCTGCCGATGCCTGCCAACGCCTGCAGTTATCGGCGTTTCCCGAACGCCAGCGCTCACACCGACTCTGTCATTGCCAGCGCCTGCATCCTGTTATCACGGCACCGATAACCGCCGAGGGTGACTCCGCGAACTCGCCGACTTTGCATCGCCTCACCAGAACCGATGCCTCACCGCCGACGCAACCGACTTCCCCTGTCCTGGATTCTACACGTCGCCTCCTCACGGACTCAATGCCTCACCTCCCCCGTGGCAGCTAGGTAGCCGACCTCGACCTCGGCACTGAAACCTCACCTCCACGACGCCATATATCGTAATAGACTTCGTTATCCAAAAGGACTGTTTATTTGGGGGTCCGCGTTACTCCGTGCCCGACGCAGCGCACCTCATGGTCGGCGCTGTACTTTCGATTTATTGCTGTCACGACGTCGCAGTAGCCCCAGGTGGAGATATTTGTTTTCTACAAGCTTTATTTTGGAAGTAACTGTTTTGAAGTGCTATTTTACTACATGTATGTTGGATTTTTGTTGTTTTGGTCATGTTGAGTGTAGATAAAGATACTTTCTTTTTCTAAACTGGTGTGGTGTCCATTTGTGGTGTTATCACTGTATTACTGGTATTTTGAGTACAAATACTTTACACATTGCCTTTGGGATAAGCCTCTCTGCTCACACCAAGCTACCAAGGTGGTGAGCAGGGGTTATCTAGAGTGTGTATCCCTCTTACCCTGACTAGAAGCAAGGGTCCCTACTTGGAAAAAAGGTACCTACCTCTGCCATCTAGAGATACCCATTTCTAACAGTCACCAATGGTGTAGTGCCCTTTTATGCCATGAGGGAGAGAAAAGTTGCAACCAAGCTATTACCTTGTTGGATAAGGAAGTTGGTTGGTGGGAAAGGGGAGAGAGCTAAGAATGAGTGATCGCTCATGTATTACAGGGGAAAGTAAAGGTCATTCGAACATCCACAAGGTGATTGGGTCAAAGTGAGGTCAGGCCATATCCGGAGTGGTTTGAGCAAATTCTGTGGTCCCTTCCAAGTCAAGGAGGTACATCAGTGGCATGTTGTGTTGGTCAATGGGGAGAGATGGAATCTTCGAAGGGTAGCAAAATATTTTGTTCGGATGACAAATCACCTATGAGGAGAGAGGATGAAGGTGCATGTAGTGGTTACATGTTAATGCAGGATCACCATTTCTTTAGTGACTCTCATGTGGAAGAACGAATGAGAGTTGTGGGACCAGATGGTGACAATTTGGGGTCTAATCGCATTAGCAATAGTTTATGCCCAGGATATACCATGTATCCTGAATACATCAGATTCTCAGAGACTCCTCCTCCTAGTTACTTGCAGAATTTCGACCTGGAATAGTCCAGTCACCGTTGGTCTTATTTCTACTATGAACTTTGTGTAAGTGTTTCTTGAGCTATCTTATTGTATTGATATCTTGTGTCTTTAATATAAGTATACAGACGCAGTATCATTATTCAGTTTTTGCAATGCTATTTGTAATTCAGACATATGTTATTGCATTTTATTATTATTTCTGTATGTGTTTCTTTCCCTTTTCTATTGCTGAAGAAAGTTTAGTCTTCGATGATATTTTCCTCTTGTCCTTTCTTTTGTTTATCCTAAAGTCTTCTCACCTTTAATGTTCTTCTTCCTGTGGTGAGGGAAGGGAGATATGTTGAGATCTTGTTTAGGTGAGTAATGCATGATCAATTGGTAGACTCTTAGGAGTCGAGTGTTCTGTTGTCATGGTGATGTCCTCGCAGCCCAGCTTCTGTGGCAGTTGCCAACGGCTGTTGAAGAGGAGCATCACTATTGAAGAGCTTTAACTTAACTTAAGTGACCTATTGAAGACGTTTAAGGGGGTCATTACCACAAGGATCATTGCCAAAGCTGACGAAAAATGTCATCCTTCTGATATCCACAAAATAAATACCATAGCTGGGCTGGGCAAAACCAATATCTTTTATAAGCACCTACATTCATCCGAACGAACCATGATTTGCTAAAATAGTATAGTGAACTATCTTCTGTGGACAAGTTGCGTTTACACCGTCATAATTAAATGTTTCTTGCCATGGTGATTGTTTCTGCATCTATCTGTATGCATAAAATTGTTACAACTCTGACACTTTTCGCTTAGAGTACATGATAGAGTTTGGAGCATTGCAGTTGCTCTCAACCAGGAGCTACATTCAGATCCTACTCTGTTCTATCACTACTCTGTTCCCTCTTGACAATTATTGGGCACCGTTGTCTTGAGATGCTCATCCTTTTTAGGCAGGGCGCAAACACGCCAATAAGAGGCCACCTGTGGCATGAGGTATGTATCCATGACATAAAGTGTGCTTCTCTGGCTTCAGGTGACCTCTGTGGCCATCTGGTGGCTAACCCTCACAGCCAGTCGACATCCCTACCATATACAGGGCTTCCCTGGCATGTCAGGGCGATCAGAATGATGGGCAGGCATGTGAGGCAGAGCCAGCTCATTTGGGGCACTGGTAAATATGAGTACACGATGAAAAGGACCAAACTAATCAAACACTGGTATTTCAGAAAAGAAAACTAGGTGGATTTTCAGAAAATTGCAAGCTAATGATTCAGAAAAAATCTGTTTAGTTACTAAAGTGGAAAAGTGTTACGTACCTTAAATGTGTGTACTTTTAGAAGGCGATAAACTGATTTCTGAGGAGAAATAAATGCATTGACCAACGTTTTGAAAATGGATATCAGAGTGAATTATAATGTGTTGGGAATGCTTTTTGCTAATGTTATTTCCTTGGTTACACGGAGCCCTTGCCAGCTTATCGCGATATTATCACCATGGCTGTCTGATGCATGGAGAGAGTGGTGTAACTGAAGGAATATCTGTGCTGTCTAAGCCGACGCAGCCTCTGTAACCTGGGTGCTAGCTCTGCTGTCCGTGCCTAAAGAGCTGTCTATTCCAAGCACTTGATCTGTTCTCTTCAGCCTGACACTGTGACATCTGTGCACATTTTTATTCCGCTTTCTTTTCCCTTCAAAACAGTCTCAGTTATACTGTATCAAAACACAGGGCAGAACTAGAGAAAGACGCAATGAACAAAGTGAAAAATGACAGGAGGCCATTTCATATATTATACCCTAATTGCAGAATGAAAGGGTTAGTCCAATGTTTGTGAAGATGTGATGACAAATAGAGAATCTGACCCAATATCTTTAAAGTTTTCTTGGGGAACAAACCCTAAAGTATAACCGATAAGGTTCAAGCCTGCTTGGCACAACATGAACATGATGACATGTTTTATGAGTGCCTCTTCAAAACTACTTATAAAACCTTTGAAGCATTAGCCATTTTATTTGAAAATTGGCCTGCAAATTATGTCATTTGGTCCTAAACAGCCTTCCATGAGAAGGGCGGGCTCACTTCAGTCTCTTGCTTACATGGTGCAACTCAGTCTAGCTATAGGTGTCCACCACTTTGAAAGTTCACCAGCTTCTTTTAATACACCCACCTACCCACATATGTCCAGCATCTAAATTTGCATGTGGTAAAATTTTTAGTGGGAAGACACATCTCCCTTCTCTAGGTTTCTGTGTAACTTTTCCAAAGCAGAACTTCGTTACCCAACCCAGGTCTCACTTTCACCAGAAGGCTGTGGTGAAACGTGCAACGAATTCATCCACACTGGTTATTCACCGGTGCATTCACCCACCCCTGACTTCAGTCCCTTCCTCTTCCTCAAGATTAGTTACTAGTCCCACAATTTTCGTTTGCCAAATACAGGCAAGGATCTTCTAGAAAAGGGGCACTACTCCTTAAACCTATGTGCTGGTATACAATGGTACCAGAAAGATTTGTTTTGTAGATTGTTGTATTTGGAACAGCTACTATCGTGCCACACAACTCGCAACGAAGCACCCAGTTCAACAAACGCCTGTACCATAGATGGGAAAGAGACTGTGATGGAGCAGGGTAAATAAAAATAATTTGTACCCCCCTTGGAAAATTAATGAGCTTTAATGAATTAACGATACTAATTGTTTGATGGAGCATGAGATAATCAACAAATGCACCTTTAGTAAACACTACATAAAGGGTAACCGCAATTTGTGCAAAATCTAATTTATTTACAATTGTGAAGTTGATTGACACTAATATTGTGATTTGCGTACTAATTAGAGTAAAATCGCATGATTTATGCTATATAGTAGAATTGTATTGTGGCAAAGAATGCGGATGGTAAGTAAAATGGCTTTAAATGTCGCTTCTGCTAGGTAACACCTAACATGGGTCTTTAGAATGGCGGGTGGTAAACAGAAAGGCTTATTTTCTTTGTTTTAATTTTGATTGTGTTTGTTCTTATGATAGTTTGTTCGGGCCTGTTAGGCCATGCTGTGAAAATGGCTACCGAGACAGATGAGGTCATGTGATAAGTCAAAGATGGCCTCTAAGCGGAAGAAATAAAGGAGCTGAACCACGTGGGTACGGCCCGTGCACGGAGTGAGAGATGTCAAGGTCGCACTGACCTGCCATAAGGAGGGTGCCAAGAAAGACTCAGCGTGTATTCGTGGGAATAAATGAGAAAAGTACATGAGCGACAATGGACTAACCAAATTGTGACCATCGGAATTGCAACAAAATGAATGGACAAATTGGACTGCTTTTACCCAAAGGTCATGAGAAATCATTGTACTCTTAACTATCCCCGAAACCAGTTTGAACAAGGAAGGTGATGTGGTGATTATCACCACCCCTCAAATGGACCAATTAGCGTGATTCCTGCCCCTAAGGATTGCAACTTTTTGTGTAGTAAGCTAGAAGTAGGGTATAAGAGGGACTGCTCTTATGTGGGAGGGGCTGCTTCTTTAGGCTGCTTCTTTGGGTTGCCTTTTTGCTGCTGCTGTGGCCGCTGCTGTTGATGAAACTGCTGCCGTTGGTATTTCTTGCCATACCATTTTTCCTATTTTCCATTCTTCCACCACAATATAACTAAAGGACTTTGTCATTTTTGGACTTCGAACTTGACTGGGGAAGGAACAAGACCGTTGCGGGAAATCTGTACGGGAGGTCCGGTCGAGGAGGCCATTAGCGGGACAGTCAGTCAGTTTGGGAGTCTATTCTGTGATCTACGGTTTATCTTCTTTTTGGTGAACCATTCCTATCTGCATCTAAATGGGTAATGCATAAGTTTAAATTCTTTATTAGAACTTTTCATATAAATGTTATTAATGTATTAAAGTGATTAATAAACTAAGAATCTCACCTGTGCAAATGAAAATTTAGATAAAATTTCATTCTAATTAACAATGAGTCTGTGGTTCTTTAGTTCATTAATAAGTTTAACGTTTAACAGGTTTTAAAGTGATTGAGCTGGTCTTAATCACCATCAACTTATTCTACTAGTTGGTCCATCGACCAAAGAGCGGAATACCTTGATGTTTGGAACCAACAGGATCAAAGGCTAATGTATATGATGTCTGAGGCTTTATTCTGTCTGATTTAACAAGGTATCCCGTTCCTCCAGCAACACATTTCTCCTTGGTGTGTAATCCAGTGAATGAATGAATGTATGATATGCGGTGTTATGGGCCCCACCGTCATATGGTTTAATAGATGTGAATGATTTACCTGGATTCGTGTCCTGAGGGGAAATTTATATTAGCCGCGCTGGATCAGATTTCTTGGTAGCAGAGTTATGGTTACTATAGATTAGTTTGGTGATTATTGATTATTGATTATTCATGTCTAACACTTCGTGTCGAATTGTATTATGTTATGTGTAAGTCGAAATTTTGAAGCTTCCGGGAAGTAGGAAGTGGACACGTGTGGCAAGAGAAGTCACATGGAATTGTGCATTGTCTGATTTTTCAAAATTGGTGATAACACAGGATTGTGTTATGATAGGGACATTTCATGTATAAAACGCGTATGAGTGAAATAGCAACAGGTTTTCTTGTGAAACTCTGGCCTTAATTTTCAGGAGCAGTGTAGTCTCCGCATGTGTTTTATCCCCAGAGAAACGGGTTTACCCCTTGCTTGAGAGAAGGGTAAGGTAGAGAGAAGTGCTACGCTTATCGAACGAAACAGTATTCTTGCAAGATAAGAGCAAACTATTTCTTTTGTTTAGCGAAAACAGACAATGGTAATGTGTTTTACGTTGTAACTAATAAAATTCAGTCGAGAAAAGAAGGTAAGAAAACTGCCGATAATTATTGTAAAGGAGGGGTCAGAAAAGACAGGAGTAGTACTGACGTCAACAAAGACCGCGCTGGTATTGGCTTGTTGTGGGAAAATGAAAAGCCTCCTGATTGGTGCGTTGGTGTAAAGACGCGCTGGGATAGGTGAGTTGAGAGTGACGTAGAGTTTTCGGATTGGTGCGTTGGTGTGAGACGCGCTGGGATAGGTCCGAATAGCCAAACAGTAGAAAGAACAGAGTCGTGAAGATTTGTGTGGGAGAGAAAGAATCGTGCAATATGGCTTACTATGAGTATTGTAGAGAGAAACCGTCATGGATGGCGAAGATTAAAAACTTTTTCAAAAAGGACAAGAAGGTAGTGACTAGGGAAGGAGAAGTACTTCCTCCGCCGAAAACGCCAGCTTCTCATATGATGTTGAAATATGGTTATCATACTTGCATTTGGTTGGAAAATTGGACAAAATATACTCAGGACGATGGAGTATTGGCGTTCCCAGAAAACGGTTTGTTTAGCACAGCTGTACTTCGAAATTTGAGAGAGAAAATGATGAAACTTGAACCGAGACCTAGACCAACACGGTTTGAAGCGTTAGGTGAATGGGAAGATGAGATGTATGAAAGAGAAAGACACAGAGGTGCAAAGAATTATAGTTTAGTCCATGGAAGAGTATGGGGAGTGAATCATGAAGACAGGATGAGACGATGGAGGTATGCTAATATGACGGATGGTTTGTTTCCTGTCAGAACGGTTGAAGAAGTTACAGGGAGAAAGTGTACGGAGAAAAAGAAACATGCAGTAACAGAGAGGTATGGGTATGGAGGTAGCGACACAGAGGATGAGTTGCTGGAAGACATTTTAAACAGAAAACCACCTCCATATCAACAGAATTCTGCGGTGGTGACACCAAATGCACCACCAATGGAAACTGTGAGGAATCAAAGCCCTGAACGAAATTATGAAATAAATAGGTCTTATGAAAAATCAGAAACTCCACAGAGTGCGAAGCCTGATAGTGGTAATACAGCTGAGTTAGCAAGAACCACAAGAGAATTGACTGAGAAAATAAGAGAATTAACTATGAACATGGAAGCCGTGACTGTGCCAGTGACAATAGGACCAGTAATACCGGTATTTGAAAACCAAAGAATAGATGAGCATTCCTTGACAATTCCAATGAACTCGAATATGCAAAGAATGAGAGAAGGGATAATTCCAGAAACTAGAGAGACAAGAGATCTGGTTGGCTCATATAGATTGAGTCCACCTACAAATTTGACGGTTAATGAGAGTCAGATAAATAGGATTCCTATGGGAACTGAGTCAGCAACTGAGACCCCAGAGAGAAGTACAAATTGGATAGAAATAAATAGTACCCCTGTAGGTCCGACTCCAGAAGAATTAAATGAGTGGATGAGGAATTTACAGAAGAAAGATGCAGAACCGCAACCGTTGGATGTAATCAGACTAAAGATAGACATGGAAGAGTTGATTTTAGGGACTATTGGTACAGATAGATTGAAATCCTATCAGGATGACGAACTTATGTTTATGTGTAAGAGTGTTACTTGGAGAGCTAGGAATTTGCATGAAAAATTGGAAGAAACAGCGAATGAACTGGGAGTAGAGTTTGGAAAAATCAGAGGATTGCAGAAACCGTATAGGGTAGATTTTAGTGAAAAGGATATAGAAAATCTGAACACATCAGGACGATTAACCCAGATAAAGGAACTGATTGTGTTATTGAGAAAATGGGGAGATATGGACAGATGGAGGAGCAGGTGGATAAGAAGAAAGGAGGGAATGACCGATAAAGCATCATTGGCTTTTCCGGTGAAAGAAAAGGAACCAATAGAACTGGAATATCCAATGAGGGAAACTCCAGGAGGTAGCTATGTACATGTTCCATGGTCCAGACAAGATATATTGTCATTTACAAATGACTTCCCAAGATTGAGAGAAAAACCTGTAGAATGGTATAGACAAGTGGAAAGATTTGTCAAAGTTTCAAAGGTGTTGTGGGAAGATCTGGATGGATTGTTTGAAATTGTAGTGCCAGCAGATTTATGGACAGAATGTAAGATTACAATTGACTGGCCGAAGGAAGAATATCCTAGAGATGCAAAGACTGGAGCGCCAGGTCCAGAAGTGATGAGAAAGTATGAACAAGCTGTCACGTTTTTGAAAAATAAGATTCCACCGAAAGAGACAGATTGGGTAAAGATTGATAGAACAACTCAGGAGAGTAAGGAATCTGTACACGCCTATTATGAAAGGTTGCTTTGGGTTTTCAAACAGTATAGCGGTTATGAGACTTTGAGTGAAAAGGACATGAGTCATTTCGTATATAGATTTGTATATGGATTGAAACCTGAAATAAGTGAAATGATTAAGCAGCATATGTTGTGTTGGCAGAATAGCACTGTAGATGAGGTACTAAGGTATGCCAAATATTGTAGTTATGACATCGAGTGTAGACAGCGTAAACTAAAGGAAAAAGCGATGTGGGCACAAGTAAAGGTTGCAGAAAAGCAAGAGGCTAAAATGAATAATCTGTCTGGTGATGCAGGACAGACTAAATCCAAACCGAATATAGGTAAGGGAAAAGGTCAAATGAGTATAGAAGAGGCTAAAAAGAAATGGCCATGCCATAATTGCGGAAAGTTAGGGCATTGGAGAAACGAGTGTAAATTTCCTCCCAAAGCTAATACGGAAAATCAACCATTAAATCCACAGGTGCAGAATGAGGTGTTACCAACACCTGCAACAACCGCAGGTAGTTACTCAACAGAGTCAGGTGCCACAACCACCTCTTCCCAAGAGTGTAAACCCCCAGAGATACAATGCAGAGACAGGATTCTACGGAGGAGAGCAGGTAACAAAATTGCGCGCGCAGCTGCAGTGTCACAGTATTGGTTACGGCAGGATGGAAATGAATCGGATGAAAGTTTATGACGGTGCCTAGGAGAGGAAGAAGAGTGCGTGCTTGGCGCAACTCTAGAGGTAGATCAGTCAGGTCCATTTGTGGATGGAGAAGTGAATGGTGTAAATGTTACATTCCTTGTGGACACTGGAGCTACCCGTTCTACTGTTAGATCAGTGGAAATTCCAAACCTTCCTCTCTCAGGAGAATATATCCAAGTTATAGGTGTTTCAAATCAACAGATTAAAGCACCTCTTACCAAACCAGTAGAGGTGAAAGTTGGACCATTCAAAGAGATGCATCGGTTTGTGGTATGTGATTGCAGTCCTGTAAACTTGCTAGGACGAGATCTGCTTTGTAAAATGAATTGCACCATCTATTGTACCCCGGATGGTATTGCTTTCCAGACACCAGATGAAGATGTTCTGTATAAAATGACAATGGCAGAATTAGAACCAGGAGTAAATGACATGTTTCCTGTGTTTGACGCAGAGAAAATCCCAATTGAATTGAAAGAAACAGTCAGATCTGATGTATGGGATTTCACAGGCGAAGACATTGGGTTAATGAGAGGAGTAGACCCTGTAAAAATCACTGTAAGAGAAGGAACAAATTACCCAAATACTCCACAGTATAAATTAACGCCAGAAATTATTGAAGGAATAACACCTGTAGTTAATAAAATGATCGAACAAGGAATTTTGAAAGAATTAATGAGTAGCCCATGTAATTCACCTATAATGGGATTGAAAAAGCCGAATGGGACATATAGGATAGTGCAGGATTTGAGGAAGGTAAATAAAATCGTTATTCCTTGTTGTCCAATTGTGCCAAACCCCGCTGTAATACTGTATCAGATTCCACATGATGCAGAATGGTACACAGTTATTGATTTGTGCCATGCATTTTTCTCTATACCGTTACACCCAGATAGCCAGCCATTATTTGCGTTCCGGTTCGGAGAGCGTATTTTGGCATGGTGCCGAATTCCTCAAGGGTATACAGAAAGTCCCTCAATCTTTAATCAGATCCTAAAGAAATCATTGGAAGATTTAAAAATGCCTGAAAAATCTGTGATGGTCCAAAACATTGATGACCTATTAGTGGCATCAAAAACTAAAGAAGCATGTGTTACCGACACAATTGCTTTACTGAATCATTTGGCAGAAGGAGGGCACAGAGTGTCTCCGTCAAAACTGCAATTTTGTCAACAGGAGGTACAATACCTAGGTCATAAGATTGAGAAAGGGATGCGAAAGGTAACGACAGAAAGAATAAGGATTATCCGAGGAATGAGAGCTCCGATGACACAGAGAGAGGTGAGAATGTTCCTTGGAATGGTTGGATATTGCCGACAGTGGATAAGTGGATTTTCATTAATTGCAAAACCTTTACAGCGATTGACAAAAAGAGATGTCAGAGATCCGATTGAGTTGAATGAGGAGGAAATGAAGGCTTTCAAAGAACTGAAAACAAAGTTGTGTGAGGCGCCGGCATTGGGAATGCCTGATTATGAGAAAGAATTTGAGCTGTATTGTAGTGAGAGAGATGGATGTGCACTTTCAGTATTAGTGCAAAGGCATGGAAATATAAAAAGACCAATTGCTTATTTTTCAGCTGTTTTAGACCCAGTAGCAAAGGCATTGCCTGGATGTCTGAAAGCAGTAGCTGCTACTTGTGTGAGTCTGGAACAGAGTGAAGTCATTGTGATGGGATATCCACTGAGAGTATATGTTCCACACTCTGTTGAAATTCTTCTGACAGAACCAAAACCCAATTCATGATGCATAGTCGGCTGACTAGGTACGAAAAGGTGATTTTGAGTGCAGACAATGTAACCATTGATAGATGCACAAGTGTGAATCCTTCAACTTCACTGCCAGATGAAGAAAATGTAAGAGTCAAGGATGAAGTTGATCATAAGTGTCTGGATGTGCTTGAATTTTGCACAAAGCCTCGCCCAGATATTAAAGATGAGCCCTTGAAAGAATCAGATTATGGGATGTTTGTGGACGGGTCATGTCTGAGAACGAGTGAAGGAGTTTTAAGTGCTGCGTATGCTGTGTGTACAGTAGCAGCTATAATGGAAGCATCTTGTTTGAGAGGGATACGTTCAGCCCAAGTGGCTGAGCTGATTGCTCTGATTCAGGCGTGCAAACTGGGAAAGAACGTCCGAATCACGGTGATCACGGATAGCCAGTATGGCTTCGGAGTGGTCCACGATTTTGGACAGATCTGGTCCCAGAGAGGTTTTTTGACGTCTGCAGGAACTCCTATTAGGAACGGTGAGTTTGTGAAGAAATTGCTTGAGGCGATACAGCTGCCTAAACAGATTGCAGTGGTGAAGTGAGCTGCACACAAAAATGGAACTGACTATATTACAGTGGGAAATCAATATGCAGATGAAATAGCCCAATATTGTGCCAGAAATATGGTCTCACTGAATAGGAGAAGAGAAAAAGAGAATGTTTCATGTCCCTTGCTGTTTACTAACCTGGTCGAAACCTGGGATGAAGTAAGGCAATTGCAGGAAGAAGCAAATGAAGAGGAGAAATATGGTTGGATAAAAGCAGGTTGCAGACAAAGAGAGGAAGATGACGTTTGGGTTTATAGAGATGAAAGACCAGTTATGCCTGATAGCATGATTTCTAATATGGCACGGATGTACCATGGACAAGCTCACATTGGTAGGGATGCCATGATCAGACTTTTCAGACAGACTTGGTACAACCCAAAATTTAGAGCTATAGCTGAAAGTCTCTGTCAATGATGTCTTACATGCCAACAGATAAATCCAGGAAGGAAAACAGTAGTGAGTCTAGGAACAATAGGACGTGAAGGAGGTCCTTTTACCAGAATGCAACTAGATTTCATTGAAATGCCCCTGAGCAATAGATTGAAATATGTTCTTGTGGTCGTTTGTTTGTTTTCTCGTTGGGTGGAAGCCTATCCGACAAGAAGGAATGATGGAGTTACTGTGGCTAAGCTCCTACTGAGAGAATTCATTCCGAGATATGGTTTTCCAGTAACGATCGAAACAGATAGAGGAACACATTTCCAAAATGAACTGATCCAATTGATATGTGAAGCTCTTGACATTCAACAGAAATTGCACTGTGCCTACAGTCCAGAGGCTTCTGGAGTGGTAGAACAAGTAAATGGAACAATAAAGAATAGGTTAGGGAAAATGTGTCAAGCCACAGGACTCAAATGGCCCGATGCCCTGCCATTGGTGCTGATGACTATCAGAAGCATACCTGACAGAAATAATCATGGGACGAGCAATGAGACAAGCACATGTACCTGTCAACAAACTGCTGACTATAACTGATGATCTCGTATTGGACTATTGCAAAGGATTGGCTGATGTGGTACATTCTGTGTTTCATCAGGTTGGACCGGATGCGACCACTCTTGAAAGAAAACCAGCTCATGATTTGAGTCCAGGAGACTGGGTCCGCATAAAAGTCCACAGAAGAAGAAACTGTTTGGTTCCTCGCTGGGATAAGCCACGTCAAGTGATCCTGGTGACAACGACTGCTGTAAAATGTGCAGGAGTGAAAAATTGGGTTCATGCCAGTCATACCATCAGAGTTCCAGATCCTGAAGCTCGACCTGAAAGTTGACATCTGGAGATATCTGATATCAGGTCAGCATCTGAAGCAGAACCTGAGACAAGCAGAGTTCCAGATCCTGAAGCTCGACCTGAAAGTCGACATCTGGAAGAACCAGGTACAAGTTTGACAACTGAAGAAGAACCTGAAACGATCAAAGTTCCAGATCTTGAAGCTCGACCTGTAAGTCGACATCTGGAAATATCGGATACCAGTTCAGCATCTGAAACAGACCAACCTGAATCTGATGAGAGACAAAAGAGAAAAACAAGAACTGACATTGTAAAAGAAGAAACTGAACCAAGAGACAGTGATAGCGCACAACCAAGTACAAGTTATGGAAGAATTCCTCCAGAGATAGTTGAGCTAACTGAGGGAGACTTAGATTCAGACAGAGAGATAGGGGAAGAAGCGGAAGAAACCCGAGGAGTAGTAGGGACAGACCAACAAATAGAAGAAACACAGGGAAATTTAGATTCAGATAGAAAGATTAATATAAATGCGGAAGACAATCGAGGAGGGATAGAATCAAATGTCCCAATAGAAGAGACACAAGAAGGTTCAGATTCAGATAACGAAACAGAGATCATAAGGTTCAAGGTTAGAGGAAGTGAAGTAAGGTCTGAAACGGAATCAGAAGAAAGCGAAGAAGAAAGAAAGCAAAGACTAGGACCAAGAAAGAGAACTTGGAGAGCTGAACGAGAGGAAGAGGAAAGCGAACTAAAAAGGCCAAGAAAAGGAGACAATTTGCCCCACGAGGTTAAAAGCCTGAGCTATAAGATAATACATTTGAACAGAGATGATGCGGAACAAGTAAATGAAATAACCAGTCAAAAGGGACAAGGAAAACAAAGTGGAAAACAATTACAGAAAACAAAAAGAGTGAAGAGACCTAACTTGAAATATAAGTCACCTGAGTGGTTATACATCGCATTGACCGACATTAAAGAAGAAGATAACAGTCACGAAAGCCCAGACGAAAGCTGTAAACCAATGGGTGAAAGTGAATTGCACCAAAACTGAAAAGACAAAGCACAAAAGCCGGACTGGACAAAAAAAACGAACAAGACAAGAAAGAGTTCTGAAAAGAGCTGAAGAAAGCACCAAAATGAGACAAAGTAAAGGGTAGAGTGGCTGAAAGGTCATTCTGAGGTGTGGTGACACATTTTTTGTACATATATATATATATATATGTATATATATATATATATATAGCTAGATAATAGTACAACATGGTAGACACTGAGAATAGAAGATCTAGATGTGAGTTTCTACGTAGATGGTGTAGAATGTGTTTCTTTTGTACAGGATTGATAATGTTTATTTGGCTTGTTTTAGCAATAATAATTCCACTTAGGTTAGTTGTAGAAGAAACATCTGTAATAGGGAATAACACGAAAAAGGATAAAGAAGCTATCACACAAAACACTGCAGCATTAGTAGATAGTACTGATTTACATAAGGATAAGTCTATAACTGATTTCTCCAAGAATGTCTTCACGAAACTGCTGTATGAATATGTGGAGACAATGGATGTGAGGGATTGTTATGTCTGTATGCAGTTACCTGCGTCTGTCACAGAAGGTGTGACCTATCATCACCTTCCTTTGACGTATGGGATAACTTGTAGCGTTTTAGCTAGTTTATTTTATAAAACAGGTAGATTAGAAAGTTCCCGTAATCCCTGAACTAAATAAGGTGAAAAATGCAAAAATGTTTGGAGAATTTTTCTTAGAAAATAAAGAGTTAACGTTAGAATAGATAGTTAGACACAATCTTACCTGTGAATTAAAGAAAGAGGAAAAGATTTTCTTGGATATGGTAGAAAACAGAAGAGTTAAGTTTCAGAGAAAGGTAGTAGAAGAAAAGACAAAAACACCACTTTGGGCGTTTGAAGAGAAAAATCATGACAAAGGAGAAACAAATGCAGCTATGGTTCTGGATTGGCCCCAACAGGGAAAATTGTGTATTAGTAGAAATAAGACTATATATGATAACTATTTCGTGGGTTCCAGTGAATGCCGAGATACATATAAAATTTTAGGAGGATGGGGATTTAAAGGAGGAAAAGATACAGTATTTCCAGGGATCTATTATATTTTCGGAAATAGAGCTTATTATAGGTTGCCGGACCATTGGTACGGAACGTGCTATTTAGGCCTGGTCTTTCCAAAGATTTTTCATGTGGAGAGAGGAACAAAAGGAATACACGAGATAGGTACAATATTATCACGTAGGAGGAGGGAAAGTTTTTCAGAAATAGTAGGTGACATTTTTGGAGCATTGATACCAGCAGTGGGTATATCTTTGAATGCATTCAAGATTCGGAAATTGTCCACAGTAGTAGATCGTTTACCAACGAATACTGCTGGAGGGTTCTTGATGGTAAATACCGAAATGGTTGCCATGAGAGCTATGGTAATGCAAAATCGACTTGCCCTTGACATTCTTTTGGCAAAAGAGGGTGGAGTCTGTGGAATGCTGAAAGTCCAACATTGTTACACTTACATTCCAGATAAAAGTGAGAATATACAGAAGTATATAAAGAATATTACTGATTTGCACAAAGAAATTGCTCCACTGGAGGTTGAAGGTGTTTGGGAGAGACTTGGTAAGAGTTTTTCCTCAATGCAAAAATGTTTAACAGAGATAGGTGGTTCTCTTATTGGGAAAATATTAATATCAGTAACAGTGATAATATTAGTAATGTTGTCAGCAAAGTTAGCATATGTGAGTATTAAAAGGAGAAAAAGAGAAAATAGAATAAAAAGAGAAAATTAGAAAAATAAAGAATGAGAACGGGAAATGGGAGAAATAGAATTGGAAGAATTGAAGGAGAACATATACAAAAGGTCTAAAAGACAAGATGAGAAAAACACAGTTGTATGAACTAACAAAAGCAAGTGGACAAGAAACATTTATCTGATAAATTGTAGAATAGGGTTTTGTTGTGATATTAAAAATCACCAAAGGGGGGAATTGATGGAGCAGGGTAAATAAAAATAATTTGTACCCCCCCTTGGAAAATTAATGAGCTTTAATGAATAAACGATACTAATTGTTTGATGGAGCATGAGATAATCAACAAATGCACCTTTAGTAAACACTACATAAAGGGTAACCGCAATTTGTGCAACATCTAATTTATTTACAATTGTGAAATTGATTGACACTAATATTGTGATTTGCGTACTAAATAGAGTAAAATCGCATGATTTATGCTATATAGTAGAATTGTATTGTGGCAAAGAATGCGGATGGTAAGTAAAATGGCTTTAAATGTCGCTTCTGCTAGGTAACACCTAACATAGGTTTTTAGAATAGCGGGTGGTAAACAGAAAGGCTTATTTTCTTTATTTTAATTTTGATTGTGTTTGTTCTTATGATAGTTCGTTCGGGCCTGTTAGGCCATGCTGCGAAAATGGCTGCAGAGACAGATGAGGTCACGTGATAAGTCAAAGATGGCCTCTAAGCGGAAGAAATAAAGGAGCTGAACCACGTGGGTACGGCCCGTGCACGGAGTGAGAGATGTCAAGGTCGCACCTACCTGCCATAAGGAGGGTGCCAAGAAAGACTCAGCGTGTATTCGTGGGAATAAATGAGAAAAGTACATGAGCGACAATGGACTAACCAAATTGTGACCATCGGGATTGCAACAAAATGAATGGACAAATTGAACTGCTTTTACCCAAAGGTCATGAGAAATCATTGTACTCTTAACTATTCCCGAAACCATTTTGAACAAGGAAGGTGATGAGGTGATTATCACCACCCCAATGGACCAATTAGCGTGATTCCTGCCCCTAAGGATTGCAACTTTTTGTGTAGTAAGCTAGAAGTAGGGTATAAGAGGGACTGCTCTTATGTGGGAGGGGCTGCTTCTATAGGCTGCTTCTTTAGGTTGCCTTTTTGCTGCTGCTGTGGCCGCTGCTATTGATGCTACTGCTGCCGTTGGTATTTCTTGCCATACCATTTTTCCTATTTTCCATTTTTCCACCACAATATAACTAAAGGACTTTGTCATTTTTGGACTTCGAACTTGACTGGGGAAGGAACAGAGACCGTTGCGGGAAATCTGTACGGGAGGTCCGGTCGAGGAGGCCATTAGCGGGACAGTCAGTCAGTTTGGGAGTCTATTCTGTGATCTACGGTTTATCTTCTTTTTGGTGAACCATTCCTATCTGCATCTAAATGGGTAATGCATAAGTTTAAATTCTTTATTAGAACTTTTCATATAAATGTTATTAATGTATTAAAGTGATTAATAAACTAAGAATCTCACCCGTGCAAATGAAAATTTAGATAAAATGTCATTCTAATTAACAATGAGTCTGTGGTTCTTTAGTTCATTAATAAGTTTAACGTTTAACAGGTTTTAAAGTGATTGAGCTGGTCTTAATCACCATCAACTTATTCTACTAGTTGGTCCATCGACCAAAGAGCGGAATACCTTGATGTTTGAAACCGACAGGATCAAAGGCTAATGTATATGATGTCTGAGGCTTTATTCTGTCTGATTTAACAAGGTATCCCGTTCCTCCAGCAACACATTTCTCCTTGGTGTGTAATCCAGTGAATGAATGAATGTATGATATGCGGTGTTATGGGCCCCACCGTCATATGGTTTAATAGATGTGAATGATTTACCTGGATTCGTGTCCTGAAGGGAAATTTATATTAGCCGCGCTGGATCAACTGCATCATCACAGCTTCAAACAAATGTCCCAAATGTTCCAGTGGAAAGAAGATATAGTTTGCTTAAAGTGTGTTTATGGAACACCCAATTGAGAATAGGGGACTTAGAAAAGGGAGCAAGTAATCTTTCAGAAAACTGCATTGAGCCCTATGACCTGGCACTGCAGAGGCTTGTGACGATGCGGTAGGTATAGTTTGTTACATATGGAAGCACAGTCTCACGGAAGGAAGTGCCTTTATAAATTGTGTATAAATGAAATAAACTGCACAGGGGTGGTCACCATTGTGTAGTTATACATAAGTCAGAATTTCCACAGGAAGAATGTTTTTTGTTTTGCTTATAAATCTAGCACAGTTTGACGAATCTTCACAAACCTTTCCAGTCTTTACCAAAACTTTCCCAAAAAATTTCACACACTTCAGCACTTTCCTGCAAATTTTTGGGGTCCCAAAACATATTTTTCCTGATGCATTTTCCATAGAGAAAATTAGACAACAATAGAAAAACAAGAGCTGAACAGAATGACACCAAACTTGGCAGAAAGCTAGACATTTACCTATAAAGTGTGCTTCTTGTGGTTTGGTGTAAATCTGCATTAGATAAATTAAGATTTAAAATATAGCAGGATTCCTGCAGAAAAATATATCAAAAACGAGCATTCTCATTGCTCAGCCCTATGGGACTGGGAACTTCGATTGACTGACCTCAAAATGAGGATGAAATGTTTTTGCTGCCAGTACATGACTTGGGGACTCGGTTCCAGAGTCCAAAAAAACACATTTAAAAACTGATAGAAGGAAGCAGGGTAGTGATAACCTGACCCTCTAGCCCTTGTGGGGGTGAAAATTTAAAAAAAGCAATTTTATTGAGTCATCTTGGTTTCGCAGGACTCCCACGGAAGTCAGTTTGGCCCCTAGTGCGGTAGCATGGGACTCCAGTGGGAACAAAAAAAACTGTTAAAAAAATGTGGGGTGGGGTTCTGTGGCTGTTGCAGACATATCGTAATAAGATATTACTGTACATTAAAAAAACATAGAAATTCACTAAAAATACAAAAGGTTAAAGTGGAGTTACACAGAAGTAAGTTAAAAATAATAGTTTAACATTTTTACCTTACATTAAAAACCCCCAGGGGCAACAAAAAAAAAACTATTTGTGTTGTCTCAGTCCTGTGGGACTCCTCTGGAAGCCAAGGCTGGGCACCCGCCTTGCGGTCGCGTGTGAGTCCCATAGGAAAGAAAAAAAATATTTTAAAAGTATGGGGTGAGGGTCTGTGGCTGGTGGAAGTAAGGTGGAAGGCCGCTAGTGGGGGGGTTGGCCACAGAGGTATCGTAATAAGATGTTACTATACTTTAAAAAAAAAAAACATTTCACTGAAAAAAAAACAAAAGGTTAAAGTGGAGTTATACGTAAGCTAGTAAAATTTTAACTTACGTTAAAAAAATAGAAGGTCACTGGAAAAAACACTACCACTGACATTTACCATTTAGAGTGCAACTTCACATATTACATCACTGATGATATTTGCAACCTGTGCCTATGCAAGCTATACTTAGATCAGTTAGGTACAACTAATGAATTTCAGTGGTATTTTGGGTTTTAAAACGAGTGTGTTTTTTCAGAGAATTTGTAAGGCTTTTTTTACTGTAAATTAAAATCGTATTACTTTGCTTACGTATAACTCCACTTTATCCTTTGGTTTTTTTCAGTGAATATATACATATATATATTGTTGTGAGGTTAATAGGCTCTGTACACAAATGCTCCCATTTTTACTTGTTCAAGTTTAAAGTTGGTGTTTTTTTAGACAATGACTTTTATCATATTTTGCTTGTGTGCTTGCAAGCGATAGTGTACTCAGAAAGTGTTTTGCTTACAAATAAATTTCTTCTTAGGCACATTATCATACCCTCGTACACTTTGTCCAAGGACCAAGTACACTGTGCAAACTGCCCTTGCATATTGGTGTTTGTTTGGAGACAGCTCTGAATTTGTAGAATCAACCATGACAGCCAGATCTGAACTCAGGCACAGTGCGAATGCGTCCAGTTTTCATTATATAAACTACCCTGAGGTACGGCGGCCTGTTCTACACCAGACTGGCTTCTGGATGAAACACACACCTAGCTAAATAGAGAGTTAGACCACTCTAAGGTATCTGGCCGAAACACATACACCCTATGCTCTCTAGGATAGGTAGTGCTAGGTATGTTTGTTTATGTTTTAGATTTATAAAGCGCATGGCTGCCCAAAGGCTTCCCAGCGCTAAGAGATACTGTTTTCGAACTCTGACCGGCAGCGCCTACATGGGAAACAACAGAGTTTTAAGGCATTTCCTAAAAGATGTTTCATTGGGTAGGGTTCTGACATCATATGGGAGGGCATTCCACATCCTTGGCACCAGATGGGCGAAAGATCTGCCTCCCCACCTAGCTCTTTTGACTCTGGGAGTCCTGAGAAGCTGTTGCTGTGCAGACCTTAAATGCCTGGTCGGGGTGTACTGGGACAACAGTTGTCTAAGTTTTAGTGGGCCTTTATTGTTGACGGGCCTATAGGCCAGGCAGAGGGATTTAAACTTTATTCTTGTCTCAACCGGCAACCAGTGTAAATGTTTTAGTGAGTCTTTAGCTGATGTGCGGTTGGCTGCTGCATTTTGCACTACCTGGAGTCTCTTCGTTACATATTTAGGCGCACCCACATAAAGTGAGTTGCCGTAGTCCAGGCGCGACACTATAAGAGATTGAATGACCGTTTTTTTCAGGTGCTCCGGAATCACCTCAATTATTTTCCTTAACATTTTCAGGAGAGAAAAACATATTCCTGACAGCTTCCTAGATTGACAGTCCATCGTGAGTGAGTTTTCTAGCCAGACCCCAGATTCTTTACAGCTAATTTGGGGGTGGGCGGGTTTCCCATACTTTGGGGCCACTGTGTCATAGGTGCCTGGATAGTAGGATTTCCTAGTATCATAATCTCTGTTTTTCGCCATTTAATTTCAGATAGCTATTTGACATCCAGTTTACTACTCTCTCAAGGCATTTACCCAGCTGCTGATTTGCGTTGTCTGTTAGGGATACTATCAGTTGGGTGTCATCAGCATATGACACCACTGAGATACCCGAATCCTGTACTATGTGAGCCAGCTGTCGTACATAAACATTAAATAATGTAGGGCTAAGGGAGGATCCCTGTGGGACACCGCATGTAATTGGGAAGTGATCTGAAAAACAGTCCCCCTCCATAACTTGGAAGGATCTGTCTTCCAAGAAGGAGGCCACCCAATCCAAAGTACAATTATATGTATCCATGTAATCAACACAATAATTATAATAGTTGAATTATTCATCTTTTTTGACCATTCTTGTAATGCTGGTTACAATGCTCTATTTTCATTTACTAATCACTGCAGCTCACATATTTTACACAAGAATCCAATAAATCCAATAAATGTTTGAAATCCCAATTTGTGTATTTCTTGTGTCCTCCTTTGGGCATGCCGGAGATAAGAACAAAAGGGTAGATCTGTTTTTCATCAAGTTCCTTGGGGGAATTAGGGTTGTCATGTTCAGAGGTTGCAGACACCATCATGTACCCTGTAGGGTTTAGGGGTCCAGCTGTCACGCTGTGAGCTAGCCAGGAACTAGGTAAACATATTCTGATGGTATGAGTGGTCATAGACCTATAGTTTTGTTGCTTATGTTGCCCAAAGCCACAGTCTTACTGAATTATTAGGAACCGTACAACAATATACATATACATATATATATATACATATATGTATATATATATGCTCAAAATATGAATTTACCTTGAAAAATCAAAAAACAAGAGTCTTTTGGCAAAACAGGAACAGTTGGTTTAATTAAACTCTTCAGCTGGGAGCACCCAGTGGAGTCCGGCACAGATCAGGAGTTGGGAGGAGAGTCGGGAGGGGGTGTAAGGGGAGGGGGTGTAAGGGTGTTTAAAAAAGAATAAAAAGGACTTAACTGATACCCGTGTCTTACCTCTGTCCCTCCATCACCGTCTCTCCCCTGGAGCTGGAACAGGAAGCACCCAGGCTCCCCTGAGCCAATCACAATGCTGCAATGCAGTGTTGTGATTGGTCTGAGCGCAGTGGTTCGGCGCTCAGCCAGGGAATGGGAGCCTGGGCATGTTCTCCACGCAGGCTGTAATGCAGCCGGCATGGAGAACATGCAAAGTGCGCATGAATGTTTGGCCGGCCCAAGAGGGTCGGCCAAACTTTCATGTGCACTTGGAGTGGGCAAACCACTCCTACCCTTGCTCCTCTGTCATCGGAGCAGCCCCGCCCCGCCCGCAATCCTGCTGCAGCAGGAAAACATAAAATTATAATAACCTCGAGTTATTATCATTTTATGATTCCTTTCTTTCTCTGCTTCAAAGCAGTGGGGCGCCGCCTTAGCGGAGGAGCTGCCATTGGGAGCACAGTTACAGAAGCGGGTCTGAGGACTGTCTCAAACTACAATCAATCTGGACAAGGTTTTATACATTTCTTTGGGTATCATAAAGTACTTCTGTCAATCCTTATTTAGTAAAAGAATGCAGGACTTGTCTGTGGAGTCATAAATAAGGCCCCTGATGACAAATGCAGGTTGGCCACGACCTTGCATGGACACCATGGGGGCCAGTAGGTAACGTATCCAGATGTCCGGCATATGGGGCTCGTGATCACTGCATGTACTATGTGTGATGTGTCCTGATAGGCTATGTGTTCCTAACTTCATGTGGCATCTGACCTTATTGTGTTTTGGGAATGTGAACACCCTCTGGTTATTTGAGCTTTTATTGGGGCCAATCTCCCTGGACCATTGTGGTGTTGCTGCGTTTATCTGGGGGGTGGACCTGAGTTTCTTATTCGTGCATTTGTCTGACGGCTATGTGCCACCCCACTTGTGACCTGTCAATCAGTAACCTCAGGCCTAGGTCGCAGAGCCTGACTGACCAGGTATTTCTGAGGAGATGTCATGATGGGCGAATTTGATAATAGGGATGCGATTTAGTTCTTATGTATGAATTTATCATTATAAACATTGCCATCGATTCTATCAATTTTATAGATAGATAGATAGATAGATAGATAGATAGATAGATAGATAGATAGATAGATAGATAGATAGATAACGGGTAACAGTATAATATGGCCCCCTGTTAGATCTGAATTTCATCATCAAAATGACACCCGCTAACCAGTCTGCAGAGCTTTACCATTGTCAGGGCAACTAGAAATATGTGCCATGGAGGAATAAATTATGTGGAAACTTTAACTAAATTATGTTGCAATAATGCAAATTATGCTGCACATTATCTGGCAGACTAAAGTTCAGCTTGCTAATTTTCATGCAGTTCGGTGCAAGGGAAAACAGTTAATTGGCAATCAAAAGAGATAGGTTTTGCATTTTAGCTCCCATTGGAAATTTTGCTGCCAGCTACAGCACAACAATACTGAAAAGACTTGGCATGACAGTAAAGCTTTTCTCAGAAAGTGTGCTTTTTGGTTTAAATTCATTCATTAGATTTTGAGATAATAGTATTTGAGAAAGGTGCTGGTGGACATGAAAAGGTTAACACTTTTGCATATCTTTACTGCTTAAAATGGACATTTTTAAATTGCGATTTCTGACATCCGTATTTAAAAAAGTGTGATTGGCTGATGAAGGGAATCAAAGAAAATGCTGCCATTTTGTCATGATTTTGGTGCTGCAGAAAAAAAAATCACAGAAAAGGGGGGCCACTATGAGAGGTCCATGACTGCAGGGTAGTGCTCAGGGGCACTCAGAGGTATGAAAAATGTTTACAAAAAACAAGTTTTCTACGGTAAATCCCAATTGCTATGACAATAGTGATCAGATGGCTGACATTTTGCATTCATTAAAAAGGCACCACCACCCCCCCCCCCCCAGAACAAAATACTGATTTTCAGAAAATCATATTTTTACCAACAAAAAAACCACATTGGTTGGCCAAGACTCTGATAGGATGACAGGCAGGTGCTGTAGGTTTGGCTGAAGGTCAGGCTTGCTACCATAACCTGCTACACACGGCTTAAGGCGGAGGACACCCAGCACCAGAGAGTTTGGTGCATGGCCTGGCCATAGGTTAGGCCCTGGGACCAAACCCTCACCACGTGCTTCCTTCCCATTATTTTGAAATACGGGGTCCCTGGGGCCCCATACAGGCTCGGGATGGGAGCCGCATGACACTTTCCCCTTAATTTGTAAGACGGACCCAGGAGATGGGGTCCCCATGCCTCAAAGAGGCTTGGGGAGGGGGCAGCATGCTAATGATATATGAATCAGCCACAGATGATGGGTTCCAAGGGCTTGAAGGAGACTTGGGCATGTCCCCCTCACCTACTTTATAAATGTTGCCACTCCTTCCAGGTCCTGGTCCACAACAGGTTTACTTTTTAATTTGCAGAGAATCCTCCACAAATTTCTCACAAAATTAAAACAAATAAGTATTTATAATGTACACACTACCTTCAAATTACTATAGGTTGCTCACCTCCATACACAGTCTTGTCATCTCACTAGCTACACTACATTAACTATAACTCGCCCCTTCTCCATGTGCTAGTCACACCCTTGCATATTACATAAGTTTTAGCATGTGAAATCATAGTATTCATAACAACACTTATGACATCTGAAATCACATAATTTGTCAGAACACAGTGCATGGTAGAGTGCCAAGTTATAGTTATTGTAGTGTGGCGAGTGAGGTGACAAGACTGTGTACGGAGGTGTGTGACTTATAGTAATTTGAAGGTGATATGTAAATTATATATTTAAGTTATAACTATGACTTATAGTTATTTGAAAGTGGTGTGTAAAATATAAATTTAGGTTATAAACTATAACTTTAGAATTTCTAATGTATGGGTAGTTTAAGTTGGGTTTGTATGCAAAGAATAAATAAAGTATTCCTAACTATAACATCTTAAACATTAGTTTTTTTCATGGAATTTGAATGGTTTTAATTTTTTAATAACACTTTTTTACTAATCATACAGTTTACTGTTGTTGAGTGGAGTGTCATTAAGTGGAGTGTGGTACAGTACAGTGGAGGATAGTGTCGAAAAGCGTACTGTTGTACAGTATAGTGTCATAGAGTGAGTAGAGTGCAGTGGAGTAGAGTGGAATTTGGTACACTGAAGTGGGGTACACTGGAGTGGCATAGAGCTAAGTGGCGTAGAGTCCAGTGGCATAGAGTGGAATAGCATAGAGTGGAGTGGCATAGAGTGGAGTGGCGTACAATGGAGTGTTGTAGAGTTGACTGGCATAGAGTGGAGTGAGGTACAGTGTAGTGGCATAAAGTCGACTAGCGAAGAGTGGACTGGATTAGAGTGGAGTTGAGTGGAGTAAAGTGGAGTGGTATACAACGGAAAAGAGTACACTGGATTGAGGAAAAGTGGAGTGGCGTAGAGTGGAGTGGCGAAGAGTGGAATAGTGTACAGTAGAGTAGTGCAGAGTGGAATAAAGTTGAGTTTATTGGCATACAGTCTAATGGCATACAGTGGAGTGGCATATAGTGGAGTAGCATAGAGCACAGTGTCGTACAGTGGAATAGCATGGTTTGTAGAAGCGTAGAGTGTAGTGACATACAATGGAATGCACGGAGTGGAGTGGCATAGACTGTTGTGTTTTACAGTACAATACCATACACTGGATTGTGGTAGAGTGGAGTGGCGAATACTGCAGTGGAGTACAGTGGAGTGGAGTGTCGTAGAGTGGAGTGGCGTACAATGGAATAGCATACACTGGTGCACACTGTAGTGGCACAGAGTGGAATGGCATAGAGTAGAATATAGTAGAGTGTAGTGTCATAGAGTGAAGCTGCATACAGTGGAATAGCTTACAGTGGAGTACTGTAAAGTGGAAGGGCATACGGTGAAGTGGAGTATACAGGAGTGTTGCAGAATACAGTGGCGTACAGTATACTACAGTAGAGTGGTGTAGAGTGGAGTGGCATAGAGTTGAGTTGAGTAGAGTGGAATGGTGTACAGTGGGTCAGCATAGAGTGTTGTGGCATATAGTGGAGTGACATAAAGTAGAGTGGCGTAGAGTAGAATAGTGTAGAGTGGAGTGGCATAGAGTTGATTGGAGTTGAGTGGAGTGTGTCAATCGAAACAGACGTAGCATGAAAGTGTGTGAACGGATGTAAATGTTATGCACATTATGAGGTGTAAATGTACATTTTTGGTAGTATGTGTAAATAGTGTAAGTAGTGTTATAGTTATGAGTTTTAAAAAACATAGGCCCTCATTATGATGTCGGGCGGAAAGCCATCAGACAGCTCGTCGGGGGCCTTCCGCCTGACATCATAGGTTTCCGTCTGACTGCTGTATAATGATACTGGTGGTCGGAGGGCAACCCACGGGGGAATTTCTCTCCTCTTCCCACGGATGGAATTGTAATCCCATAATGGCAGCGGAGCCAGCCGTGGCTCCGCCGTCGGGATTACAATGTCGCTTTCTGCATGCCCTTTCATGGCGGTCTGCCCACCATGAAAAGGCAGGCTGAAAGTGACTTTGTAGAGCCCTAGCAGGACTCCCCTTCCCCCTGGCTCTCTGCTATGGGGCCTGGGGGGGCACCTGTGGTTCTCCCCTAAACATCCCTGCACCATGTGGCAAGTACGGCATGGTGCCTGCCACACGGTGCAGGGATGTTTGAGAACATCAATTTTTCTATTGTAGCTTGTGCTGCAGCCCTTTTCCGGCTGCCCCACAAGCTGCAATAGAAAAATTGATGTTTCCGACCTCCCATAGTGTGGTTGCATCCTAATAATGCGGGTGGAACCGCTAATAGTCAGGCGGATTCCATCCCGCTACGGTGTCAACATCATAATAGGGCCCATAATTATATATTGTGCTGCGGTATACCGTGGTAGGTTTGCGGTATTCCGAGGTACATGAGGATGAGAAGTCAGTATGTGATTGGCTAATGGCTGTGTTTACCAAAGGTAAAAGGCAGCCATGTGATTTTTATCACAGTTTTGCTGCATTTTGGGGTCTGCCTTTCGCTGCGTTCTGGGTTAGGTCTTAGATATAGGAAAGTATTAGGTTTTATATAGGCCTGGGCGGTAAATTCCGCTCCGCTCACGGAATTTGCGGAATTTTGGCAATTCCGCGTTCCGCAGAGAACGCGGAATTGCCGAAAATTCCGCGATCACTGGCATAGCAGAATTTTTTCCTTGTTCGCGCTTTCAAAATGCGTGTTCGCGTGTGCGGGAGCGACTTACCGGGATCCCTGCATTCGCCGACGAGTTTTCCTATCCGTTTGCATGCGCCACGAGATTTTGGTAGCCGGCCGCGCGATCCCGCGAGAGTGGGCGATCACGAACACGTCATTCGGACGCGCCATCGGACATCTGCGTTCGCGAACAGGAAACACGCATCGCGAGCGGGTGGGACAAGTGAAACAAGATGGCCGCGCCAATTGGCGACCGCATGGGCAAGTTCGCGAGATATTTCCCCCCGAGCATGCAAACAGCGTCCCCGAACAGGAAAAATGAATCGCGAACGGGCGGAACAAGCAATTCCGCGTGCTCGCGGAATTCTGCGTAGCTCGCAGAGATTTTTTACCGGTTCGCGGAACTTTGCGTAACGCGACTACGCAAATTCCGCCCACCCCTAATTTTATAGCTACTCACTACCTATTACCACTTTTACTTAAGTGGTAATAGGTAGAGAATGTTATTTATAATTTTCAATATATTTTTATAGCAGTCTCTGCACAACTGCATTTTTTTAAGTAGAGCGATATTTTGTAGGAATTAATGCCCTACTCCGCAGAATTTATTGTGCTTATTTAAATATGTTAAAAATAGAAAAAAAACTTTGGTACAATATATTTGTAAACAATAGTGTTTTACAGTGCATGTTTAATTTTTAACATATATGCTTTTTATTGCTACTCCTAAGGTAGTACTGAGGTACTCACTATTTTGTTTTTTAAATATATAGAAACTTATAAATAATTTTCCCTACCTATTGCCACTATACTAACGGGGTAATAGGTAGGGGAAAAATACCAAACCTAATACTTACCTAGTTTTTAAGGTGTAACACAGAACATAGGCAAACAACATGGCTGCCTTTAAGTTTTGTAAAGGCAGTTATTAGCCAATCACCTGATGACTTGTCATCGCTATGTACCATGGTACTGCCGCGAAATACCACAAACTTTTGCAAAAATACTACAACAGATATCACTAAATTAAAATGCACTAAATTAAATTAAAATATACTTACTCTACTTACTTGTACTACCCAAAAGGATAATCTGCGCACCATAATGTCTAATCCTGCCAAATTTCATGTAAATCCATTCAGCCGTTTTCGCACTGCGTCTATTACAAAAGTCTATGTAAAATGCAGTGGAGTGCAAGTGTGTATTGGGAACCCCCCGCCCCCTTTTTTCTTTGCACCCCTTGATCAAACACAGCAGAACTTTCAATACAAAGTTTTGCGGAGATTCGTTAAACGGGTGCAAAGTTATATATATATATGTATATCTCTCTAGATAGATAGATAGATAGATAGATAGATAGATAGATAGATAGATAGATAGATAGATAGATAGATAGATAGATAGATAGATAGATAGATAGATAGATAGATAGATAGATAGATAGATAGATAGATGCTGGGCTTAGGTAGATCAAGCCAATTAAATTAATTTTGTTATCCCTTCCTAAATTACTCGATTTGTACCCTTAGTTATCCCTTCAAAAGGCTCCTGTCAGGATTTAAACCAAAAGGATACACTCCAAAGTATTATACATAGCCTGGATTGAGAGAAGATACACATGTGGTTTTGGACAGACAAGAGTAGTGTTCAGCACAGGCAGGTGCATATTAAAGGAAAACATATATAATTGCCTTGAAGATCGACAGTGACATTTCACATTTCACATGCTGTTTTTTAGCTTCAAGCTTTGCCAAGATTATACACTATTACACACTATGACACGACAACATGACTTAGCCAGAGGAAATAAGGAGAACACAACGTGCTGAATCACACAGTTAAAAGTATTCTAGCATTTTAAAAAGCAGGTGCAGTAACTGAGAAACAAAATATCTTCTGCCCACAAGCTGGCAAAGGCAACTGGCACCCCGAGTTTTGGATTCACACATTTTTGATTGGATTTTTTAGCGTATTTTTGTACAAAATTACAATATTGGAACAATAGCGACACCGAGTGGCTAGTTTCGGAATTTACAGCTACAAAGTGTACTGAAATTGTCATGTCTTTCAATGGCCCCTGGATAAATAAGTTCGTCAAACAAAAACAACTAAGAACTTTCAAGGAAACCTAATCTCCAAATGTTGAAGATCAGAAAACGAGTTTAATTCTCACATAAAAATATCATTAGCAATAGTAATATCCATGTAAAATCGTTTTCCTTTAATTTGCATTGTATATGTGTGTGTATATTTATATACGCACACACACAGATACTGCAGGATGTAATTTGCTTTATATTACAATTGCTGAGTGTGAGAAGGGTCATAATTCACAAAACCATGACTCATAATGCCCCTCCCTCCCTCAACAATGATAATAAATAGCATATTATACTTTCTGCGCATATGCATATATGCTTTATATTATGGCATTTTTTCATATGTATTTGTTTTAACAAATACATTTAACCAAATCTAAGATGCAAGGGTTAATTGTGTGCAGTAAAATAACACTAAAGAGATTTCTGACTATTCGAGAGTTGCTTCCATGCTAAAATCGTGCAATCTATATGTGTTTTCCTAATGTCACATTTGCTGTACTGTAAGCTTAAACTTGAATTTGACCTTCTCATTATAGTAATAAAAGCATAAATGTGTGTTTATTAATAAATACTGTGAGAAATTGGGTTACTGGTTGAGGGGGTGAAACCCTACTCAGCCAACAGCCACAATCCTTGTCAGGGTGAGGCACAAGCAAACCCCAAAGCTCAACCCTCCGGTAGCTTGGCTCAGAGCAGTCAGGCTTAACTTAGACGCCATGTGTAAAGTATTTATGAAGCAATTCAAACATTAATTAAGTGAAAATACAACACAAGGAAAATCCTGCACCAATTTAGAAACAGTAATTTGTAATAAATAAAACAAGACCAAAGTGACAAAACTCCAATCAGTAGAATCGGATATATGCAAATTTAAAGATTTTAGTAGAAATAGTGCCAAAAAGCACAAAGCACCAACAGTTGATACCTAGTTGTGCCGGAATGGGGCTAAGTCTTAAGTTCAGGCCGACCGCCAAGGATGCGTTGTGCAGCCGCGGCGATGCGTCGGTTCCAAGGCGCTATGGAGCTGCGATGCGAGGTCCTGCATAGTCATTGATAATCTTGTCGATGAGGGCTTGCGATTCGAAGTCTAGTGTCGAGGATGCTTCACACAGCCGAGGCGATGCGTCAATTCCAAAAAGCAGCAAGGTTGCGATACAAGAACCTGTGTCGTCGTCGAGGCTGCCATTGACAAGAGATTTGCCATGTGAGGGCCTACTTCGGTGAAGCTTCCCATAGCATAGGAACAGTTCCGATGAAGGCTGCACTTGAAGCGAAGACCTTGCTCTGGGAGAACCCTCACAGCAGCGTCGATGCATTGGTTCTGCTCTGGATTGCACCACACAGCAAAGGAGATGCGTAGGTTCTGCTGGATCCACAGATGGGCTGGCAGAGCACCTTCAGGCCCACTTCCAAGGGTCCAGGAAAGGTGTGGCACCACTTGGCAGAGTAGGACTCATAAATGGCAGAGTAGAGTTGCTGGGTTCAAGGTTTTTGGAGCCTTCTGTCAGGAGGCCAGACAACTAGCCCTTGGAGTCACATTGAGGTCCTGGGTTCAACAGATTTAGGGCAGTAGTCCTTCAGAGCAATGGTCCAGCAGAATGGCAGTCCTTTCAGCAGCACAGCAGTGCTTCTTCCTGGCAGAGTATACACAGGTCTAAAGGTGTACTGGAGAGTTGGTGCCCGGGGTCCAATAGTTATATCTGGGCCATCCTTTGTAGTGGGAGAAGCTTCCAGATGTTCACTTTTGAAGCCCACAGGTATTCTGCCTTCCCTGTCCTGGTTCCATACTAACTACAGGAGGTATGCAACCCTTTGTGTGGCGGCAGGACAGCCTATTCAAATGTAAGTATGGTTGTGCGCAGCTCCGTCTTCTCATCCTGCCAGTGATGGCCCATTCAGGCACACCTAAGCTCTCTATTGTGTATGGCTGTCTAGGAGGAATACACAAAGCCCAACTGCCAACTACACCCAGGCATGTGGCCCAGAGACAGGCTACAGGCACTGAATGGCTAAGGCAGGAAAATGCCAACATTCGTTTTTTAGGCCATAGCGGCCGTGGGAGAGGGTGGGCCAAAACCAGACCTCCACCCCACAAATGGAATTTTCAGTCAGGGGAACACCAGACTCACAGGAAATTCTACCAATGAGGCCCACCCCAGAAGTTGAAAGATCGATTGGGAATTCAGATTTACCTCTTATTCCCATTTTCAATCTTTCTGATCATATTTTGTCTTCGTCTGAAATTGCATTACTTAGCAAAGGGCTTAGTTTTGTACCCACTGAAAAAACGAGTCTGTTTGACATTCAAGTCGAATTATTACAATTTTTCCATAAACTACGGTTTAAAGCCTTTTTTAAGGACAAAGAATATTCTGAAAACTTTAATCCTTCCAAACTTATATTACCCTCGACATTCAATCCACCGAGTAATAAAATGCCAGTTGAATTGCTGGCTTTTTAAACTATGGTCATGAAACATGTCACTGCTTTGGGAAAGGGTTTTGAATTCATTCCATACAATATTTCCCTTGAGGAAAGAAAAGCACTCCATACTTTTAAGACCAATAAAGAATTGATTATCAAACCTGCTGAGAAAGGTGGTGGGATCGTTATTTAACCGATTGTGACATATAAGGCTGAGATAGTCAAACAGTTGTCTAATACCACTCATTATACAACGCTGAGATCTAACCCCCTGAAGGAAATTCAAAGACTTATTTCCAATGTCACATCAAAGGCCAAACACAGTGGTTTTTTAAGTACTCATGAATTTGACTATCTTAATGCAAAATTTCCAAGGACCCCAATCCTATATACTTTACCAAAGATTCACAAGAATCTTACTAGCCCGCCTGATCGACCTATCGTCTCCGGCTACGGCTCATTACTTGAACCACTAGTATATTGATGTTTTTATCAAAGACCTGGCGGTCCATACAAAAAGTTATGTCTGAGACAGTGGTGATATCATCCTCCAGCTCAAGCAAATGGACTTTGAGCCGGATACTGAACTGTTGGTTTGCTTGGACATTGAGTCTCTGCATACCAACATTCCTCAGTTGTAGGAAATCGAGGTGATTAAGGAAAATCTTGAAAACTGACCCAGTCCAGTTAATGTTCCAACCGAGTTTATCATTGACCTCTTGACTATCTCTTTAACTCGCAATTATTTTGGATTCAATGGCGAGTATTTTCTACAAATAAAGGGCACTTTGATGGGGGCTTCTTATGCCCCCAACTTTGCAATCCTGTATGTCGATCATTTTGAGAGACGCAACATATATGATTGCTCAGGTAATCCTTTCTTTTACAAAGTACGTCATTGGAGACGATACATTAACGATATCTTTTTTATTTGGACTGGAAATGAATCAAATGTAACCCTTTTTCTTGAATGGCTCAATTCCTTCTCTCCGGATCTGAACTTTACATCTCATTCAAGCAATGAGCAGGTGGATCTTTTAGATCTTACCATTGTTCCTCATGAGGGCAAACTAGCAACAAAACTTTACACTAAACCAACGTCTCGCAACACCCTATTACAATATACAAGTCACCATCTTAAAGGCCTCAAAGATGGTTTGCCCTTTGGACAATTCCTGTGTATATGCAGAAACTGCAGATTTCGCGCTGATTACTTTCGGGAGGCTGACATTTTAGCTAAGAAATTTGAATATCATGGGTACCCCTGGAAGTTAATCAAAAGATCACTCAAAAGGGCTTGGTACCAACCAGTTAAAAAGATGGAGCGAATTTCCTGTGTGACTACTTTTAGCACACAAAGCAATCAAATGCCCAAAATCATAAAGAAACACTGCCCATTGATCCAAGCCATAGGTGTTGCTAAAGAAATAACTTTGTCTTCCTTCAAAAGAGGCCGGAACATCTGAGACCGTTTGGTACGAGCCTCTCTGCCCACGGCCAATTCCCCTGATTTAGGGGCCGATTCCGATCTGGGTCGGAAAACTATCCGACCGAGCCGGATCCGGAGAGATTTCCGACCGAGCCGGACTCCTGCAGTCCGACCGAGCGAGTACGATGCGGCCACATGCTGCCGGACTCGATTCGGTCGGACTCCCATTGAAGTCAATGGGGTCAATGGGAGCCGGTCGTACGACGCGTACATGGGCTCCCAGTGACTCAATGGGTACGTCACGAACAAGGGGGTCCCCTGTAGTAGTGCCATCCGCACCATACACGCATGTATAGGGGGGACCCTTGGGTCCCCCCTGTGCTCGACTCGTACGGCTATGGGTGCAGGGGGGTCCGGCACGGACCCCCCAAGTCCGGCTCCGGGAGCTTTTTCGAGCCGGACGCTCCGACTCGATCCGGCTGTCCGACGCGTCCATCGTACTGGCTCGGTCGTAAAACGTCTCCATTGCGCGCCACAAATCGAGTGCGAACGAGTCGGACGGAGCGGGTCGGACACGGAAACCAGTCGGTCGGCGATTTCACGTTCACTCGCATCGTACTTGCTCGCTCGGACGACTGTACGAATCGGTCGGAAACAAATCCTCCGACTCGGATCCGGTAAAGCCGAATCCGATTCGGAGCCCTACCGACCGAGATCGGAATCGACCCCTTAGTCTCCATGTGGGGCCTTAACAGGATTGTGGGGCATTATCGCTGTGGTAATTGCTTATTGTGTGATTCTACATTTAATATCAAACAATTTCTACATGACGATATAGTGTATAATCTCAGGGACCACACTAACTGCAATTCTCGAAATGTAGTTTATGCGTTGTGGTGCCCCTGTAAATTCATTTATATCAGCCAGACCACTCAGAAAATCAAGACTTGCCTTTCACAACACAAAAGTCGCATCAGGTGTCGAAATTAACAAGCTCCTCTGTTGCCTCACTTTCTTGGATTCAACCATTCACCGGTTGAAATAAAATCACAGGTCATTGAACTTATACAGAAACCTTCACGTGGCGGCGACATCCAATTGTTGCTGAATAAAGCTGAATGACGCTGGATCCTACGATGTGATAGCATCAATATGGGGCTAAATACACTGGAGGAATGCAATTCTATAATTGTACATTCATACCTTACCTATTTATTCATTGATTAAGGGTCACCTCACTTTATACATTTTGCATTAATGTAATCGATGTTTACTTATTAAGTACTCAATGCTGCTTTTTGATTTATGTACACTACATGACAACTTTCTTGGTCAACTGTCTATTATGGGATGATATATTGACTTTGTGTGCATATTGACAATGGATGTTTATGCTAATGATGGTTACTGACAAACCTAGCATAATGCCAAACATTTGTGAATATTCAATACCTCGTTTTTATATATGTGCACTGTTATATAAATGGGCATCCTTACTTCTAATTATTTTTTCTCTAGCTTTTGTTTTTTATTTTTGTTTCAAATACTTTAACTTTTCTTTATTATTCCTGATTTATTTTTTAAATTCTAACCATTCACGATCTTCGGCCAGCATATTTGATGATTTTTAAGGACATGCATAGTCTCGGTGAGCAGTTCCTTTAGATGCTGCTTTCAATACTCCGTCTTTGCTTGTGCAGGCGCAGACCCACAGTTTCTGGTTATTGATTCTAATCAAATGTATTCTTTATTTTTATTAATATTTCTGATGTACCCACTAATTGGAATTATTCACAATTATCGGTCAATTAATCTGAAAATGTCCAAGACACATATAGTCTCTCTTCGATTTTTATACCATCTGTGAACACTGCCTTCACAGACACTGCTCCTAACACGTGATCCAGCGCAAAACCAATACCTGATCAGGGGTCAATACTCAATAATATCACAAAACAATGGCCCATACACATTCACCCAAATCCCTGATGCGCTGGGGTCAATTTATATATGTTCAATTCTTTTCTTTCTAAAATTCATGTATGACATTTCCAAAATACTTATCTAACTTTTACATCAACTTTCCTTCTACTTGGTCGATGAACCAATTAGTTGGAATGGTTGATGGTAATGATACTACTATCTAACTAATCATTCAATCAGCTAAATAAACACAGACTCTCGTTGAAGTTAATAAAGTTTTATCTCAAATTAAATGATAAAAATGCTCAATGCATACGGTCACAAGTGCAAACAATGAACTCACAAAGGGGGAGAAAAACATCAGCAATTTCAGATAGAGATAAACTCATCAATCAAATAATGACATTGTGCATGAAAGAGTGGATAGATGAAGACACAAAAGTGTCAAAGACAAAATTCATCTGCAGGTAATTTTGCAAGAATGAGTCAGAATAATACAAACCCAAAGGATCTGTAGAAAACCACCCCTCTGGCCAAAGTGATGGTGGCGGTCCCCTTAAATAGAGTCAGGGAACAAAGATCACAGGGACAGCAACGGGACAGGACAGGAACAGCTAGGCCTCTCTGCAAACCGACGGACAGCGACGCATCTCCCCTCTCTCTCTCTCTCCGTAATCAGCCTAACCTGACCACACCCCTAAAGGCACCCCAGTTATACCCTAAAACCTACATGTCCGTCCCACATCAGTTGAAACATTTCACGAAACTAGACAGATGATTGGAGAGTTTAGGAGGTGGTCTGTCACACCACTGTGACTTCATTCAAAGTTTGGGCTTATTCATTGTTCTATACACATTCCCATGATTTCATAATTGTTCCGTTCACACGATTTAATTCATGTTACAATTGCACATAATTTTAAGCATTGTCCGCGGAAGGAGTCTTTTTGTCCCACGGTCAGTCACATCCCTTGGCAGGCGATCATCACATTGGCCTTCAACCCCTGCACTTCTTCTGCTGTGCTCAGCCCTTCAGTGTGCCTTTGTCAGATCAATTTCACTCGTTTATCCTGCCCCTCCTTTATCCGGCTAAGTTAAGGGAAAATGGCACCTCATCCAGCTCACTATAGCAAATGGAAAATGAACATTAATTAATTATATGATAATGTAGTTTTCACTGTTTACCACCCACCTTTGCACTATTCCCTGTTAGTGTTTTTCCCAGCATAGCTTTATGCAAAAATGGTATTATTTACAATTTCAAAGCAAGCTGCAACATGCAAACTACGAAATGCACATGTGGCCTAGTCATGGATTATTTCAAAGCATAATGTAAATATGGTTTAGTTCTTTCATGCGTTGTCTCACGTTAGTGCATGCATGCGCAAAGCAGTTATCCCTTGTGTTCATGTAAGGTGCACGTTAATTTTCTATTACTACTTACTGTTAGTACGTATTATGGGGGTATTCATTCGAGCAGTTTTCTTTTTGTGAAATCCTGCTCCATCACACGCTGGCATTATTTGTACGGCTTCTCTAATCGATGTAGACCCGTAATTCCGGGTAGCGGAGTACACCCTAATTATACCTTTATTATTCTTCATCATTTTTTATATTCCTGGTGCACTCATTAACTTAAATTACTGATGATCATCGGTCAGTAAGTTTGACGATTCCTGAGACACACATAGTCTTTCTGCGGTCTCTATACCATCAGTGAGCAGTGCCTTTTTAGACGCTGCTCCCGACACGCCAGCATTGTTCGTATGGCGTCCAAAATTGATGCATGCTCGTAGTTCTGGATAGGTGAGTACCTCCACTTTTGACTCAGACTTTATATATTTGGAAGATTTATATAACTTTTCTAAGCAAGAATTCGTGATTTTTAATTTTCATTAGATATTAAATTATCCTTTTTTGGGCCGGCCATTGAGTCTGTACCAGCATTCATGTCAGGGCTGAGATTTGTTCCGATGCCCCCCTCCATCTTTCTTCCAGTACCTTTACGACTGGTTAGTTCTGCTTTATTCATTTCTTTTTGGTTGAGTTCACTGGTTTTTGCTCCCGTTTTCCTTATTTTTTCTTTTTGATGACTAGTACTCCTGACTCATTCAGAGCATTCTTGATGAAATGTATTCTTCTACTGGCCACAAATTCATTAGCCTAAATTCTTGAATAAGATTTTAAACAAGTAGGTGCTTATTCAATGTGATCACTTAAGGGCTTTATGCTATGAAGACCTATGCAGGCACTATTGGTGTAAAAAACACTTGGGGGCCGATTCCGATTCGGGCCGGAAAACGTACCGACCGACTCGGTACGGGAATTTAGTCCGACCGACTCGAACCGGCGCCGCACGACCCGGGTAGTACGATGAAATGAATGTGAAATCCGACAGACTCGGACGGAATACAAAACGACCGACCGAGCCGGACGGAAACAAGCCATCCGGCCGGGAAATCACGCGAAACGAACCGACCGACACGCACTCGGATTGAACCCGAACGAAACGTACCCGCGAACTCCGACCCGCGTAGTACAATGCTGTGCGTGCAAAACACAACCGACTCGCCCGGAGCACAAGCCATACGACCGACACGCATACAAAACCCAGTCAAAGCAACCCAATACTACGCGACCGACTCGTACGCCGCATATGAAACCTAGCTGACACACAGCGGGAACGAGTCGGACAAGATCGCACCAGACACCTGCAGCGTCCTACTCGGACACAAGAACGACTCGTACATGCACCAAAAACACCAAGGAAAAATTAGAAAAAAAAGGGCCAAACAAGCAACCACTAAGCCAATAAATACAGGGAGGGAAAAAAATGGAACAAGGACACACCTCCAACTCCACCTACATAAAGGCCACAAATCCCTACCATGATCCTTTGCAAATTCCACTGACCTGCCAGCACACAACACCATCACACAGCAACCACAGACACACTCACAGCTCATACATCACACAAACCACACACCATTACCACACCTACAAATAGCACCCTCACACACACCCAGCTAAACCTACACTCACACCCCCCACCTGCACACACACACACACATCAATCACCACCACCACCCATCACCATGCCCCCAAAGAAGAACCATAAGTTCCTAGATTGTGAATTGGAAGTCCTGGTAGATGAGATCCTCAGGGTAGAGCCACAGTTGTTTGGTACATTGGTACAACAGACCCCCATGTCGCAGAAAACCAAGATGTGGGCGAGGATTGTCGACAGGGTGAACGCACAATCACCATGTTTGCGCACAAAGGAAGACATCCAGAACAGGTGGTATGATGTGCGCAGGAGGGTCCGGGAACTACTCAAAAAGGACTACCTCCTCAGCCAGCACACCGGCAGTGGCCCTCCTGCAAAACCAGTATACCTCAGGCCCTGGGAGGAGAAGGTGCGGGCCATCCTACCACCAGTGAGCGTATACGGACTAACAGACATCCCAGAGCCTGGTGAGTACACAACTAATATATACAATATGGTGTGACAACACACACACATCACAGTTAAGGGGATAGGCAAACCATGCACACTTAGCAAATACACAGCAACCAAAAGATATTCATCCCAAGATGTGAATGCTAGTCAGACAAACACAATACCTGCCAACTCATAGTGATATATAACTGTGTCATGAGATCTACAAACCTAACAACAAATACAGCAAGGCAGTGGCACAAATAGAACCAACAAACACTCACAGATATTTACCCACCACTAGAACACCACCTCACAGGAAGCTCACTCAAAGGAAGGAGTTCTGTGTATGCTGGTCAAGTCAGTGTAGCCAATAGCATGATGGGAGTGGTAGTCACAGATATTGGTCACACCCACAATTGGCCCATCAACACCACTCTCAACCATGCTCACATCACAGGGAGTGGATAAGGACTCACAAGATGGCTGACACTGGGTACTGCTGTGGGGAGCACAAGGCCCTTTTGGGAACTGTGCACCAACAAACAGCACAACACCACTGCCTGACATCCTGAAAGCCAACTTGCACTCCCTGCAATGCAAGCACGTTGCATGGTGGGATATCTGGCTGGGTGGGAAGGAGGACTCACAGGACTGACCATAGTTACAAGCAGCTCTCCTCACACACCCCCTCAACACTAACTCCACATAACCCACCTGGGAGAATGCAATGCCTCACAGCCTAACTGAAGATCACACAAAGAACCACCACCCTGGGTTATGCTGTGTGAAGCACGGGGACACTCTTGGGACTTGTAGCCAAACAACTGCCAGGACAACACTCCCAGCCATCCTGTCAGCACAGGCACCCCACCCCACAGGGAAGCAGAGTCAAAAGGAAGGAAGGATGGCCATGCTGGGAAGGGGGTGGAGGCAATAGCATGATGGGAGTTGTAGGCACAGATATTGCTCACCCTCACAATTGGCCCATCAATACCACTCTCAACCATGCTCACATCACAGGGAGTGGATAAGAACTCACAAGATGGCTGACACTGGGTACTGCTGTGGGGAGCACAAGGCCCTGCTGGGAACTGTGCACCAACAAACAGCAGGACACCACTGCCTGACATCCTGAAAGCCAACTTGCACTCCCTGCAATGCAAGCACGTTGCATGGTGGGATAACTGGGCTGGGGGAGAAGGAGGCCTGGATGGTAACCAAATACCACCAATGCTGGTCATGCACACACCTCAACATTCACATTGACATGCCACAGGTTGGCAGGACAATGTGCTACACCAACATCACTCACTGACTGTCACTATTTAGGAGAATCCAATGTCCTGGCCCACATCCAGAGGGTACAGTCACAACTGTCAGGTGTTTGAACAATTGATGCCAGTAGAAACATAACATAGAATCTGTGTCTCTCCCCAAAACAGGAGATGATGGGGACACAGCAGCAGACCAGGAGGACTCCCTGTCCCAGGCTCCGGGGAACACTGAGCTCACTGGTGTGGATCAGCCTCTGCACTCCTCGGATGGCGAAGAACCAGCTGGACCCTCCGGTGTGAGTCATCATGCAGCACCAGCAGGACCAACATCTGCACCCCCTGCACCCACCCCTCCAACAACTGCCAACACACAGGCCACCCCTGCCAACACGGACACACCAAGGACCACAGATGACAACAGCGCACGGACCCAGGCCCAAACTGGAGCTGCTGACAACGAGCCCAGGAACAACACCCAAGTGGGCCCACGGTCACCTGTGCGTGCCACTGCAGGTCCTGCACGTGTCGCCAGGGGTGGTGTGAGGGGTGGGAGACATAGGTCTCTCCTTGCAGAGGGGTCTGGACTGTATGATGACCCACAACTGGCACGCATCACGGATGCGTACCAGACTAGCACCGGAGAGGTCAGCCAGGTAGTGGGGATCCTCAAGGACATACAACAGCAGAAGGCTGACCATCATGCCCGCGTGGACTCCCACATGTCCCGTGTCGAGACACACATGTCACGTGTCGAGACACGTGTGGCATGGAGTCCAAGTGGGACACATTGGAACAACTGACAGCGGTGCATAGGGACATACTGACATGCCTCCGCCAGATCAGCACCAACATGGCCTCACCTCCCTGTGTGCCCACAACATCTGCTGCTGAAACAACTGCAAATGCCACAGGGAGGGAGGAGGACTCTGGAAGAGAGTCCCCTGCACCGCCGCAGCCTGCACCTGAGGGTCCCCCCCCAAGAAGAGGGGCCGTCCAAGGAGGCCAAACTGAGAGGCCGATGGCCATCTACATCCCCCAGGAAGCCAACACCTGTTCGGAACATTTCCTCTGTGTGCATACTGCACGCCCTGTTGAAGCCAAGCTAACTCTCCCACATGACATGGGGAGCTCTAGTTGACCAAATGTATCAGATGACTGTGGACTTTACTCTGGACTTTTCAGCTACCAAGACTTCCAATTCACATGGGAACTTTGGATCCACATTTCTATGTACAGCACCCACCATCCTGTGCACCATCCTCACACCTGTATGTAAATAAACTCACCAATACACCATATCTGCCTCTGTTGTGATTCCAACGTGGTTTTTGTCATGTAGATGTTGATCTTCTAAATTACACTGTGCATGCTAACTGCTACAGCAAGTCCAACACTGTCATGTCAGTCATGGCGACGTGACACATATGAGGAGACACACCACTAGGGCCACAAATCACATACACACCAGGGCCATCAGACTCATCACCTATACTGATGTTGCAACGAAGTACAGTGGAATGTACAGACACGCCACCTATTCACAGTCACTGTCAACTAGACAACAGGTGCAGTAAGCAAATGTCAGTCAGATGTGTGACTACAGACAACGCACATCCCAAAGTCAAGCACAGGTTTATTACACATTTCCAACATGTAGTTTCCACTACAAATGCAAGCTAATCCAACCTGGCTGTGGCCACAAAGTCAAAAAGTGCAGAAGATAGAAAGTCCAGGGGTGTGTGGCACATCACCTGTAGGGAAACGACTGCTTCCACCTTGGAAGTTGAATCATGGATTCGGGGGATCCAAGTTGATCAGACAACTCCAGCAGCACCCTGTGAAGGACAGACATGACACACAGTCAAAACCACTGAAGAACAGCACAGAACGGCAATACTCATGTCTAATACATGTCACGAGATAACTACACAAAACCAAGTTAGCATGTCAACACTGTTGGGCAGTACAGACCACCTGCAAGGACACATCGCTGCATGCATCCAGTCAAGTAGCACATGGCCACACTCAAACAGCACCAGAGCACCATACACACATATCATGCAAACTCAAATCATTGACATTACAACCCTCTGGAGACTCACATTCAGCTGAAGAAGTTGGTGATGAGCTGTGTGCGGACATCACCATCATCATCATCATCATCTTCACTGGCATCGTGACCCAGGCCAGGATCTTCCACAGGTGGCGGACGTTGGTCATCGTCATCCAGGATGAGAGGCAACTCCTTCCGCACTGCCAGGTTGTGTAGCATGCAGCAGACGATGACAATCTTGCACACCTTTGCTGGGGCATATGGGAGGGCCCCTCCTGTCTTGTCCAGGCAGCGGAAGCGGCTCTTCAGGAGACCAAAGATCCGCTCAATCACCCTCCTCGTCCAACCATGTGCCTCATTGTAGCGCATCTGGGCTGGTGTCACAGGGTTCCTGATGGGTGTCAGCAACCACGGCATGTTGGGGTATCCCGAGTCACCTACAGACAGACAATTGCACATTAGCCGATTTGAAAATGTGTGCGGAAAACAACATAGCAGAACACACACAATGGTACAAAGATATGGCTTGGCGGTTCGGTCTGGACTGTTCCCATGAGGCACAGGGTCAAGACTGATTTGCATATGGCTATGTCTGAACTGGGGTGGCGTGGTGAAGCAAAATAACGATGGATTAAACCCAGACCTGTGACTGGGGGTGAATGTTTGCCAATGTGCAGCATTCCGTCCATCATCTTGTGTGTTTTGCATTTCGCCCTAAGTGGGAAGGGTATGCCCAGACGTGGGTCCCGTGCTCACTACGCCACTGGAGTCAAGCTATCCTGGCTGATGAAGGCTGATAGCCTGAAACCGGTCCTAGGATGCTTGATTCCGGTCCAGAGAAGATATGGCTTGGCGGTTCGGTCTGGACTGTTCCCATGAGGCACAGGGTCAAGACTGATTTGCATATGGCTATGTCTGAACTGGGGTGGCGTAGTGAAGCAAAACAACGATGGATTAAACCCAGATCTGTGACTGGGGGTGAATGTTTGCCAATGTGCAGCATTCCGTCCATCATCTTGTGTGTTTTGCATTTCGCCTAAGTGGGAAGGGTATGCCCAGACGTGGGTCCCGTGCTCACTACGCCACTGGAGTCAAGCTATCCTGGCTGATGAAGGCTGATAGCCTGAAACCGGTCCTAGGATGCTTGATTCCGGTCCAGAGAAGATATGGCTTGGCGGTTCGGTCTGGACTGTTCCCATGAGGCACAGGGTCAAGACTGATTTGCATATGGCTATGTCTGAACTGGGGTGGCGTGGTGAAGCAAAATAACGATGGATTAAACCCAGATCTGTGACTGGGGGTGAATGTTTGCCAATGTGCAGCATTCCGTCCATCATCTTGTGTGTTTTGCATTTCGCCCTAAGTGGGAAGGGTATGCCCAGACGTGGGTCCCGTGCTCACTACGCCACTGGAGTCAAGCTATCCTGGCTGATGAAGGCTGATAGCCTGAAACCGGTCCTAGGATGCTTGATTCCGGTCCAGAGAAGATATGGCTTGGCGGTTCGGTCTGGACTGTTCCCATGAGGCACAGGGTCAAGACTGATTTGCATATGGCTATGTCTGAACTAGGGTGGCGTGGTGAAGCAAAATAACGATGGATTAAACCCAGATCTGTGACTGGGGGTGAATGTTTGCCAATGTGCAGCATTCCGTCCATCATCTTGTGTGTTTTGCATTTCGCCCTAAGTGGGAAGGGTATGCCCAGACGTGGGTCCCGTGCTCACTACGCCACTGGAGTCAAGCTATCCTGGCTGATGAAGGCTGATAGCCTGAAACCGGTCCTAGGATGCTTGATTCCGGTCCAGAGAAGATATGGCTTGGCGGTTCGGTCTGGACTGTTCCCATGAGGCACAGGGTCAAGACTGATTTGCATATGGCTATGTCTGAACTGGGGTGGCGTGGTGAAGCAAAATAACGATGGATTAAACCCAGATCTGTGACTGGGGGTGAATGTTTGCCAATGTGCAGCATTCCGTCCATCATCTTGTGTGTTTTGCATTTCGCCCTAAGTGGGAAGGGTATGCCCAGACGTGGGTCCCGTGCTCACTACGCCACTGGAGTCAAGCTATCCTGGCTGATGAAGGCTGATAGCCTGAAACCGGTCCTAGGATGCTTGATTCCGGTCCAGAGAAGATATGGCTTGGCGGTTCGGTCTGGACTGTTCCCATGAGGCACAGGGTCAAGACTGATTTGCATATGGCTATGTCTCAACTGGGGTGGCGTGGTGAAGCAAAATAACGATGGATTAAACCCAGATCTGTGACTGGGGGTGAATGTTTGCCAATGTGCAGCATTCCGTCCATCATCTTGTGTGTTTTGCATTTCGCCCTAAGTGGGAAGGGTATGCCCAGACGTGGGTCCCGTGCTCACTACGCCACTGGAGTCAAGCTATCCTGGCTGATGAAGGCTGATAGCCTGAAACCGGTCCTAGGATGCTTGATTCCGGTCCAGAGAAGATATGGCTTGGCGGTTCGGTCTGGACTGTTCCCATGAGGCACAGGGTCAAGACTGATTTGCATATGGCTATGTCTGAACTGGGGTGGCGTGGTGAAGCAAAATAACGATGGATTAAAGCCAGATCTGTGACTGGGGGTGAATGTTTGCCAATGTGCAGCATTCTGTCCATCATCTTGTGTGTTTTGCATTTCGCCCTAAGTGGGAAGGGTATGCCCAGACGTGGGTCCCGTGCTCACTACGCCACTGGAGTCAAGCTATCCTGGCTGATGAAGGCTGATAGCCTGAAACCGGTCCTAGGATGCTTGATTCCGGTCCAGAGAAGATATGGCTTGGCGGTTCGGTCTGGACTGTTCCCATGAGGCACAGGGTCAAGACTGATTTGCATATGGCTATGTCTGAACTGGGGTGGCGTGGTGAAGCAAAATAACGATGGATTAAACCCAGATCTGTGACTGGGGGTGAATGTTTGCCAATGTGCAGCATTCCGTCCATCATCTTGTGTGTTTTGCATTTCGCCCTAAGTGGGAAGGGTATGCCCAGACGTGGGTCCCGTGCTCACTACGCCACTGGAGTCAAGCTATCCTGGCTGATGAAGGCTGATAGCCTGAAACCGGTCCTAGGATGCTTGATTCCGGTCCAGAGAAGATATGGCTTGGCGGTTCGGTCTGGACTGTTCCCATGAGGCACAGGGTCAAGACTGATTTGCATATGGCTATGTCTGAACTGGGGTGGCGTGGTGAAGCAAAATAACGATGGATTAAACCCAGACCTGTGACTGGGGGTGAATGTTTGCCAATGTGCAGCATTCCGTCCATCATCTTGTGTGTTTTGCATTTCGCCCTAAGTGGGAAGGGTATGCCCAGACGTGGGTCCCGTGCTCACTACGCCACTGGAGTCAAGCTATCCTGGCTGATGAAGGCTGATAGCCTGAAACCGGTCCTAGGATGCTTGATTCCGGTCCAGAGAAGATATGGCTTGGCGGTTCGGTCTGGACTGTTCCCATGAGGCACAGGGTCAAGACTGATTTGCATATGGCTATGTCTGAACTGGGGTGGCGTAGTGAAGCAAAACTAACGATGGATTAAACCCAGATCTGTGACTGGGGGTGAATGTTTGCCAATGTGCAGCATTCCGTCCATCATCTTGTGTGTTTTGCATTTCGCCCTAAGTGGGAAGGGTATGCCCAGGCGTGGGTCCCGTGCTCACTACGCCACTGGAGTCAAGCTATCCTGGCTGATGAAGGCTGATAGCCTGAAACCGGTCCTAGGATGCTTGATTCCGGTCCAGAGAAGATATGGCTTGGCGGTTCGGTCTGGACTGTTCCCATGAGGCACAGGGTCAAGACTGATTTGCATATGGCTATGTCTGAACTGGGGTGGCGTGGTGAAGCAAAATAACGATGGATTAAACCCAGATCTGTGACTGGGGGTGAATGTTTGCCAATGTGCAGCATTCCGTCCATCATCTTGTGTGTTTTGCATTTCGCCCTAAGTGGGAAGGGTATGCCCAGACGTGGGTCCCGTGCTCACTACGCCACTGGAGTCAAGCTATCCTGGCTGATGAAGGCTGATAGCCTGAAACCGGTCCTAGGATGCTTGATTCCGGTCCAGAGAAGATATGGCTTGGCGGTTCGGTCTGGACTGTTCCCATGAGGCACAGGGTCAAGACTGATTTGCATATGGCTATGTCTGAACTAGGGTGGCGTGGTGAAGCAAAATAACGATGGATTAAACCCAGATCTGTGACTGGGGGTGAATGTTTGCCAATGTGCAGCATTCCGTCCATCATCTTGTGTGTTTTGCATTTCGCCCTAAGTGGGAAGGGTATGCCCAGACGTGGGTCCCGTGCTCACTACGCCACTGGAGTCAAGCTATCCTGGCTGATGAAGGCTGATAGCCTGAAACCGGTCCTAGGATGCTTGATTCCGGTCCAGAGAAGATATGGCTTGGCGGTTCGGTCTGGACTGTTCCCATGAGGCACAGGGTCAAGACTGATTTGCATATGGCTATGTCTGAACTGGGGTGGCGTGGTGAAGCAAAATAACGATGGATTAAACCCAGATCTGTGACTGGGGGTGAATGTTTGCCAATGTGCAGCATTCCGTCCATCATCTTGTGTGTTTTGCATTTCGCCCTAAGTGGGAAGGGTATGCCCAGACGTGGGTCCCGTGCTCACTACGCCACTGGAGTCAAGCTATCCTGGCTGATGAAGGCTGATAGCCTGAAACCGGTCCTAGGATGCTTGATTCCGGTCCAGAGAAGATATGGCTTGGCGGTTCGGTCTGGACTGTTCCCATGAGGCACAGGGTCAAGACTGATTTGCATATGGCTATGTCTCAACTGGGGTGGCGTGGTGAAGCAAAATAACGATGGATTAAACCCAGATCTGTGACTGGGGGTGAATGTTTGCCAATGTGCAGCATTCCGTCCATCATCTTGTGTGTTTTGCATTTCGCCCTAAGTGGGAAGGGTATGCCCAGACGTGGGTCCCGTGCTCACTACGCCACTGGAGTCAAGCTATCCTGGCTGATGAAGGCTGATAGCCTGAAACCGGTCCTAGGATGCTTGATTCCGGTCCAGAGAAGATATGGCTTGGCGGTTCGGTCTGGACTGTTCCCATGAGGCACAGGGTCAAGACTGATTTGCATATGGCTATGTCTGAACTGGGGTGGCGTGGTGAAGCAAAATAACGATGGATTAAAGCCAGATCTGTGACTGGGGGTGAATGTTTGCCAATGTGCAGCATTCTGTCCATCATCTTGTGTGTTTTGCATTTCGCCCTAAGTGGGAAGGGTATGCCCAGACGTGGGTCCCGTGCTCACTACGCCACTGGAGTCAAGCTATCCTGGCTGATGAAGGCTGATAGCCTGAAACCGGTCCTAGGATGCTTGATTCCGGTCCAGAGAAGATATGGCTTGGCGGTTCGGTCTGGACTGTTCCCATGAGGCACAGGGTCAAGACTGATTTGCATATGGCTATGTCTGAACTGGGGTGGCGTGGTGAAGCAAAATAACGATGGATTAAACCCAGATCTGTGACTGGGGGTGAATGTTTGCCAATGTGCAGCATTCCGTCCATCATCTTGTGTGTTTTGCATTTCGCCCTAAGTGGGAAGGGTATGCCCAGGCGTGGGTCCCGTGCTCACTACGCCACTGGAGTCAAGCTATCCTGGCTGATGAAGGCTGATAGCCTGAAACCGGTCCTAGGATGCTTGATTCCGGTCCAGAGAAGATATGGCTTGGCGGTTCGGTCTGGACTGTTCCCATGAGGCACAGGGTCAAGACTGATTTGCATATGGCTATGTCTGAACTGGGGTGGCGTGGTGAAGCAAAATAACGATGGATTAAACCCAGATCTGTGACTAGGGGTGAATGTTTGCCAATGTGCAGCATTCCGTCCATCATCTTGTGTGTTTTGCATTTCGCCCTAAGTGGGAAGGGTATGCCCAGACGTGGGTCCCGTGCTCACTACGCCACTGGAGTCAAGCTATCCTGGCTGATGAAGGCTGATAGCCTGAAACCGGTCCTAGGATGCTTGATTCCGGTCCAGAGAAGATATGGCTTGGCGGTTCGGTCTGGACTGTTCCCATGAGGCACAGGGTCAAGACTGATTTGCATATGGCTATGTCTGAACTGGGGTGGCGTGGTGAAGCAAAATAACGATGGATTAAACCCAGATCTGTGACTGGGGGTGAATGTTTGCCAATGTGCAGCATTCCGTCCATCATCTTGTGTGTTTTGCATTTCGCCCTAAGTGGGAAGGGTATGCCCAGACGTGGGTCCCGTGCTCACTACGCCACTGGAGTCAAGCTATCCTGGCTGATGAAGGCTGATAGCCTGAAACCGGTCCTAGGATGCTTGATTCCGGTCCAGAGAAGATATGGCTTGGCGGTTCGGTCTGGACTGTTCCCATGAGGCACAGGGTCAAGACTGATTTGCATATGGCTATGTCTGAACTGGGGTGGCGTGGTGAAGCAAAATAACGATGGATTAAACCCAGATCTGTGACTGGGGGTGAATGTTTGCCAATGTGCAGCATTCCGTCCATCATCTTGTGTGTTTTGCATTTCGCCCTAAGTGGGAAGGGTATGCCCAGACGTGGGTCCCGTGCTCACTACGCCACTGGAGTCAAGCTATCCTGGCTGATGAAGGCTGATAGCCTGAAACCGGTCCTAGGATGCTTGATTCCGGTCCAGAGAAGATATGGCTTGGCGGTTCGGTCTGGACTGTTCCCATGAGGCACAGGGTCAAGACTGATTTGCATATGGCTATGTCTGAACTGGGGTGGCGTGGTGAAGCAAAATAACGATGGATTAAACCCAGATCTGTGACTGGGGGTGAATGTTTGCCAATGTGCAGCATTCCGTCCATCATCTTGTGTGTTTTGCATTTCGCCCTAAGTGGGAAGGGTATGCCCAGACGTGGGTCCCTTGCTCACTACGCCACTGGAGTCAAGCTATCCTGGCTGATGAAGGCTGATAGCCTGAAACCGGTCCTAGGATGCTTGATTCCGGTCCAGAGAAGATATGGCTTGGCGGTTCGGTCTGGACTGTTCCCATGAGGCACAGGGTCAAGACTGATTTGCATATGGCTATGTCTGAACTGGGGTGGCGTGGTGAAGCAAAATAACGATGGATTAAACCCAGATCTGTGACTAGGGGTGAATGTTTGCCAATGTGCAGCATTCCGTCCATCATCTTGTGTGTTTTGCATTTCGCCCTAAGTGGGAAGGGTATGCCCAGACGTGGGTCCCGTGCTCACTACGCCACTGGAGTCAAGCTATCCTGGCTGATGAAGGCTGATAGCCTGAAACCGGTCCTAGGATGCTTGATTCCGGTCCAGAGAAGATATGGCTTGGCGGTTCGGTCTGGACTGTTCCCATGAGGCACAGGGTCAAGACTGATTTGCATATGGCTATGTCTGAACTGGGGTGGCGTGGTGAAGCAAAATAACGATGGATTAAACCCAGATCTGTGACTGGGGGTGAATGTTTGTCAATGTGCAGCATTCCGTCCATCATCTTGTGTGTTTTGCATTTCGCCCTAAGTGGGAAGGGTATGCCCAGACGTGGGTCCCGTGCTCACTACGCCACTGGAGTCAAGCTATCCTGGCTGATGAAGGCTGATAGCCTGAAACCGGTCCTAGGATGCTTGATTCCGGTCCAGAGAAGATATGGCTTGGCGGTTCGGTCTGGACTGTTCCCATGAGGCACAGGGTCAAGACTGATTTGCATATGGCTATGTCTGAACTGGGGTGGCGTGGTGAAGCAAAATAACGATGGATTAAACCCAGATCTGTGACTGGGGGTGAATGTTTGCCAATGTGCAGCATTCCGTCCATCATCTTGTGTGTTTTGCATTTCGCCCTAAGTGGGAAGGGTATGCCCAGACGTGGGTCCCGTGCTCACTACGCCACTGGAGTCAAGCTATCCTGGCTGATGAAGGCTGATAGCCTGAAACCGGTCCTAGGATGCTTGATTCCGGTCCAGAGAAGATATGGCTTGGCGGTTCGGTCTGGACTGTTCCCATGAGGCACAGGGTCAAGACTGATTTGCATATGGCTATGTCTGAACTGGGGTGGCGTGGTGAAGCAAAATAACGATGGATTAAACCCAGATCTGTGACTGGGTGTGAATGTTTGCCAATGTGCAGCATTCCGTCCATCATCTTGTGTGTTTTGCATTTCGCCCTAAGTGGGAAGGGTATGCCCAGACGTGGGTCCCGTGCTCACTACGCCACTGGAGTCAAGCTATCCTGGCTGATGAAGGCTGGTAGCCTGAAACCGGTCCTAGGATGCTTGATTCCGGTCCAGAGAAGATATGGCTTGGCGGTTCGGTCTGGACTGTTCCCATGAGGCACAGGGTCAAGACTGATTTGCATATGGCTATGTCTGAACTGGGGTGGCGTGGTGAAGCAAAATAACGATGGATTAAACCCAGATCTGTGACTGGGGGTGAATGTTTGCCAATGTGCAGCATTCCGTCCATCATCTTGTGTGTTTTGCATTTCGCCCTAATTGGGAAGGGTATGCCCAGACGTGGGTCCCGTGCTCACTACGCCACTGGAGTCAAGCTATCCTGGCTGATGAAGGCTGATAGCCTGAAACCGGTCCTAGGATGCTTGATTCCGGTCCAGAGAAGATATGGCTTGGCGGTTCGGTCTGGACTGTTCCCATGAGGCACAGGGTCAATGTAGGAGAGTAGGATCTGCTTCACATGGGTACCCCCACTTTTTGCTGATGCTTCACTGTTTTTCGACATTAGTCTGGCTGGGGCCCTGCTAATCAGAACCCCAGCCTAGCTGCTTCCTCTCTAAAATGGTTTCCAGGTGCCTTAGGCACATCACTGATTGGGATCTGGAGTGCCCTTATAAGTCCCTAGTATATAGTATACTATGTACCAAGGGCATAGGTACCTCAGAGGGCCTGCCAGGGGCTGCAGCATGTATTATGCCACCCCTGGAAGGCCATCCAAACTGACACCACAGGTCTGCTACTGCAGCCTGGGTAAGGTGGTGCATGCACCCCTTACTGTGATATAGGTTACCTATATCACGAAATACATACACACATATAAACCTATAAGTCACTCCTAAGGCAGGCCTTATCAATCCTAAAGGCAGAGTGCATGGTTCCTATGTGAGAGGGTGCCCCTGCATGAGCAGGGCCCCTCTGCAGCGTTCGGAGACCATCTCTGATGCTGTTTGTAGTGCAGCCTGACCATATACTCTTAAGCGCATTATATCCTCGCGGTAAAATGCTAACTTTGGAATGGCTGCACCTAAACATGTCGTGTTTGGTGTCAAACATCTTGGAATACTACCCCCGCCAATCCTGGCGGCGGGGTAGCATTCCACCCTTCTAGAGGGAAAGACATGTTAACTCTGACTAGTCCGGTAACTTCTTTCCAGAGCCCTGGCATCACAAAATGGATGCTGCTGCCACAGACACGAGTCTGGCCTCCTGCTGCTGGACGAAACTCCGGCAGGGGAGGCCTGGACAATAGGTTTCCTGTCCCAGGGAGGTGTGACCACCTCCCCAGACAGGATAATGTGTATTGGGGCTGGGCGGGAGCACTTTCGGGTGCTTTGAAGTCCTGCACTGGGGGCACATTTGGTGTCCCTGTGCATACCCCAGTTCAAACCGGATCAGGGGCTTGCAGCCCCTGCTTTGGCGCGAACTGGACAAAGGAAAGGGGTGTAGCCACCCCTCTGCCCTGACCCACCCATAGGTGGGGCCACAGAGTAGTCCAACCCCTATCTTTAGTATAAAGGTAGGAACCCAGTCCTTAGGACTTTAGATTATCCCTGGACGAAACTCTGAAACTGAATCCTGGACCTTCGACGCTCTACTCACGATTAGAGGACAGAACAATCTCCCTTGGGGTCAAGGAGTGACTCCCCTGCTTGGCAGGCACCAAAGAAGCATCTGTCCGGTTCGCATTTCTGAAGCTCCCGTCGGACGCCGAAGTCATCGCATCACCAGAGGTGGATTCTCAGACTTCCCCGAGGCTACCCTGAGTCCCCAGCAAAGCTGAGGCCCGTGGCTATCGTGGGTGACTTGAGACCGTGACCCCTGGATACCGAGCACATTTGCAAGTGCATCCTCTTCTGGGTCTCCCAAGAAGTCGTGCTTTGGGCTCCGAGTAGCCCTAGCCTCCAGCACCAACTGCACCGAAGATCACTGGCCCCCACTCCACGAGTGTCCTGTAAGCCAGATCCACGTGCGGCGTCACGAGGCTCCTTCGCGGTCGCTAGCCCGTTGGCTAGTAGCCCTTAACGAAGGCCAATCCTTTTCTTACTTGGCATCCTGGTTACTCCAGGCCTGCCCTCACTTACCCTCGCTGGGTGAGTTCCACAGACCTTGCTGGTCTGCAACATCGACGATCTACATCTTTACCGAGACTTGCCGTTGCCAAGGCTTGTTGGGTCCAATCCGGTCGCTGATACCTCAGCACTCGACAGACATCGTGTACCAGCCCGAATCCTGCTCCTAGTCGCCGACAACGCCTCCTGGACCTCGTGGCTGAAGAGTCAAGACGACCGTCAACGCACCTGAAGCACTCGACATCGGTGGGCATCTGTCCATCGCCTTCCTGGTCACTGGCTAGTGACCCAGACTCTGTCCCCTCTGCTTACAGGTTCTTCAGAACTCCGATCCACTCTTGGATCCACCCGGACACTTTTCTCTTGGCCGCCAGCAGCACTTTGCAGCAGATCGCCATTCGAATCGACAGACGAAACCCGACCCCGAAAGGCACCTATGCACCCGGCTTCCCTGGGTGAGGTAACACGAGTACTCCGGTGCTCCCGTGGGTAGAGACTCTTCAAAGTCCTAGATCTCAAAGGGTTTTGTCCTAGTCCTCTTTTAAGTGTCCCTTTTCTCTATTTTCCCGATCCCGACTTTCTCCATAGAAGTCAACGGCGTATCGCGGTTGTGTATTTACACTGCACGCGTCTCCCGTAGGTCCCCTGTGTCACTACCTTGGGTGGTTCCTTGTGGTCCAAGCACTTCTAGAGGCTCTAGGCCTAGTGTCTAGTTCAGTCGTGGTTCGCATACCACTTTATTGGTATATGGTTTGGTACGCCCCTAGGGCCCAAACGTGTATTTGTGCTATTACTGTGATTTAATAACTTATAACTTATGTACTTCGAACTCTAGCCTCATAAAGAGACTAGAGGGGTGTGCTTAGCAATAAATACATATATTTTGAATATACCTGGTGTGGTGCTCTTTCATTTGGTCACTCAAGAGATTATAGACTGGTAAAACAAGCTGCTTTACATTCCTTCAAGACTTAGCCTGAAGGCTGCTCTCCATAGCTACCACTAGGATAGCTTTCAATAAGGTTGTCTTTAACCTATCTCCAATAAGGGGTTGTTTGGACTGGTGCAAGGTGCCCACTATAATTAGTGGACAGCATATACCAGGCCAACTTCTCAAATTGGTGTGCAGCGTGTGGGATTCCAGCTTGCTATTGTTTTACCAGATAATCTCAATTGAATTGATCAACTGAAAACCACTAAAGGTACCTAAGGTACATATAATTTAAGCTTAGAATACAGTAAGTTCTACTGAACTTAGAGTTGTGTGTTAAGGGATAGCACAACCCTTTCTACAACTCAAGAGAGTTTAGTAGGCCACACTAGAGTAGGTAGTGCATACACCACAACACACTAGTAATGTCTTTAAGGGCAGGATCCAAAGAATCCTTGCAGGAAGCCATTGAGCTTCCACCCTCCAAGTATGATACACTCCCATTCTTGGAATTGAGAGCTTTATGTAACTTGAGAAAAATAAGGACAGGCCAAAGCCCCACCACCCAACACCTCAAGGAGTTGTTGGTGGCTTATGACCTTAGTAAGCCCGTGGGGACTGAAGGGGTAGGAGCTGAGGGTGGGGCAGGAGAAGAGGAGGAGGCCAGAGGTACCAATACCCCCAGCCCCCTCTGAAACTGGCCAGGAGGGTGACAATGACCCTGACCTGGATAACCCAATCCCTCCTGTGGACGATGATGAGGATGATCAGGATGATGCCCTCTTTATCCCCCCAGGAAGGATTAAGAGTGTGCCCAGGAAGTCTAGATCTCCTTCTCAGGAGTCTAACCACTCTGGCACCTCTATAGGGAGCTCTGTCTCCTCTCACAGGAGGAATCCTCTCATGAGAGGAGAGCCAGACTGGTCCAGTATGAGGAAACTCAGCTGGAAATCAGAAAAAAGCAATTGGCTTTAGATAGGGAATCCTAGATCTCCTTAGAGAGAGAAGAAAGTTGGGACTAGAGTCCCATGGTGGCAGCCATGTCCCTAGAGACAGGGAAAGGTCCTATGACCATAGGAACCTGAGCAAGATTGTCCCTCCCTACCAGAGTGGGGATGATATCCACAAATGGATAACTGCATTAGAGAGGGCCTGTAAGGTACAGAAGGTCCCTCAAGAGCAGTGGGCAGCAATCTTGTGGCTCTCCTTTGCTGACAAAGGTAGAGATAAGCTCCTCACTGTTAGAGAGGAGGATGCTGATAATTACAAGGTCTTGAAGAGTGCTCTTATTGATGGGTTTGGCCTAACCACTGAACAGTACAGGTTGAAGTTCAGAGACACCCAAAAGCACAGACTCAAGACTGGGTAGACTATGTGGATTGTTCTGCCAAGGCTCTGGAAGGCTGGTTGATGGGCAGTAAGGTGTGTGACTTCTCAGGATTGTACAATCTGATAATGAGGGAGCAGATTCTTAATAACTGTCAAAATCAGCTGTTGCATCAATACCTGGTAGACTCTGATCTGACCTCTCCCCAAGAATTGGGAAAGAAGGCAGACAAATGGGTCAGAACCAGGGTGAAGCAGAAGGTACAGAACCAAGGTGGGGAAACCAAGAAGCAAGATGCTAAGAACTCTGACAAGGGTGGGGAGAAGGGTAAAGATCAAAAGTCTTCATCAGGCCCCCAAAAATCTTCTTCTGGTGGGGATTCACAGTCTACCAAAGGGAAAGGCCAAAGAAAACCATGGTGCAAGGTCTGTAAGCAAAAGACCCACTGGACCAGTGATTGCACCAAGTCCAAAGACTCCAGTCCAGCACCCACCAATGCCCCTAAGGCACCTGTTCCCCCTAGTACAGTTGGTGGAAGTGCTCCAGCAAAGGGTTTAGTAGGGTTCACCCTGGGAACTGAGTTGGGCTCTGACCTAGTCAGAGAACTGACTCAGGCTGTGTTAGTCTGTGATGGAGGCATGGATGTGACCTCCACTGTGAGTCCCAGTAATCTGGGCAAGTACAGACAACAGCCTTTAATCAATGGACGTGAGGCTTTGGCATTTAGGGACACAGGGGCAAGTGTCACAATGGTGACACAAGACCTTGTGCTTCCTGGGCAAGTTATGCTTGGTGAGATGTACCAAGTGACCAATGCTAGCAATGTCAGAACAGACCATACTCTGGCAGTTGTTAACTTCTCCTGGGGAGGGGTAACTGGCCTTAAGAAGGTTGTGGTAAGTGCAAACCTACCAGTCGAATGCTTGCTTGGCAATGACTTAGAGACTTCTGCTTGGGCAGAAGTGGAGCTCAGGACCCATGTAGAAATGCTGGGGATCCCTGCAGATGTGTTTGCTGTGACCAGGTCTCAAGCCAAAATGTCTAGCACTGAACAGGCCTTGGATTCTGGAAGAATGGACCAAGTGCCTTCCAAGAGGAGGAGTAGTAGGGTTAAGGCAGTGCCTTCCCCTTGGCTCAGGAGGAAGATCAGTCCCTTGAGGGGGATGATCTCAGCCCTGAAGAAGGAACTGTCCCAGAGGAACTTGAACCTGACCAGGTTGAGTTCTTGGGGACAGGGGGACCTTCTAGGGCAGATCTGAGCCAGGAGCAGCAGAGCTGCCCCTCCCTTGAACCCCTCAGACAGCAAGCTGCTGCTGAGGCTGCTGGGAAAGCTAGTGGTCCCCATACAGTGTATTGGGATGATGGACTCCTGTACTCAGAGAGTAGAGACCCCAAGCCTGGTGCTACCAGGAGGTTGGTAATACCTTTGAAGTTCAGGGGCTTCCTATTGACCCTAGCCCATGATATTCCCTTAGCAGGTCACCTGGGCCAGAACAAGACTTGGGACAGAATTGTCCCTCACTTTCACTGGCCCCACATGTCTGAAGACAGTAAGGAGTTTTGTCGCTCCTGTGTAACCTGCCAAGCCAGTGGCAAAGCAGTTGGCACTACAAAGGCCCCCTGATACCACTACCTGTGGTGGGGGTGCCCTTTGAAAGGGTGGGGATTGACATTGTTGGTCCCATGGATCCCCAAACAGCCTCTGGGCACAGGTTTATCCTGGTGGTAGTGGATCATGCCACCAGGTACCCAGAAGCTATTCCCCTCAGGACCACTACAGCACCTGTGGTGGCAAGGGCCCTCCTGGGAATCTTCTCAAGAGTGGGCTTTCCTAAGGAGGTAGTCTCAGACAGGGGTGCTAACTTCATGTCTGGGTACTTAAAAGCAATGTGGAAGGAGTGTGGAGTGACTTATAAGTTCACCACACCCTATCACCCACAATGCAATGGTTTAGTTGAGAGATTCAACAAAACCTTGAAGGGCATGATTAAAGGGCTCCCAGAAAAGCTTAGGCGTAGATGGGACATACTCTTGCCCTGCCTTTTATTCGCATATAGGGAGGTGCCTCAGAAGGGGTTGGTTACAGCCCTTTTGAACTTCTGTTTGGCCAACCTGTGAGGGGTCCACTGTGCTTGGTGAAGGAAGGATGGGAGTTACCTCTCAAGCCCCCAAAGCAAGATATAGTGGACTATGTACTTGGTCTCCGCTCCAGGATGGCTTAGTACATGAAAAAGGCAACCAAAAACCTTGAGGCTAGCCAGGAACTTCAAAAGGCCTGGCATGACCAAAAGGCTGTTCTGACTGTTTACCAGCCAGGACAGAAGGTGTGGGTGTTGGAGCCAGTGGCCCCAGCAGCTCTCCAAGATAAATGGAGTGGACCCCACACTATTGTTGAGCAGAAGGGTGAGGTCACTTATTTAGTAGACCTAGGAACACCCAGGAGTCCCCACAGGGTTCTCCATGTCAACAGGTTAAAACCATATGTGGACAGGGCAGACATGGGCTTGCTCATGGCTACTGATGAATGGCAGGAGGAAGAGAGTGACCCACTCCCTGACCTGCTCTCACAGAACCCTGACGATGGGTCAGTTGATGGTGTACCCTTGGCAGGCAGCCTCACTACCCAGCAACAAACTGATTGCAGGCAAGTCCTCAATCAGTTTAGACATATGTTTTCACTGACACCCAGTCAGACCACCTGGTGCACTCATGAAGTGGACACTGGGGACAGTCTGCCTATTAAAAACAAGATTTATAGGCAACCTGACCATGTCAGGGACTGTATCAGGACTGAAGTCCAGAAAATGTTGGAATTGGGAGTTATTGAACCCTCAGATAGCCCTTGGGCTAGTCCAGTAGTCCTTGTACCGAAACCTCACACCAGTGGTGGAAAAAGAGAGATGAGGTTTTGTGTGGACTACAGGGGTCTCAATGCAGTCACTAGGACTGATGCCCATCCAATACCCAGGGCAGATGAGCTCATAGATACTTTGGCCTCTGCCAAATATCTCAGCACATTTGACCTAACAGCTGGCTACTGGCAGATCAGACTAGCTGATACTGCAAAGCCCAAAACAGCATTCTCGACCCCTAGTGGACATTATCAATTTGTGGTAATGCCCTTTGGTCTGAAGAATGCACCTGCCACTTTCCAGAGGTTGGTGAATACAGTTCTCACAGGACTGGAAGCCTATAGTGCAGCTTATCTAGATGATATTGCTGTCTTTAGCTCCACCTGGGAGGATCACCTGGTCCACCTCAGGAATGTTTTACAGGCCCTGCAAAAGGCAGGCCTGACTATCAAGGCCACTAAGTGCCAGATAGGGCAGAGTCAGGTTGTGTACCTGGGCCACCTTGTGGGTGGAGGCCAGGTTCAACCTTTGCAGAGCAAGATCCAGACTATCATGGACTGGACTGCTCCCACTACCCAGACTCAGGTGAGAGCCTTCTTAGGCCTGACTGGGTACTATAGGAGATTTATCAAGGGGTATGGATCAATAGTGACACCCCTGAATGACTTAACTTCTAAGAAAATGCCCAAAAAGGTTCAGTGGACAGTTAGCTGTCAAAAGGCATTTGATGACCTCAAGCAGGCCATGTGCACTGCTCCAATTCTGCAGAGTCCTGATTACTCCAAAAAGTTCATTGTTCAAACTGATGCATCTGAATTGGGGGTAGGGGCTGTACTGTCACAATTGAATGAAGAAGGTCAGGATCAGCCAGTAGCTTTCATTAGCAGAAGGCTGACCCCTAGAGAGAAACGTTGGTCAGCCATAGAGAGGAGGCCTTTGCTGTGGTCTGGGCTCTGAAGAAGTTGAGGCCATACTTGTTTGGTACACACTTCCTGGTTCAGACAGACCATAAGCCCCTCTTATGGCTAAAACAAATGAAGGGTGAAAACCCCAAACTGCTTAGGTGGTCCATTTCCCTACAGGGGATGGACTTTACAGTGGAACATAGGCCTGGGAGTAACCATGCGAATGCAGATGGACTCTCTAGGTATTTCCACTTAGAACATGAAGACTTAACTGGGCAAGGTTAGTTTAATGTCCCTACGTTTGGGGGGTTGTGTAGGAGAGTAGGATCTGCTTCACATGGGTACCCCCACTTTTTGCTGATGCTTCACTGTTTTTCGACATTAGTCTGGCTGGGGCCCTGCTAATCAGAACCCCAGCCTAGCTGCTTCCTCTCTAAAATGGTTTCCAGGTGCCTTAGGCACATCACTGATTGGGATCTGGAGTGCCCTTATAAGTCCCTAGTATATGGTATACTATGTACCAAGGGCATAGGTACCTCAGAGGCCTGCCAGGGGCTGCAGCATGTATTATGCCACCCCTGGAAGGCCATCCAAACTGACACCACAGGTCTGCTACTGCAGCCTGGGTAAGGTGGTGCATGCACCCCTTACTGTGATATAGGTTACCTATATCACGAAATACATACACACATATAAACCTATAAGTCACTCCTAAGGCAGGCCTTATCAATCCTAAAGGCAGAGTGCATGGTTCCTATGTGAGAGGGTGCCCCTGCATGAGCAGGGCCCCTCTGCAGCGTTCGGAGACCATCTCTGATGCTGTTTGTAGTGCAGCCTGACCATATACTCTTAAGCGCATTATATCCTCGCGGTAAAATGCTAACTTTGGAATGGCTGCACCTAAACATGTCGTGTTTGGTGTCAAACATCTTGGAATACTACCCCCCACCAATCCTGGCGGCGGGGGTAGCATTCCACCCTTCTAGAGGGAAAGACATGTTAACTCTGACTAGTCCGGTAACTTCTTTCCAGAGCCCTGGCATCACAAAATGGATGCTGCTGCCACAGACACGAGTCTGGCCTCCTGCTGCTGGACGAAACTCCGGCAGGGGAGGCTTGGATAATAGGTTTCCTGTCCCAGAGAGGTGTGACCACCTCCCCAGACAGGATAATGTGTATTGGGGCTGGGCGGGGGCACTTTCGGGTGCTTTGAAGTCCTGCACTGGGGGCACATTTGGTGTCCCTGTGCATACCCCAGTTCAAACCGGATCAGGGGCTTGCAGCCCCTGCTTTGGCGCGAACTGGACAAAGGGAAAGGGGTGTAGCCACCCCTCTGCCCTGACCCACCCATAGGTGGGGCCACAGAGTAGTCCAACCCCTATCTTTAGTATAAAGGTAGGAACCCAGTCCTTAGGACTTTAGATTATCCCTGGACGAAACTCTGAAACTGAATCCTGGACCTTCGACGCTCTACTCACGATTAGAGGACAGAAGAATCTCCCTTGGGGTCAAGGCGTGACTCCCCTGCTTGGCAGGCACCAAAGAAGCATCTGTCCGGTTCGCATTTCTGAAGCTCCCGTCGGACGCCGAAGTCATCGCATCACCAGAGGTGGATTCTCAGACTTCCCCGAGGCTACCCTGAGTCCCCAGCAAAGCTGAGGCCCGTGGCTATCGTGGGTGACTTGAGACCGTGACCCCTGGACACCGAGCACATTTGCAAGTGCATCCTCTTCTGGGTCTCCCAAGAAGTCGTGCTTTGGGCTCCGAGTAGCCCTAGCCTCCAGCACCAACTGCACCGAAGATCACTGGCCCCCACTCTACGAGTGTCCTGTAAGCCAGATCCACGTGCGGCGTCACGAGGCTCCTTCGCGGTCGCTAGCCCGTTGGCTAGTAGCCCTTAACGAAGGCCAATCCTTTTCTTACTTGGCATCCTGGTTACTCCAGGCCTGCCCTCACTGATCCTCGCTGGGTGAGTTCCACAGACCTTGCTGGTCTGCACCATCGACGATCTACATCTTCACCGAGACTTGCCGTTGCCAAGGCTTGTTGGGTCCAATCCGGTCGCCGACACCTCAGCACTCGACAGACATCGTGTACCAGCCCGAATCCTGCTCCTGGTTGCCGACAACGCCTCCTGGACCTCGTGGCTGAAGAGTCAAGACAACCGTTAACGCACCTGAAGCACTCGACATCGGTGGGCATCTGTCCATCGCCTTCCTGGTCACTGGCTAGTGACCCAGACTCTGTCCCCTCTGCTTTCAGGTTCTTCAGAACTCCGATCCACTCTTGGATCCACCCGGACACTTTTCTCTTGGCCGCCAGCAGCACTTTGCAGCACATCGCCATTCGAATCGACGACGAAACCCGACCCCGAAAGGCACCTATGCACCCGGCTTCCCTGGGTGAGGTAACACGAGTACTCCGGTGCTCCCGTGGGTAGAGACTCTTCAAAGTCCTAGATCTCAAAAGGTTTTGTCCTAGTCCTCTTTTAAGTGTCCCTTTTCTCTATTTTCCCGATCCCGACTTTCTCCATAGAAGTCAACGGCGTATCGCGGTTGTGTATTTACACTGCACGCGTCTCCCGTAGGTCCCCTGTGTCACTACCTTGGGTGGTTCCTTGTGGTCCAAGCACTTCTAGAGGCTCTAGGCCTAGTGTCTAGTTCAGTCGTGGTTCGCATACCACTTTATTGGTATATGGTTTGAGTACGCCCCTAGGGCCCAAACGTGTATTTGTGCTATTACTGTGATTTAATAACTTATAACTTATGTACTTCGAACTCTAGCCTCATAAAGAGACTAGAGGGGTGTGTTTAGCAATAAATACATATATTTTGAATATACCTGGTGTGGTGCTCTTTCATTTGGTCACTCAAGAGATTATAGACTGGTAAAACAAGCTGCTTTACATTCCTTCAAGACTTAGCCTGAAGGCTGCTCTCCATAGCTACCACTAGGATAGCTTTCAATAAGGTTGTCTTTAACCTATCTCCAATAAGGGGTTGTTTGGACTGGTGCAAGGTGCCCACTATAATTAGTGGACAGCATATACCAGGCCAACTTCTCACAGTCAAGACTGATTTGCATATGGCTATGTCTGAACTGGGGTGGCGTGGTGAAGCAAAATAACGATGGATTAAACCCAGATCTGCGACTGGGGGTGAATGTTTGCCAATGTGCAGCATTCCGTCCATCATCTTGTGTGTTTTGCATTTCGCCCTAAGTGGGAAGGGTATGCCCAGACGTGGGTCCCGTGCTCACTACGCCACTGGAGTCAAGCTATCCTGGCTGATGAAGGCTGATAGCCTGAAACCGGTCCTAGGATGCTTGATGGCTTGGCGGTTCGGTCTGGACTGTTCCCATGAGGCACAGGGTCAAGACTGTTTTGCATATGGCTATGTCTGAACTGGGGTGGCGTGGTGAAGCAAAATAACGATGGATTAAACCCAGATCTGTGACTGGGGGTGAATGTTTGCCAATGTGCAGCATTCCGTCCATCATCTTGTGTGTTTTGCATTTCGCCCTAAGTGGGAAGGGTATGCCCAGACGTGGGTCCCGTGCTCACTACGCCACTGGAGTCAAGCTATCCTGGCTGATGAAGGCTGATAGCCTGAAACCGGTCCTAGGATGCTTGATTCCGGTCCAGAGAAGATATGGCTTGGCGGTTCGGTCTGGACTGTTCCCATGAGGCACAGGGTCAAGACTGATTTGCATATGGCTATGTCTGAACTGGGGTGGCGTGGTGAAGCAAAATAACGATGGATTAAACCCAGATCTGTGACTGGGGGTGAATGTTTGCCAATGTGCAGCATTCCGTCCATCATCTTGTGTGTTTTGCATTTCGCCCTAAGTGGGAAGGGGATGCCCAGACGTGGGTCCTGTGCTCACTACACCACTGGAGTCAAGCTATCCTGGCTGATGAAGGCTGATAGCCTGAAACCGGTCCTAGGATGCTTGATTCCGGTCCAGAGAAGATATGGCTTGGCGGTTCGGTCTGGACTGTTCCCATGAGGCACAGGGTCAAGACAGATTTGCATATGGCTATGTCTGAACTGGGGTGGCGTGGTGAAGCAAAATAACGATGGATTAAACCCAGATCTGTGACTGGGGGTGAATGTTTGCCAATGTGCAGCATTCCGTCCATCATCTTGTGTGTTTTGCATTTCGCCCTAAGTGGGAAGGGTATGCCCAGACGTGGGTCCCGTGCTCACTACGCCACTGGAGTCAAGCTATCCTGGCTGATGAAGGCTGATAGCCTGAAACCGGTCCTAGGATGCTTGATTCCGGTCCAGAGAAGATATGGCTTGGCGGTTCGGTCTGGACTGTTCCCATGAGGCACAGGGTCAAGACTGATTTGCATATGGCTATGTCTGAACTGGGGTGGCGTGGTGAAGCAAAATAACGATGGATTAAACCCAGATCTGTGACTGGGGGTGAATGTTTGCCAATGTGCAGCATTCCGTCCATCATCTTGTGTGTTTTGCATTTCGCCCTAAGTGGGAAGGGTATGCCCAGACGTGGGTCCCGTGCTCACTACGCCACTGGAGTCAAGCTATCCTGGCTGATGAAGGCTGATAGCCTGAAACCGGTCCTAGGATGCTTGATTCCGGTCCAGAGAAGATATGGCTTGGCGGTTCGGTCTGGACTGTTCCCATGAGGCACAGGGTCAAGACTGATTTGCATATGGCTATGTCTGAACTGGGGTGGCGTGGTGAAGCAAAATAACGATGGATTAAACCCAGATCTGTGACTGGGGGTGAATGTTTGCCAATGTGCAGCATTCCGTCCATCATCTTGTGTGTTTTGCATTTCGCCCTAAGTGGGAAGGGTATGCCCAGACGTGGGTCCCGTGCTCACTACGCCACTGGAGTCAAGCTATCCTGGCTGATGAAGGCTGATAGCCTGAAACCGGTCCTAGGATGCTTGATTCCGGTCCAGAGAAGATATGGCTTGGCGGTTCGGTCTGGACTGTTCCCATGAGGCACAGGGTCAAGACTGATTTGCATATGGCTATGTCTGAACTGGGGTGGCGTGGTGAAGCAAAATAACGATGGATTAAACCCAGATCTGTGACTGGGGGTGAATGTTTGCCAATGTGCAGCATTCCGTCCATCATCTTGTGTGTTTTGCATTTCGCCCTAAGTGGGAAGGGTATGCCCAGACGTGGGTCCCGTGCTCACTATGCCACTGGAGTCAAGCTATCCTGGCTGATGAAGGCTGATAGCCTGAAACCGGTCCTAGGATGCTTGATTCCGGTCCAGAGAAGATATGGCTTGGCGGTTCGGTCTGGACTGTTCCCATGAGGCACAGGGTCAAGACTGATTTGCATATGGCTATGTCTGAACTGGGGTGGCGTGGTGAAGCAAAATAACGATGGATTAAACCCAGATCTGTGACTGGGGGTGAATGTTTGCCAATGTGCAGCATTCCGTCCATCATTTTGTGTGTTTTGCATTTCGCCCTAAGTGGGAAGGGTATGCCCAGACGTGGGTCCCGTGCTCACTACGCCACTGGAGTCAAGCTATCCTGGCTGATGAAGGCTGATAGCCTGAAACCGGTCCTAGGATGCTTGATTCCGGTCCAGAGAAGATATGGCTTGGCGGTTCGGTCTGGACTGTTCCCATGAGGCACAGGGTCAAGACTGATTTGCATATGGCTATGTCTGAACTGGGGTGGCGTGGTGAAGCAAAATAATGATGGATTAAACCCAGATCTGTGACTGGGGGTGAATGTTTGCCAATGTGCAGCATTCCGTCCATCATCTTGTGTGTTTTGCATTTCGCCCTAAGTGGGAAGGGTATGCCCAGACGTGGGTCCCGTGCTCACTACGCCACCGGAGTCAAGCTATCCTGGCTGATAGCCTGAAACCGATCCTAGGATGCTTGATTCCGGTCCAGAGAAGATATGGCTTGGCGGTTCGGTCTGGACTGTTCCCATGAGGCACAGGGTCAAGACTGATTTGCATATGGCTATGTCTGAACTGGGGTGGCGTGGTGAAGCAAAATAACGATGGATTAAACCCAGATCTGTGACTGGGGGTGAATGTTTGCAAATGTGCAGCATTCCGTCCATCATCTTGTGTGTTTTGCATTTCGCCCTAAGTGGGAAGGGTATGCCCAGACGTGGGTCCCGTGCTCACTACGCCACTGGAGTCAAGCTATCCTGGCTGATGAAGGCTGATAGCCTGAAACCGGTCCTAGGATGCTTGATTCCGGTCCAGAGAAGATATGGCTTGGCGGTTCGGTCTGGACTGTTCCCATGAGGCACAGGGTCAAGACTGATTTGCATATGGCTATGTCTGAACTGGGGTGGCGTGGTGAAGCAAAATAACGATGGATTAAACCCAGATCTGTGACTGGGGGTGAATGTTTGCCAATGTGCAGCATTCCGTCCATCATCTTGTGTGTTTTGCATTTCGCCCTAAGTGGGAAGGGTATGCCCAGACGTGGGTCCCGTGCTCACTACGCCACTGGAGTCAAGCTATCCTGGCTGATGAAGGCTGATAGCCTGAAACCGGTCCTAGGATGCTTGATTCCGGTCCAGAGAAGATATGGCTTGGCGGTTCGGTCTGGACTGTTCCCATGAGGCACAGGGTCAAGACTGATTTGCATATGGCTATGTCTGAACTGGGGTGGCGTGGTGAAGCAAAATAACGATGGATTAAACCCAGATCTGTGACTGGGGGTGAATGTTTGCCAATGTGCAGCATTCCGTCCATCATCTTGTGTGTTTTGCATTTCGCCCTAAGTGGGAAGGGTATGCCCAGACGTGGGTCCCGTGCTCACTATGCCACTGGAGTCAAGCTATCCTGGCTGATGAAGGCTGATAGCCTGAAACCGGTCCTGGGATGCTTGATTCCGGTCCAGAGAAGATATGGCTTGGCAGTTCGGTCTGGACTGTTCCCATGAGGCACAGGGTCAAGACTGATTTGCATATGGCTATGTCTGAACTGGGGTGGCGTGGTGAAGCAAAATAACGATGGATTAAACCCAGATCTGTGACTGGGGGTGAATGTTTGCCAATGTGCAGCATTCCGTCCATCATCTTGTGTGTTTTGCATTTCGCCCTAAGTGGGAAGGGTATGCCCAGACGTGGGTCCCGTGCTCACTACACCACTGGAGTCAAGCTATCCTGGCTGATGAAGGCTGATAGCCTGAAACCGGTCCTAGGATGCTTGATTCCGGTCCAGAGAAGATATGGCTTGGCGGTTCGGTCTGGACTGTTCCCATGAGGCACAGGGTCAAGACTGATTTGCATATGGCTATGTCTGAACTGGGGTGGCGTGGTGAAGCAAAATAACGATGGATTAAACCCAGATCTGTGACTGGGGGTGAATGTTTGCCAATGTGCAGCATTCCGTCCATCATCTTGTGTGTTTTGCATTTCGCCCTAAGTGGGAAGGGTATGCCCAGACGTGGGTCCCATGCTCACTACGCCACTGGAGTCAAGCTATCCTGGCTGATAGCCTGAAACCGGTCCTAGGATGCTTGATTCCGGTCCAGAGAAGATATGGCTTGGCGGTTCGGTCTGGACTATTCCCATGAGGCACAGGGTCAAGACTGATTTGCATATGGCTATGTCTGAACTGGGGTGGCGTGGTGAAGCAAAATAACGATGGATTAAACCCAGATCTGTGACTGGGGGTGAATGTTTGCCAATGTGCAGCATTCCGTCCATCATCTTGTGTGTTTTGCATTTCGCCCTAAGTGGGAAGGGTATGCCCAGACGTGGGTCCCGTGCTCACTACGCCACTGGAGTCAAGCTATCCTGGCTGATGAAGGCTGATAGCCTGAAACCGGTCCTAGGATGCTTGATTCCGGTCCAGAGAAGATATGGCTTGGCGGTTCGGTCTGGACTGTTCCCATGAGGCACAGGGTCAAGACTGATTTGCATATGGCTATGTCTGAACTGGGGTGGCGTGGTGAAGCAAAATAACGATGGATTAAACCCAGATCTGTGACTGGGGTGAATGTTTGCCAATGTGCAGCATTCCGTCCATCATCTTGTGTGTTTTGCATTTCGCCCTAACTGGGAAGGGTATGTTCAGACGTGGGTCCGGTGCTCACTACGCCACTGGAGTCAAGCTATCCTGACTGATGAAGGCTGATAGCCTGAAACCGGTCCTAGGATGCTTGATTCCGGTCCAGAGAAGATATGGCTTGGCGGTTCGGTCTGGACTGTTCCCATGAGGCACAGGGTCAAGACTGATTTGCATATGGCTATGTCTGAACTGGGGTGGCGTGGTGAAGCAAAATAACGATGGATTAAACCCAGATCTGTGACTGGGGGTGAATGTTTGCCAATGTGCAGCATTCCGTCCATCATCTTGTGTGTTTTGCATTTCGCCCTAAGTGGGAAGGGTATGCCCAGACGTGGGTCCCGTGCTCACTACACCACTGGAGTCAAGCTATCCTGGCTGATGAAGGCTGATAGCCTGAAACCGGTCCTGGGATGCTTGATTCCGGTCCAGAGAAGATATGGCTTGGCAGTTCGGTCTGGACTGTTCCCATGAGGCACAGGGTCAAGACTGATTTGCATATGGCTATGTCTGAACTGGGGTGGCGTGGTGAAGCAAAATAACGATGGATTAAACCCAGATCTGTGACTGGGGGTGAATGTTTGCCAATGTGCAGCATTCCGTCCATCATCTTGTGTGTTTTGCATTTTGCCCTAAGTGGGAAGGGTATGCCCAGACGTGGGTCCAGTGCTCACTACGCCACTGGAGTCAAGCTATCCTGGCTGATGAAGGCTGATAGCCTGAAACCGGTCCTAGGATGCTTGATTCCGGTCCAGAGAAGATATGGCTTGGCGGTTCGGTCTGGACTGTTCCCATGAGGCACAGGGTCAAGACTGATTTGCATATGGCTATGTCTGAACTGGGGTGGCGTGGTGAAGCAAAATAACGATGGATTAAACCCAGATCTGTGACTGGGGGTGAATGTTTGCCAATGTGCAGCATTCCGTCCATCATCTTGTGTGTTTTGCATTTCGCCCTAAGTGGGAAGGGTATGCCCAGACGTGGGTCCCATGCTCACTACGCCACTGGAGTCAAGCTATCCTGGCTGATGAGGCTGATAGCCTGAAACCGGTCCTAGGATGCTTGATTCCGGTCCAGAGAAGATATGGCTTGGCGGTTCGGTCTGGACTATTCCCATGAGGCACAGGGTCAAGACTGATTTGCATATGGCTATGTCTGAACTGGGGTGGCGTGGTGAAGCAAAATAACGATGGATTAAACCCAGATCTGTGACTGGGGGTGAATGTTTGCCAATGTGCAGCATTCCGTCCATCATCTTGTGTGTTTTGCATTTCGCCCTAAGTGGGAAGGGTATGCCCAGACGTGGGTCCCGTGCTCACTACGCCACTGGAGTCAAGCTATCCTGGCTGATGAAGGCTGATAGCCTGAAACCGGTCCTAGGATGCTTGATTCCGGTCCAGAGAAGATATGGCTTGGCGGTTCGGTCTGGACTGTTCCCATGAGGCACAGGGTCAAGACTGATTTGCATATGGCTATGTCTGAACTGGGGTGGCGTGGTGAAGCAAAATAACGATGGATTAAACCCAGATCTGTGACTGGGGGTGAATGTTTGCCAATGTGCAGCATTCCGTCCATCATCTTGTGTGTTTTGCATTTCGCCCTAAGTGGGAAGGGTATGCCCAGACGTGGGTCCGGTGCTCACTACGCCACTGGAGTCAAGCTATCCTGGCTGATGAAGGCTGATAGCCTGAAACCGGTCCTAGGATGCTTGATTCCGGTCCAGAGAAGATATGGCTTGGCGGTTCGGTCTGGACTGTTCCCATGAGGCACAGGGTCAAGACTGATTTGCATATGGCTATGTCTGAACTGGGGTGGCGTGGTGAAGCAAAATAACGATGGATTAAACCCAGATCTGTGACTGGGGGTGAATGTTTGCCAATGTGCAGCATTCCGTCCATCATCTTGTGTGTTTTGCATTTCGCCCTAAGTGGGAAGGGTATGCCCAGACGTGGGTCCCGTGCTCACTACACCACTGGAGTCAAGCTATCCTGGCTGATGAAGGCAGATAGCCTGAAACCGGTCCTAGGATGCTTGATTCCGGCCCAGAGAAGATATGGCTTGGCGGTTCGGTCTGGACTGTTCCCATGAGGCACAGGGTCAAGACTGATTTGCATATGGCTATGTCTGAACTGGGGTGGCGTGGTGAAGCAAAATAACGATGGATTAAACCCAGATCTGTGACTGGGGGTGAATGTTTGCCAATGTGCAGCATTCCGTCCATCATCTTGTGTGTTTTGCATTTCGCCCTAAGTGGGAAGGGTATGCCCAGACGTGGGTCCCGTGCTCACTACGCCACTGGAGTCAAGCTATCCTGGCTGATGAAGGCTGATAGCCTGAAACCGGTCCTAGGATGCTTGATTCCGGTCCAGAGAAGATATGGCTTGGCGGTTCGGTCTGGACTGTTCCCATGAGGCACAGGGTCAAGACTGATTTGCATATGGCTATGTCTGAACTGGGGTGGCGTGGTGAAGCAAAATAACGATGGATTGAACCCAGATCTGTGACTGGGGGTGAATGTTTGCCAATGTGCAGCATTCCGTCCATCATCTTGTGTGTTTTGCATTTCGCCCTAAGTGGGAAGGGTATGCCCAGACGTGGGTCCCGTGCTCACTACGCCACTGGAGTCAAGCTATCCTGGCTGATGAAGGCTGATAGCCTGAAACCGGTCCTAGGATGCTTGATTCCGGTCCAGAGAAGATATGGCTTGGCGGTTCGGTCTGGACTGTTCCCATGAGGCACAGGGTCAAGACTGATTTGCATATGGCTATGTCTGAACTGGGGTGGCGTGGTGAAGCAAAATAACGATGGATTAAACCCAGATCTGTGACTGGGGGTGAATGTTTGCCAATGTGCAGCATTCCGTCCATCATCTTGTGTGTTTTGCATTTCGCCCTAAGTGGGAAGGGTATGCCCAGACGTGGGTCCCGTGCTCACTACGCCACTGGAGTCAAGCTATCCTGGCTGATGAAGGCTGATAGCCTGAAACCGGTCCTAGGATGCTTGATTCCGGTCCAGAGAAGACATGGCTTGGCGGTTCGGTCTGGACTGTTCCCATGAGGCACAGGGTCAAGACTGATTTGCATATGGCTATGTCTGAACTGGGGTGGCGTGGTGAAGCAAAATAACGATGGATTAAACCCAGATCTGTGACTGGGGGTGAATGTTTGCCAATGTGCAGCATTCCGTCCATCATCTTGTGTGTTTTGCATTTCGCCCTAAGTGGGAAGGGTATGCCCAGACGTGGGTCCCGTGCTCACTACGCCACTGGAGTCAAGCTATCCTGGCTGATGAAGGCTGATAGCCTGAAACCGGTCCTAGGATGCTTGATTCCGGTCCAGAGAAGATATGGCTTGGCGGTTCGGTCTGGACTGTTCCCATGAGGCACAGGGTCAAGACTGATTTGCATATGGCTATGTCTGAACTGGGGTGGCGTGGTGAAGCAAAATAACGATGGATTAAACCCAGATCTGTGACTGGGGGTGAATGTTTGCCAATGTGCAGCATTCCGTCCATCATCTTGTGTGTTTTGCATTTCGCCCTAAGTGGGAAGGGTATGCCCAGACGTGGGTCCCGTGCTCACTACGCCACTGGAGTCAAGCTATCCTGGCTGATGAAGGCTGATAGCCTGAAACCGGTCCTAGGATGCTTGATTCCGGTCCAGAGAAGATATGGCTTGGCGGTTCGGTCTGGACTGTTCCCATGAGGCACAGGGTCAAGACTGATTTGCATATGGCTATGTCTGAACTGGGGTGGCGTGGTGAAGCAAAATAACGATGGATTAAACCCAGATCTGTGACTGGGGGTGAATGTTTGCCAATGTGCAGCATTCCGTCCATCATCTTGTGTGTTTTGCATTTCGCCCTAAGTGGGAAGGGTATGCCCAGACGTGGGTCCCGTGCTCACTACGCCACTGGAGTCAAGCTATCCTGGCTGATGAAGGCTGATAGCCTGAAACCGGTCCTAGGATGCTTGATTCCGGTCCAGAGAAGATATGGCTTGGCGGTTCGGTCTGGACTGTTCCCATGAGGCACAGGGTCAAGACTGATTTGCATATGGCTATGTCTGAACTGGGGTGGCGTGGTGAAGCAAAATAACGATGGATTAAACCCAGATCTGTGACTGGGGGTGAATGTTTGCCAATGTGCAGCATTCCGTCCATCATCTTGTGTGTTTTGCATTTCGCCCTAAGTGGGAAGGGTATGCCCAGACGTGGGTCCCGTGCTCACTACGCCACTGGAGTCAAGCTATCCTGGCTGATGAAGGCTGATAGCCTGAAACCGGTCCTAGGATGCTTGATTCCGGTCCAGAGAAGACATGGCTTGGCGGTTCGGTCTGGACTGTTCCCATGAGGCACAGGGTCAAGACTGATTTGCATATGGCTATGTCTGAACTGGGGTGGCGTGGTGAAGCAAAATAACGATGGATTAAACCCAGATCTGTGACTAGGGGTGAATGTTTGCCAATGTGCAGCATTCCGTCCATCATCTTGTGTATTTTGCATTTCGCCCTAAGTGGGAAGGGTATGCCCAGACGTGGGTCCCGTGCTCACTACGCCACTGGAGTCAAGCTATCCTGGCTGATGAAGGCTGATAGCCTGAAACCGGTCCTAGGATGCTTGATTCCGGTCCAGAGAAGATATGGCTTGGCGGTTCGGTCTGGACTGTTCCCATGAGGCACAGGGTCAAGACTGATTTGCATATGGTTCTGTCTGAACTGGGGTGGCGTGGTGAAGCAAAATAACGATGGATTAAACCCAGATCTGTGACTGGGGGTGAATGTTTGCCAATGTGCAGCATTCCGTCCATCATCTTGTGTGTTTTGCATTTCGCCCTAAGTGGGAAGGGTATGCCCAGACGTGGGTCCCGTGCTCACTACGCCACTGGAGTCAAGCTATCCTGGCTGATGAAGGCTGATAGCCTGAAACCGGTCCTAGGATGCTTGATTCCGGTCCAGAGAAGACATGGCTTGGCGGTTCGGTCTGGACTGTTCCCATGAGGCACAGGGTCAAGACTGATTTGCATATGGCTATGTCTGAACTGGGGTGGCGTGGTGAAGCAAAATAACGATGGATTAAACCCAGATCTGTGACTGGGGGTGAATGTTTGCCAATGTGCAGCATTCCGTCCATCATCTTGTGTGTTTTGCATTTCGCCCTAAGTGGGAAGGGTATGCCCAGACGTGGGTCCCGTGCTCACTACGCCACTGGAGTCAAGCTATCCTGGCTGATGAAGGCTGATAGCCTGAAACCGGTCCTAGGATGCTTGATTCCGGTCCAGAGAAGACATGGCTTGGCTGTTCGGTCTGGACTGTTCCCATGAGGCACAGGGTCAAGACTGATTTGCATATGGCTATGTCTGAACTGGGGTGGCATGGTGAAGCAAAATAACGATGGATTAAATCCAGATCTGTGACTGGGGGTGAATGTTTGCCAATGTGCAGCATTCCGTCCATCATCTTGTGTGTTTTGCATTTCGCCCTAAGTGGGAAGGGTATGCCCAGACGTGGGTCCCGTGCTCACTACGCCACTGGAGTCAAGCTATCCTGGCTGATGAAGGCTGATAGCCTGAAACCGGTCCTAGGATGCTTGATTCCGGTCCAGAGAAGATATGGCTTGGCGGTTCGGTCTGGACTGTTCCCATGAGGCACAGGGTCAAGACTGATTTGCATATGGCTATGTCTGAACTGGGGTGGCGTGGTGAAGCAAAATAACGATGGATTGAACCCAGATCTGTGACTGGGGGTGAATGTTTGCCAATGTGCAGCATTCCGTCCATCATCTTGTGTGTTTTGCATTTCGCCCTAAGTGGGAAGGGTATGCCCAGACGTGGGTCCCGTGCTCACTACGCCACTGGAGTCAAGCTATCCTGGCTGATGAAGGCTGATAGCCTGAAACCGGTCCTAGGATGCTTGATTCCGGTCCAGAGAAGATATGGCTTGGCGGTTCGGTCTGGACTGTTCCCATGAGGCACAGGGTCAAGACTGATTTGCATATGGCTATGTCTGAACTGGGGTGGCGTGGTGAAGCAAAATAACGATGGATTAAACCCAGATCTGTGACTGGGGGTGAATGTTTGCCAATGTGCAGCATTCCGTCCATCATCTTGTGTGTTTTGCATTTCGCCCTAAGTGGGAAGGGTATGCCCAGACGTGGGTCCCGTGCTCACTACGCCACTGGAGTCAAGCTATCCTGGCTGATGAAGGCTGATAGCCTGAAACCGGTCCTAGGATGCTTGATTCCGGTCCAGAGAAGACATGGCTTGGCGGTTCGGTCTGGACTGTTCCCATGAGGCACAGGGTCAAGACTGATTTGCATATGGCTATGTCTGAACTGGGGTGGCGTGGTGAAGCAAAATAACGATGGATTAAACCCAGATCTGTGACTGGGGGTGAATGTTTGCCAATGTGCAGCATTCCGTCCATCATCTTGTGTGTTTTGCATTTCGCCCTAAGTGGGAAGGGTATGCCCAGACGTGGGTCCCGTGCTCACTACGCCACTGGAGTCAAGCTATCCTGGCTGATGAAGGCTGATAGCCTGAAACCGGTCCTAGGATGCTTGATTCCGGTCCAGAGAAGATATGGCTTGGCGGTTCGGTCTGGACTGTTCCCATGAGGCACAGGGTCAAGACTGATTTGCATATGGCTATGTCTGAACTGGGGTGGCGTGGTGAAGCAAAATAACGATGGATTAAACCCAGATCTGTGACTGGGGGTGAATGTTTGCCAATGTGCAGCATTCCGTCCATCATCTTGTGTGTTTTGCATTTCGCCCTAAGTGGGAAGGGTATGCCCAGACGTGGGTCCCGTGCTCACTACGCCACTGGAGTCAAGCTATCCTGGCTGATGAAGGCTGATAGCCTGAAACCGGTCCTAGGATGCTTGATTCCGGTCCAGAGAAGATATGGCTTGGCGGTTCAGTCTGGACTGTTCCCATGAGGCACAGGGTCAAGACTGATTTGCATATGGCTATGTCTGAACTGGGGTGGCGTGGTGAAGCAAAATAACGATGGATTAAACCCAGATCTGTGACTGGGGGTGAATGTTTGCCAATGTGCAGCATTCCGTCCATCATCTTGTGTGTTTTGCATTTCACCCTAAGTGGGAAGGGTATGCCCAGACGTGGGTCCCGTGCTCACTACGCCACTGGAGTCAAGCTATCCTGGCTGATGAAGGCTGATAGCCTGAAACCGGTCCTAGGATGCTTGATTCCGGTCCAGAGAAGACATGGCTTGGCGGTTCGGTCTGGACTGTTCCCATGAGGCACAGGGTCAAGACTGATTTGCATATGGCTATGTCTGAACTGGGGTGGCGTGGTGAAGCAAAATAACGATGGATTAAACCCAGATCTGTGACTGGGGGTGAATGTTTGCCAATGTGCAGCATTCCGTCCATCATCTTGTGTGTTTTGCATTTCGCCCTAAGTGGGAAGGGTATGCCCAGACGTGGGTCCCGTGCTCACTATGCCACTGGAGTCAAGCTATCCTGGCTGATGAAGGCTGATAGCCTGAAACCGGTCCTAGGATGCTTGATTCCGGTCCAGAGAAGACATGGCTTGGCAGTTCGGTCTGGACTGTTCCCATGAGGCACAGGGTCAAGACTGATTTGCATATGGCTATGTCTAAACTGGGGTGGCGTGGTGAAGCAAAATAACGATGGATTAAACCCAGATCTGTGACTGGGGGTGAATGTTTGCCAATGTGCAGCATTCCGTCCATCATCTTGTGTGTTTTGCATTTCGCCCTAAGTGGGAAGGGTATGCCCAGACGTGGGTCCCGTGCTCACTACGCCACTGGAGTCAAGCTATCCTGGCTGATGAAGGCTGATAGCCTGAAACCGGTCCTAGGATGCTTGATTCCGGTCCAGAGAAGACTATGGCTTGGCGGTTCGGTCTGGACTGTTCCCATGAGGCACAGGGTCAAGACTGATTTGCATATGGCTATGTCTGAACTGGGGTGGCGTGGTGAAGCAAAATAACGATGGATTAAACCCAGATCTGTGACTGGGGGTGAATGTTTGCCAATGTGCAGCATTCCGTCCATCATCTTGTGTGTTTTGCATTTCGCCCTAAGTGGGAAGGGTATGCCCAGACGTGGGTCCCGTGCTCACTACGCCACTGGAGTCAAGCTATCCTGGCTGATGAAGGCTGATAGCCTGAAACCGGTCCTAGGATGCTTGATTCCGGTCCAGAGAAGATATGGCTTGGCGGTTCGGTCTGGACTGTTCCCATGAGGCACAGGGTCAAGACTGATTTGCATATGGCTATGTCTGAACTGGGGTGGCGTGGTGAATCAAAATAACGATGGATTAAACCCAGATCTGTGACTGGGGGTGAATGTTTGCCAATGTGCAGCATTCCGTCCATCATCTTGTGTGTTTTGCATTTCGCCCTAAGTGGGAAGGGTATGCCCAGACGTGGGTCCCGTGCTCACTACGCCACTGGAGTCAAGCTATCCTGGCTGATGAAGGCTGATAGCCTGAAACCGGTCCTAGGATGCTTGATTCCGGTCCAGGGAAGACATGGCTTGGCGGTTCGGTCTGGACTGTTCCCATGAGGCACAGGGTCAAGACTGATTTGCATATGGCTATGTCTGAACTGGGGTGGCGTGGTGAAGCAAAATAACGATGGATTAAACCCAGATCTGTGACTGGGGGTGAATGTTTGCCAATGTGCAGCATTCCGTCCATCATCTTGTGTGTTTTGCATTTCGCCCTAAGTGGGAAGGGTATGCCCAGACGTGGGTCCGGTGCTCACTACGCCACTGGAGTCAAGCTATCCTGGCTGATGAAGGCTGATAGCCTGAAACCGGTCCTAGGATGCTTGATTCCGGTCCAGAGAAGATATGGCTTGGCGGTTCGGTCTGGACTGTTCCCATGAGGCACAGGGTCAAGACTGATTTGCATTTGGCTATGTCTGAACTGGGGTGGCGTGGTGAAGCAAAATAACGATGGATTAAACCCAGATCTGTGACTGGGGGTGAATGTTTGCCAATGTGCAGCATTCCGTCCATCATCTTGTGTGTTTTGCATTTCGCCCTAAGTGGGAAGGGTATGCCCAGACGTGGGTCCCGTGCTCACTACGCCACTGGAGTCAAGCTATCCTGGCTGATGAAGGCTGATAGCCTGAAACCGGTCCTAGGATGCTTGATTCCGGTCCAGAGAAGACATGGCTTGGCGGTTCGGTCTGGACTGTTCCCATGAGGCACAGGGTCAAGACTGATTTGCATATGGCTATGTCTGAACTGGGGTGGCGTGGTGAAGCAAAATAACGATGGATTAAACCCAGATCTGTGACTGGGGGTGAATGTTTGCCAATGTGCAGCATTCCGTCCATCATCTTGTGTGTTTTGCATTTCGCCCTAAGTGGGAAGGGTATGCCCAGACGTGGGTCCCGTGCTCACTACGCCACTGGAGTCAAGCTATCCTGGCTGATGAAGGCTGATAGCCTGAAACCGGTCCTAGGATGCTTGATTCCGGTCCAGGGAAGATATGGCTTGGCGGTTCGGTCTGGACTGTTCCCATGAGGCACAGGGTCAAGACTGATTTGCATATGGCTATGTCTGAACTGGGGTGGCGTGGTGAAGCAAAATAACGATGGATTAAACCCAGATCTGTGACTGGGGGTGAATGTTTGCCAATGTGCAGCATTCCGTCCATCATCTTGTGTGTTTTGCATTTCGCCCTAAGTGGGAAGGGTATGCCCAGACGTGGGTCCCGTGCTCACTACGCCACTGGAGTCAAGCTATCCTGGCTGATGAAGGCTGATAGCCTGAAACCGGTCCTAGGATGCTTGATTCCGGTCCAGAGAAGATATGGCTTGGCGGTTCGGTCTGGACTGTTCCCATGAGCCACAGGGTCAAGACTGATTTGCATATGGCTATGTCTGAACTGGGGTGGCGTGGTGAAGCAAAATAACGATGGATTAAACCCAGATCTGTGACTGGGGGTGAATGTTTGCCAATGTGCAGCATTCCGTCCATCATCTTGTGTGTTTTGCATTTCGCCCTTAGTGGGAAGGGTATGCCCAGACGTGGGTCCGGTGCTCACTACGCCACTGGAGTCAAGCTATCCTGGCTGATGAAGGCTGATAGCCTGAAACCGGTCCTAGGATGCTTGATTCCGGTCCAGAGAAGATATGGCTTGGCGGTTCGGTCTGGACTGTTCCCATGAGGCACAGGGTCAAGACTGATTTGCATATGGCTATGTCTGAACTGGGGTGGCGTGGTGAAGCAAAATAACGATGGATTAAACCCAGATCTGTGACTGGGGGTGAATGTTTGCCAATGTGCAGCATTCCGTCCATCATCTTGTGTATTTTGCATTTCGCCCTAAGTGGGAAGGGTATGCCCAGACGTGGGTCCCGTGCTCACTACGCCACTGGAGTCAAGCTATCCTGGCTGATGAAGGCTGATAGCCTGAAACCGGTCCTAGGATGCTTGATTCCGGTCCAGAGAAGATATGGCTTGGCGGTTCGGTCTGGACTGTTCCCATGAGGCACAGGGTCAAGACTGATTTGCATATGGCTATGTCTGAACTGGGGTGGCGTGGTGAAGCAAAATAACGATGGATTAAACCCAGATCTGTGACTGGGGGTGAATGTTTGCCAATGTGCAGCATTCCGTCCATCATCTTGTGTGTTTTGCATTTCGCCCTAAGTGGGAAGGGTATGCCCAGACGTGGGTCCCGTGCTCACTACACCACTGGAGTCAAGCTATCCTGGCTGATGAAGGCTGATAGCCTGAAACCGGTCCTAGGATGCTTGATTCCGGTCCAGAGAAGATATGGCTTGGCGGTTCGGTCTGGACTGTTCCCATGAGGCACAGGGTCAAAACTGATTTGCATATGGCTATGTCTGAACTGGGGTGGCGTGGTGAAGCAAAATAACGATGGATTAAACCCAGATCTGTGACTGGGGGTGAATGTTTGCCAATGTGCAGCATTCCGTCCATCATCTTGTGTGTTTTGCATTTCGCCCTAAGTGGGAAGGGTATGCCCAGACGTGGGTCCCGTGCTCACTACGCCACTGGAGTCAAGCTATCCTGGCTGATAGCCTGAAACCGGTCCTAGGATGCTTGATTCCGGTCCAGAGAAGATATGGCTTGGCGGTTCGGTCTGGACTGTTCCCATGAGGCACAGGGTCAAGACTGATTTGCATATGGCTATGTCTGAACTGGGGTGGCGTGGTGAAGCAAAATAACGATGGATTGAACCCAGATCTGTGACTGGGGGTGAATGTTTGCCAATGTGCAGCATTCCGTCCATCATCTTGTGTGTTTTGCATTTCGCCCTAAGTGGGAAGGGTATGCCCAGACGTGGGTCCCGTGCTCATTACGCCACTGGAGTCAAGCTATCCTGGCTGATGAAGGCTGATAGCCTGAAACCGGTCCTAGGATGCTTGATTCCGGTCCAGAGAAGATATGGCTTGGCGGTTCGGTCTGGACTGTTCCCATGAGGCACAGGGTCAAGACTGATTTGCATATGGCTATGTCTGAACTGGGGTGGCGTGGTGAAGCAAAATAACGATGGATTAAACCCAGATCTGTGACTGGGGGTGAATGTTTGCCAATGTGCAGCATTCCGTCCATCATCTTGTGTGTTTTGCATTTCGCCCTAAGTGGGAAGGGTATGCCCAGACGTGGGTCCCGTGCTCACTACGCCACTGGAGTCAAGCTATCCTGGCTGATGAAGGCTGATAGCCTGAAACCGGTCCTAGGATGCTTGATTCCGGTCCAGAGAAGATATGGCTTGGCGGTTCGGTCTGGACTGTTCCCATGAGGCACAGGGTCAAGACTGATTTGCATATGGCTATGTCTGAACTGGGGTGGCGTGGTGAAGCAAAATAACGATGGATTAAACCCAGATCTGTGACTGGGGGTGAATGTTTGCCAATGTGCAGCATTCCGTCCATCATCTTGTGTGTTTTGCATTTCGCCCTAAGTGGGAAGGGTATGCCCAGACGTGGGTCCCGTGCTCACTACGCCACTGGAGTCAAGCTATCCTGGCTGATAGCCTGAAACCGGTCCTAGGATGCTTGATTCCGGTCCAGAGAAGATATGGCTTGGCGGTTCGGTCTGGACTGTTCCCATGAGGCACAGGGTCAAGACTGATTTGCATATGGCTATGTCTGAACTGGGGTGGCGTGGTGAAGCAAAATAACGATGGATTAAACCCAGATCTGTGACTGGGGGTGAATGTTTGCCAATGTGCAGCATTCCGTCCATCATCTTGTGTGTTTTGCATTTCGCCCTAAGTGGGAAGGGTATGCCCAGACGTGGGTCCCGTGCTCACTACGCCACTGGACTCAAGCTATCCTGGCTGATGAGCCTGAAACCGGTCCTAGGATGCTTGATTCCGGTCCAGAGAAGATATGGCTTGGCGGTTCGGTCTGGACTGTTCCCATGAGGCACAGGGTCAAGACTGATTTGCATATGGCTATGTCTGAACTGGGGTGGCGTGGTGAAGCAAAATAACGATGGATTAAACCCAGATCTGTGACTGGGGGTGAATGTTTGCCAATGTGCAGCATTCCGTCCATCATCTTGTGTGTTTTGCATTTCGCCCTAAGTGGGAAGGGTATGCCCAGACGTGGGTCCCGTGCTCACTACGCCACTGGAGTCAAGCTATCCTGGCTGATGAAGGCTGATAGCCTGAAACCGGTCCTAGGATGCTTGATTCCGGTCCAGAGAAGATATGGCTTGGCGGTTCGGTCTGGACTGTTCCCATGAGGCACAGGGTCAAGACTGATTTGCATATGGCTATGTCTGAACTGGGGTGGCGTGGTGAAGCAAAATAACGATGGATTAAACCCAGATCTGTGACTGGGGGTGAATGTTTGCCAATGTGCAGCATTCCGTCCATCCTCTTGTGTGTTTTGCATTTCGCCCTAAGTGGGAAGGGTATGCCCAGACGTGGGTCCCGTGCTCACTACGCCACTGGAGTCAAGCTATCCTGGCTGATGAAGGCTGATAGCCTGAAACCGGTCCTAGGATGCTTGATTCCGGTCCAGAGAAGATATGGCTTGGCGGTTCGGTCTGGACTGTTCCCATGAGGCACAGGGTCAAGACTGATTTGCATATGGCTATGTCTGAACTGGGGTGGCGTGGTGAAGCAAAATAACGATGGATTAAACCCAGATCTGTGACTGGGGGTGAATGTTTGCCAATGTGCAGCATTCCGTCCATCATCTTGTGTGTTTTGCATTTCGCCCTAAGTGGGAAGGGTATGCCCAGACGTGGGTCCCGTGCTCACTATGCCACTGGAGTCAAGCTATCCTGGCTGATGAAGGCTGATAGCCTGAAACCGGTCCTAGGATGCTTGATTCCGGTCCAGAGAAGATATGGCTTGGCGGTTCGGTCTGGACTGTTCCCATGAGGCACAGGGTCAAGACTGATTTGCATATGGCTATGTCTGAACTGGGGTGGCGTGGTGAAGCAAAATAACGATGGATTAAACCCAGATCTGTGACTGGGGGTGAATGTTTGCCAATGTGCAGCATTCCGTCCATCATCTTGTGTGTTTTGCATTTCGCCCTAAGTGGGAAGGGTATGCCCAGACGTGGGTCCCGTGCTCACTACGCCACTGGAGTCAAGCTATCCTGGCTGATAGCCTGAAACCGGTCCTAGGATGCTTGATTCCGGTCCAGAGAAGATATGGCTTGGCGGTTCGGTCTGGACTGTTCCCATGAGGCACAGGGTCAAGACTGATTTGCATATGGCTATGTCTGAACTGGGGTGGCGTGGTGAAGCAAAATAACGATGGATTAAACCCAGATCTGTGACTGGGGGTGAATGTTTGCCAATGTGCAGCATTCCGTCCATCATCTTGTGTGTTTTGCATTTTGCCCTAAGTGGGAAGGGTATGCCCAGACGTGGGTCCCGTGCTCACTATGCCACTGGAGTCAAGCTATCCTGGCTGATGAAGGCTGATAGCCTGAAACCGGTCCTGGGATGCTTGATTCCGGTCCAGAGAAGATATGGCTTGGCAGTTCGGTCTGGACTGTTCCCATGAGGCACAGGGTCAAGACTGATTTGCATATGGCTATGTCTGAACTGGGGTGGCGTGGTGAAGCAAAATAACGATGGATTAAACCCAGATCTGTGACTGGGGTGAATGTTTGCCAATGTGCAGCATTCCGTCCATCATCTTGTGTGTTTTGCATTTCGCCCTAAGTGGGAAGGGTATGCCCAGACGTGGGTCCGGTGCTCACTACGCCACTGGAGTCAAGCTATCCTGGCTGATGAAGGCTGATAGCCTGAAACCGGTCATAGGATGCTTGATTCCGGTCCAGAGAAGATATGGCTTGGCGGTTCGGTCTGGACTGTTCCCATGAGGCACAGGGTCAAGACTGATTTGCATATGGCTATGTCTGAACTGGGGTGGCGTGGTGAAGCAAAATAACGATGGATTAAACCCAGATCTGTGACTGGGGGTGAATGTTTGCCAATGTGCAGCATTCCGTCCATCATCTTGTGTGTTTTGCATTTCGCCCTAAGTGGGAAGGGTATGCCCAGACGTGGGTCCCGTGCTCACTACACCACTGGAGTCAAGCTATCCTGGCTGATGAAGGCTGATAGCCTGAAACCGGTCCTAGGATGCTTGATTCCGGTCCAGAGAAGATATGGCTTGGCGGTTCGGTCTGGACTGTTCCCATGAGGCACAGGGTCAAGACTGATTTGCATATGGCTATGTCTGAACTGGGGTGGCGTGGTGAAGCAAAATAACGATGGATTAAACCCAGATCTGTGACTGGGGGTGAATGTTTGCCAATGTGCAGCATTCCGTCCATCATCTTGTGTGTTTTGCATTTCGCCCTAAGTGGGAAGGGTATGCCCAGACGTGGGTCCCGTGCTCACTACGCCACTGGAGTCAAGCTATCCTGGCTGATGAAGGCTGATAGCCTGAAACCGGTCCTAGGATGCTTGATTCCGGTCCAGAGAAGATATGGCTTGGCGGTTCGGTCTGGACTGTTCCCATGAGGCACAGGGTCAAGACTGATTTGCATATGGCTATGTCTGAACTGGGGTGGCGTTGTGAAGCAAAATAATGATGGATTAAACCCAGATCTGTGACTGGGGGTGAATGTTTGCCAATGTGCAGCATTCCGTCCATCATCTTGTGTGTTTTGCATTTCGCCCTAAGTGGGAAGGGTATGCCCAGACGTGGGTCCCGTGCTCACTACGCCACTGGAGTCAAGCTATCCTGGCTGATGAAGGCTGATAGCCTGAAACCGGTCCTAGGATGCTTGATTCCGGTCCAGAGAAGATATGGCTTGGCGGTTCGGTCTGGACTGTTCCCATGAGGCACAGGGTCAAGACTGATTTGCATATGGCTATGTCTGAACTGGGGTGGCGTGGTGAAGCAAAATAACGATGGATTAAACCCAGATCTGTGACTGGGGGTGAATGTTTGCCAATGTGCAGCATTCCGTCCATCATCTTGTGTGTTTTGCATTTCGCCCTAAGTGGGAAGGGTATGCCCAGACGTGGGTCCCGTGCTCACTACGCCACTGGAGTCAAGCTATCCTGGCTGATGAAGGCTGATAGCCTGAAACCGGTCCTAGGATGCTTGATTCCGGTCCAGAGAAGATATGGCTTGGCGGTTCGGTCTGGACTGTTCCCATGAGGCACAGGGTCAAGACTGATTTGTATATGGCTATGTCTGAACTGGGGTGGCGTGGTGAAGCAAAATAACGATGGATTAAACCCAGATCTGTGACTGGGGGTGAATGTTTGCCAATGTGCAGCATTCCGTCCATCATCTTGTGTGTTTTGCATTTCGCCCTAAGTGGGAAGGGTATGCCCAGACGTGGGTCCGGTGCTCACTACGCCACTGGAGTCAAGCTATCCTGGCGGATGAAGGCTGATAGCCTGAAACCGGTCCTAGGATGCTTGATTCCGGTCCAGAGAAGATATGGCTTGGCGGTTCGGTCTGGACTGTTCCCATGAGGCACAGGGTCAAGACTGATTTGCATATGGCTATGTCTGAACTGGGATGGCGTGGTGAAGCAAAATAACGATGGATTAAACCCAGATCTGTGACTGGGGGTGAATGTTTGCCAATGTGCAGCATTCCGTCCATCATCTTGTGTGTTTTGCATTTCGCCCTAAGTGGGAAGTGTGAGAAGTTGGCCTGGCATATGCTGTCCACTAATTATAGTGGGCACCTTGCACCAGTCCAAATCGACTCTTATGGTAGGTAGGTTAAAGACAACCTTATTGAAAGCTATCCTAGTGGTAGCTGTGGAGAGCAGCCTTCAGGCTGAGTCTTGAAGGAATGTAAAGCAGCTTGTTTTACCAGTCTATAATCTCTTGAGTGACCAAATGAAAGAGCACCACACCAGGTATATATTCAAAATATATGTATTTATTACTAAACACACCCCTCTAGTCTCTTTATGAGGCTAGAGTTCGAAGTACATAGGTTATAAGATCTTAAATCACAGTAATAGCACAAATACACGTTTGGGCCCTAGGGGCGTACCAAACCATATACCAATAAAGTGGTATGCGAACCACGACTGAACTAGACACTAGGCCTAGAGCCTCTAGAAGTGCTTGGACCACAAGGAACCACCCAAGGTAGTGACACAGGGGACCCACGGGAGACGCTTGCAGTGTAAATACACAACCGCGATACGCAGTTAACTTCTATGGAGAAAGTCGGGATCGGGAAAATAGAGGAAAGGGACACTTTAAAGAGGACTAGGACAAAACCCTTTGAGATCTAGGACTTTGAAGAGTCTCTACCCACGGGAGCACCGGAGTACTCGTGTTACCTCACCCAGGGAAGCCGGGTGCATAGGTGCCTTTCGGGGTCGGGTTTCGTCGTCGTTTCGAATGGCGATCTGCTGCAAAGTGCTGCTGGCGGCCAAGAGAAAAGTGTCCGGGTGGATCCAAGAGTGGATCGGAGTTCTGGTGAACCTGAAAGCAGAGGGGACAGAGTCTGGGTCACTAGCCAGTGACCAGGAAGGCGATGGACAGATGCCCACCGATGTCGAGTGCTTCAGGTGCGTTGACGGTCGTCTCGTTTCTGCAGCCACGAGGTCCAGGAGGCGTTTTCGGCAACCAGGAGCAGGATTCGGGCTGGTACACAATGTCTGTCGAGTGCTGCCGTGTCGGCGACCGGATTGGACCCAACAAGCCTTGGCAACGGCAAGTCTCAATGTAGCTGAAGATCGTCGATGGTGCAGACCAGCAAGGTCTGGGGAACTCACCCAGCGAGGGTAAGTCAGGGCAGGCCTGGAGCAACCAGGGGAGCCCTTTGGTTTCTTTAGAAAGTCTTCTGGGGACCCACGAGCCGGCTGGCAAGGGATCGCGAAGACACCTCGGGCGGAATCACTCAACAGGGGCCCACGGTCACTCGGGACGGTGTAGGCCTCTGATCTTCGGAGGGATTCCTGCTGGAGGTTGGGACCACACGTGGTCCAAAGCACAGGTTCGTAGAACGTTGCGAAGGGGTTGCACTCGACAATAGTGCACGGTACCCAGGGGTCGCGGTTCCTCGTCACTCGTGGGGTCCACTTGCCTCAGCTTCGCTGGGGACTCACGATGGCCTTGGAGAAGTCAGGAAATCCACTTCTTGGGCTGCAGGGACTTCGGACTCCGGCGGGAGCGGCGTAGTTGGCGACCGTCGTTATCGTTTTTGGTGCCTGCCAAGCAGGGGAGTCACTCCTTGACCCCAAGGGAGATTCTTCAGTCCTCTAATCGTGATGTAGAGCGTCGAAGGTCCAGGATTCAGTTTCAAAGTTTAGTCCAGGGATATCTAATCTTGCTGTGACAAGGGTTCCCCATTTTAACCAGTAAAACAGGGAGGGACTAACTCTATGACCCCACCTATGGGAGGGTCAAGGGAGGGGTGGCTACACCCACTTCCCTTTGTCCAGTTTCGCGCCAGAGCAGGGGCAGGTAGCCCCTGAGCTGGTTTGAACTGGCATTTGCACAGAGGAGCCTTTTGCTCCCCCAGTGCAGGACTTCAAAGCACTCTAAGAGTGCACCCACCCAGCCCCAATACACATTATCCTGTCTGGGGAGGTGGTCATACCTCCCTGCAACAGGAAACCTATTGTCCAGGCCTCCCCTGCCGGAGTTTCGTCCAGCAGCAGGAGGCCAGACTTGTGTCTGTGGCAGCAGCATCCATTTTGTGATGCCAGGGCTTCAGAAAGAAGTTACCGGGTAAGCCAGAGTTAACATGTCTTTCCCTCTAGAAGGGTGGAATGCTACCCCCGCCGCCAGGATTGGCGGGGGGTAGTATTCCAAGATGTTTGACACCAAACACGACATGTTTAGGTGCAGCCATTCCAAAGTTAGCATTTTACCGCGAGGATATAATGCGCTTAAGAGTATATGGTCAGACTGCACTACAAACAGCATCAGAGATGGTCTCCGAACGCTGCAGAGGGGCCCTGCTCATGCAGGGGCACCCTCTCACATAGGAACCATGCACTCTGCCTTTAGGATTGATAAGGCCTGCCTTAGGAGTGACTTATAGGTTTATATGTGTGTATGTATTTAGTGATATAGGTAACCTATATCACAGTAAGGGGTGCATGCACCACCTTAACCAGGCTGCAGTAGCAGACCTGTGGTGTCAGTTTGGATGGCCTTCCAGGGGTGGCATAATACATGCTGCAGCCCCTGGCAGGCCTCTGAGGTACCTATGCCCTTGGTACATAGTATACCATATACTAGGGACTTATAAGGGCACTCCAGATTCCAATCAGAGATGTGCCTAAGGCACATGGAAACCTTTTACAGAGAAAGCAGATAGACTGGGGCCCTGAATAGCAGGATCCCAGTCCAACTAAGTCATAAAGCAGCAAAACACCATAAAAAAGTGGGGGCAACCATATAGTCAGATTCCACCTTCCTACATAACCCCCCCCAAACGAAAGGAGATAAGGCTAACCTTGGCCAGTTGAGCCTATATTGACTAAGTGGCCATATAAGGAAGCACCTGCACTAGCATGGTTGCCCCCTATGTTATGGTCCACTAAGCAATCCCTCACCCTAAGGGTATGAGAGGGTCTCCACCATGGGGAATCACTACCTCTGGTGTGCTTAGGTAAAGTACAAGGCTGGTGAGGTGTCTGAGTAGGGAAGTGAGGCCCTAGGAATGTTGGCCTCAGCTTCCTCAGATCACTGGTCACCATGTATGCCTGTCTTTCCATGACTGAGTTGCACTTTGCTCTAAGGGTCAACCTTTGGCTGCCTACAGCTGGGGGTTGGGTCCCTTTGGATGGAACACTGGAGGGACATGGCAGGTTTGGAACCTTCTGGTCCCAGGTTTGCCCTTGCCTACCAGAGTCCTTCTGGGGGAGGTCCCTACATAAAGGTATGGGGGATCCCTCAGTGTGTAGAGGAATTTTCACCTGGCTAGGGCTACTAGACTGGGTGCCCCTAATCTGCTGATGGGGGCTTCCTCTGGACAGGGGGCCCTGGGGGTCCACTGACCTCCCTGACCTCTGCAGCCCTGGGCTGACTGAGGCAGGGTAGAGAGGGGCAGGTTACCTGCTCCAGACTGGGTACCACCTTGGAAGGGTCCTCTGCCATCAGGGGTGTGGCCAGGCCAGGCCTGACTACCTCTGTGGCAGTTCCTTCACTAGGGGTAGGGTCAGTTCCCTGAGGAGGCTGACCCTTACCTATTGTCTGGGGGAAGAAGACTTTTCTTCAACCCTTGTGCTCTCTTTTGGGGGAGAGTGGGCCATTCTTTCCGGCTCCATCTCTCCAAATTCTTGGGCTGGGGCTGTGGCCATCACAGCCCCACTAACCTTTACAGGGACGACCAACATCCTAAGATGGGTTTGGTGTTCAACTTCAGCCCAGGCTGAAATTTCCAAATCATTGCCCATCAGGCAATCTACAGGTAAGGTGGGGGACACTGCCACTCTCTTTGGGCCTGTGACCCCCTCCCAGCTGAGATTGACTATGGCCATGGGGTGATCTGTTCTGACACCATCAATGTTGGTCACCTGGTATTTAAACTCAGGTAAAAGCTGGTGAGGGGGACTAGTTTCCCTGCCACCATGGTGACACTAGCCCCTGTGTCCCTAAATGCCACAGCTTTCTGACCATTAATTATTGGCTCCAATCTGTACCTGCCCAATGCTATGGGACCCATGGTAAAGGTGGCAAATCCTATACCACCATCAGAGTCAGAGGAGTCTGTTGAGGGGTCCCTGTCTAAACTAGGGCCCACCTCTGTTCCTCTTGCAAAAGCACCTAACTTTTTGGGTGCACTACTCCCAACTGGAGGATTACTACTGGTAGTACCAGGAGGGGTGGTAGTAGTTGTGGGAGGAACATTTTCTTTATTGCCAATCCTGGGGCAACTGGGATCAGTTTTCCAGTGCCTAGGCTTTTTACAGACATGGCAATAGGGTTTCTTTTCAGGAGAGGAAGGAGTTTGGGACCCACCCCCAGAAGAGGAATTTTGGGGCCCTGTAGGGGACTTATCCTTAGATTTATCCCCACCTTTCTCTTGGGACTTAGTAGAATCTTTCTTCTGGTCACCACCCTGATTTCTAGTTTTTACTCTGGTTCTGACCCATTTGTCTGCCTTCTTTCCCAATTCTTGGGGAGAGGTCAGATCAGAGTCCACCAGATACTGGTGCAAAAGCTGGTTTTGACAATTATTAAGGATCTGCTCCCTCATAATCAAATTGTACAATCCTAAAAAGTCCTGCACTTTGTTGCCATGTATCCAACCTTCCAGAGCCTTTGTAGCACAATCTACAAAATCAACCCAGTCTTGAGTCTGAGCTTTTGGGTGTCTCTGAACTTCAACCTATACTGTTCAGTGGTTAGGCCAAACCCATCTATCAGAGCACTCTTCAAGACTGTGTAATTGTCAGCATCCTCTTCTCTTACAGTGAGGAGCTTGTCTCTACCTTTGTCTGCAAAGGAGAGCCACAAGATTGCTGCCCACTGCCTCTGGGGGACCTTCTGAACTTTACAGGCCCTCTCCAGTGCAGTTATCCATTTGTGGATGTCATCCCCACTCTGGTAGGGAGGGACAATCTTGTTTAGGTTTCTATGGTCATAAGACCTTTCCCTATCTCTAGGGATATTGCTGCCACCATGGGACTCTAGTCCCAACTTTCTTCTCTCTCTAAGGAGATCTAGGGATTCCCTATCTAAAGCCAATTGCTTTTTTCTGATTTCCAGCTGAGTTTCCTCATACTGGACCAGTCTCTTTCTTCTCTCATGAGAGGATTCCCTCCTGTGAGAAGAAACAGAGCTCCCTATTGAGGTGCCAGAGTGGTTAGACTCCTGAGAAGGAGACCTAGACTTTCTGAGCACACTCATAATCCTTCCTGGGGGACAAAGGTGTGGTTCTCTAGATCCTCATCTTCATCTTCCCCAGAAGGGATTGGGTTCTCCAGGTCAGGGTCATTGTCACCCTCCTGGTCAGTTTCAGAGGGGGCTGGGGGTAGTGGTACCCCTGGCCCCTTCCTCATCTGCTGGCCCACCCTCTGCTCCTACCCCTTCAGTCTCTGAGGACTTACTAAGATCATAAGCCACCAACAACTCCTGGAGGTGTTGGGTGGTGGGACTTTGGCCTGTCCTTAATTTCCTCACGTTACACAAAGCTCTCAATTCCAAGAATGGGAGTGTGTCATACTTGGAGGGTGGAAGCTCAATGGCTTCCTGCAAGGCATCTTTGGATCCTGCTTTTAAAGACATTACTAGTGTGGTGTGGTGTATGCACTACCTACTCTAGTGTGGCCTACTAAACTCTCTTGAGTTGTAGAAAGGGTTGTGCTATCCCTTAACACACAACTCTAAGTTCAGTAGAACTTACTGTTATTCTAAGCTTAAATTATATGTACCTTAGGTACCTTTAGTGGTTTTCAGTTGATCAATTCAATTGAGATTATCTGGTAAAACAATAGCAAGCTGGAATCCCACACGCTGCACACCAATGTGAGAAGTTGGCCTGGCATATGCTGTCCACTAATTATAGTGGGCACCTTGCACCAGTCCAAATCGACTCTTATGGTAGGTAGGTTAAAGACAACCTTATTGAAAGCTATCCTAGTGGTAGCTGTGGAGAGCAGCCTTCAGGCTAAGTCTTGAAGGAATGTAAAGCAGCTTGTTTTACCAGTCTATAATCTCTTGAGTGACCAAATGAAAGAGCACCACACCAGGTATATATTCAAAATATATGTATTTATTACTAAACACACCCCTCTAGTCTCTTTATGAGGCTAGAGTTCGAAGTACATAGGTTATAAGATCTTAAATCACAGTAATAGCACAAATACACGTTTGGGCCCTAGGGGCGTACCAAACCATATACCAATAAAGTGGTATGCGAACCACGACTGAACTAGACACTAGGCCTAGAGCCTCTAGAAGTGCATGGACCACAAGGAACCACCCAAGGTAGTGACACAGGGGACCCACGGGAGACGCTTGCAGTGTAAATACACAACCGCGATACGCCGTTAACTTCTATGGAGAAAGTCGGGATCGGGAAAATAGAGGAAAGGGACACTTTAAAGAGGACTAGGACAAAACCCTTTGAGATCTAGGACTTTGAAGAGTCTCTACCCACGGGAGCACCGGAGTACTCGTGTTACCTCACCCAGGGAAGCCGGGTGCATAGGTGCCTTTCGGGGTCGGGTTTCGTCGTCGTTTCGAATGGCGATCTGCTGCAAAGTGCTGCTGGCGGCCAAGAGAAAAGTGTCCGGGTGGATCCAAGAGTGGATCGGAGTTCTGGTGAACCTGAAAGCAGAGGGGACAGAGTCTGGGTCACTAGCCAGTGACCAGGAAGGCGATGGACAGATGCCCACCGATGTCGAGTGCTTCAGGTGCGTTGACGGTCGTCTCGTTTCTGCAGCCACGAGGTCCAGGAGGCGTTGTCGGCAACCAGGAGCAGGATTCGGGCTGGTACACAATGTCTGTCGAGTGCTGCGGTGTCGGCGACCGGATTGGACCCAACAAGCCTTGGCAACGGCAAGTCTCAATGTAGCTGAAGATCGTCGATGGTGCAGACCAGCAAGGTCTGGGGAACTCACCCAGCGAGGGTAAGTCAGGGCAGGCCTGGAGCAACCAGGGGAGCCCTTTGGTTTCTTTAGAAAGTTTTCTGGGGACCCACGAGCCGGCTGGCAAGGGATCGCGAAGACACCTCGGGCGGAATCACTCAACAGGGGCCCACGGTCACTCGGGACGGTGTAGGCCTCTGATCTTCGGAGGGATTCCTGCTGGAGGTTGGGACCACACGTGGTCCAAAGCACAGGTTCGTAGAACGTTGTGAAGGGGTTGCACTCGACAATAGTGCACGGTACCCAGGGGTCGCGGTTCCTCGTCACTCGTGAGGTCCACTTGCCTCAGCTTCGCTGGGGACTCACGATGGCCTTGGAGAAGTCAGGAAATCCACTTCTTGGGCTGCAGGGACTTCGGACTCCGGCGGGAGCGGCGTAGTTTGCGACCGTCGTTATCGTTTTTGGTGCCTGCCAAGCAGGGGAGTCACTCCTTGACCCCAAGGGAGATTCTTCAGTCCTCTAATCGTGATGTAGAGCGTCGAAGGTCCAGGATTCAGTTTCAAAGTTTAGTCCAGGGATATCTAATCTTGCTGTGACAAGGGTTCCCCATTTTAACCAGTAAAACAGGGAGGGACTAACTCTATGACCCCACCTATGGGAGGGTCAAGGGAGGGGGTGGCTACACCCACTTCCCTTTGTCCAGTTTCGCGCCAGAGCAGGGGCAGGTAGCCCCTGAGCTGGTTTGAACTGGCATATGCACAGAGGAGCCTTTTGCTCCCCCAGTGCAGGACTTCAAAGCACTCTAAGAGTGCACCCACCCAGCCCCAATACACATTATCCTGTCTGGGGAGGTGGTCACACCTCCCTGCAACAGGAAACCTATTGTCCAGGCCTCCCCTGCCGGAGTTTCGTCCAGCAGCAGGAGGCCAGACTTGTGTCTGTGGCAGCAGCATCCATTTTGTGATGCCAGGGCTTCAGAAAGAAGTTACCGGGTAAGCCAGAGTTAACATGTCTTTCCCTCTAGAAGGGTGGAATGCTACCCCCGCTGCCAGGATTGGCGGGGGGTAGTATTCCAAGATGTTTGACACCAAACACGACATGTTTAGGTGCAGCCATTCCAAAGTTAGCATTTTACCGCGAGGATATAATGCGCTTAAGAGTATATGGTCAGGCTGCACTACAAACAGCATCAGAGATGGTCTCCGAACGCTGCAGAGGGGCCCTGCTCATGCAGGGGCACCCTCTCACATAGGAACCATGCACTCTGCCTTTAGGATTGATAAGGCCTGCCTTAGGAGTGACTTATAGGTTTATATGTGTGTATGTATTTAGTGATATAGGTAACCTATATCACAGTAAGGGGTGCATGCACCACCTTAACCAGGCTGCAGTAGCAGACCTGTGGTGTCAGTTTGGATGGCCTTCCAGGGGTGGCATAATACATGCTGCAGCCCCTGGCAGGCCTCTGAGGTACCTATGCCCTTGGTACATAGTATACCATATACTAGGGACTTATAAGGGCACTCCAGATTCCAATCAGAGATGTGCCTAAGGCACATGGAAACCTTTTTACAGAGAAAGCAGATAGACTGGGGCCCTGAATAGCAGGATCCCAGTCCAACTAAGTCATAAACCAGCAAAACACCATAAAAAAAGTGGGGGCAACCATATAGTCAGATTCCACCTTCCTACAGGAAGGGTATGCCCAGACGTGGGTCCCGTGCTCACTACGCCACTGGAGTCAAGCTATCCTGGCTGATAGCCTGAAACCGGTCCTAGGATGCTTGATTCCGGTCCAGAGAAGATATGGCTTGGCGGTTCGGTCTGGACTGTTCCCATGAGGCACAGGGTCAAGACTGATTTGCATATGGCTATGTCTGAACTGGGGTGGCGTGGTGAAGCAAAATAACGATGGATTAAACCCAGATCTGTGACTGGGGGTGAATGTTTGCCAATGTGCAGCATTCCGTCCATCATCTTGTGTGTTTTGCATTTCGCCCTAAGTGGGAAGGGTATGCCCAGACGTGGGTCCCGTGCTCACTACGCCACTGGAGTCAAGCTATCCTGGCTGATGAAGGCTGATAGCCTGAAACCGGTCCTAGGATGCTTGATTCCGGTCCAGAGAAGATATGGCTTGGCGGTTCGGTCTGGACTGTTCCCATGAGCCACAGGGTCAAGACTGATTTGCATATGGCTATGTCTGAACTGGGGTGGCGTGGTGAAGCAAAATAACGATGGATTAAACCCAGATCTGTGACTGGGGTGAATGTTTGCCAATGTGCAGCATTCCGTCCATCATCTTGTGTGTTTTGCATTTCGCCCTTAGTGGGAAGGGTATGCCCAGACGTGGGTCCGGTGCTCACTACGCCACTGGAGTCAAGCTATCCTGGCTGATGAAGGCTGATAGCCTGAAACCGGTCCTAGGATGCTTGATTCCGGTCCAGAGAAGATATGGCTTGGCGGTTCGGTCTGGACTGTTCCCATGAGGCACAGGGTCAAGACTGATTTGCATATGGCTATGTCTGAACTGGGGTGGCGTGGTGAAGCAAAATAACGATGGATTAAACCCAGATCTGTGACTGGGGGTGAATGTTTGCCAATGTGCAGCATTCCGTCCATCATCTTGTGTGTTTTGCATTTCGCCCTAAGTGGGAAGGGTATGCCCAGACGTGGGTACCGTGCTCACTACGCCACTGGAGTCAAGCTATCCTGGCTGATGAAGGCTGATAGCCTGAAACTGGTCCTAGGATGCTTGATTCCGGTCCAGAGAAGATATGGCTTGGCGGTTCGGTCTGGACTGTTCCCATGAGGCACAGGGTCAAGACTGATTTGCATATGGCTATGTCTGAACTGGGGTGGCGTGGTGAAGCAAAATAACGATGGATTAAACCCAGATCTGTGACTGGGGGTGAATGTTTGCCAATGTGCAGCATTCCGTCCATCATCTTGTTTGTTTTGCATTTCGCCCTAAGTGGGAAGGGTATGCCCAGACGTGGGTCCCGTGCTCACTACGCCACTGGAGTCAAGCTATCCTGGCTGATGAAGGCTGATAGCCTGAAACCGGTCCTAGGATGCTTGATTCCGGTCCAGAGAAGATATGGCTTGGCGGTTCGGTCTGGACTGTTCCCATGAGGCACAGGGTCAAGACTGATTTGCATATGGCTATGTCTGAACTGGGGTGGCGTGGTGAAGCAAAATAACGATGGATTGAACCCAGATCTGTGACTGGGGGTGAATGTTTGCCAATGTGCAGCATTCCGTCCATCATCTTGTGTGTTTTGCATTTCGCCCTAAGTGGGAAGGGTATGCCCAGACGTGGGTCCCGTGCTCACTACGCCACTGGAGTCAAGCTATCCTGGCTGATGAAGGCTGATATCCTGAAACCGGTCCTAGGATGCTTGATTCCGGTCCAGAGAAGATATGGCTTGGCGGTTCGGTCTGGACTGTTCCCATGAGGCACAGGGTCAAGACTGATTTGCATATGGCTATGTCTGAACTGGGGTGGCATGGTGAAGCAAAATAACGATGGATTAAACCCAGATCTGTGACTGGGGGTGAATGTTTGCCAATGTGCAGCATTCCGTCCATCATCTTGTGTGTTTTGCATTTCGCCCTAAGTGGGAAGGGTATGCCCAGACGTGGGTCCCGTGCTCACTACGCCACTGGAGTCAAGCTATCCTGGCTGATGAAGGCTGATAGCCTGAAACCGGTCCTAGGATGCTTGATTCCGGTCCAGAGAAGATATGGCTTGGCGGTTCGGTCTGGACTGTTCCCATGAGGCACAGGGTCAAGACTGATTTGCATATGGCTATGTCTGAACTGGGGTGGCGTGGTGAAGCAAAATAACGATGGATTAAACCCAGATCTGTGACTGGGGGTGAATGTTTGCCAATGTGCAGCATTCCGTCCATCATCTTGTGTGTTTTGCATTTCGCCCTAAGTGGGAAGGGTATGCCCAGACGTGGGTCCCGTGCTCACTACGCCACTGGATTCAAGCTATCCTGGCTGATGAAGGCTGATAGCCTGAAACCGGTCCTAGGATGCTTGATTCCGGTCCAGAGAAGATATGGCTTGGCGGTTCGGTCTGGACTGTTCCCATGAGGCACAGGGTCAAGACTGATTTGCATATGGCTATGTCTGAACTGGGATGGCGTGGTGAAGCAAAATAACGATGGATTAAACCCAGATCTGTGACTGGGGGTGAATGTTTGCCAATGTGCAGCATTCCGTCCATCATCTTGTGTGTTTTGCATTTCGCCCTAAGTGGGAAGGGTATGCCCAGACGTGGGTCCCGTGCTCACTACGCCACTGGAGTCAAGCTATCCTGGCTGATGAAGGCTGATAGCCTGAAACCGGTCCTAGGATGCTTGATTCCGGTCCAGAGAAGATATGGCTTGGCGGTTCGGTCTGGACTGTTCCCATGAGGCACAGGGTCAAGACTGATTTGCATATGGCTATGTCTGAACTGGGGTGGCGTGGTGAAGCAAAATAACGATGGATTAAACCCAGATCTGTGACTGGGGGTGAATGTTTGCCAATGTGCAGCATTCCGTCCATCATCTTGTGTGTTTTGCATTTCGCCCTAAGTGGGAAGGGTATGCCCAGACGTGGGTCCCGTGCTCACTACGCCACTGGAGTCAAGCTATCCTGGCTGATGAAGGCTGATAGCCTGAAACCGGTCCTAGGATGCTTGATTCCGGTCCAGAGAAGATATGGCTTGGCGGTTCGGTCTGGACTGTTCCCATGAGGCACAGGGTCAAGACTGATTTGCATATGGCTATGTCTGAACTGGGGTGGCGTGGTGAAGCAAAATAACGATGGATTAAACCCAGATCTGTGACTGGGGGTGAATGTTTGCCAATGTGCAGCATTCCGTCCATCATCTTGTGTGTTTTGCATTTCGCCCTAAGTGGGAAGGGTATGCCCAGACGTGGGTCCCGTGCTCACTACGCCACTGGAGTCAAGCTATCCTGGCTGATGAAGGCTGATAGCCTGAAACCGGTCCTAGGATGCTTGATTCCGGTCCAGAGAAGATATGGCTTGGCGGTTCGGTCTGGACTGTTCCCATGAGGCACAGGGTCAAGACTGATTTGCATATGGCTATGTCTGAACTGGGGTGGCGTGGTGAAGCAAAATAACGATGGATTAAACCCAGATCTGTGACTGGGGGTGAATGTTTGCCAATGTGCAGCATTCCGTCCATCATCTTGTGTGTTTTGCATTTCGCCCTAAGTGGGAAGGGTATGCCCAGACGTGGGTCCCGTGCTCACTACGCCACTGGAGTCAAGCTATCCTGGCTGATGAAGGCTGATAGCCTGAAACCGGTCCTAGGATGCTTGATTCCGGTCCAGAGAAGATATGGCTTGGCGGTTCGGTCTGGACTGTTCCCATGAGGCACAGGGTCAAGACTGATTTGCATATGGCTATGTCTGAAATGGGGTGGCGTGGTGAAGCAAAATAACGATGGATTAAACCCAGATCTGTGACTGGGGGTGAATGTTTGCCAATGTGCAGCATTCCGTCCATCATCTTGTGTGTTTTGCATTTCGCCCTAAGTGGGAAGGGTATGCCCAGACGTGGGTCCCGTGCTCACTACGCCACTGGAGTCAAGCTATCCTGGCTGATGAAGGCTGATAGCCTGAAACCGGTCCTAGGATGCTTGATTCCGGTCCAGAGAAGATATGGCTTGGCGGTTCGGTCTGGACTGTTCCCATGAGGCACAGGGTCAAGACTGATTTGCATATGGCTATGTCTGAACTGGGGTGGCGTGGTGAAGCAAAATAACGATGGATTAAACCCAGATCTGTGACTGGGGGTGAATGTTTGCCAATGTGCAGCATTCCGTCCATCATCTTGTGTGTTTTGCATTTCGCCCTAAGTGGGAAGGGTATGCCCAGACGTGGGTCCCGTGCTCACTACGCCACTGGAGTCAAGCTATCCTGGCTGATGAAGGCTGATAGCCTGAAACCGGTCCTAGGATGCTTGATTCCGGTCCAGAGAAGATATGGCTTGGCGGTTCGGTCTGGACTGTTCACATGAGGCACAGGGTCAAGACTGATTTGCATATGGCTATGTCTGAACTGGGGTGGCGTGGTGAAGCAAAATAACGATGGATTAAACCCAGATCTGTGACTGGGGGTGAATGTTTGCCAATGTGCAGCATTCCGTCCATCATCTTGTGTGTTTTGCATTTCGCCCTAAGTGGGAAGGGTATGCCCAGACGTGGGTCCCGTGCTCACTACGCCACTGGAGTCAAGCTATCCTGGCTGATGAAGGCTGATAGCCTGAAACCGGTCCTAGGATGCTTGATTCCGGTCCAGAGAAGATATGGCTTGGCGGTTCGGTCTGGACTGTTCCCATGAGGCACAGGGTCAAGACTGATTTGCATATGGCTATGTCTGAACTGGGGTGGCGTGGTGAAGCAAAATAACGATGGATTAAACCCAGATCTGTGACTGGGGGTGAATGTTTGCCAATGTGCAGCATTCCGTCCATCATCTTGTGTGTTTTGCATTTCGCCCTAAGTGGGAAGGGTATGCCCAGACGTGGGTCCCGTGCTCACTACGCCACTGGAGTCAAGCTATCCTGGCTGATGAAGGCTGATAGCCTGAAACCGGTCCTAGGATGCTTGATTCCGGTCCAGAGAAGATATGGCTTGGCTGTTCGGTCTGGACTGTTCCCATGAGGCACAGGGTCAAGACTGATTTGCATATGGCTATGTCTGAACTGGGGTGGCGTGGTGAAGCAAAATAACGATGGATTAAACCCAGATCTGTGACTGGGGGTGAATGTTTGCCAATGTGCAGCATTCCGTCCATCATCTTGTGTGTTTTGCATTTCGCCCTAAGTGGGAAGGGTATGCCCAGACGTGGGTCCCGTGCTCACTACGCCACTGGAGTCAAGCTATCCTGGCTGATGAAGGCTGATAGCCTGAAACCGGTCCTAGGATGCTTGATTCCGGTCCAGAGAAGATATGGCTTGGCGGTTCGGTCTGGACTGTTCCCATGAGGCACAGGGTCAAGACTGATTTGCATATGGCTATGTCTTAACTGGGGTGGCGTGGTGAAGCAAAATAACGATGGATTAAACCCAGGTCTGTGACTGGGGGTGAATGTTTGCCAATGTGCAGCATTCCGTCCATCATCTTGTGTGTTTTGCATTTCACACCAACAAGCCAGGCATGCTGGTTCGGCATCTGTGACATCATCCTCGGGATGCGGCTACTCCTCATCACGTAGGCATCGTGTGCAGAACCGGGGAAACGGGCACACACATGTGAGATGGTCATATCTGCAAGACATACCACCAGAGCATTGATTGAATGGTAATGTTTACGGTTGCGGTATGCCTGCTCATGTGCCTGTGGTGGTATCAAAGACACATGTGTCCCATCAATGGAGCCAATTACATGTGGCATCCTCCCCAAGGCATAGAAGTCACTCTTGACGTCAGTGAGTCGTTGACGTGTTGGGAAATAAATGTACTGGTTGAGGTATCTCAACATTGCCCCCAAAACATCGCGTAGCACACGGCTGAACATAGTCTGTGACATCCCACCAGTAGTTGCCACAGTGTGTCGAAAGGTACCGGTGGCAAAGAAGTGTAGGGCTGCCATCACCTTCACCTTGGGGGTCAGCGCTGTAGGATACGGCTGGCCAGGCTGCAAATGTGGGGCCAACCGCACTGCCAAATCCTCAATCAGCTGCCTGGTGAAGCGGTACCGTCGGATGCTGTCACGTTCCACCATCGTTGCCAGGTCTGGGAATGGTCGATGGACAGCAGGAGCCCTGCAGTGCATAGGTGAAGAAAGCAAGATTGTCAGTCACCCCACCAATGTGCCGTTCACCATACTCAATTTCACATGACACATCATCAACATACACAAGTACTTGATGTGTGTGTCGTCCCGTTTGGACATATATGGCACCTACATGGACATCATCTAACATCTCTCTGTTCAACAAGTGTTGACAACTGGTTCCAGGGTGTGCTATGGGACACCATTAGGCTGTGTCACAGTACACATTAACTGCTCTCACGTTCCACACACATACCACAGTGACATGTCTGGACAGATGCTCCACAGGCCTCACAGCTCATTGACAGGTAGATTCCCAGGAGCCTGTCTTGCCACATGGACACTGGCATGACATGGCGTATCATGTACACGTCAGAAAAACAAACATGACACCCACAGGTGGTGGCCCCTGTAGCCTCTGTAGGACAGACATGGACGTCTGTGACACACACACACACACCATCAAAGTTCAAGCACAAACCACGTGGATGTGGAGACTGTCTCCCATTGTGCACATGGAGTCAGAGACATGTGATACACAACATGCACACAGACTGTGGAGGGACATCACTGTTGTTGGAATGGGCCACCCTGTGACGTACATGCCTTCCCACATGTGAGCCTGGGGGTATGTGACATGTCATACACATACACAACCTGGAAATGTGACCATGACACATGCTCAGAAATGAAAAGTTGCACACCACAGTGGTCATGTGCACAACACACAAAGGACCCTGTCCCCATTAACACGTGCACAGCCTGGGTGTGTCTGCCCCCAAGTGCCACCCCAAAATCCACATGTTCACCCCCATACACAGATAAGGTTATGCTGCCACACATGCCTCATAGACAGTGTGGACTGGGTGTGGTGTTGTAGGTGTGCCCCTGAGTCCCTGGAAAGTAAATGTGGCTGGCATAGGTTCACCAGTGACCAGCATGGTGACATAGGCGTGTGACCTGTCCTGGTACGCGTTGTAGAGCAATGGACCGATCGGTGTGCCCGCACGGACCATTGCATTGAATGTGAGCGGGTACGCGTTGTATGCCTGGTACGCGTTGCACAGCAATGGTCCGATCGCTGTGCCCGGCCGGCCCATTGCATTGAATGTGAGCGGGTACGCGTTGTACAGCAATGGACCGATCGGTGTGCCCGGCCGGCCCATTGCATTGAATGTGAGCGGGTACGCGTTGTATGCCTGGTACGCGTTGCACAGCAATGGACCGATAGGTGTGCCCGGCCGGCCCATTGCATTGAATGTGAGCGGGTACGCGTTGTATGCCTAGTACGCGTTGCACAGCAATGGACCGATCGGTGTGCCCGGCCGGCCCATTGCATTGAATGTGAGCGGGTACGCATTGTACAGCAATGGTCCGATCGGTGTGCCCGCACGGACCATTGCATTGAATGTGAGCGGGTACGCATTGTATGCCTGGTACGCATTGCACAGCAATGGTCCGATCGGTTTGCCCGGCCGGCCCATTGCATTGAATGTGAGCGGGTACGCGTTGTATGCCTGGTACACGTTGCACAGCAATGGTCCGATCGGTGTGCCCGGCCGGCCCATTGAATTGAATGTGAGCGGGTACGTGTTGTACAGCAATGGTCCGATCGGTGTGCCCGCACGGACCATTGCATTGAATGTGAGCGGGTACGCGTTGTACAGCAATGGTCCGATCGGTGTGCCCGCACGGACCATTGCATTGAATGTGAGCGGGTACGCGTTGTACAGCAATGGACCGATCGGTGTGCCCGGCCGGCCCATTGCATTGAATGTGAGCGGGTATGCGTTGTACAGCAATGGTCCGATCGGTGTGCCCGCACGGACTATTGCATTGAATGTGAGCGGGTACGCGTTGTACAGCAATGGTCCGATCGGTGTGCCCGCACGGGCCATTGCATTGAATGTGAGCGGGTACGCATTGTACAGCAATGGACCGATCGGTGTGCCCGGCCGGCCCATTGCATTGAATGTGAGCGGGTACGCGTTGTATGCCTGGTACGCGTTGTAGAACAATGGACCGATCGGTGTGCCCGCACGGACCATTGCATTGAATGTGAGCGGGTACGCGTTGTATCGTGGGTACGCGTTGTACAGCAATGGTCCGATCGGTGCGCACGCATTGGCTGGGGCCTGGCATGGCAACGGACGCGTTTTTGAAGCTTCAACGAGTCTGATGCAGTGAATTCAGTTGGCCAGCCACAACAATATTGCAAATTCATGGGTGTCATGAAGTTGAAATTTTTGAAGGATGCTGTGGGCGTGTCTTGGTGCTGCAATTCCATGGATTGGTCAGATTCATAAGATGCATACGACTTGGACCTATCACTTTGGACACATGGCACAGTATCTGCCTCTGCAGCACACATATAATGCTGGCTGTTCCCCTGAGGGCTCACTTGCCTGCACTACATGCTCCAGGACGACATCTGCCACTACACTGCTGCTGTCTCTGCATCCTCTGGCTACTGCAATGGCACTTACTGTGGAGAGAGCCCCAGCCTTCACCCATGAGGAGAACCAGGCCCTGCTGGACAACCTCCTTCCACAGTACAGCAAGCTGTATGGGACACCAGGGGAGCAGGTGAGTGTGCTGTCCACTGCCTTACTAATTGTGCATGTTGTCTGACTAGCAGGATTTACAGTGTGCACACCACTGGCTAGCATGCTCACTGAGTAGTACTCACCCCCAAAGTGTGTAGTCACATGCACTGAACAGGTACAGTGGAGTAACAGTGCATTCAAACAAGGTTCACTTCCCATGCAATGATACCATGTAGTAACTGCTGGCAAACTGTCCATAGCCCTCGTTGCACTGCCTGTGTACATCATATGCCCCTGTGATTGAGACATGTATTTCCAGCTGTGTGATGCACGGATATGTTGCATGTGTAGTAATGGCCTTTTCACTTTGTCATCCTCACAGGTTGATGCCCATCAGAAGCAGGATATCTGGCTGGCCATCGTCCGGGCAGTCAGATCCGTGGGGGTCTACAAGCGCCGGATCCGCAACTGCCAGAAGAGGTGGCAGGACATTCGGGGCTGGACCCGGAGGATTGCAAGGGTCCAGCTGAAGCTGTCACCTCCTCGCAGGAGGGGGACACCGGACCCTGACCCCCACATGCTCCAGATCCTGCCGGTGGTCTTCCCGGAGCTGGATGGGCAGCTGAAGGGCAGACAGCAGCAAGGAGGGGGTGAGTCAAAGACTGCACTGTGAACTCTGTCTGACATTCTATGTGCCCTCCTGTGGCGTGGTTAAACTTCCCCAGTACATCAGTCTTGTTGTCCAGTACCCATGTCCCTCTATTGTGACATGGCCACTACCCATCTGATAGGCCGGTGTGCTCCTTACGCTCAGGATAATTGTGTCACTCGGGTACAGGGTCCTTGCATTTTGCTTTGCTCAAGGTGGGTGACAGCTTTTGTTCCCGTGATATTGTGTTAGCCTTCATGGGTGGGTCAATTGCTCACACAATGCCTGAGTCGTGCAATGTAGTCTGGGTGTAACTTTGATATGTGATCCACTTGCAGATCAGAATCACCACATGTCCCTGGGGTATTTGCCACACCCCCATGCTGCGGGTGGGTAAAATGTTTGGGCCTCAGGAGTATGTATGTCAAGTGTGTCACACATGCCTAGCCACCTGCCTACTGACCAGGGCTCATCCATCTTGCAGGTGGAGCCGGACAGTCATGCCTACTCCAGGGCATACAATACACTCTGTACTCCCACTCCCGTGTATCAGCTGACATGCTGTGCTCAGTGAATGTTCCCTCAGGTGTCTGCCTCTGTGTCGTTGTGCTGTGACTACGTTGTCGGGACTCCTGTGATGTTTATCGGTTAGGGGTCAGCATGCCATCTGCTATTGGACCATGTGAGACAAGACTTCTGTGACTTATAGGTGTTTGATCACATGACTGTGCAGACAGGTGTATGCCACTGTGACTTTCAGGCAGCTGTTTTTCATTCTCAGCACACTGTGAGGTGCTCATGTTCAGAGAGTTGTGTTTCATGTCCCCCATATGTCCAATTGGTATGACGTGGACAAATAGTAGTTCAGATGATGTGGTTTTTGGGGGATGGACATGTGCACTTGTCAGTTACATTACTTGCCTTCCCCATGTCCTAGGATTGTGACACAGTGCAGACTGTTGTTGGCTGGCTGCCATGGCCATGTGACTGGAGACAGTGATGTATGACTTTGCAGGCATGCATGTGTCATGGCATTAAACTTCCTAAGAGTGATCCTGCAGGGGAGTGACATGTGCAACATGCACCCCATTGTGGCATTGACTATCCGGACATGGGTGCTTCATGGGGTCTGGTGCTGGTATGCATCACATGCATTTCTATTTAGACTCTGGCCGTCCATTTATACAGACACCTGCACTGACTCAGTGGCAAGAGATGTGACGTGGGCATGTTCACATACTTCACCGTGTTCTCAGCAATGTCCAACTACTGTGTAGGTGGTGCATGTGTCCACACTGGGGTCTTACCATCAGACAGGCACCAGACAGATGGGTGCAAGGGCAGGAGGGGTGTATGTTCCATGGTTGACCATCAGACTGACAATTGGCTTCTCCTAATCTGTGTGATGACTTTTGGCAATGTTCTACTAGAGATGCCAGGGCTTGCTCTGTGATGTGCTGTACTTACTGTGGTGTGTGCGGTCAGTGCAGGTGACTGATGTTTGTCTGTTTCCCTAATTGTTTGCAGATACATCCACAGCCACAGGAGGGGACAGCTCCACGGACCAGGAGGAGCAGCGGAGCCAGACTGGGTCAGCGTCCGATGAGTGGTCAGAGGGACCCAGTGGCACGGAGGGCGAGGGGAGCCACACGAGGAGTCCTCAGCACCATCCACCTCAGCTGGGGACCACAGCAGCTCGGAGGATGACTCCCTTGTGGATGCGGGTGTCAGCAGCCACAACACCCCAGCTAGTCTGTCTGACCCCGCCACCACCACCACCACCACCGCCCTCCCATTGGCTCCCATTCCTGAGGTCCGTGGAGGCTCCCGTGCTTGGGAGCGTGTCTCCTTCAAGCCAGGCACCGCACCCCCTGCCCCTGTGTCCCCTGCTGCCCTGAGTGAGGAGTCTGTGTACCTCCTTCGGCAGCTCCATGTAGGGCAGACAGCAATGCTGACTGTCCTCCATGCACACACCACTCTGTTGACACAGCTGGTGTCGTTCATGGAGGGCATCTCAACGGGTATGTCTGCCCTACAGAGGAGCAATAGGTCCATGGACTCCTCCCTGACGGCAGCAGTGTCCCTCCTCCAACAGTCCCTCACCCCTCCCACCTCTGCCCCATCCACACTTCCTACCACCCTACCTGTCCAAAGCACATGCACACCTGCACAATCACCCAAACACCCAGACACGAGCAGCACACACACACCCAAAACCAAGGCAAGACGTGCACACAAGCATCCTCAGGGGACTGATTCCACGCACACAGGGGATGGGGAACTGACACACACACAGGCAACCACAGTCACTCCGCAATCCTCAAGATCCTCTCCATCCAAGACCCCTTCCCTTGCCTCACCTGCAACCTCACATACACAGCAGCTCTTCCTCTCTGACCTCGGCCTCTTCCCTCCAATCCCGCTGATCCAGCATACCGGGGGAAGAGGAAGTCCACACACAGAGAGGGGAGTGCCCCTCGCCCCGGACACCCTCCCCCAGGCGCAGGCAGAGTGAGCCCCCCAAGTCCCCCGGACCCAGAAGAGCAAGACCCCGCCACCGCCCTGCAAGTCACCCACCCAGTCTCTCACCTCCATCCCCCAGGCCACCACTCCACAGGTTCCACCGCCACACCCTGCCCCAGGTTCCCCCACACACCGATACCGCATCCCCAAACTGCTCAGGCCCTCCCCCCTGCCACTTGCTCTTCCACCCCCAAACCAGACGCTCTGCCTGTATGTGCCACTGGTGTGGAGACCGTGTCCCCCCTCTGTCCTGCCCAGCTCTTCTGCCCCCCCTTCCACTCCCTTGGAGTCATGCACTGCGGCGGAGTCCACAACAACCCCGTCTGACTCGGGCACTGCATTGGGGACCCAGTCCACTCCATTTGACCAGCCCACTGCAGTGGTTGCAGCACCAACACCATCGGACTTGAGCCCTGCGGTGGTGCCGGCCCCCTGAGTCAGACACCTCCACTGCAGTTGCCGGTGACACTCCTGCACCCACCTCACCTTCCCTGCCTCCTTCTGGCATCCCCTGATCCTGTCCCTGCGGTGCCTGGCCTGCCCCTCGTATGCCCCTCCAAGGGGGATGTCCCCTGTCGGTACCTGTGCAGGCAAGCAATTGGTGACAAGTTGTCACACATCACCCTGTTGGGACTGTGTATTTGGACTGGACATTGGCAGTAGTTAATTTTGGACTTTTGATTTCAGTTGCACACTTGCTGAATAAAGCCTCTTTTTGTTTACTTGTGGTTAATCTTTGGTGGTACATGATGTAGATGTGTAGAATCATGCATTTGCTGTTGTAATTGTGTTCAGATCAGGTAAATGAAGTTTTGCTGTGATGGGCTCCATGTGATCCATGGGATATGTGTCCTAATCTAGTCTGGATCTATAGCATCCCTTGCTGCAGTCTGAGGGTGTAATGTTCAGCATTTGACACAGGGATGTACGTTTAGCATTTGTAGATTACCATCTTTGTCCTACACTGTTGCACATCTGTTGGGCTTACCACTGTCCAATGTTCCTAGTACCCTGACTGTGTGCCTGTCTCCACTGGACATGCAGTTTTGCACATCAATTTTGGAGGACTCATCTGTGTATACAGTACAACTGGATTGCCACGTGTTTTGGGTGTATGCAGATGACTGACGTGACACTCCCGTACCCAGGCTGATGTGAGCAGAGGCTTCTGTGTGTTGTAGTTGTTGACTCACTGACGGAGTGTCCTTCTAATATGTTTGAGTCGTGCACAGACAAGGTTTGGCACAGTGGACCTTCCACAGGAGTGGAGTGCCCTCATGGCTGTGTGTAATCTGGTGACATTGCGTGTGCCCGTGTTGTGTGTTGTGTGAGCATGTCTGTGCATGTTCCCTTCCCTTTTCATACACAGGCTGTGTCCCTAGGGATGTTCCTGTTTGTGATGCTTGCAGAGTTGGTATGTGTTCATCCAGCATCTTGGACCTGGTTTCTCCGGGATGTGGGTGCATGGCAAACTAATGTTCATCAGGTTGTCATCCCAGGTTGTCTTTGTTGTCAGGGCTGGGGATGTGGGCAAACGCTGATGGGACACATTCAGGATTCCCCTTGGCACTTGTTGTTTACACAAGTAATGTGATTTTGAGTTTGTGGTAGCTTTCAGTGATTGTGACGCGTTGTGTGTGTGACTGCTGCCACTCCTCAGGGTCAGAGCTGCAATGTTGGAAGTTGTGTACGTGTGTTCTTTGTGTCTCACCTTGGCTTCTTCGTTGGTGTGTGACTATGGCCAGGATCCCATTGTTTGTGGTGGATTTCACATCATGCGCATGTACGGCGTACTGTGCTATGTGTCATACATAGACGAGTCATGTTGAGTGGGCATGTGTGATGGGTTTCTGCACCTTAGTTCCCCCCACCACCCCAGGGATTGTCATGGGTGCATGTGCAATGTCACCAATCCATGTGAGCTTCACTGCTGCACATTGGTGGAGATCAGGGTGTGTGGTGTTGAGTGTGCAAATGTGAGTTGTTGCACGGCTAGACCACTACCTCCATATTGGCCTTGGCTGGCAGGCCCTGCTGATTGATTGGAGCTTGTGTAGGTGTGATGGTAGTTTGTAGCTGAGGACACATGGCTGTGGTTCACAGTGTGATCAACATCTACCTTTGTCATCACAGTGGATTTGTCATGCAGGCTAGTGTCTGCACAATGTGGGGTCCCTGGGGGTAGTGCTGTGGTGGGTGTGTCTCTTGCTGTGTTAGTTGCTGTTCCTACAAGCTTGTGTGACATGTGTAATTTGGGCTCCCTCTCATCTAACAATGCCAGATTGCCCACATAGGGGAATCCAATCCATGAGTTACTTGTGTGTGGCACTGTATACACATCTGTGTAATTGGGATTCAGGCCTCCTCATGTGTTGTGTGGTTGCCTGGGGACACTGGCACACACCCCCATCACCTGTTGTGTTTGATATGCAGTGTGAGTCTGCCTGTTTGTGTTAGTGCATTTGCATCACTGCATTGGCATTTCTGTAGTGTGCCATTGGCTGTATGTTGTTTGGTGATTTTCCCCTGCTCTCCCTGGGACTCCTGGGTCATCAGTCAGCACAATGATCATGGTTTGTATGTCCCATTGCTGCCATGGTATGGTATTTGTTCACCTGACATCGACAGTCTCCACAGGTTATATACATTTGTGTGTCCATAGGTGCAGATATGTGGGTCAGCATCATGATGGTCACTTCTGTCATTGTGTAATTGGCTGATTGTTGGCAATGTGGTCCCCCATGTGTGATGTTTGTATGCACATGGCCAAAACGATGTTTCTGTGTCACTGCACTGTTAGCCTCGCCCAATCTATGTTGCAATGGGACACAAGCACTACTATGCCACAGATGTTTTAGTTGTTGTGTGACCAGGATTCATCCATACAGTTTGTCTTTGGCAGCTTTTACCATGCCTACACTTACCTTATGATCACCGTGGTGATGGTGCTTTGGGCCCCATTGCCACACTGATCAAAAGGTGCATCAGCCTTGGACCCCACACTTCCCTTTTGGTGACTGTGGTGATGGGGCTTTGGGCCCCATTGCCACACTGATCAAAATGTGCATCAGCCTTGGACCCCACACTTCCCTTTTGGTGACTGTGGTGATGGGGCTTTGGGCCCCATTGCCACACTGATCAAAATGTGCATCAGCCATGGACCCCACACTTACCTTTTGGTGACTGTGGTGATGGTGCTTTAGGCCCCATTGCCACACTGATCAAAAGGTGCATCAGCCTTGGACCCCACACTTCCCTTTTGGTGACTGTGGTGATGGGGCTTTGGGCCCCATTGCCACACTGATCAAAAGGTGCATCAGCCTTGGACCCCACACTTACCTTTTGGTGACTGTGGTGATGGTGCTTTAGGCCCCATTGCCACACTGATCAAAAGGTGCATCAGCCTTGGACCCCACACTTCCCTTTTGGTGACTGTGGTGATGGGGCTTTGGGCCCCATTGCCACACTGATCAAAAGGTGCATCAGCCATGGACCCCACACTTACCTTTTGGTGACGGTGGTGATGGGGCTTTGGGCCCCATTGCCACAGTGGCCATGGTCGGCTTGTAATGTGGAGGCCACACACTTTTATGTGTCACACATGTGATAGTGGGTCACATTGTATGTTCATTGTCATGTTTTGTGTTGTTGGCATTTGACATGGACTACACACGCTTGTCATGTTCTTTGGGTGGATGTAATTTTCTGTGATTCCTTATGTGGGAGTATGCTGGTTGTGTCATGCATTACCCGTCCTATGAGTAGGGGTGGTGGTGGTGGCAGGCATCCAGCCCCCCATGAGTGGGGATGGTAGTAGTGATAGGCATCCAGCACCCCATGAGTGGGGATGGTAGTAGTGGCAGGCATCCAGCCCCCCATGGGTGGGGATGGTAGTAGTGATAGGCATCCAGCCCCCATGAGTGGGGATGGTAGTAGTGATAGGCATCCAGCCCCCATGAGTGGGGATGGTAGTAGTGATAGGCATCCAGCCCCCCATGAGTGAGGATGGTAGTAGTGATAGGCATCCAGGCCCCCATGAGTGGGGATGGTAGTAGTGATAGGCATCCAGCCCCCCATGAGTGGGGATGGTAGTAGTGATAGGCATCCAGCCCCCCATGAGTGGGGATGGTAGTAGTGATAGGCATCCAGCCCCCCATGAGTGAGGATGGTAGTAGTGATAGGCATCCAGGCCCCCATGAGTGGGGATGGTAGTAGTGATAGGCATCTTGCCCCCCATGAGTGGGGATGGTAGTGGTGGCAGGCATCCTGCCCCCCATGAGTGGGGATGGTAGTAGTGATGGGCATCCAGGCCCACATGAGTAGGGGTAGTGGTGGTGGCAGGCATCCATCACACCAAGGGTGGGGATGGTAGTAGTGGCAGGCATCCAGCACCCCATGAGTGGGGATGGTAGTAGTGGCAGGCATCCAGCCCCCCATGAGTGGGGTTGGTAGTAGTGATAGGCATCCAGCCCCCCATGAGTGGGGATGGTAGTAGTGATAGGCATCCTGCCCCCCATGAGTGGGGATGGTAGTGGTGGCAGGCATCCTGCCCCCCATGAGTGGGGATGGTAGTAGTGATGGGCATCCAGGCCCCCATGAGTAGGGGTAGTGGTGGTGGCAGGCATCCATCACACCAAGGGTGGGGATGGTAGTAGTGGCAGGCATCCAGCACCCCATGAGTGGGGATGGTAGTAGTGATAGGCATCCAGCCCCCCATGAGTGGGGATGGTAGTAGTGATAGGCATCCAGCCCCCCATGAGTGGGGATGGTAGTAGTGATAGGCATCCAGCCCCCATGAGTGAGGATGGTAGTAGTGATAGGCATCCAGGCCCCCATGAGTGGGGATGGTAGTATTGATAGGCATCCAGCCCCCCATGAGTGGGGATGGTAGTAGTGATAGGCATCCAGGCCCCCATGAGTGGGGATGGTAGTAGTGATAGGCATCCAGGCCCCCATGAGTGGGGATGGTAGTAGTGATAGGCATCCAACCCCCCATGAGTGGGGATGGTAGTAGTGATAGGCATCCAGGCCCCCCTGAGTAGGGGTGGTGGTGGTGGTGGCAGGCATCCAGGCCCCTATGGGTGTGTATGGCATTGGTGATGCCCATCCCACCCCTATGATTGTGCTGTTGCTACTGTACGTCATTTGTGCATCCCTATGTGTGTGTGACATATTTCGGGTACGTGTCGTTTGTTTGTGTTGTGGGTGTTTGACTTACCGTCTGCGCCGTACGCGTCCGAACCGGTCCCGGTAATAGATGTAGAGTATAGGTAGGACCTGCGCGATGGGATTCATGGTTGGGTCGTCTCGTTCGGGTTTCGCGTGTCTTCGACTCGTACTCGTCGCTGGCTTGTTCGTCTCGTAGCCGTGGATCTTCTTGTGGCGCGAATCGGAGCTTATGTGCGGCTCTCCTGGCTGCTGAAACGTGCCGGACGTAGCGACGGGTTCGGCGCGTACGGAGCGCGCATCGTACTAGTGCGGCCGGAAGGTGCTGTGTATTTGCTTCCGTGCGGCTCGAATCGGCGTTTGCGGATCCGGCTCGGGCGGGGAAGAGGAGCTGGATTGGGTAAGTACGGCTCGCTCGGAATCTGGGCTGTTGTGCGCATCGTACTTGTTTGTTCGGTGGGGTATTCGAATCAGTCGGAAAACACGCGTTCGGCTTGGTTTTTTTCCGGACGAATAGTGTTAGGTGTGCTTCCGGACGACATCGGAATCGGCCCCTTGGTGTTTTTTCTTTTCTTTAACTTATTTCATTTTTAAATGCATGACCTGGTGAACACACTTATTTGTCATCTGGTGTGGATACAAGACTGAGCACCCTGGCTTGCTTTCTTCATCTGGTATGCTTCTGATATTAGGTTTTAATCATTTTTTTCATTTCTCACTTTTTTCCAATAGTATACAATCCTAATTCAATGCATGACACAGATTTTTTGGCCTTTTGCTATGTTACTAGTAATTGAAATTGATTTTCTGCTTTTTGATACCCTTGTATATATTTATTTCACAATTCTCTGTTGGATGCTCTGTCATTTGTTTTGTTTGTCCTGATGATGACCATACCAATTTAATTTGGACGAAACGCTGTCAACGCTTATCTTTGGCACCTACTCAAGAGGATGCTTTAATTGCCTCTCCTGGTTTTGTGTTTTGTCCAATCAGTGTTTTTTGTGAATTTATCTGCTTCTGCCATTGTTTTTCTGTTTACACTGTTAATTGTGTTTCCTGATCTTGTTTTTTGAGTAATTGTGTGAGCACCATTAATTTAAGATTGTATTGTCTTTTTATATCATGACCTTAGTAAAAATCGTATATATTTTGTACGGGTATCAGTATTCTTTTTCCACTTTCTTATGATTTGTTTTTTGTGATATCATTTTCTTCATTGTATTTGATGTTTTCTATATTTGTTATATTTATGCGCTGTATAATTATGTACTTGAACCTTTGTTAGTATTATAACTTTCTAAAAGTGGCATTTTCAAAATTGAAATTTAAAATCCGACTTCACCATGAGAGAGGATTTTTCATTACAATTAAAAATACACCAAACATGAACTGGTTACTTGCTTCCATTTAGAAATGAGCACCTATTAAATGTAATAAGGTAACTCCAATGTTATCATATGGGAGGGGTAGGACTTTCAATAGTGAAAAAAATCTATCAAAGAGTGTTTCAATACCAGGACATGCAAAACAAAAAGGTACATGTCAAACTTTTGAATACACTGCACCCTGCCCTCTGGGCTGTCCAGGGCCTAATCTATATGTATTAAAAAGGAAGGTTTGGGCCAGGTAAAAGGTTTCCTTTTTTACAGGTCAAAATGACAGGTTTACTGGTCAAAATTGCAGTTTAAAACTACATACACAGGCTGCAATGGCAGACCTGAGTCATGCTTGAATGGCTACTTAAGTGGGTGGCACAATCAGTGCGGCAGGCCCACTAGTAGCATTTAGTTTACATGCTCTATATATAGATAGTGCCACTTTGCTAGGTACTTAAAAGTAAATTAAATATGACAATTGGGTATGAGCCAATTCTACCATGTTTTAGGGAGACAGCACAAGAACTTTAGCACTGGTTAGCCGTGGTAAAGTGCGCTGAGTCCCAAGGCTAGAAAAAATGACCTCAGCAAAGAGAAGGGTTAAAGGCAAAAAGGTAGGTGAAAACCACTCCAAGGATACCAGGTCTAACAAATACAATTGCTCTAAATAGCATGTTATTGGGCTTCATTTATTATTTTAAAGTCATTCTGAGTATAGGTAGACCATGCTAGTTCACGCATCGGGATGCATACAAAGTCATTGATTTTTGGCCACATTCCATCACAAATGTCATACGTAGCAGGCTTATGTCAGATGCTTGCCATTGTTATGATTATTAAATGTACATGTACATCTGTATCACCCTCACACGGTTATTACAGAGACATTATGATTCAAATATTTGTTAGTGCGTTCCTGCCTAGAGCGGTATGTGCAGAAGTCCTTCTTCCAATTAAGGGTCCATTTCAGGTGCAGGAGTGAGTTTATTTTTAAACATGCACTTTAAACGCTGCACATGGACTCTTTCAAAACAATGTATTCTTTGAGAAAGCGAACCATCATTTAACGAGTTCTACTATTCTCCCTTACAGTCCAGGTTTCCCATCCTTCCCAACATGTTACTGAATCACAAAATGGGTTTCGGACATTAAAAAAAAGGCATTTGGTGGATGCAAACCCTGTGATTTTGCAAATCGCAAGCTTTGCAAACCCAAAATGGCTTTGTACATATGGCAATAGATTTGCAAAATACTGCCTTTACTAATGACCTTTTCAATCACGCTACATTTGTAAGAGTAGATCATACTGAGTATAAGATTCTGCAAATAATATTTACCCATAACCAGCTGCATCTTTAATGTGAAAAAGAAAGATCCTAACATCATGGCCTCCTAGTCAATTCTATGAAGGCCAACTTTTATTCGGACCATTTATACTAAAATATCTGATTTAGCGGGTGTCCTACCTCTTCAGCCTCTACCTTCAGACCTTCAACTATCAGAGAAAACACACCAGGAGCCCCCCCGCATGTCAGGAAAAGTTAGGGTGATCGAACAGGTTTCTAGCACAATTTAGGTAGAGGGTATATTCCGTTATAAAGTTCAGAATTATAATTTGTGTATTCTTTGAACATTTTAAAAATGTGAGAAACAAAAGAGTGAGAGCCCTCAGAAACCACAAAGGCAGTGTCACGAAGGCAAAAATATTGATAAAATTCCACTAGGCAGATTAGGGACTGACTTCAATGGAAACTGTGCAAAAAAACAGTTCTACCAACAAATATATAAAACTATATTATTCATTAAATTATAATCACATATACCTTATAAGTTATATACACCCACATATACCTTATAAATTACATACACACAGAGATATACAAGACATAAACCACAAATTTAATTAACAAATAAGATAGTTTTATGTATTTACTGGTAGAATTGTTTTGGGGGTTTTGCACAGTTTGCACTGAAGTCGGTCCTTAACCTGCCTAGTGGAATTTTATTGTCACTTTATATAAATTGCAACAATACAAATGATAGCTATCGACGTAAAAATAAACGCATATTGTTAATGGACAATTTGTGGCTACCTTAAGTGAACATTGCACATTCGCAGAATCCGAGAATTCATGTAAAATACAAATTAGTGTGATTCGTTCATGTTGGGCTAGCCGCGGTTTCATACACATTGCCAGGTTAAAGCAGTGTTGACAGATGGATTCAATTTAAGGGTAAAAAGTAAAAAAAGAAGATCTTGGTGTGCAAGAAGGTGCTTGGATTGGCATGCAGGGTTGCTGTTTGCCATAGTTTAATGACAAAGCAAGGTCCCTGGTGCAGCTTATGATATGATATAACAGACCTGCCAACTCAAACGGAGCTACTCTTTGTCAGTTTCATTCACATGGTCACCCAGTGAGGAGTCGATATTAGACAGTGGCAGACATTGCGAGTTGAAACCTTCGCAGAGAGCCTGTTTTCAACCCATTGTGTAAAGTCTGAGCTCATTGGGGTTTTGCTACCCCCTGCCCCCCACAGGACATTAGGGGCCGCCTTGGAAGAATCTGTGTTTAGGTCGAGCCTGGAGTCTGACCTCATGCACTGCTCTTCGAGACATGCTGTATTCCCTCTGTGGAGATTGAACACGCCCACTGCTTTTTTATTGGTTGCTTTGTCTGCCTTTACAAATTGCATTGTTGTCATTGGTACATAGTGTACATTTGTCCCACCTTGCAGGCTGTTTTGTTACCGCCCTGGCTACGGGCCCTGCTACATGGATCCTTTCATTAGTGCCCATATGTTTCGTTTGAGAGCACTACTTTTTCTTTAGCCCTCTCCTCACTGCTCCCAGGTGCACTGCACTGCTTTCAGTTCACTTAATTTCTCCATGACACCCTCCCCACAACACCTCCCACCCCTCACAGCTTCTTTTCTTTAGCCCGCTGCTCGCCGGCACAAAGCTCTGATTTCAATCGCAGCTTCTTTTCGTTAGCTCTCTGCTTCCCGGCGGAGCTTATTTCACTTCACTTAATCTCCCCATGCCTCCCACTCCCCCCCACAACACCTCCCACCCCTCGCAGCTTCTTTTCTTTAGCCTTCTGCTCACCTGCGCATGGCGCTGCTTTCAGTTCACTTAATCTCCCCATGCCTCCCACCCCCCCAACACCACACACCCCTCACAGCTTCTTTGGTTAATGTCATGCACACAAAGCTCAGGTAGCTCATCTTTCTTCATTTGCTAGGTTGCCTCTTCGAACTTGGTATTTACAGGGATCAAACGCAGCTTTTTATACACTTGTTTCTTGTTTCTAAGTGACTGTGCCACACATGATCTTTTGTTCCGTCTTTTACACTTCATTAGTTTTCTCTTCAGTTAGCTACAGGCAGTTTTTTTAAACTCAATTTACAAATGCCTGTTTTCTGTTCAGTCATTTAATTAAAATTCACTGTTTTATGGCCAATTCAACATGGGCAGTTAATATAGGCTTACTCATATGGCTTTCAGTGTGTTTTACTTTTTCCATTTTCGTTGACATAGAAATGTCCCTTTAACATCTCACGTAGGAAGAGTTTAATTTACTTCCAATACCTTTTCCACTTTCATGGTACGGTGATCACGTTGACCACATTTACAAGGCAGATATGATCTCATAGCTTCAGAGTGTGTCTATTGCTCGGTGTTCACTTGCAGGATCGGCGTCAGATCCCCGCCATTTGAAGCAGGAGTATCGAGAGCGTCAGGTTTTGGCTCCTCCACTGCTCCATCTTGTTTTAGGCATTGTGTACGACCCTACCTCAGGAAACAGTGTCACACTGAGCCACTTTTCTGCTGAAGCAAACATGCTGAGAGCAGCGAGACAATCTTAACAAAAGCCATTGCTGTTTGGTATGATAAAAAGGTAAGCGTTTGTGTTTTTTGTTAAACTAAAAGGAGCATTGTTTCTGAGAGCATTGAGCCAATGTAATTACTTCATGCTGCTTGTTATTCTTGGCTTCTGTAAGGCGCTATGGTTAAGTGGATTCTTCGGTTACTTTTACCAGTACTTGTTTAGTATTTTACCTTGGTTTTTGAGGCACATTCCAGAATTTGGATGCATGGAAGTGTATGTTTGTGTTTGGCTCTTTTGCACTCAGAAAGAAAATTAACGTTAGAGCACGCCCTCTCCCCTAAATAATGGCTCCCCTGTGTCTGTCTCCCCTCCTGCCAAGGGCACATAAGCGTACGGTATTCTCCTAATGGGTGCATGCTTGTTAGTCACATGCAAGGGACTTAAAGCTTGGGTGCATCATCACTGCCATTTGCTTTCAAGGTGCCCCAGCACTGACTCAAGCAAGCATAACACAAAAACATCCCACATCGTCCGTCTTCATAACAGACATGCGCTACAGCATTTTTTTTTTTTTTTTTTTAATACAGTGGTTCAATTATACAAAATATCTTCTTAATTATATATAAGGTAACAGAAAAGCTTGTAACACTTATTATAACTTTATAACATACTGTACAGCAGCCACACTATGCTACAACATAGCTTAAACTCATTGGCAAAGCCAATAGCTCTCGCTAAACACTTATAAGGTCCCAAAGGTGAGACCTATTGGCTATGCCAATGCTTGTTTTTTAGGGGGTTAGAGTGGCTCTCGGGCAGCAATCTGCACAAAGTCCCGCTCCTCTCCATGGCCCCACCACCTCAGAAGCACTTTTGTGGCTGAAGGGGCAAAGGGTTTAGGTCTTGCCCCCTTCCCAGATCCCGCCCCTACCAAGTTCCCTCCTTTCACACAGTGAGTTTATTTTGGAAGTTCACCAGTCTGATATAATTACCAGCTTGTTCTTGACATGCAGTGCAAGATGGTTGATGGTCATGAACTCAGGCCTCATCTCTGCCTCTGCATCTGTGCCTCTCCAGCATTCATGCAAAAAAAAAAAAGACATTCAAACGCTATTATTTTTGCATTTTGGAGGCAAACCTCTGGAGCCTAACTCACACTCAACTTGAATTTATATAAGTGCTCAAGTATTCAAAAGGCGGTTCAAGAATCTAGATTTAAAAGATGTATTAACTGCTAACATTCCTGATTATAGGATGATATTGTATCAAAAAGGAAATATATGATTCCTTCACAACATTATTCTGGAGGTGAGAGATAAGGAAATGAGTGTGACTCGCGACAAGAAATATAATTGGGGGGGTCAAGATAGTTATACAGTCAAAGTTTTTTGTCCACTTACGCATGATTATTTTTTACAATGGGTGAAGCTACTTTTATGTACACGTGATTTTATCACGTGACCTCATTCTAGTATCAATTTTAGATATATTTGACATATATGTTTTAGGATCAATAACTTATATGTGTAGATTGGTTAAATATTATAGGTAAATGGTCTTCTTTGTTCTTGTTTGTGCCAAACCCATGTGATAGGTCCGCTTTCTATGGGATTCATGGAAATTGGAATGCTCTTTTAAAGACAATGTTTGTATATGTTTGTTACTATCTTATGTTTGTGAATTGTTGGATTAGTTTGTGAAATTATGTTTTGTGGATTGATGTTGTATATATATATGTATTTATTCATGTAGTGTTTTATGATATTGTTTTCAGCCCTGATGAAGTTCCTTTGCTAAATGGAACGAAACGCGTTGGCTGGATTTTAATCTATATATATTATCACCTTCCTTTTGTTGAAAAACTGCTAATGTTCCTGTGTTAATGCCATTCTTTCTGATTCCCTCTCTACCAGCCCCTTCCTCCCCACTCGTCCCTTCTCACCTCCCTTCTCACTTCCCATTTCGCCTTTCTGTGCTGCAGGCCGACATTCAATGCAACCAATAAGGTTTATGATGTTGTTATTAACGCAACCATGTATCAGAACTAAAATTGTGTTGCCATTTGTTTTATTTTTATGACTGACTCTAATGTTTGGTCTCTGGGAGCTAAAAGAGAAGTGGACTTTGCATCAAAACATGCTGCAAAATTAGCTTTGGTCCAGTTTTTATTTCTAGCCATGGCATCAGAGTTCCCCACAGGGTTCTTCCCTCAGTCCGACGCTCTTCAATAGCTATGTGGCACAGTTGACACAGCTTAACGAGTCACATGGTCTCACATTGGCTACCTTTGCCAAAGATACTCAGATTGCCCTTCGACCCGACTATTTTCTCTCGATTGGAAGATTCCATTCCTGTCTCCTTGATGTTGCCTTACAGGATGAAAAGCTTAAGTTGAATTTAGATAAGACAAACGTTCTTCTATTTGCAGCACCACCAATGATGGCTCTCCCCACTTGCTACTACCAGCGACAAGAATCTAGGAGTTTTTTTGTAATTCAACCTTTCCTTTGTGCTCCAAATCGATAACATATAAGTAAGCCATTACTTTTTTCTGAGGTTAATCAGAAAGATACTTTTTTTTCTCCCAGACAGCTGCTGAAAACCATAGTACAGGTGATCATCCTTTCTAGATTGGATTAATTTCAATTTCTGTACAACAGCCTTCCGCAAAACCTTACAGTTGTTATGTTCACGTTAGTGGGTGAACCCACTATGTAACCCCAAAGAGGGGTATTTTTCTAAATAGCCCTCCCTATTTTATCCACTTTGACCAGGCTGTGAAGTAGCAGACGGGAGGTAATAAAAGGGGCCTAGGGCGTGACCTCAGCGTGTGAAAACTAATCACCAGTGTGTTCTTGTAAGCTGCGCTGCGCCTTACAAATCTGCAGGCCGCACCACGCTTGACACACAACTTGAGACAGGGCAGACCCGCTGCCTCACCTTGTCTCCCTGTTCATCACCTGCCTCCCGCGGCTTACTGTGGTGGCCGCACTGGTCCCGGCCTTTCGTCTCAGTAACGCGCGGCCTGTCCACCTGTGCTGTGCCCGGTGGTGTTCTGCTGCCGGCTTTCTACGCCTCCAGTGTGACACGCTGCCACCTTCTGGCACCCTCAACTGCCGCCATGTGTAAATGTGCTGCGGTTTTTCAGCCCCCAGAGTCGGCACACCCGCATCTGATGCAACGTCTGACCTAGTCTGGTGGGGAGGAGCCCTGAACCTGTGCAGCCACATCAAGGGTACTGGGGAGGAGTGTCTGGTTACATAGCTGCCAAGGTTTCAGATTGCTATGTGTGACATTTTCATAATTACAGTGTAATTATGAGTGACATTCAGTGACTATGAGTGACACTTTCTTGCGAGCAAAAATCAAGCAATGAAAATGAGGGAAACATATAAATATCAAAAATTAGACCCATTTGAGCAAATAGAAACTCTAAGAAGATCTTAAAACTGTTGCAAACGCCTGCGGCTGCTGACTCATAATTATAATGAAATTATGAAAATGTCACACATAATAATCTGAAACATTGGCAGCTATGGTGATTTAACCACTCGGTGCATTCTGGGAGCTGTGGTCTTGATATGCCTCAGTAGACCACTTTGTCTACACACTTGAAAACAAAAGTCTCTAAAATGAAAGCCTTGGCTTGTAAACATGGTGTCCTGCTTACAAGTGGCATCCGGCTGACAGACGAACCGACTAAAGTCATACATCTCCTGCGCCTCATTTGTGCAGGTTTTTTTTAATGGAATGGGACACATTTTTCATTATTCAGACTTTACCCAGAGTAAGAGATAAAGGCAGTAAAAGGAAAAAGAAGAAGGGAGAGTGTTAGAAATGGGGGTCTCTAGTTGGCAATGGTTGGCACCTTGTCCAAGTAGGGACCCTTCCTTCTAGTCAGGATAAGGGAGTTACACTCCTAAAATAACCCCTGCTCACCCCCTTGGTAGCTTGGCACGAGCAGTCAGGCTTATCTTAGAGGCAGTGTGTAAAGCATTTGCACATAACCAACAGTAATACAGTGTAAGCACTACAAAAGGACATCACACCAGTTTAGAAAAATATCCAATATTTTTATATGCTTAAGAGAAGACCAAAAACGATAAAAAAATCCACAATACAGTACTTAGAAATCTTCAGTTATCAAAATAACCTTGGAAACAGTTCCTTGAAGTCGATAGCTCCCTGTGGGGCTATCCCGGCGTCGTGAACAACAAATCCAAACAGTTCTGGCTGACCACGGCGTCGCGGGCCAGCTACGGTGTCGGGAAGACCCGCAAAACAGTACCTTTAGAAATGCAGGGCATCGGCGACCTCTCGTTGAGCTTCCGAAAGCACAGCGTCCACAGGCGTCGGTTCTGGAGGTCGGTGCAGGAGTCGTCGGGCCCTTGAAGTCACACGTGTTGCAGATCGAACTCCTCGCGGTTGAAGTCAGGAGCGCTGGTGTCGGCAGGCATCGGGTGTTGTGGTGCGAAGTGCAGCAGTGCGGCGTGCGATGCCCTCAGGTCACGGTGCGAGCAGCGGCTCGGTGGTGGCGTCAGATGGCGTCGTCAGTGAGACCAGGGTCGCGGTGCAAAGTGATGCGGTGCTCATCGAGGTAGTGGCAGGTCACGGTGCAAGCAGCGGCGGCGTCGTTGCTGAAGCGCTGTCGTCAGCTGACGAACTGGAGTCGATGGCGCCGGCGTCTGTAGGCCAAGGCTGCGGTGCGGGATGAGGGTTGTGCGTCGTGTAACTTTATGAGCGGTGCCCTCGAACCATGGTGCAAGCAGCGGCGTAGATTTTGGATTGTCGTCGGGAATACCAAGGCGGCGTCATGAAGCGAGGCGGTGCGGAGTGCGGTGCCCACAGGTCGCGGTGCGAGCAGCGGCTTGGTGGCGGCATCAGATACGTTGTCGGTGAGACCAGGGTCGCGGTGCGGCATTGCGGCGGTGCCCTCTGTGGTGCCTTCAGGACACGGAGTCGGCAGCGGCGTCGTAGACGGCGTCGGGTTGCTTTTTCTTCTGTTGCAGCACAAAACACACAGTCCCCAGTGCTGAGGGCAGAAGAACTTGAAGTCTTTGCTGTTCCTGAGACTTCTTGAACAGGGGGCAAGTTCTATCTCAAGCCCTTGGAGATACTCAAAGAAAGAAGTTGCAGAAAGTTCAGTCCAGTCCTTTCACTGCCCAAGACAGAAGCAGCCACTGTAGGCCAACACAGCAAAGCACTCAGCAAAGTGGTAGTTCCTCCTCACAGCTTCTCCAGCTCTTCTTCTTGGCAGTCTTCTTGGTCCAAAAGAGTTCTAAAGTTCAGGGGTTTGGGCCCCACTTTTTATAGCCCAAAATCCTTTGTCCTCTCAGGCAGAGAGTGTCTGTGCAAGGCAAGAACCAGTTCTGCCCTCTCTGGTGTGGCTTCCTGGCAGGAGGTGGAGACGGCATTGTCAGAGGCAGACCAGGCCCATTCAGGTGAAAGGAAATTTCCTCCCCCTACTCTAAATGCAGCCCAGGTCTATTCAGCCCTTTCCTGACCCACCTAGACTATCTGGAGCCACTGCTCCTCCCCAGCCCCTGTCATCCAAAACCCAGGCAGTCAATCCACAACCCCAGCAGAGGCCTACTGGATGGCTGAGCAAGAAAATACCTACTTTCTAAAAGTGGTATTTTCAAACACAGAATGTAAAAATCACCTTCACTAAAAGATGCATCTTTAGCTTTAGATTCTGAGTTCAGGCACACTAAACTTTATTTTTCTACCTAGTTCCTAGGGCCAGTTATGTTTATAAGGTGTTATAAACAAACTCCCCATTCTGTCCTATGGAAACAGGTAGCCTTGCAATAGTGAAAAACGAAATTGGCAGTAATTCACTATCAGGACATGCCACACACACCAGGGCATGTCCTACCTTTCACATACACTGCACCCTGCCCGCAGCGGTACCTTGGGCCTACCTTAGGGGTGACTGACATGTAAGAAAAGGGAAGGTTAGGGCCTGGCAAGTGAGTACACTTGCCAAGTCGACATGGCAGTCCCAGACTGCACACAGGCTCTGCAATGGCAGGCCACAGTTACATTTACAGGCTGTTTGTGTGGGTGGCACAATCCAGTGCTGCAGCCCACTAACAGCATTTGATTTACATGCCCTGGCACACTCAGTGCACTTTTCTAGGGATTGACAAGTAAATCAAATATGCCAATCATGGAAACACCAATCCATAACACAGTTTACAACAGGAGCACTTGCACTTTAACACTGATCAGCAGTGAGAAAGTGCGCATAGACACTAAGCCAGCAAAAACAGTCAAAACCGGGAGGTCAGAAATCAAAAACTCAGGGGAAGCATGCCAAAAGATGCCAAGTCTAACACATGTCCCCTCCAGCTGAAAATAGGGAGAACTACCCAACCTCCTGGGAGTTCTCTTCACTAAGGCAGAAGAACCTGGACAGACCATCTGCGTTGGCGTGCTCTGTGCCAGGGCGGTGTTCCACAGTAAAGTCCATTCCCTGTAGGGAGATGGACCACCTCAACAGTTTTGGATTCTCACCCCTCATTTGCATCAATCATCTGAGGGGCCTGTGGTCTGTCTGAACCCGGAAGTGAGTCCCAAACAGGTAGGGTCTTAGCTTCTTCAGTGCCCAGACCACAGCAAAAGCTTCCCTATGGCACTCTACCTCTGTTCCCTGGGGAGTAGTCTCCTGCTAAGGAAGACTACAGGCTGGTCTAGGCCCTCTTCGATCAGTTGTGAGAGCACTGCTCCCACACCATGCTCTAAAGCGTCGGTCTGCATGACAAATTCCTTGGAGAAGTCGGGTGCCTTGAGCACGGGCGCCGTGCACATGGCAGCCTTCAGGGCATCAAAAGCTTTCTGGCAGGACTCAGTCCAGATCACCTTCTTGGGCTGCTTCCTGGAAGTCAGCTCTGTTAAGGGGGCAACAATGGTGCCATAGCCCTTAACAAACCTCCTGTAGTAACCGGTGAGACCTAAAAAGGCTCTCACCTCTGTCTGGGTCTTGGTGGGCTCCCAAGCCAGAATGGTGTCAATCTTGGGCTGTAGGAGCGCCACCTGGCCGCTTCCTACCTGGTGTCCTAAGTACACCACAGAACCCTGCCCGATCTGGCACTTAGTGGCCTTGATCGTGAGGCCTGCCCTCTGCAGAGCCCTCAACACTTCCCCGAGGTGCAGCAAGTGTTCTTCCCAGCTGGAACTGAACACTGCAATGTCATCCAGGTATGCAGCATTGAAATCCTCCGGTCCAGCCAACACCTGGTTGACCAACCTCTGAAACGTGGCAGGGGCATTCTTCAACCCAAAGGGCATCACCTGGAACTGGTAATGTCCTTCTGGGGTTGAGAATGCTGACCTGTCCTTGGCCCCATCGGTTAAGGCAATCTGCCGGTACCCAGATGTCAAATCAAACGTGCTGAGGAACCTGGCAGCTCCCAACCGATCAATGAGCTCATTAGCTCTGGGGATGGGGTGCGCGTCAGTCCTGGTGACGGCATTGAGCCCACGGTAGTCCACACAAAACCGCAGTTCTGGAGTGGCACCGGGTGCAGCAGCCTTTGGGACCAAGACCACTGGGCTGGCCCAAGGACTGTTGGAGGGCTCGATCACCCCTAACGCCAACATCTTAGAGACCTCCTTTTTGATGCTGGCCCTGACCCTGTCAGTCAACCTGTAACTCTTGTGTTTTACAGGAGGGCTGTCACCAGTGTTCACGTCATGGGTACACCAGTGAGTAACACCTGGGGTCAGAGAGAACAGTGGGGCAAACTGTCCCAACAACTGGTGACAGTCGCTCTGCTGCTCTTGGGTCAGTGTAGGGGAGAGGATCACACCTTCCACTGACCCATCGTGCTTCTTGGTGGACAGGAGGTCAGGGAGAGGTTCACTCTCCTCTTCCACCCCATCATCTGTCACCAAGAGCATGCTCACTTCGGACCTCTCGAAGTGGGGCTTGAGGCGGTTCACGTGCAGGACCCTCAAAGGGTTCCTTGGAGTCCGCAAATCCACCAGGTAGATGACATCACTTTTGCGCTCCACCACCTCAAACGGCCCAGTCCACTTGTCCTGCAAGGCACAAGGTTCCACTGGGGCCATGACCCACACTTTTTGCCCAGGTTGAAATTCGACCAGAGTGGCATTCTGGTCATACCACTTCTTCATTTCTTCCTGGCTTGCTTCTAGGTTCGCCTGAGTGAGTTTCCTGAAGCGGGCAGTTTGGTTTCTGAAGGCCAGCATGTAGCTAAACACATCCTGGGGAGTTTTCCTGGAAGCTGCCTCTCAGCCTTCCTTCACCAAACTCAGAGGTCCTCTCACAGGATGACCTTACAGAAGCTCAAAGGGACTGAACCCAAGAGACTTCTGTGGCATCTCCCTGTATGCAAAGAGAAGGCATGACAAGAGGACGTCCCACTTATGCCTCATGGGTTCTGTTAGACCCATAATCATGCCATTCAAGGTCTGGTTGAATCTCTCCACCAGACCGTTACCTTGGGGGTGGTAAGGAGTGGTGAACTTGTAGGTTACACCACACTCCTTCCACAGGGATGTCATATACTTGGATATGAAATTGGTCCCCCTGTCAGAAACCACCTCTCTAGGGAACCCCACGCGCGAAAAGATCTCCATTAACGCCCGGCCCACCACTGGTGCCGTCGTTGTCCTGAGAGGGATTGCCTCCGGATACCGGGTGGCATGGTCCACCAAGACCAGGATGTACCTGTTGCCCATGGCTGTCTTGGGATCCAGTGGCCCCACAATGTCCATCCCTACCCTTTCAAAGGGTGTTCCAACAACTGGAAAAGGTTGGAGAGGAGGTTGGAGAGGAGCTTTGACCTTCCTCCCACTCTTACCACTTGCCTGGCAAGTTTGGCAAGACTTACAATGTCCATCCGACTGCCTTCGCTTTTGGGGCCAGAAGAAGTGGGTGACAAGCCTGTCAAAGGTCTTGTCCTGCCCCAAATGTCCTGCCAAAGGCACGTCATGAGCCAGACCCAGTAGGAAGGTCCTGAAACGCTGGGGTACCACCAGCACACAGGCTCAGCAACCTTAGGCTCACTATACAGGAGACCATTCTCCCGGTAGATCCAATGTGATCCAGGCTGATCACCAGCTGCTTGGTCTGCAGCCTGCCGCCGCAGACCCTCCAGAGAAGGGCACTCTTTCTGCTCCCTGCAGAATTCTTCTTTGGTGGGACCCCCTTCTTGCTGCCAATGGGTCAGCTCAGAGATGTCCCCCAGGTAAGCTACCTGCTCCCCTGTAGGCACCGGGGCGATCCCCTCAAGGTCAGCCTCCTCCCGGTCCATGGGAACTTCAGGGGCCGGGTTCCCACGCCCCCTGCCCTTTCTCTTGGCAGGGACCTGGGCCACTGTTTTAGGCTCCAGGTCCTTCTGATCACCCTTTCTGGCCGCCATTGACAGAGTGGACACGCATGCCCACTCTAGCAACCCAAGGTTCCACTGGGGCCATGACCCACACTTTTTGCCCAGGTTGAAATTCGACCAGAGTGGCATTCTGGTCATACCACTTCTTCATTTCTTCCTGGCTTGCTTCTAGGTTCGCCTGAGCGAGTTTCCTGAAGCGGGCAGTCTGGTTTCTGAAGGCCAGCATGTAGCTAAACACATCCTGGGGAGTTTTCCTGGAAGCTGCCTCCCAGCCTTCCTTCACCAAACTCAGAGGTCCTCTCACAGGATGACCTTACAGAAGCTCAAAGGGACTGAACCCAAGAGACTTCTGTGGCATCTCCCTGTATGCAAAGAGAAGGCATGACAAGAGGACATCCCACTTATGCCTCATGGGTTCTGTTAGACCCATAATCATGCCATTCAAGGTCTGGTTGAATCTCTCCACCAGACCGTTACCTTGGGGGTGGTAAGGAGTGGTGAACTTGTAGGTTACACCACACTCCTTCCACAGGGATGTCATATACTTGGATATGAAATTGGTCCCCCTGTCAGAAACCACCTCTCTAGGGAACCCCATGCGGGAAAAGATCTCCATTAACGCCCGGCCCACCACTGGTGCTGTCATTGTCCTGAGAGGGATTGCCTCCGGATACCGGGTGGCATGGTCCACCAAGACCAGGATGTACCTGTTGCCCATGGCTGTCTTGGGATCCACACTATGTTCTGCTTCTTGTGGTGGTGGCGGTGCTCCCTCTTGTTGGAGGGTGAGGAGAACACGTGTCGCAGCTCATTGATCAAACCACCCTAGTGAACCATAGAAGACACCATGACAGCCATACCCCCGTAGAACCATTCCTGGATCATAGTCCCACATCTGTTCAAGCTGCGAAGTGGAAAGAATGGTTTGAGCACCCCGAGACCTTCTATGCCCTCCTAAAGGATCTAGCTAGCACCTGCACGCTACCTGACGAAAACTACGAGATTCGAGCTTAATTTATTCAGTGGTGTTCCATTCTATAACTGACAGAAAACATTTTTCATGTCCCAGGAGTGCCCATGGCGGACAAGCTGACGATGGGTAGGTCCAAAGAACTACCCAAGGTGCGACCAGCACATATGGAGGAAGCCTTACAACGCCAAGTCAAGACAGAACCCGTCAACGCAGTTGCTACCGGAACTCCTGAAAGAGGAAAATGCTCACCAGGCCCAATCCTGCACTCAAGACATGCTATGGGTGTGAAGGTTCTACCCACACCAAGGGCCATGCCCAGCACAAGGAAAGAGGTGCTAGGTTTGCAACAAACTGAACCATTTTGCAAAGGTATGCTGCTCCTCAACAGCCCAGAAGGGTCATAGGACGAAGCCTGTCAACGCCCTGCAAGTGTCAACCGTCCCACAGGATGAGGGAGACTTGGATAACGATGACATAGAAGGGACAGTCCACATCATACATGCCATGCAGCTAGAACGATACCCATAAAAACACATCCCAAAGTGTAACGTACTCCTCAGTGGTCATCGAGTGCAGCACTGATAGATGCTGGAGCATCCATCAACATCATGGCGCAGTCAGTAATGCAGACACTTCCCTGTCTATCTTGCGCCCCATCTCCACGCAAGTGTCCACATTATGGTCCACCTCTCCACTCCCATTAGCCGGAGTATTCACGACAGAGATTGTCCATGAATCTCACTCTACTTGGGCCAAGGTGTATGTCACCAAAGGAGGCTTAGGGATGTTGCTGAGCTACCGAACTACAGAGCATCTTCAACTCATCGCCTTCGCCTTCAGTATGCATCAAGAAAGCGTGGATGATCTGGTAACCAAATTTGCACTGCTATTTGAAGGCTTAGGCTGCCTCAAAGACCATCTGATATGCCTACATGCCAATGACTAGATACAGCCTGTGGCTCTGAAACACTGCCGAGTGGCATTCCACCTCTGGCCAAAGGGGGAAAATGAACTAAACAAATTGGAATAGGCAGATATCATCGAGAAGGTCGACGGTCCAACTCCATGGGTGTACCCGATTGTTGTAGCGCAAACCCAAACAAGCAGGGGAAGTTCGGATCTGTGTCACTATGAGCCTACCTTGTTATATTCCATATAGGTACCCAAATATAGGCCAGGGTAACATCCCAACCTTTCACCTATATTCGCCCCTACACTACATACATATTTATTTATTTATTTATTTTTTACATTTATAAAGCGCACTGTAACCCTACGGGCATCCTGGCGCTAAGATACTGGAAAAAAAGCTAGCGGGTAGACTGCGGGGCTAAACCTAGTAATTATCCTCTAGGAAAGAGCCATGTCTTGACTTTCTTACGAAACATCAATAAATCCTGTATTTGCCTTAGTTCCAGAGGAAGGCGATTCCAGAGGCGGGCAGCTGCCACGCCGAACGCTCTTCCCCCCAAAGTAACTCTCTTTGTCCACGGAATCAAAACAAGATTAGCTGACGAGGAGCGTAGGCTACGTACCGGTTCATACCATCTAAACCTACCCTGGATCGGTTTAGGCCCCAGTCCATGCAGTGCCTTAAACACAATACAAAGAGACTTGAACAATATCCTTTGAGTCTCCGGGAGCCAATGTAGCTCTGCCAGCGCCTGGGATGTTGATGACCGACGTGCCCTAGTCAGTGCCAGCTTCGCTGCTGCCGCCTGGATACTCTGGAGCCTTGCAATCAGGTATCTCGGGGACTCCAGTAGCAAAGCATTACAATAATCCAGGCGGCTCAAAATGACACTCCTAACTACTGTAGCTCTTGCCTGAGCTGGCAATATTGGCAACACTTTGCGGGGTCCTCTGATAAGAGTATAGCAGCTTCCCACCAGCTTGTTGACATGGGATTCCAGATTCAGCTTATCATTAAAGCTGACCCCCAGATTATGTACCGTGCTCACAGGTACCAAAGGAACGTCTGAGGGTATGAGCCAGAAATCAGTTGGAAATACTGGCGGAACACTGCCCACCCTGCAGTGAAGAATCTCAGTTTTATCGTTGTTAAATTGTAATGAATTATCTCTCAGCCAATTCACCATTTCCCGCATACACATATGGAATGTATCCTGGGAGTCAGCATGGTCACCTTCCAAGGACACAATAAGCTGGGTGTCATCGGCGTAATTAACCACACTAATATTATGAACTTTGATGACATCCAGAAGCGGCTGCATGTAAGCATTAAACAAAATGGGGCTGATTGAGGACCCCTGAGGTACCCCATGCTCATTGTTGGTAAACTCCGATTGAAACGGGGGAAGTGCTACCGCCTGCCGCCTTTCAGACAGATAAGATCGCACCCAACTCAATGCAACATCCACCACTCCCAGATCTTCCAGCCTTGCAAGGAGGATGGCATGGTTCACTGTCTCGAATGCGGCGGACAGGTCCAGCAGAATTAAAATTGCTGATTGACCCCTGTCCGCCCGCATCCGGAGATTGTCCAACAAGGTTACCAAGGCTGTCTCTGTCCCGTGACCTGGCCTGAACCCAAATTGCTCATCCTCCAGCTTGTTATTTGTTTCCAGAAAATGGGACAATGCCCTACTAAACAGGCGTTCCACAATATTTACTGGATATGGCAAGAGGGAAATTGGTCTATAGTTTTTGGGCAGTTTGGGTCCAGTGTAGATTTTTCAAGAGGGGTGTTATAATTGCCTGCTTCCAGCAGGGTGGCACCACCCCGCTGCTAAGGGACTGACCACACAACTGGCGAAGAACTGGAAAGACCTCAGATCCTAGCTCTTTCCATATTTTTGGGGGAATGGGGTCCAGCGGTGATCCTGAGGAAATTCCCAAAGCCAGTCGGACAAACTCCTCTTCCGAGGGCAACTCAAACTGATCCAGAGTGGAGGTTTAGAATGGGGGTTTTTGTGTTTAGTCAGGAAATGGCGCTCTAGCAATTGCGTGTGCTATTAGTGAAACTTTGGTAGTGCGGTGCTGCCAGATCAGGGGAATAACCCGTTAACCCCTGGGGAATCTGTGGATCATGAGATCCACAATTTATAACATGAGCATAGTCCTGGGCACACGCGGTGCGGGTGTTGATAATGTGATATGCAAAATAGAAGCGTTATTCAAAAGCAACGGTCAACATCAGTATTTGTCCAACTTAATGTTATTTATTTCAACAACACCTGTGTTGAATATAGTACATCAGCCTAGTAAACCAGCCGACACGTGTTTCGTCACCGGGAACAATCCCGTGACTCATCAGGGCTGGGAAGGATACAAAAAATAAAATAAATAATAAATACAGAAAACTGAAGAACAAATTGGGGCCTAGTCTGTGCCAGACAAGTGATTCGATTAGAGCGGGATCACCCGAAGTGACTGTTGGGAACTTAAACAGCTAAATTTGACCCATGTGGTCTGGAGTGATACTCGTGTAGGTGCCGCTGCCCCTGGAACATGGGCGAAAACGCGGGAAAGCATCTCAGCATATTGTGACCGGTGTGATAGTGCCGCTCTCATGTGTGACAACAAACATGAGGAAACCGCGGGAAAACTATAACAGAGTATAAGTGATTGGTGCTGAATTAAACATAGAGTAGTGGTTGGGACTAAAGGTGAAGAAAGGAAAAGTAGGAGATAAGAAGGCTGAGTGTGAAGAAAAGAGAAGAAGCGGGTGAAAGGATCTGTACTAGGAAATTGCTAGAGAATTATTTATATTGAAGAGAGGTGGGGAGGGGGCTACTGGATATGCTCTACCGATAGGCGGAGAGAAACCGCAAGACGAGGCTGGAAGGTATGGGTGAGGAAACAGATAACAAGGGAAAGGAAAGCGAAGTAAAAGCTTACCTAAAGACAGAAGTAATTAACGGCGACCCGTAGGGGTTGAGTCGAAAGCGAGAATAATAATAGCGTAGCCCAGTGTTGGGGAGGGCGAAGCGTAGGTTTCAAGGGTGCTGCGAAGAGGGAAACTGTAAGGGAGAGCGGTAGGATAGAGCGTGACACAACCGAACCGTATGTAAATGCTGTGAGGATTGAACCAGGGAAAAGTGTGAGAGTCTTACCAGGTAGAAATCTCCCTGGGCTGACGCACGTGAAGCGTAAAGGCGGGTATGCTTTGGCGGTGAAAGGAGCTAATGCAGAGTATCATAGGAGGCTGTCCAGTGGCCGGCTCGATTAGAAAGTACTATGCCAGGGAGGCGGGGTGCGAGGGATGAGCTAAAGAAAAGAACGGGGAAGGAGGTTACGAGGAACACGAATCGAAGGTAGGAGAATGGCAAATGAAGAAAGGAAACACTTACCCCGGGTGTGGGAAAGGCGAGGAGTCAGGAAGTGTGTAGAGCAGGGTATAGGAACGCCTATTGGGAAAGCAGAGAAGAGGACCCTGATATGGTGGGCTATTCAGGGAGTGCCGGGGTGGATGAGCCGGGTGGAACCGCAACGTCTCATACCTGTGGTCCGGATCGGAGAACAGCGAGGGCGCACTGGAGCCGAGTGAACTGAGTGAGACAGGGAGGTGGGAGGGAAGCTATATTGGGAAAGGAGGTGGAAGGCTAGAGCGGAAACAAAGAGAAGACTGGCCAGGTGGTGGCCATGTTGGAAAACTCGGGGAAGAGGTCGGGAATGATGCGCATGCGCAGGAGACGAGTCACTGTCTATGAGGCACCCGCAGCCTCGGGAAACTAGCATGTTAATGTGGGCGAAAGACGAAGAGTATTAGTCAGAGGCATGTGACAGAATACACACATATCTCAAAGTAAAGAGTTATGACAGTGAAAGGGATGATGTGTATAACATAATTACAGTATGCACATGTGAAAGGATATAAAGGGGGAGAGATCCCTATACTGGGTATTATGTATAATAAGTCATATAGGAAAGACATATCTCAAAGGCAGTCAGTTGCGAACGCATGTGGCAGTAAAAAGGATAATGTATACATCGTAATTACATAGGTACATGTGAAGGGGTATAAAGAGGAGAAACCTTAATACCGAGTATCATGAACGATAAGTAGTATAGGAAATACATTAGGATTATACGGTGGCACAGATCCAACTATATCATGAGCTTAAATGGTAGGAGGCTTAGTATATCGTGAGATATTAGAACATACACGGAAGTGTGATTGGGGTTAGACATGCAGACAATGGTAGGCACGCATTGAAAGAGTATGAACTTAGATGTAAGTGAAAGGATATAAAGAGGAGAAGTCCTTCCACCTAGTGTTGCGTACGTTAAATCATATAGGAAAGACATTGAGGCTATGCAGTAACATGGATCGGTTGTATCATGAATCTGAATCATAACAGGCTTAGTAACGGGTGTGGTACATTGGTAACATAGGTAAGGGATAAAATGCCAGATCACGGAGGGTATGTAACAAGGAGGTAGATATCACATAAATGGTGTGGAAAGTGGACATACAAATATCTACTGATTATATTGGAAGAGAACTGGTGTCATGACAAGGTAAATGGCACAAAATAAGGACCCAAGAGAGCAATTCTTGTCATTGTGTTCATTCTCCCAGGAAGTAATGTAACTCGTGATCAGTATTCAGTCCATGTTGTACTGTTCGCAGACGCATGATCCAAGTGGCCTCCAGGCGTCTGAGTCTGAGTTCTCTGTTGCCACCTCTTACATTGGTGGCTGCCATGTCAAATCCGAAGAAGGAAATCCGTTTTATTGGGCCTTGGTTGGGACAAGTTGCAGCATGGATCGCCATGGGATATTTGGGGTCCAGATTGTTGAGAGCTCTGACGTGTTCTCCAATACGGTCTTTGAGTGGTCTGATGGTGCTTCCAATGTACCAAAGTTTGCAGGTGCATTCAAGAATGTAGACCACAAATTTTGTGTTGCAGTTGATGTTGTGTTGAATTAGGTACTGTTGTTTGTTCACGGCCGTGAACTTTCTAACTCCATGCTGGGCTAATTTGCAGACGCCGCAGTGACCACACTTGAAGAAGCCAAGATTGTGAGTCGTTAGCCAAGTGGGTTGGGTTTTGGGGCCAGGGATGCTAGGGCTGAGTCTGGTTTTCAGGGTCCTGCCTCTCCTGTATGTGATTTGAGGTTTGGGTGGTACAATCCCTTTGAGTGTGTTGTCTGCAAGTAGTATGTTCCAATGTTTATTGAGGCTCTTCTTCATAGCTAACCCCATGTCGCTGTAGTCAGTGATAAGTCGAACAGGTTGGTCTTGCTTAGTGATTGTCCGTCTAGTGTGTAAAGTGTCTTCTCTTTTAGTGTTCCTGATTCTTTTCTCTGCAGAGCTAATGAGTACGGGCACTAAAGCCTCTGTTTTTGAATCTTTGTTTCATATTAGTAAGGCACTTTTGAAATTCTGGTTCCTCACTGCAGTTTCTCCTGGCTCTCATGAATTCACCGTAGGGAATGGCCTTTATTTGGTGTGGGGGATGTGAGCTGTCTGCATGCAAGATGGCATTGCATGATGTTTCTTTTCTATATAGACGGCTTTCGATGGTATTGGACTTGATGTAGATTTCTACATCAAGAAATGTGATGTTTGTAGCACTGGAATTCCTTGTGAATTTCATGTTCATGTTGTTACAATTAAGGTGTGCACAGAATTTGTCGAGTTCAAGTTGTGATCCTGACCAAAGTAGTAAGCAGTCATCTATGTAGCGGCCCCAGTATATTATGGAGTCAATCCATTGTGCCCCTTCTGTGCCCCAAATCCATTTGGATTCTAGGACACTCATGTACAGATTCGCAAACGAGGGTGAAAATTTCGAGCCCATAGCCACTCCTTTGTTCTGTTTATACCATATACCGTCATAGATGAAGAAGTTGTTGTTTAGTATGATGTCCATCATAGCAACTAGCATCTGGGTATGTTGCCATAAGTTGGCAGGTCTATTGTTAAGTATGCTGGTGACAGCCTTGAGCCCTAGGGTAGGTTCGATGGTGGTATACAAAGAGACTACATCCAGGGTGGCCAGAATCATATCCGGATGCCACTGGACATCTGCTAAGATACTAAGAATGTGTTTGGTATCCTGGATGTATGATGGTTGATTCATTACCAGAGTACCAAGAAAGAGGTCAACATATTGTGCTATTCTCTCAGTAGGTCCACCAATGCCTGACACAATAGGTCTCCCTGGAGGAAAGGGAGTCGTCTTGTGTATCTTGGGCACGGTGTACAGACAGGGGAACGTCGGTCTGTGGACTTTTAGATACAATAGTTCTTGGTCATCAATAAGACCTTGTGTGTGCCATTGAGAAAGGTGTTTGTTGATAGTGGTAACAAGAGGGGCTATTGGGTTGTAAGAAAGCTGCTCATAGCAGGAGATGTCACCAAGTTGGGACAAGATTTCCATATGATATTCTGATCTGTTCATAATGACTACATTGCCCCCTTTGTCCGCCTCTTTAATTATGATATCTCTGTTAGCCGTGAGTTGTTTAAGAGCTACTCTTTCTTCTCTGCAGAGATTGTCTTTAATCCTATGTCTGGTCTTTGATATTCTGATTTCATGTCGATCCATATCATTTAGCACTAAATTATAGAATGTGTCAACTGCATTGCCCCCTGGGAGCATGGGTGTCCACTTGGATTTGGGTTTAAAACCACTGTGCAGGCTGAAATCATCTTCTATATCTAATTCTTGGAGGAGATTCTCCATATTTGTAGGTATATCGTCCAGGTCAGTGAGTGAAAGCAGAAGGTGAGTAGCCTCGATGTCGCTTATGCTTTGTGCTCCTGATGTGTTGTCTGTGCAAATCTTACTACCTCTTCTTAAGGTGGGCGGAATACCATTGAAGTGTTTTTTAATTTTAATGCCCCTGATGAACTTGAACAGATCTACTTTGTGTCTGCAAGTGTCTCCCTGTTCGTGTGGGTTAAAGCTTAGGCCTTTGCTAAGTAAAGAGATCATGCTATTATTGAGGTTCTGGGAGGAGAGGTTGACGACTTGTATACCTAGATTATCTGGATCTACTTGTCCTTCTCGTTCCCGGATCTTAGTTTCTTCCTGTAATCTTCTTTGTCCTGCCCTTTTGCCCCTGCGGGTCTTCTGTCTTGTGTGGTATGTCTTTGTTGCGTTCTGTTCTCTCTCCTTATGGCCTGTACCTCCTTTAAAAAAGAAGATGTAGTTGGAGGTGTTTTGTTAGATTTGCTGCCCTGGTTTTCTCCCTCACTGTCGCTAGTAGCGATAGTGTTTAATGATGTGGAGCTGGATGAGAGTGAGGCAGTTTCTGGTCTGTTGTGTCTATCGTCCTGTCCTGTGGTGTTAACTGGTTTGTCGTATTTTCTGGCAAAGGTGTAGACCCGTCCTTCTCTGTAGTCAGCTTCGTCCCTTTTCAGTTGACGTGTTTTTCTATCTTTTATTTCGTTTTGATGTTTTATAAGAATGTCATTTAAGATGACGTAGTTTTTACTTGTAGCTTCTTCTAAGTTTAAATCTGTTATTTCTTTCTCGAGAGTGGTGATCTCGATTTGTAATTTGGCTACTTTTCTTTCCGCGTTCTCAATCAGAATGTTAATAAGGGTGTTTGAGTTAGAGTTCAAAGTTTCTTCCCATTTACCTAAAAGGTCGTCGTCTAAATCGTCAAATGTTGGGAAAATCTGTGAACGGAGTCCTCTAGGAACTCTGTTCAGTCTCAGGTATTGTTTAAGTGTGGCACTGTCCCACCACCTAGAGTTTTCAGTTTTTTTAAGTCTTTCTAGTTTCAGAAATTTCTCTTTTAGACCTTCTCTGCGTGTGGGGTGATTGTTTATTGATGCAGAAGTATTGGTGATCCCTTTAGATAGATTCTCAAATAGTTCTGATGCGACCTTGTCTCTATCCATACTCTAAACTAAGAGACTGAGTGTACTAAGTATAGACGCTGCGGCTGCCTTTCCTGAGACCGTGGGATGGAGGTTTAGAATGGGGGTTTTTGTGTTTAGTCAGGAAATGGCGCTCTAGCAATTGCGTGTGCTATTAGTGAAACTTTGGTAGTGCGGTGCTGCCAGATCAGGGGAATAAACCGTTAACCCCTGGGGAATCTGTGGATCATGAGATCCACAATTTATAACATGAGCATAGTCCTGGGCACACGCGGTGCGGGTGTTGATAATGTGATATGCAAAATAGAAGCGTTATTCAAAAGCAACGGTCAACATCAGTATTTGTCCAACTTAATGTTATTTATTTCAATAACACCTGTGTTGAATATAGTACATCAGCCTAGTAAACCAGCCGACACGTGTTTCGTCACCGGGAACAATCCCGTGACTCATCAGGGCTGGGAAGGATACAAAAAATAAAATAAATAATAAATACAGAAAACTGAAGAACAAATTGGGGCCTAGTCTGTGCCAGACAAGTGATTCGATTAGAGCGGGATCACCCGAAGTGACTGTTGGGAACTTAAACAGCTAAATTTGACCCATGTGGTCTGGAGTGATACTCGTGTAGGTGCCGCTGCCCCTGGAACATGGGCGAAAACGCGGGAAAGCATCTCAGCATATTGTGACCGGTGTGATAGTGCCGCTCTCATGTGTGACAACAAACATGAGGAAACCGCGGGAAAACTATAACAGAGTATAAGTGATTGGTGCTGAATTAAACATAGAGTAGTGGTTGGGACTAAAGGTGAAGAAAGGAAAAGTAGGAGATAAGAAGGCTGAGTGTGAAGAAAAGAGAAGAAGCGGGTGAAAGGATCTGTACTAGGAAATTGCTAGAGAATTATTTATATTGAAGAGAGGTGGGGAGGGGCTACTGGATATGCTCTACCGATAGGCGGAGAGAAACCGCAAGACGAGGCTGGAAGGTATGGGTGAGGAAACAGATAACAAGGGAAAGGAAACGAAGTAAAAGCTTACCTAAAGACAGAAGTAATTAACGGCGACCCGTAGGGGTTGAGTCGAAAGCGAGAATAATAATAGCGTAGCCCAGTGTTGGGGAGGGCGAAGCGTAGGTTTCAAGGGTGCTGCGAAGAGGGAAACTGCAAGGGAGAGAGGTAGGATAGAGCGTGACACAACCGAACCGTAGGTAAATGCTGTGAGGATTGAACCAGGGTAAAGTGTGAGAGTCTTACCAGGTAGAAATCTCCCTGGGCTGACGCACGTGAAGCGTAAAGGCGGGTATGCTTTGGCGGTGAAAGGAGCTAATGCAGAGTATCATAGGAGGCTGTCCAGTGGCCGGCTCGATTAGAAAGTACTATGCCAGGGAGGCGGGGTGCGAGGGATGAGCTAAAGAAAAGAACGGGGAAGGAGGTTACGAGGAACACGAATCGAAGGTAGGAGAATGGCAAATGAAGAAAGGAAACACTTACCCCGGGTGCGGGAAAGGCGAGGAGTCAGGAAGTGTGTAGAGCAGGGTATAGGAACGCCTATTGGGAAAGCAGAGAAAGAGGACCCTGATATGGTGGGCTATTCAGGGAGTGCCGGGGTGGATGAGCCGGGTGGAACCGCAACGTCTCATACCTGTGGTCCGGATCGGAGAACAGCGAGGGCGCACTGGAGCCGAGTGAACTGAGTGAGACAGGGAGGTGGGAGGGAAGCTATATTGGGAAAGGAGGTGGAAGGCTAGAGCGGAAACAAAGAGAAGACTGGCCAGGTGGTGGCCATGTTGGAAAACTCGGGAAGAGGTCGGGAATGATGCGCATGCGCAGGGAACGAGTCACTGTCTATGAGGCACCCGCAGCCTCGGGAAACTAGCATGTTAATGTGGGCGAAAGACGAAGAGTATTAGTCAGAGGCATGTGACAGAATACACACATATCTCAAAGTAAAGAGTTATGACAGTGAAAGGGATGATGTGTATAACATAATTACAGTATGCACATGTGAAAGGATATAAAGGGGGAGAGATCCCTATACTGGGTATTATGTATAATAAGTCATATAGGAAAGACATATCTCAAAGGCAGTCAGTTGCGAACGCATGTGGCAGTAAAAAGGATAATGTATACATCGTAATTACATAGGTACATGTGAAGGGGTATAAAGAGGAGAAACCTTAATACCGAGTATCATGAACGATAAGTAGTATAGGAAATACATTAAGATTATACGGTGGCACAGATCAACTATATCATGAGCTTAAATGGTAGGAGGCTTAGTATATCGTGAGATATTAGAACATACACGGAAGTGTGATTGGGGTTAGACATGCAGACAATGGTAGGCACGCATTGAAAGAGTATGAACTTAGATGTAAGTGAAAGGATATAAAGAGGAGAAGTCCTTCCACCTAGTGTTGCGTACGTTAAATCATATAGGAAAGACATTGAGGCTATGCAGTAACATGGATCGGTTGTATCATGAATCTGAATCATAACAGGCTTAGTAACGGGTGTGGTACATTGGGAACATAGGTAAGGGATAAAATGCCAGATCACGGAGGGTATGTAACAAGGAGGTAGATATCACATAAATGGTGTGGAAAGTGGACATACAAATATCTACTGATTATATTGGAAGAGAACTGGTGTCATGACAAGGTAAATGGCACAAAATAAGGACCCAAGAGAGCAATTCTTGTCATTGTGTTCATTCTCCCAGGAAGTAATGTAACTCGTGATCAGTATTCAGTCCATGTTGTACTGTTCGCAGACGCATGATCCAAGTGGCCTCCAGGCGTCTGAGTCTGAGTTCTCTGTTGCCACCTCTTACATTGGTGGCTGCCATGTCAAATCCGAAGAAGGAAATCCGTTTTATTGGGCCTTGGTTGGGACAAGTTGCAGCATGGATCGCCATGGGATATTTGGGGTCCAGATTGTTGAGAGCTCTGACGTGTTCTCCAATACGGTCTTTGAGTGGTCTGATGGTGCTTCCAATGTACCAAAGTTTGCAGGTGCATTCAAGAATGTAGACCACAAATTTTGTGTTGCAGTTGATGTTGTGTTGAATTAGGTACTGTTGTTTGTTCACGGCCGTGAACTTTCTAACTCCATGCTGGGCTAATTTGCAGACGCCGCAGTGACCACACTTGAAGAAGCCAAGATTGTGAGTCGTTAGCCAAGTGGGTTGGGTTTTGGGGCCAGGGATGCTAGGGCTGAGTCTGGTTTTCAGGGTCCTGCCTCTCCTGTATGTGATTTGAGGTTTGGGTGGTACAATCCCTTTGAGTGTGTTGTCTGCAAGTAGTATGTTCCAATGTTTATTGAGGCTCTTCTTCATAGCTAACCCCATGTCGCTGTAGTCAGTGATAAGTCGAACAGGTTGGTCTTGCTTAGTGATTGTCCGTCTAGTGTGTAAAGTGTCTTCTCTTTTAGTGTTCCTGATTCTTTTCTCTGCAGAGCTAATGGTACGGGCACTATAGCCTCTGTTTTTGAATCTTTGTTTCATATTAGTAAGGCACTTTTGAAATTCTGGTTCCTCACTGCAGTTTCTCCTGGCTCTCATGAATTCACCGTAGGGAATGGCCTTTATTTGGTGTGGGGGATGTGAGCTGTCTGCATGCAAGATGGCATTGCATAATGTTTCTTTTCTATATAGACGGCTTTCGATGGTATTGGACTTGATGTAGATTTCTACATCAAGAAATGTGATGTTTGTAGCACTGGAATTCCTTGTGAATTTCATGTTCATGTTGTTACAATTAAGGTGTGCACAGAATTTGTCGAGTTCAAGTTGTGATCCTGACCAAAGTAGTAAGCAGTCATCTATGTAGCGGCCCCAGTATATTATGGAGTCAATCCATTGTGCCCCTTCTGTGCCCCAAATCCATTTGGATTCTAGGACACTCATGTACAGATTCGCAAACGAGGGTGAAAATTTCGAGCCCATAGCCACTCCTTTGTTCTGTTTATACCATATACCGTCATAGATGAAGAAGTTGTTGTTTAGTATGATGTCCATCATAGCAACTAGCATCTGGGTATGTTGCCATAAGTTGGCAGGTCTATTGTTAAGTATGCTGGTGACAGCCTTGAGCCCTAGGGTAGGTTCGATGGTGGTATACAAAGAGACTACATCCAGGGTGGCCAGAATCATATCCGGATGCCACTGGACATCTGCTAAGATACTAAGAATGTGTTTGGTATCCTGGATGTATGATGGTTGATTCATTACCAGAGTACCAAGAAAGAGGTCAACATATTGTGCTATTCTCTCAGTAGGTCCACCAATGCCTGACACAATAGGTCTCCCTGGAGGAAAGGGAGTCGTCTTGTGTATCTTGGGCACGGTGTACAGACAGGGGAACGTCGGTCTGTGGACTTTTAGATACAATAGTTCTTGGTCATCAATAAGACCTTGTGTGTGCCATTGAGAAAGGTGTTTGTTGATAGTGGTAACAAGAGGGGCTATTGGGTTGTAAGAAAGCTGCTCATAGCAGGAGATGTCACCAAGTTGGGACAAGATTTCCATATGATATTCTGATCTGTTCATAATGACTACATTTCCCCCTTTGTCGCCGTTAATTACTTCTGTCTTTAGGTAAGCTTTTACTTCGTTTCCTTTCCCTTGTTATCTGTTTCCTCACCCATACCTTCCAGCCTCGTCTTGCGGTTTCTCTCCGCCTATCGGTAGAGCATATCCAGTAGCCCCCTCCCCACCTCTCTTCAATATAAATAATTCTCTAGCAATTTCCTAGTACAGATCCTTTCACCCGCTTCTTCTCTTTTCTTCACACTCAGCCTTCTTATCTCCTACTTTTCCTTTCTTCACCTTTAGTCCCAACCACTACTCTATGTTTAATTCAGCACCAATCACTTATACTCTGCTATAGTTTTCCCGCGGTTTCCTCATGTTTGTTGTCACACATGAGAGCGGCACTATCACACCGGTCACAATATGCTGAGATGCTTTCCCGCGTTTTCGCCCATGTTCCAGGGGCAGCGGCACCTACACGAGTATCACTCCAGACCACATGGGTCAAATTTAGCTGTTTAAGTTCCCAACAGTCACTTCGGGTGATCCCGCTCTAATCGAATCACTTGTCTGGAACAGACTAGGCCCCAATTTGTTCTTCAGTTTTCTGTATTTATTATTTATTTTATTTTTTGTATCCTTCCCAGCCCTGATGAGTCACGGGATTGTTCCCGGTGACGAAACACGTGTCGGCTGGTTTACTAGGCTGATATACTATATTCAACACAGGTGTTGTTGAAATAAATAACATTAAGTTGGACAAATACTGATGTTGACCGTTGCTTTTGAATAACGCTTCTATTTTGCATATCACATTATCAACACCCGCACCGCGTGTGCCCAGGACTATGCTCATGATCCAGAGTGGACTCCTGAACCAATGGCCCAAGCCTATTTTCCCCATCTCGATTGATTTTTAATGTGTCTCCCCCGTCCCGATCTGAAGTGCCGGATGGGATCGCGGGTTTCAGGCCTTCCACAATCTTGCTAATCTTCTCCTGGAAGAAGGATGCCAATCCATCACATAGCTCCTGAGTTGGTAAAACCTTGTTATTTATACATTCAGGACTGGTCATATCTCTTACTATTTTAAAAATACTCTTGGAGCTATTGGATGACGGGCTGGTCGGACTGACCCCTTACCTACCCCTTAACGGGCTGGTCGGACTGACCCCTTACCTAGTTACAGTACTGCTTAAAGAACGTGGGGTTTTCCCTGAACAATAGCCTCATACATTATGCATGAGGATCCTTGGATTCTTGGAAACTCAGCAGGACTACCATCTCCAGCATAATAACTATGTACAAGGTTCATTCCCGACGTCATCCTAAGTCCGACAGTGGCACAGCAAGGTAGAACCCCCTGGGGATACCTTCGGGTATATTAACATCACATCTTGCTGAGATAGTTAGAGGAGATCACGACTTCCATGCCGACACACTGACGCGATACGCTGAGGTTCCTGCATGCAGATACTCCAGGTCGCAGTGGTCTGAACATCCCTTGCGGGGTGTCCAACTCGAGACCAAGACAGGGTCCCATAGTCTCTCACTTCAGGTAATGGGGTTGACTTTATCCTAGAGGGATTCTTGGCTTACACCTAAAAACATGCTAGGTACACTTAGGTACATCCAGTTAGGGTAGCATCCTAGGAGTACGCATTTTATTATCATGTATTTTATATACTTGCCTGTAATCATGGTTATAGCAAGATGGTAGAAATCTACCATCCTTTCACCTTCTTAGTGCTTCTAATCATTAATATCTGTTTCTGTCTAGTGATTGTTTCAGCACAACTATTTTACACTAGAATGACGAGTGTTCAATAAATGCTTATTGAAAAACGTCCATATCGTTTATTCTGTGTATTTCCCTGAGACCAAGTGAGCATGAGTGACTGAGTGAAAAGTATTGCACTGTTTCCACGGTCCTGAGGGATCAGGGTTGTCATGTTCGATAGTTGCCAAGAACTATTCTCTCCTTGGTAAGAGGAGTTTCTAGTGGCACTGTGAGCTAGCTGGTATACAGGCCAACATATTCGGTGGGGGTGTCTGGAATCAGTCTGGACATCAAGCCCGCAGTGTATGTTGTCTAATCGTGCAGATCCTGTGTAGGTTTTATAGGAACTACACGACATGGCGCCGCCAACATTGGTTGGGTACTTATTCAACAGTCGAATCGGAGTAGTTCAGTCGTGCTATTCTCAGAGACCCCTACTCACATTTCCCCAGAGACGTCTGGAGTGGGAGGGAACAAAATCCGCCACAGCTGAGTAGGCAGAATCGTATGTATTGGCTGTTGGTTTAATCAAGCTTGGAGGATATAGTGTTCCTATTGTGCATAACACCTTAACTCAGTTCCCCTGAAAAGCTCTTCTTACTAAAACAATGACTGTACAGGAAGATCCTGTGGTTGCATTAAACCTCTCAGGAGAAGAAGATGCAGACGCAATACACATTGCAGAAAATGTTAGAAATGCCATCACCCTAAAACTAGTAGCATACGGTGTTACAGCTAGGGGTGAGTCAGTAACATTATTGATTGAGGCACACGAATCATTTAGAACAGAGGTATTCTATTCATGGGTTACATTCCCACAGGCAAATGCACTAACAAAGATATTTCGTTACTACACAGAAGATGAAATAACGAACGAATATTGTCCGTACGAGGACATTGAAATTCCACTTACTTACCAAGAACATTTATACTGCTTTAAAGGCGCCCTACCCCATACAGGAAATAGAGTAAGACTCGGTCCACTCGGAAGAGACGGAGCAACATGGCCGGTATTAGCGGCCTACACACCACATCCTGACATTGACACAATGCCAGGTGAAGACTTACTTACACATCATAAAGAATTAATAAAACTTAACAGAAACATAACACAGTTTGTGATGAGAACACTTCAGCCAACACCGGCTACACAACCAGGACCAGTTCAAACTTCTACAACTAAAATTACACCACAAACATTACAGCTAGAGGCAGTATTTCCATACACTGGTCCTCAAAAAAGCATAGAATGCTAACAATTTGTTTTCCGATGGGGATAGCTCACCCGATAGAGGATTGTACCTCTTGGGGTACAGTTTTCGCTGCAATCTATACCAGAACTCATGGTATCCCTTCATTAGCAGTAATACCAGACGTATTGAGACAAATACATCTCCGAAGTGAATCGAACCACCTCAGCTTCCGCAAACAGCTGAAGACGTGGCTATTCCCATAACCCTTCAGGTCGACCACTCTGACTCCGTCTAGCGCTGGGATGCTCCCGGGTAACCACGCGCTCTACAAGTCCCCTTTCAATTCAATTCATTCAATACAGAACAACTATGGAGCAGAACCTGCTCTGAACTTAGGGATGAAGTTACTAAATAACTTTCCCCAGGTATCAGCTATAACATTAGCAAACATTAAAGGGGAAGCAGCATCAGTGGCAATACGCCAACGTCTGAGAGATTTCACTCCTTTACAACAGGAGACAGAATTACCTAAAATAATTGAGACTGCTTATGCAGAATTAAGTAGGGATAGTTTGGGAGCTAGACCAGTAAAACCTCAACTAATGGGAGGTTCAGATGAAGAACAGGCAAAGCAAACACCGCTTTCTTCAAAAAAGAAATGGGATAATAACAAACAACAAAGAATAGATCTCAATCCAGGGGCAGGTCTCCTCAACAGGAGCCCCCCGAAAGGAGGTATAACCTTAGGAATAGAGATAACATTAAAAAACCATACAGGTATCAGGACACTGATACACGTTCCTCTCGTTCCTTTCAGGGTTCATAAAAAAACTCTGAGAGGGAAGGACAGTCAGAACACAGACAAGAAGAGCATACAAGGTCCAGAGACTCGCAACGCACTTCAGACTACACTTCCAAAAAAGAAGAAAACCCTAAAGCAAAACCTCAATTCAAAAAGAAGAAAGTAGCAGGTCTCAAAGTTAGACATGCCCAGAATCCTGAGGACTCAACTACTGAACGGGGAATGGGCTCTGACAGCGCAGCAGAAGTAACAATAGCTTGCCAGAACCTGATGGAATTTCTGGTGACAGCGGAATTGAGTGAGTATATCACGGTGGAAACACCTGATACTAGGGTAAGTGTCCCACATAAGTTACACAAAATAATACTCAAAATGGAAGGGGACAAACCCAGAAAAATTAAAGGTCTCTTTTGGGAGAACCTGACTTTTGGCTACGACATCCTTTTAGCTGAGAGAGATTGGCCGCCTACTATTGTTATGGAATGCCCAAAGGGAGAAACGGTAATTATGCCAGCTTTTTTCGACCTAGTTCCCCAATACTTAAAACATACATACGCACGGGAGTGGGCAGTAGCCCTTGCTCCTGCAGTATATCGCAACCATGTTGGGTGGGATGAAGAATCAACTCACCACGTGATACCACTAAAATCTACTCCAACTCCACAGAGACAGTAGCCAATAAAACAGGAAGCGAAAAAACAGGTCAGGGAGATCTTAGATCCACTTGAATACCAAGGTGTGATTGAAACTTGTACCTCTTCAATGAATAATCCTTTGTTTCCCGTAATGAAACCCGACAATTCATATCGTCTAGTTTTAGATTACAGACATCTGAACTCATGCACAAAAACATTTGCAGTACAAAATGCACATAGTGCTGCATTAATGAATAACATTGTGTGAAAAAAATACAAAACAACACTAGATATCTCAAATGGATTTTTCTGCCAAAATATAGTGTCTGAGAGCAGATACTTGACAGCATTCTCAGCGCTGGAGTCCCAGCGGCAATTTTGTCGACTCCCCCAGGGGTATAAGAACAGCCTGGGGTTGTTTTCAGCCAGGGTAACTGAGTTACTTCAGAAATTGGACGAGGAGGCATTGTCCTATGTAGATGATATTTATCTAACGGATGATGACCTAGAGGAACACTTGACCAGGGTGAGCACCATCATTTTGGGATTTGCCTCTGAGGGCAGAAAGTGTAACTTTAAAAGATCAAAAATAGCCCATCTCAATGTCCTATTATTGGGATATGAACTTTCAATTGAAGGAAAAAGCTTGGCAGCCAACTTTTTAGAAAAATGCGCGTTGCTCCAACCTCCGAAATCATTGAAAAATTTACAGTCCATACTGGGATTCCTAAATTTCAGCAGAACATACATGTTGGATTACGCAGAAAGGGTTAAACCTTTCTAAGACCTCATAAGACCAGATTTCTCAGTTAGGCAATGGACACAGGAATACACAGATATCCTTCGGTCCCTACAAGCTGACATGATAGCATCCAAACACTTACAGACACGTGTAAATGTGCGCAATTTTGTGATCCGTATAGTTGCGGGTCAATCTGGGTACACCTACTTAATATACAATGAAGGTGAAACTGTCCCAATAGCATACAAATCACATTTGTACACAAACGCTGAGATGCGTTTTGCATCTACAGAAAAAATTCTGACAGCGGTACAGACTGCTGTAGCGAGAGAAAGAACACTGGCTCAGGGGAAACAAATTATCATCGTGACTCCAGTACCGGCCTTAAAGGCTGCTACAAAGGCAAGCGTTCCAAATGCTAAGGCTTTACATCCGCAATGGATACAATGGGCTAATTCTCTCACTGCATCAGATGTAGAATACAGTGACGACCCAAGTCTAAAAACACAGGCATTCCTGAAATACGAACAAGAATATCCTCTCCCGAATGAAATTATGCCTCTAGATCAGAATGAATTCATAATTTACACAGATGGATCTGCTCAACTGGCCCTAGGAAGTAAACGACAGTACAGCGCAGTGTGTGCGATTGTTAAAGGTCTTATGCAGGATGGCAAGTTCCATCCAAGCTGTGCAAAAACTCAGTCTGTAGGAGACTGCACGGCTCAGCTAGCAGAACTAAAAGCTCTGTTACTGGCACTGATTAATACGGATCGAGAACTCCCCACACTAATTGTGTGTGATTCCTTTTACTGTGTCCAGTCATATAATGAATACCTACACTATTGGGGACAAAATGGGTGTAAAGACTCAAAAGGTGGCACAATAAAGCACAAGATGCTATGGGAACAGGTAGTGGAATTGAAAAACGAGCTACCAAGAGCTCACGTGATACACACGCTGAGTCATCAACGTGATGGCGTTCACATTGAAGGGAATTCATTGGCTGATGAAGCCGCGATGGGGGCAGTGCGGACTGCGTCCGTAGCTGCAATAACTCGTTCAAAAACGAGAATAGACAGACAGATAATGGTAGCTGTCATTGCTTCACGCAAAGACAACAAAGCACTTCGGAACGGTTTTCCACTCAAGTACTCCTACATGTTAGATGCAAAAAACGTTCCATTTGCTCAGATTCCAGGAGTGGGGGATAGAGTAATACCAAACACGGATCGCAGATTAGGCTTAATTTTAGCTGCACACGAGGGTCTAGGTTCTGCGTACGCAGGAGTTACGGCAACGTTTTGTTTACTGAAACAACGCTATTGGTGGCCAGGGTTAACAAAACAGACCAAAGACTATGTCTTAAAGTGTGACATCTGTCAACAGATGAAGGGCTCCACCATAACACGTCCAGCGCAGACACCATTGTTGATATCAGACAGACCTCTCGCGTCTGTCTATTTGGACCACTGCGGCCCCTTACAATCAGATGGGGCTTACAAGTACATAATGGTTGCAGTGGATTCCTGCTCGAGATTCCTATGGGCATGGCCCCAGCGATCGGCTGACGCTCAAACTGTTATCAAAGATTTGTGAGTCTTTATAGGGACATATGCAGTTGGCACATTACATTCTGACCGTGGCCCTGTGTTTAGCTCTAGAGCTTACAAGGAGGCCATGGGAGGTTTGGGTGTAGCATTGCGGTACTCCTCTCCGTACCATCCCAAGGGAAATTTGGTCGTGGAGAGGAAAAACCGGGACTTAAAGCAATCATTAACAGCTAGAGTATTAGGCCCGGGTGGTAGTTGAGTCAATCACTTATATGGGGTCCAGAGGGCCTTAAATAACATGCTCTCTGGGCGGGGTCACTCCTTATGAGGTCCTATTTGGGACGGGAATGTGGGTACCTGACCTAGATTGTGAAGGCACAGTGGCGGATGAAAAATCTTTTGACATCAATAAACGTTTGGCTGTTTTACAGGAACTGAATGAATCACAGGCTCTACAGAGCAATGTCAAAGTGAAAAGGTTCGCCACTGGAGAAGTCAAGTCAGTCACTGCAAGACCTGTCTGGATTCCAAAAGTCAGGGATCTGGTCAGAGAAAAGATTATGGACAAAAGAGAATTTGGACCATCATACAGAAAGCCTGTACCTGTCCTGGCAGTTGAAGGAACAAGAACTGTACTTCTGCCACCTTGTGCCGGAAAAAAGGAGAAAAGATTCGTCTCCATTGAACTCATAAAACCACACTATGTGGCCGATACTGAATAGTAGGCCTCGTGGGCTCCTGGTTAGCCGACTCCCTCCTCTCGCTACCATACAGGAAGTTCAGACGGAAAGGCTCATCACGTTTAAAGAGTCTCCCATACGGAATGATGGACTATGCAATAATGCCATGGAACTCGTTCCTCTTGATACAGAAAATCAAAATAGAAATGAAAGACAAATTTCAATTCGACCTAACACTGATGTCTACATAAACATGCCTCAACAAGAGCAATCTACAAGTTCAACAAAACCTGCTGAGCTACCTAAAATAGATCGAACTGCATCTGGCTATTTCATCGACTTTGATACCTTTTTTTGTTGGAACCTAGTGAACCTGAAATAATGCCAGCCCCAATATCTCGTAAACAACAAATCAAAGACTTCTTCACCTTTCTTAGAAAGACTTACCTGGTGTCACCTTGAATAGAAATTTGGATAAGCACCGGGATACTTTTCTTTCTTTTCTGGATAGGCTTAGTAACTGTCTTTTGCTTACTTATAAATGGAAATTCCCTTCGCCAAACCTCTGCAGCATCAAACGTGAACTTAATCCTGAAACCTCATGTTTCATCATATCGTGAACAAAGAGACTTGTCATCAGTGAACATTACAGCTGTTCCTATACCTGATGGTATAGTAATGGACAAGGTTGATTATGATATATTTGGTCCGACCAAACTTTTAAAAATACAACATTTATTTAAAATTTCCTTAAATGATATAAGTACCTCCAGTACATTTTCTGATGATTGGGATTTTGAAACTGTAAATAACATGCTGTCTGATTTAGAACAAAATGCTGCATTTTCTAGCAATGAAATGTTAGAAGACACTTCAGACTTTAACACAATGTATTGTTTATCAACATTATGGTCATCATTTTTTACACAAATCCAGTACCCCTAGGGATGTTTTCACATACCACCAATGGGAACATTGCCCTACACCACCGAAAGGTAGTTCGAAAACGTTTGCACAGAAATTTTCATATCTTTCAGTGTTTAACATTCGTGACCCGACCTCATATTTATTCTGCTTCATTCATTACCCAACTGTCTGAACAGGGTTTCGACTTATGGAAGACAGTATAGACTTAAAATCAGTATGGGGTTCTAGAGATTGGCAAGTCCAGGGAACAGAATCACTATTTAGAGCATGCCTCATTCCCCAGCAGATGATATTTCTGAATGATACTGTGCAACAGACTTCCTGCCTTGGAATAGCCAAGAACAAGGACCTCGGATTTCAACACCACAACAGGTCGAGGGTAATTATACATCACTGAAAGGGGCTACCTTAGATGACATTGTACAATACAGTAAATCAGAACCCAATTGGAAGGGATGGTTGGTTTGGCCCACAGACACTAACAGATGTCAAGAAAGATTCAGGGGTACCACCGAAGGGTTCAGTATCCATAGGCCAGACCCACGCTATGTACAAAGAGAACATCCGGGGGTGGTGACATCATACAGTGTTGGGAAGTTATGCCTCGATTGGCTAAACACCTCAACACTACCACAGGTGAAACAACACTTATCCTTACTTACAGAGGATGTGGACCTATGAGATTTTTTATTAGGTCCCAGAAAGCCACGTCAGAAACGTTTTTATTATGCTGTCTATAATGAAATTTGGAAAATCTCCCAACAAGAAGCAGCGGAGAGATTACGAGCAATAGATAGGATCAATCTAGAAAAGGTGTTAGCCGTAGTTGACAATGGCATGACTACGTTAACTTCCAGGAATTATTCACTGGGCAACATTGTATCTTCTGCTATTGATGTACTAGAACAGGATATGTCCATACTACAGCACGGGCAATAACAATTATGTTCTATTATGTAACTGAGCTGGACGCTGCAATCATTGTGCGCAGGTTATGTGCCTTGGCGTTTTATCAACAGTACGTCACTGTTTTCTGCATACAATCTAACGGAAAAACAAATGCAAATGGCACAAAGGGGAGCAAAGTATACAATGCTGCGTATTGAAAAAATGGACGGATTACCTTATACTGTGGCAGAATCACCATCCACAGAATGGTTAATCCATGGCCATATAACATTACCAGTCACAACTTTCCAGTTTCAGTATTGCCTAGAACAACAACAGGCAGGCAGATATGAAGAAATGGGTAGGGAATTCATCAAAGAATCTTAGCAATTACCGTACAGATTTCGATGCAGAAGTGGGGATCTTGAAGTGCTTCTAAGCGGTACAAACTGTGAGAACACTTTAAGTGGATCTCTCATATGCCAGGATATTCTGCTACACGGGCCCTGCAACTGTTCGGTTGCAAACCTATCCTGTCATTTGAGGGGTACCCCAGCAGCCGTGATTACCCCGGTATTCAAGCTACTTTCAAATGAAGGTTTCTTGATGCTGAACAATTAAGGTTGTTGTGGGATGCTTCCGGGAATCGCATATCTAGTCCCCGTGAGCTCCAGGGATACTTGCTGTATGCAAGTATTGTTTCCACCGACACACACAGTCAGGGAAGCGCCGCTCTGGCCTTCATTGAATGTTTCCCTTATACGGTTTCATACTCTGAGCAGAATGAAAGCCGTGCTTTTACAGGAAACCGTCCCCTTAACCTCCGCCCGGGAGACTTTTGATCTCCAAGTAGCAAGGTCCTCGGCAGAGATACAGGCACTCATACGTACAAACTGCCCCTTCCATTTCACAGAAATTGTAAATCGTATCTTTAACATGTCTCATACGGCGGGTATAGTACACCTATTTAAGACCATAGGCTCGGGACTGTTAAGCACCTTTCAGACGATCCTTGGAGTTATACCAAACTTTATACATCTGGCACACCTCGCCTAAGGGAACTGAGTGCATCTTGATTCCTGTCATTTAGGCCAGTCTGGATGAACTGCATCTTACCTGTTCTCCGATGCCTGTTCTGCGGAGAAGAATGCATGTTGGATCTCTGTCTGACACTTCCATCAGTCGCCCAACCGGACGTTGATGCATTACTGGACCCGATAACGGCCCATGTTCTGCAGTGTCCCCAGCTTATTCCTATGTTGATGGCAGCATTCTTAAAGCCTCCACAGGAACTCACTGCTCCTGTTGGAAAAGATACCGTCTCCTCCACTGACACCCAGGCCTTGGATGGCGCACAAGCTGCCCCAGCATTGGCTGCAGGCAGTACGGAAGATCATCTGTGCTTGATTGACGTAATCTGCAAGGTGTTACAGGGATCGTCATCTGCGCAGGCAGGCAACAGTAATGTTGCGTCTACCAGCGAGGACACATAAACATTTGGCTCATCGTGTGCTGGGAGAAATTCGACCTTTTTAAACAAACTCCAAATTGTAACTCCAAAGCAAATTGACACTTTTTATGACCTGCATGGCTTTCCGATGCTTGTAGTTGTTCGAACTATATATACGGACACAGTGGAGCTATTTGCTTGAGTGACAATTCTTACACTTTTTTAGAGTTTTTAGAGTTTTTAACATTTTTTAGCAAACTATGGTTTTTTACTACATATGTTTGCGTACCAGTACCTAGACAGGTAGTACGTTAGAATTAAATTATGTCGTCCAGTCGGATGAGGAGTGGGTGTTATATTCCATATAGGTATCCCAATATAGGGCAGGGTAACATCCCAACCTTTCACCTATATTCGTCCCTACACTACATACATAACGGGCTGCTAGGACTGACCCTTTACCTAGTTACAGTACTGCTTACAGAACGTGGGGTTTTCCCTGAACAATAGCCTCATACATTATGCATGAGCATCCTTGGATTCTTGGAAACTCAGCAGGACTACCATCTCCTGCATAATAACTATGTACAAGGTTCATTCCCGATGTCATCCTAAGTCCGACAGTGGCACAGCAAGGTAGAACCCCCTGGGGATACCTTTGGGTATATAAACATCACATCTTGCTGGGATAGTTAGAGGAGATCACGACTTCCATGCTGACACACTGACGCGAGATGCTGAGGTTCCTGCATGCAGATACTCCAGCTCGCAGTGGTCTGCACATCCCTTGCGGGGTGTCCAACTCGAGACCAAGACGGGGTCCCACAGTCTCTCACTTCAGGTAATGGGGTTGACTTTATCCTAGAGGGATTTTTGGCTTACACCTACACACATGCTAGGTACACTTAGGTACATCTAGTTAGGGTAGCATCGTAGGAGTACGCATTTTATTATCATGTATTCTATGTACTTGCCTGTATTCATGGTTATAGCAAGATGGTAGAAATCTACCATCCTTTCACCTTCTAAGTGCTTCTAATCATTTATATCTGTTTCTGTCTAGTGATTGTTTCAGCACACCTATTTTACACTAGAATGACGAGTGTTCAATAAATGCTTATTGAAAAACGTCCATATTGTTTATTCTGTGCATCTCTCTGAGACCAAGTGAGCACGAGCGACTGAGCAAAAAGTATTGCACTGTTTCCACGGTCCTGAGGGATCAGGGTTGTCATGTTCGATAGTTGCCAAGAACTATTCTCTCCTTGGTAAGAGGAGTTTCTAGTGGTACTGTGAGCTAGCTGGTATACAGGTCAACATACTCGGTGGGGGTGTCTGGAATCAGTCTGGACACCAAGCCCGCAGTGTATGTTGTCTAAACGTGCAGATCCTGTATAGGTTTATCGGAACTACACAACAACCTAATCTGGCCATCAAGCGAGAAACGTCACTTGACAATCACCATGGATGACCGTGGCTGAAGTAAGTGGCTCCAAATGGTTCTCCAAGATGAACCTGAGAGCTGGCTATCACCAACTAATGTTGGACCCTGAATCCAGAGCCATCACTACTCTCTCCACCCACATAGGCCTAATAAGGTACAAGCGCCTTAGCTTTGGAGTTTCAAGCACAGCCAAAGTCTTCCAAGACACCATAAGGAGCAGGCTTGCTGGCCTTGAAGGAGTCCTCAACCTCAGTGACAACATCTTAGCTCACGCACCTATGCTGGAAGAACACCTCGATCGCCTGAGAGCCACGTTCCAACGCCTCCAAGAAAATGGTCTTACAATTCACAGAGATAAGTGTGCTTCCCTCTCAAAGGAAATTGCATTTTTTCGTTCTCAATTCCCCCTGGATGGAGGGTTTCATGACTCTGTTAAAGTCCAGGACATTCAGGCAGCACTGGCGCCCACGACTGTCACAGGAGTAAGAAGCTTCCTTGGCATGGTCACATATTGTGGCCGGTTCCTTTGAAATCTCACGGACCTTACAGCCCCACTGAGAGAGCTAACAATGACCAACACAATCTGGAACTGGGGGCCAGATCAGGAAAAGGCTTCCCAAGCAACAAAACTAGCATTAATAGTCGACACCACCCTAGTATACTTTGACCCCGCCTGGGATTCTGAACTATAGGTGGATGCAAGCCCTACTGGCCTGGGAGCGGTATTATCCCAAAAGCAGAACAACGGGGAATGGGCTTCAGTGCCGTACACCAGCCGGGCGCTGACAGAGACTGAACAGCGAGGGCTCCCACATTGAAAAAGAGGCCATTGCCGTGCACGGGGGCTGTCGTCACTTCCATCAGTATCTTTATGACCAGCCCTTCAATGTTCTTACGGATCATAATCCCGTTGTTCATGGGGACATCCTCAAAACCCCCACAGAGGATCGAAAAATGGATTCTACAATTGCAGAAGTATCATTTCACAGTTGTCGATCACCCGGGGACTCAAAATCCAGCAGATTATCTATCAAGACATTCCTGACCGGCCACAGAAAGTGAAGAGGTGGACCCAGAAGAGGTGAAGTTATACGTTTGACTCATAGTTGAACGATCTAGATTACCCCCATTTTGCTCACGGAGATCGTCAAGGCCACGGCCACCGATGAGTGTCTCCAGTTGAGTATCTACGCTGTGGTTTCAGGAAGATGGTGAACCTTGCTTGATAAAACTACCTATTGTACGGATGATGCAAGGCTGACAGTAGACTCACTGCACAATGTTCACTCAAACTTGCAGTGTACCCTGAAGCCTTAAGAGAGGTTCACGTCTAGTAGTTCCTGGGACTCTACAACAACGGGTAGTTGACCTCACTCACCTGGCTCATCAAGGGGTCATCAAGACGAAGTCTTGACTGAGATGTAAGGTCTGGTTTCCTAGTTTGGACAACCTAGTTGAACGGACAGTTCGCCAGTGCTCCCTGTGCCAAGCTGCCATCCCGGCACACCCACCGGCACCAATCATCACTGAAAATATCCCGCCATTCCCCTGGAGAGGGTCAGTGCAGATTTTGGCAGTCTCCCAGATGGTAGACACATGCTAGTGGTCATAGATGACTTTTCGAAATACCCAGAAATTGAGATCATGAACTCAACAACTGTAAGTCAAACGATACCTCGTTTGGAAACAATCATGGCCACCCTTGGACCCCTTAGTGAAATGCGCACTGACAATGGCCCTCCATTCTCAAGTCAGGAGTTCACAGAGTACTTACAGTCCCGAGGCATTCATCACAGGAAAGTCACACCCCGTTAGCCGCAAGCTAATAGAGAGGCAGAGTTGTTCATGCATACTTTAAACAAGGTGCTCCAAATCGCTTTGGCAAATGAACAAAGCATGGACTGGGCCCTCTACGCCATCCTCAGGGAATGCCGTCTTACACCTCACACAATGACTCAAGTCAGTCCCGGCTCTTCTCTCTATGTTTGAACCGTCCCATGGGGGATGTCATTCCCCAAATTGAGGGACCATCAGCAATACAAAAACGAGTTGCTGACACGTTACAACAGCGCCGGATACAGGATGACTGCATGTCCAGAGCCCACAGACCCAAATGGAGTTCCATCAAGGTTGGTGATGTGGTGATGGTGAAGAACAGATATATCCAGAGCAAGTTTATGCTGCCTTTTGAGATTGGTCCATGGCAGGTGCAGTCAGTAAAGGGGACAATGATCACTGCTCCGAAAGCCAGAGAGACCATTACTAGGAACATATCGTTCTTTAAACGCTATTAAATTCCAGTGAACAGGTCCAGAGAGGATCTCTCTGCAATTCTAGGATCGGAGATTCCCCATAACGAAGAGGTTTCACTGACCAGTTATCCTGCACCAACAGAGTTAACTATGGCAGTGCCTTCGTCCCAAGAAGATGAGAGATGCCTACTCCCAGAACACTGTCCTGCTTTGCTGTCTGATCTCAGCACCCCCCCCGCAGCTGGTAAGGCAAGATGAGATGAGAGAAGAAGCCACTCGCCAAGGGACTGACTGATACCATCTTCAGCCACCTCCTGCAAGATCTTCTCATTTGAAGGTCTGTCTATTGCATGGTCCTATCCTTCTCTCTCTCTCTCTCTCTCTCTCTCTCTCTCTCTCGCTCTCTCTCTCTCTCTCTCAGTCTCTCTCGTGCAATACACAGCTTTGCTCCATAAATGAAGGTCAGAATTTTATGATTGTTTTGTTATACTGTTTGTTTATTTGGGATAAAGGAGGAATGTTATGTTTGCGTTAGTGGGTGAGCCCACTACATAACCCCCAAGGAGGGGTGTTTTCCTAAATAGCCCTCCCAAGTGTATCACCTTGGTACAGGCTGTGACGTAGGGGACGGGAGATAATAAAAGGGGCCTAATGTATGACCTCAGCACACTGATTGGTCTTCCAAGTCACTCTCATTCTTTTGCAGGCCTCTGTGAGCTTCATTGGTTCATGATATAAAAGCATTGTCTGCTCAAGCCCTCTATTCTGCCACAGACCTCTCTGTGATACAAAGCCTAGATTCTTTGCAAGTAAATGTTTTCACTATCAGCTTGTAAGACTCTTCTTTCTTACTATCTGTGATGTAGGGCAAATTTCGCTCTTTCATTTGTAGGGGTGCATCATAGTCACGAGTAGTCCGCACCCACATATATTCCTTTGTCGTATTAACCTGGGACAGTAGAACGTGAATTGTAATAACGTGAATTGTGGTGTAGTAGGGATATTTTCATATAAACGTGAAGAAATTAACGTTGAATTCATACGTGTTTAGCTGAAAACATTAACGTGCAGAAATTGTGTCTGCTGCTGACAATTATTCACGTATTTGATGTGCTTATGTAACGTGATGATATAGAAGTGCTCGGCAAAAAGTGTTTAATTATATGTAATTTTGTAAGGCCTGTGTGCTATTTCTTATGTTGGCCGATTTCTGTAGGCCTGAAATGCATTTTCCCTGGAAGCTCTCGCATTAGATTTAATAGTTGAATTTCATGTGCATGTTGGATTTGTTCTTTCTCACGTTTCTGTTGCAGGTGAAAGAATCATCTTTATTAGTTAGAATAATGTCTTTGTTTTAGGAGTTAGACTTAGGGAGAAGAGGATACATTGAGCGCTAATACTGATAATGGAGAACTGTTGTACTTTCTCATCGGAGCAAGCCTGGGAATCAAGGTCATTTCGCCAAAGCTTGGGAGCATCGCAGCCTATTGGAAAATTACCTACGAGGAGGTGGCCTGACTGGTTGGCATGAGTTTGCAGAGGATCATGGGATACTACCTGTGGTATTGATGTATCATAACTAGGGAAAGTGTCCAGGGGACTTCTGCCTTGCCTTGAGAGAGACAGCATCTTAGAACGAGCTCTGTAGCTTCATGCTACTTGACCCAACCGATGTGGAGAGATTTCTTAGTAAGACTTCACACGCTGACACCTTAACTGATCTTGCCTTGGGAAATGCTATGTAGGTATGTCACGTTAGTGCTAGTGTAGGGACAGACTAATGCTTTACACCCACGAACTTCAGATAAAGAGGAATTTGGATGTCTGCTCAATAATTTTCTGTATGCTGATTCTCGAACTAATTATCTTGTGCATGTTGCACCGCCTTAACTTCATCCGTAGATTTGGCTTTGTATTAGTTCCAATGTTTTTTTACACCCTCACTTTGAGGTGCCTGTACTTCCAGTTATTTTTGGCTTTGTAATAAACCCACTACACTTAAATGGGAGCCTGAGATTCTTAAGAGTCATAGGGGCACATGCATCAAAACCAGAAATAGCGATTCCTAAATTGCGAAAAATAAGGATTCGCAATTAAGAAATCGCTATCCGGAATGCATGAAGGGATTCGGTAAATTTTTGCAATCCGCTAATATTCGCTAACACGATACCGAGGAGACAAATGCGACTCGCGAAACCAGGTATTAGCAAAATGTGAACTCGCTATTAGCGATTTCGCATTTAGCGAGTTCGCTATTAGCCAAATCGCAAATGGCGAGTCGCATCGGAAGCAGGCTGATGACATCACAACCAGGAAGTCATCCAGTCCATGCTTCATTCAGTGCCCTGAGGAGCTCAGAGGAGGAGGCAGAGTACTGAAGCTGAGCTGAAACACCTCCTAATCCCCATCCAGCTACTTTGTCTGACCCAGGATGGACAAAACAACAGCAGGGGAGAGTGCCACGACCAGGAAGAGGAAGATGAAGTTCTCGGAGAGGGAACTGGAATATCTGATTGAGGACGTCAGCAGTAGCCATGATAAATTATTCGGCAAATTGTCCCTGAAGGTGCCAGAGGCAGTAAAGCGCAAAATATGGCTGCGCATCAAGGCAAAAGTGAATGCTGTGGGAGTCACACACCGCAGCATTGATGATTTGAAGAAAAGGTGGTACGATCTGAGGAAACGTGCCAAGGAGCAGATAGCCGAAAGGCTGAAGGAAGCAGGTGACACAGGAGGGGGACCATCTAAAGCACCCGCCAACACAGCCCTGGAGGACCTTGTTGAGGCGACTATCGAGCCTGAGGCAGTTGTCGGAGTCACACAGTTGGACACATCCTGCGCAGCAAATACCACACAAGGTAAGATGCATGCAAGCGTAAATCCTTGGCGTAATGTATGATCGTGCACATACCCCCAGGCAAATCACAGTGTACATGTAAAACTCCAGGCCACGTTTCCCCTCATACACAAAATGCATCATGGGAGTTGTAGTCATGTCAGCCAAGTGGGCATTCAAATGCAACAATGGTTAATAAAACATACCAACACTGCATGTCAGCCAGTGTGTTGCAATCAGTGATTTAATCAGAACAAAGTATGCCAAATGATAAACAGAAGTAGGATCACACAAAATTAACAATGCACTGTTTCACATCACAGATGCAGCTGAGGCAGACTCCGAGGATAGAGACACCTGCAGAGACGGATGTAGAGACTCCAGTGGGCCCAGCATGCACACCACCACCACCACCAATACGCAGGGCACATGTACACCCACTGCAGCCAATGGAAGCCGAGCTGAATCCAGCACCCACTACAGGCTCCAGCCAGCCACGTGTTGCAGCACCAACTCAACCACAAGCACAGGTCCAGCCAGGACGACGGCGCAGGGCCAGGGCCCGTATTGCGGCACGTGATGAGCAGGCTCCAAATGTGTATGGCAGCGTGGAGTCACAGATGTTACGAGTGCAGCGCCTGCAGGGGAGACACATGGGCACAATCAATATGCAGATCACAAAACTGGCTAAGAACATCAGCACAATGGTAGACAGTGTGCGCGAGCTAACAACAGTGGTTGCCGAGGGGACTCGGCAGACAAACCTGAGCCTACAGGAGCTCACCCGGGCGGAGCTTGCAGGACAGAGCACTAAGAGGAGAAGGCATCGCCAGAGCCTGATCCGCATGTCAGCAAATACAAGGGCCATCAACAAGCTCAGCAACACCACCACGCTATTGGCACGGCGCTCAGTGTCAATGCAAATCGATCTTGGCCATTTCTGTGGGGATGTTGCCAGGGCCTTAGGCCAAGTGACCACTGCTGTGGAACACATCCAGTCCGGGACCGTGAGTGCCATCAACTTGGAAGGGGAGGAGGGGAGTGAGGAGGCATCGAGCCTGAGTAGCCTGTCAGTGCCAGTGACCACTACCAGGAGGCGCAGTTCGCGCAGCTCCACTTCCACAGTCACACATCAGGGTGATGTTGCAGAGGCAGGCGACAGGAGGCTGGGGGTACGTGGCAAGAGGCGCTAGCCATGCATATCCTCCTTTACTGGCCATGGTGGTGTAACCATGGTCAATTACAACGTGGTGATTGCCCTCCAGTGCTGTGAACTATTTTAATTAGACTTCAGAGCTCAATGCAATCACCTTCCTAATTTGCAGTACTCTCTTGTTTAGTTTGACATGGGCTCATGATAATAAACCATTTACGTTCACCATTCAGTTGTTCAATCAATCAATCAATCACAGAATTTGTAGAGCGCACTACTTACCCGCGAGGGTCTCAAGGCGCTGGGGAGAGAAAGGGGGGGGGAGCCTACTGGTCGAACAGCCAGGTCTTGAGTAGCCTCCTGAAGGTCAGCAGGTCTTGGGTCTGTCGTAGGCTTAGTGGAAGGGTGTTCCAGGTCTTGGCGGCTAGGTGTGAGAAGGATCTGCCGCCGGTGGTTGTTCTTCGAATGCGAGGGACGGTGGCGAGGGAGAGGTCGGCGGAGCGGAGCTGGCGGTTGGGGACGTAGAAGAAGAGTCGTCTGTTGAGGTAGGCTGGGCCAGTCTTGTGGAGTGCCTTGTGTGCGTGGATGAGGAGTTTGAAGGAGATTCTCCTGTTGACGGGGAGCCAGTGCAGGTTCCTCAGGTGGGGGGTGATGTGGCTGTGGCGTGGTACGTCGAGGATCAGGCGTGCGGAGGCGTTTTGTATGCGTTGCAGTCGCTTGATGAGCTTGGCCGGGGCTCCCGCGTAGAGGGCGTTCCCATAGTCGAGTCTGCTACTGATGAGGGCCTGGGTGACTGTTCTTCTTGTATCTGTCGGGATCCACCTGTAGATCATGCGGAGGGTGTTGAAGCAGGAGGAGGAGACTGCGTTGACTTGCTTGGTCATGGAGAGCGTTGAGTCGAGGATGACTCCCAGGTTGCGTGCGTGGTCGGTGGGTGTCGGGGCTGCTCCCAGCGTCGTTGGCCACCAGGAGTCGTCCCAGGCTGAGGGGTTGGAGCCGAAGATGAGGACCTCTGTCTTGTCCGTGTTCAGCTTTAGTCGGCTGATCTTCATCCAATCGGCGACGGCCTTCATTCCTTCATGGAGATTGGATTTGGCGGCGAGGGGGTCCTTGGTGAGGGAGAGGATCAGTTGAGTGTCGTCGGCGTAGGAGATAATGTTGAGGTCGTGCTGTCTGGCGATGCGTGCGAGCGGGGCCATGTAGATGTTGAACAGCGTTGGGCTGAGGGAAGATCCCTGGGGTACGCCGCAGATGATCTCGGAGGCTTCGGATCGGAAAGGTGGGAGGTGGACTCTCTGGGTTCTGCCGTCGAGGAAGGAGGTGGTCCATTCCAGGGCCTTGTCTCGGATCCCTGCGTCGTGGAGGCGTGCGCGTAGAGTGCGTGGCAGACAGTGTCGAAGGCAGCGGAGAGGTCCAGCAGGATGAGGGCTGCTGTCTCACCGTTGTCCAGCAGGGTCCTGATGTCGTCGGTGGCGGCGATGAGGGCAGTCTCAGTGCTGTGGTTGCTGCGGAACCCTGATTGGGATGGGTCCAGGATGCTGTTTTCTTCGAGGTATCGGGTTAGCTGTTTGTTGACGATCTTCTCGATGACCTTGGCTGGGAACGGAAGCAGGGAGATGGGCCGGAAGTTCTTGAGGTCTCTCGGGTCCGCCTTGGGTTTTTTGAGTAGGGCGTTGATCTCTGCCTGTTTCCAGCTCTCTGGGAAGGTCGCGGTCTTGAAGGAGAGATTGATAACGTTGCACAGGTGGGGTGCGATGGAGCTTCTGGCTTTGTTGAAGATGTGGTGCGGGAAAGGGTCTGATGGGGAGCCAGAGTGTATTGTGCTCATGGTCTTGATGGTGTCGTTGATGTTCACGCTGGCCCAGGCTGGCAAGGGGTCATGGTCGATGGTGTGCGGCGGGTCTGGTGTATCTATCTTAGTATAGATAGGTATATAGATAGATAGATAGTATAGGGTGTTGAAGCTGTCGTGGATGTCGGCGATCTTGCGGTGGAAGAAGGTGGCGAGGGAATCGCACAGGGCTTGCGACGGCGGGATGTCGTTGGTGTTGGAGCTGGGGTTGGAGAGTTCCTTCACGATGTTGAAGAGCTCCTTGCTGTTGTGTGCGTTGTTGTCGAGGCGGTCTTTGAAGGAGATTCTCTTGGCGGACCTGATGAGGTGGTGGTGGTTACGGATGGCGTCTTTGTGGGCTGCGTGGCTGTCCGGTGTCTTATCACTGTGCCATTTCTTCTCTAGTTTCCGGCAGGTACGCTTGGAAGCTAGGAGTTCCGGGGTGAACCAGCTGGCTCTTTTGGTGGTGTCATTCTTACCTACCTCAGAAATGATGTTGTGTGATGTGTGCACGTCGCCTCTGCCCTTCTGCTGTGTTTGCCACATGCGCCTGTCGGTGTTGTGCGGGTGGTTGGTCGTCCCCATCAGAGTCACTGTCGGACGTCTCAATGTGTATGCCTCTTCTGGTGGCAATGTTGTGCAACATGGCACATACAGCCACAATCCTGCAGCAGGTCTCGGGGCTGTACTGTAACGCTCCACCAGTCTTATGAAGAATGCGAAAGCGACTTTTGAGTATTCCGAATGTCCGTTCTATCACATTCCGTGTGCTGATGTGTGCGGCGTTGTACCTCTGCTCATGTGGTGTGGCTGGGTTGAGGTATGGGGTCAAGATGTAGTCACGTAGGGCGTATGCGCTGTCACCTACAGGGTGGAAAGCAAAGGGTTAGCCACAGTTATGCAATTACATAGGGTTGATTGATGTAGCAAATAGGTATATGTATGTACCAAGTAGATGTCCTTCGCCAAATTCACCCCTGAGCAGACGCCTGTGGATGCCACTGTGCTGGAATATATAGGAGTCATGGGTGCTCCCTGGAAATTGTGCCACGATGTCCGTTATTATATTCTTTGCATTGCACACAACCTGCACATTGATAGAGTGGTACGACTTCCTGTTACGGAAGATGTACTCGTTGGCTGCTGGGGGACAGATGGGGACATGCGTGCAGTCTATGCATCCGATCACATCAGGGAATTGGGCCACCTGGTAGAACTCCAGTTTTGTCTGATTCAACTCCTGTGGGGTTGTGGGGAAGGTGATGTGGGTGTGGATCCTTGTCATCATGGCGTCAAGGAAGTTTTTGAAAAAGCGTGAGAGTGAGCTTTGTGAAACCCCTCCTGCTATGGCTACTACCCCCTGGAAACTGCCTGACACTAGTAGGTGCAGGCAACATAGGACCTGTACATGTGCGGGGATAGCATGGGTCCTACGGGTCTGGTGCTGCAATAGGGGTTCCAATTCTGCTATTAGGCGCATTATCATTGCACGGTTCAGCCTGTACTTATCATAGATTTCGTCATCAGTTTGTCCCAGCAATGTTATGCGCACTCGGAAAATCCTCTCCTGTATCCTCCTCCTGCGCTGGCTGCTGCATTGATCCTCATCCTCCTTGCCAGCACGTAGAGGGCTGCCATTGTGAAAGGCTTACGGGGTCTCCTGAGGCATTTTTAAGGGCTTTCAGATTGGTAACACCTGTGGGAGGAAATCTTTTTTTTTTTTTTAACTTTACCTCCTGGTTGAGATTCCCCTTATTCTGCTCTTGCTAAATAGCGAATTTCATGATATTCGCTAATTGAGATTTTTCATGCATTGCATTGCGATTCTTTAATTGCTAATCGCTATTTGGGGTTGCAGTTGTATGTCTCGCTGTTAAGGAATCGCTATGTTGCTCCTCGCTAATTTTGCGGGAGCTTTTTTTTGTGATTTTCTTGCATTTTCGGTATTTTGGTTGCTGCATTGGAGAGTGTTATTTTGCGCTCGCTAACGTCCTATTTTACCGATTCGCAATTTTTGCGAGGGTATTTCTGCTTGATGCATGTGCCAGATAGTAAATTGGAATTGAAATGATTGATTCGATAACTATTTCTCTTCCCCCTACGCTTTCATTCTGATAAAAAGTCCCATCGACCTAAGGTTCCAGAGCGGATCAAGAATATAGAACCCCGCTCCTTCAGTTGGTAGCAGAATCAGATGGTTATCACATGAAGCGGGAGGAGAAGGCAGAAAAATCTAGAAAAAGACCTAGACTCCTAGAGCCTCAAAATAGAGCCCAATGATCCAGAGCGGAGAGCGACGGACTTTGGTGGAGACCGACGGAGTTTGATGGGGCAGCGAGAACAGCGACTAATGGAGGAGTGAGCATCAATACGATGCATCTTGTGTTAGATTGCGGGAGTGATGTGATTGTGTGATGTCTAGCGGAGTTTGTGTGAAAGTTCAGTGAATGTGGTTTCGGGCCAGCAATGGTCCAAGGATTGAGATTTGAGTTTTAGGTCCCGAAGTGGCCTAAGATCCAGGGATATATTAAATGGTGTAGAAGACACCGAGTTATTGTGATTGTCTGACCGCAGATTTGAGGAGTTGTCGTGAGACGTCATCGGTAGTTCCACCTAAGACAGGGATCTTAGTGTGAATGGGACATGTGGGAATCGTGTGGTAAACCTTGTGTACAGGGGTAGACTATACTGATTCAGGTGACCAGCGCAGGTCGAGGGTCGCTGTGTGTTAATGTTCTTGGGTGATTGAATTCTATTGATCTTTTGGAAGGCAGACAATTATGGAGTTGTGATTGCGTGAGTGAATGTGGACAGAGAAATTGTGAAGGAGGGTGAACCGCTACGAGGAGCAATATAGTGGGTTGGACACCCTTGATCCGAAAGATATGGGACAGTTTGTTTCCAAACTTGTGATGGGTTTGAGACCAGAAATTTGCGTTATGATCCAGCAAAATTTAATCTGCTGGCAAAACAAGTCAGTGGACAAAATGTTACGGTATGCTAAGTATTGCAGTGATGAGGTGGATTCCAAACACAGGAGAATAAAGAACAAGTTGATGTTGGTCAAATGAGGAAGGCGCAAAGAGTAGATCAGGCGCAGACAAATGGGGAAACAATGGGTCAAAACCAAAGGAATAATCAAGGAGGGGTTCAGAACGTCGAGAGTAACTCTGGACAGGGAAAAGGGAGAGGTGTTCCTAAAGACCCCAAGACAGGTATAGACATTGCCACACTAAAGAAAACGACTGCTTGCCATTTTTGCCACAATATTGGGCATTGGAAGCGCAAGTGTCGATTGAATCCAGCAAATCGGATGCAAGAGGGAGACCTACTGCAAGTGCCAGATGTGATAAATACTGTGACAAGGCCAAGATCCTACAATGGGGGAGGTCAAAACCAGTTGGTGCAAGTGCCACAACCTCAGAGAGTTCCGCAGAATAATCGAACTTACCACCAAATGCCCTTTATGGAAGCATTGGATGAACTCGATCAGGACCTGTCACATTGACAGTGCCTGATGGGGGTAGACTGTACCCTTGGAGCAGTCTTAAAGGTAGACCAGAGTGGACCGTATGTGGAGACAGATGTGGGCGGTCATCCCATTGCATTCTTGATTGATACTGGTGCTACCTGTTCTACTGTAAGATTTGCAGTAGTCTCCCAAGCCTCCCTCTCTCGGGACAATCGATCCAAGTTGTAGGAGTTGCCAGTAAGAGAATGACAAACCCGTTGACAGAAGAGGTACCAGTGAAAATAGGAACCTTTCAGAATCGGCACCAGTTTGTGGTGTGCGATTCAAGTCCAGTCTGTTTGTTAGAGCGGATCTCTTATGCAAACTGAATTGTACCATTTATTGCACACCTAAAGGAATTGAATTGCAGACTAATGATGATGACATTGCATTCAAATTGGCAAATCAGAACCACGGTGTAGACATGTTTTCCGTACTAACAGTGGAAGACATGCCGCTGGATCTGAGAGACACCATCTCTCCAGTGGTGTGGGACTTCACAGGAGAAGAGATAGGGCTGATTTGAGGAGTTGAGCCAGTCCGTATACAAATAAAGCCAAAGCAAAATTTCAGAGAACGCCCCAATACAACCTGACCCAGGAAACGGTGGCAGGTATTTACTCCTGTGATTGATTCCATGATTTCGCAGGGTATATTGAAGGAGATAATAGGAAGTCCATGCAATTCACCTATCATGGGGTTACTGAAGCCGAGCGGCAAATATCGCATAGTTCAGGACCTTAGAAAAGTTAATGCGATTGTTATTCCATGTTGTCCCGTGGTACCAAATCCATCTGTGATCTTGTTTTAGATCCCTTGCGAAGCTGTTTGGTTTAAGGTGATTGATCTGTGCCAAGCATTTTTCTCCATCCCATTGCATAAGGAAAGCCAATCTTTATGTGCTTTCTGGCTGGAGAATCGTGTTTTAACATGGTGTCGTATACCACAAGGGTATACTGAAAGTCCATCTATCTTTAACCAAATTCTGAAAAAATCTTGAGAGCTTGGTACTGCCACAGAATTCAGTGCTCGTGCAGTACATTGATGATCTCCTAATTGCATCGGAGACAGAAGAGGCTTGTAGGGACGATACAATTGCCTTACTGAACCATTTAGCTGAAAATGGACACAAGGTGTCACTGAGAAAACTACAGTACTGCTTAATAGAAGTCCAATATTTGGGTAATCGTATTGAGAAAGGCAAGAGAAAGGTGGCACCAGACCGCATTGAGGCGATCATGAAAATGAAGGCGCCTACCACACAAAAGGAAGTCAGAATGTTTTTGGGAATGGTTGGCTACTGCTGACAATGGATACCGAATTTTTCTTTGAAGGTGAAGCCCTTCCAGAGGCTGACACACAAGGATGTGAGCGATCACATACCCTGGGAAAACGATTGCTTGGTTGCCCTCTTAGAGCTGAGAGAGTGCCTTTGCCACACTCCAGCTTTGGGAATGCCTAATTACAACTATGGGGCCGATTCCGATTCGGGCCGGAAATCTCTCCGACCGAGCCGGACCCGGGGAGATTTCCGACCGAATCGGACTCTGGCAGTCCGACCGAACGAGTACGATGCGCACGCATGCCATCGGACTCGAGTCGGTCGGACTCCCATTGAAGTCAATGGGAGCCTGTCGTACAACGCGTACGCGGGCTCCCATTGACTCCAATGGGTGCGAGGCGGACAAGGGCGCCCCCTACAGCAGGTATGCGTCGATGCGCATCGCGGCGTACATGCACAGGTAGGGGGGACCCATGGGTCCCCCCTGTGTGCGACTCGCGCGCCTACGCGTACAGGGGGGTCCGACGCGGACCCCCAAAGTCCGGCTCCGACAGCTTTTTCGAGCCGGACGGCGCGAGTCGGTCGGACTGATCGCGGCGCGCATCGTACTTACCCGGCCGGGATACGTCTCCATGGCGCGGTGCGAGTCGTGTCCCTGCGAGTCGGTCGGAGCGTGTTGAAGCCGCGTTCGAGTCGGTCGGAGATTTCGCGGGTGCCTGCATCGTACTCGCTCAGCCGGACCCGCGTACGATTCGGTCGGGAAACAGGGCTCCGAATCGGATCCGGTAAATCCGAATCCGATTCGGAGCACTACCGGCCGAGATCGGAATCGGCCCCAAAGTGTTTTAGCTATTCTGCTGTGAGAGGGAGGGTTGTGCTTTATCTGTACTCACCCAGACACATGGGGGTGTCTGTAGACCAGGTGCCTACTTCTCAGCTACATTAGATCCTGTAGCTTCAGTGTTGCCGGGAAGTCTCAGATCCGTTGCTGCAACAGGTCTCAGCATTGAAAGATGTGAAAGTATCATGATGGCTCATCCACTTACTGTATATGTTCCACACTCAGTTGAGCTTCTGATGACGAGAACCAAAACACAGCATTTGACGAATAACAGGCTGACAAGGTATGAGCAGATCTTATTGGCCGCTGAGAACGTAACCCTGAAGTGGTATTCTGTGTTAAATACTGCTACCTTATTGCCTGTTCCAAATGTTGATGGGAAGATTGTGATGACCACGACTGTCTGGATGTGACTGAACTTTGCACCAAACCGAGACCCAACATTGTCGATGAGCCACTGCCTAATTCTGAACAAATCCTTTTTGTTGATGGTTCATGCTTAAGAGACAATGAGGATTAGCTGAGAGCAGCTTTTGCTGCCTGTACCATTTCTGAGGTTGTGGAAGCTGCTTGTTTACAGGGAGTATACTCCGCACAAGTGGCTGAAATCATCGCCTTGACCGGTGCATGCCTTGTTTCTGATCAGATCCAAGTCACTGTCTATACCAATAGACAGTATGGTTTCGGTGTAGTTCAGACAGCTGTGGCCACAGACGGGGTTCTTAATGTCATCAGGATCTCCTATAAGAAATGAGGAGTATGTGAGACAACTGTCGGAAGCCTTGGAGCGACCAAATGAAGTGGCAGTCGTAAAATGTGCTGCACATGGGAAAGGGGAAGATTTTGTGACTGTGGAATATTCTGGCGAGAGCACAGAGAGAACGGAGCTCAGCATGATGCTAGTCATCGCAGATAGCTAGGATGAGGTCAGGTGTCTGCAGGGAGAAGCGTCAGATCAGGAACAAGTTGGCTGGATCAGAGCAGGATGCGAAAAGAGAGAAGATGACATTTGGGTTTCAACAGATGGTAGAGCAGTGTTTCCAGATTGTTTGGTGAGTCCTATGGTGAGACAGATTCATGGAGCAGTTCACATTGGGAGAGATGCAATGGTGAGATTGTTCAGGCAAACATGGTTCAACCCGAGATTCCGTGTGACTGCTGATGCAGTGTGTCATCAGTCTGTCACATGTCAACAGATGAATAATGGGAAGAAAACTGTGGTTGCTTTGAGTCACATTGGAAGGTCAGGAGGTCCTTTCAACTGAATACAGCTGGATTTTGTTGAGCTGCCTAGGTGCAATGGTTTGAGATACATTCTGGTTGTTGTGTGCATCTTTTCACAGTGGGTGGAAGCTTATCCAACTATAAGGTGTGATAGCCTCACTAAAGCAAAGTTACTGTTAAGGGAACTTATCCCACGCTTCGGGTTTCCAACTACATTGGAGTCAGATAGAGGAACTCACTGTCCTAGTGAGATCATGAAGCTGTTGTGCACTGCCTTAAACGTTGATCAGAGATTGCATTGTAGCTACAGGCCAGAGGCGTCAGGAATGGTGGAGCACATTAATGGGACTTTAAAGATGAGACTAGCACAAGTGTGTGCCTCAACATCTCTGAACTAGCCTGATGCGTTGCCTTTGGTTTTGATGAGTTTGTGCAGCATTTCAGACAGGAGGACTGGGCTATCTCCTCATGAAATCCTCATGGGGAGAGCGAGGCGCTTCCCTGCAGTGCCATCAACAGCGCTAATTAACATTACAGATGATTTGGTTCTTGACAACTGCAAAGGATTGGCTGATGTGGTTCGTTCTGTGTCTCACCAGGTTGAAGCTGCAACTGCACTGACCTCGAAGGACCTCTGCCATGACCTGGTTCCGGGGGACTGGGTCCTAGTCCAAAAACATGTAAGGAAGAGCTGTCTCGATGCATGGTGGCGAGGTCCATACCAGGTGATCTTGGTGACGAACACTGCTGTGAAATGTGGAGGTTTGCCAAATTGGATACATGCCTCACATGCTCGTAGAGTGACTTCTAGAGGGAATGCACCTCCCCTCTCTCCTGTCAGTCAGAACCAGATGGTCAATACACATCCAGGCTGGGCACAAAGACACATAAGCACACAGAAATGCCCACTTCTAAAAGTGGCATTTCTAAAATAGTAATAATAAATCTGCTTTCAGCCATAAGTAGGATTTATCACTACTATTCCAAACATACCAAACATGGTCGCGCTACCCCTCTCAGATCAGAAATTACCACTGAAGCACATATCAGGGAATCCCCAATGCAACCCTATGAGGGGGCAGCCTCACAGCAGTGAGAAACCAAATAGGCTGTTTGTCTCTACCAGGACATGCCACATAGTTAAGGCACATGTCCTACCTTTTACCTACACAGCACCCTGCCCATAGTGCTAGCTAGGGCCTACCTTAGGGGTGACTTATATGTAGTAAAAGGGGAGTTGCAGATGTAGCAACCACTTTACATGACACGTCACGGCGGCAGTAAACTGTGCGTGCAGGCCCTGCAGTGGCAGAGGCCTGAGACAGGTTTGAAAAGCTACTTCGGTGGGTGGCGCAAGCAGCGCTGAAAGCCCACGAGTAGCATTTAATTTACAGGCCTTGGGTATATGGGATACCACTGTACAAGGGACTTACAGGTAAATTAAATATGCCAAACAGGTGTAGACCAATCTTACCGAGTTTACAAGAGAGAGCACATGCACTTTAGCACTGATCAGCAGTGATAAAGTGCCCAGAGTCATAAAACCACCCACAACAGGTCAGAAAAAATACAGGAGGAAGGCAATAAGTTCTGGGATGACCCAGCAAAAAGGGCCAAGTCCAACATAGTTGTTATGTGGCTGTTGTTTTTCCTAAGATACACCACGGAGAAGATTTGAAGAGTTTGGAAGGGAAGTCGTCACATAGAGAGAAACGAGGTACCAGTGCAGGAGAGATTGTAGCAGACATGTTTGGAGCGATGATACCTAGTTTGGGAGTGGTCTTAAATAATATAAAGATTAGAAGGTTGTCAACTATAGTAAGCAAGTTGTCAGTCGATACAGCTCAGTCGTTGTTACTTGTAGATGGAGAGATGGTTTCGATAAGAGCTATGGTGATGCAGAACCGTCTTGCTTTAGACGTGTTATTAGCAAAGGAGGGAGGAGTCTGTAAAATGTTGAAGGTTCAACAGTGCTGTACTTATATCCCAGACCATATTAAGGATCTGAAGAAGTAGATAAGTAACATCACTGACATACATCATGAGATACATCACTTGGCAACTGAGGGAATTTGGGATAAAGTTAGGAAAGGTTTTAAAAAGTTGGAAGTTGGTTTGCGAATCCTTGGATATATCTCGAGACCAATAATGATAGTTGTGATCTGTGTCATCTTGTTGTTGAGAATAGTGAGGGCCTACAAGTGGCATCAGTCTAGATGAGCTGAAAATTCTATTAGAGAGAGAGAAAGGAGAATGGAAAGAATGCAGGACAGTCACTATGAGAATATTAAGCGCTTCAAGGGGTTTCGACAGGGGAGACTGGCTATGACATTTGTTTAGGTCGGTACTTTCTACAGGGAGTTGTGATGTGGGTGTGATGACACTTGTCATCAGAGGGGGGACTGATGTAGCGCAGATTTCGTCTTTCATTTGTAGGGGTGCATCATAGTCACGAGTAGTCCGAACCCGCATATATTCCTTTGTCGTATTAACCTGGGGCAGTAGGACGTGAATTGTAATAACGTGAATTGTGGTGTAGTAGGAATATTTTCATATAAAATTGAAGAAATTAACGTTGAATTCATACGTGTTTAGCTGAAAACACTAATGTGCAGAAATTGTATATGCTGCTGACAATTATTCACGTATTTTATGTGCTTATGTAAGGTGATGATATAGAAGTGCTCAGCAAAAAGAGTTCATTTATATGTAATTTCGTAAGGCCTGTGTGTGATTCCTTATGTAGGCCACTTTATGTAGGCCTGAAATGCATTTTCCTGGAAGTTCTCGCATTAGATTTAATAGTTGAATTTCATATGCATGTTTGATTTGTTCTTTCTCCTGTTTCTGTTGCAGGTGGACGAATCATCTTTGTTAGTTAGTATGATGTCTTTGTTTTAGGAGTTAGGCTTAGGGAGAAGAGGATAGATTGAGCGCTGATACTGATAATGGAGAACTGTTGTACTTTCTCATCGGAGCAAGCCTGGGAATCAAGATAATCTCGCCAAAGCTTGGGAGCATCGCTGCCTAATGGAAACTTACCTATGAGGAGGTGGCCTGACTGGATGGCGTGATTTTGCAGAGGATCATGGGATACTACCTGTAGTATTGATGTATCGTAACTAGGGAAAGTGTCCAGGGAACATCCGCCTTGCCGAGAGTGAGAGAGCATCGTAGAATGAGCTCTGAAGCTTCATGCTACTTGACCCAACGAATGTGAAGAGACTTCTTAGGAAGGCTTCACACACTGACACTTTAATTGATCTTGCCTTGGGAAATGCTATGTAGGGATGTCACGTTAGTGCTAGTGTAGGGACAGACTAATGCTTTATACCCACGAACTTCTGTTGAAGGGGAATTCGGATGTCTGCTCAATAATTTTCTGTATCCTGATTCTCACACTAATTATCTTGTGCATGTTGCACCGCCTTAACTTCATCCGTAGATTTGGCTTTGTATTAGTTCAAATGTATTTCTACACCCTCACTTTGAGGTGCCTGTGTGCCCAGTCATTTTTGGCTTTGTAATAAACGCACTAAATTTAAATGGGAGTCTGTGATTCTTAAGAGTCGTATTAAATTGGAACTGAAATGATTGATTCGCTAAATATTTCTCTCCCTCTATGCTTTCATGCTGATAAAAAGTCTCATCGACCTGAGGTTCCAGAGCAGAACTAGAACATAGAACTCGGCTCCTTCATCTGCATGTTCCTCTTTTTCCATAAACTCCTCAAAACCCACTTCTTCAGTTTGCAATTTTGCACTCTCTCTGTAATCTCAGCATCAGGACACCCTTACTGGCTAACAGCTGCACTTTATAAAAGGACATCATTAGCATCATTAGCATCATCAGCATCAGGATATTGTCCATAATCTCAAAACAACTTCACAAACTAAGATGCAAAGCAAACTCTTTCTTTACTTCACCAGTGACTGCCTCAAAAGTGGTGGAGTGTAAATACTTGGAACATGCATGAGGGGACAATACTGTTGATTCAGGCAATGTAGAAGTTCTTTGTGATTGGCCACACATGCAGCCTATGAACAAGGACAGGGGAGGTCTGAAACGCGTCAGGCAAAGTAATTGCCTTTAATGTGCAACACTGGAGTTGTTAGCTGCAATAAATATAGCAGCCTGAAAGTGAGTGTTTCTTCATTTTAGGGACAAACTATGAATCTAAATATATAAGTATATTTATATATATATATATATATTATTATTATTATTATTATTCAGCTTATAGAGCGCCTGGTTACTCCAACGGAGTGTCCCCGCGCTAGAACACCATCAAAACCACGGCAACTGGCCTGGGCCTCCCTCCCTCCCTCTAGCCTATGGCCCAAGAAGAACAAGTAAAAGGCCTACTTTCGGCCCCCCAGGGGTGCTGGAAAAGCCAAGTTTATAGTTTTTTCTAGAACAAAATCTCCGATGGGCACGTCCTTAAATCAACAGGTAGGTCATTTCAGGCCTTAGACGCAAGGAAGCCAAAGGAGCTCCCTCCAGCCCGTACCTTCCGTACCTTAGGCACAATCATCTTTGCCATGCCCAAAGACCTCAGGTTACGAGCAGGTCTATATGCGGTGAGAAGGGGGTGCAGAAATCTTGGCCCTTTCTCGTTGAGGATCCTGTGGCCAAAACACAAGGCCTTAAAGGTGACTCTAGCCTGTATAGGGAGCCAATGTAATTCCCTCAAGGCCTCCCCCATCGAAGCCCGCCTAGGGATATTCAGAATTAGCCGAGCTGCAGCATTCTGAACCTTCTGCAAGATGTTCAGATTTCTTGTGGTCACCCCTAAGTAAAGGATGTTGCAATAGTCGAGACGGGACGTAACAAGGGCCTGTACAATGGTTCGTTTGGCATCTAGTGGGAGTAAGTCCAGGATTTTTTGCAGCATTTTAAGAATGCCAAAGCAGGCTCCAGCCACAGCTGATATCTGCTCTGAATAGGAGAGGGTGTCATCGAACCATACTCCCAGATTCTTGACTTTGGCCTTAGGGGTCGGAGTAGGTCCCAACTCCTCCGGCCCCCACCAATGTGACCATAAAGAGGGCTGCTTGCCAACTACCATCACCTCCATCTTTCCCGCATTCAGCTGCAGACAGCTGAGCTTCATCCAGTTGGCAAGCTCACCCAAGCAGACCTTAAAATCAGATGCCGTTCCTGCCCCTTTTGCTCCAGGGTAACAATCAACTGAGTGTCATCGGCATATGACACCAGTTTCAACCCATGTCTCAACACAATATCTGTATATATTTAGGTTTTTTTTCACTGGAAAAACAAAAGGTTACAGGGACGTTACAGTTAGGCTCAGATTTCACTCATACAAAACCATTGAGATTCAGCAGTTACATTTACCTGAGCTAATTATAGCTTATGCCCCCACAATGCACTGCTTATAACCTCACATATTTTATCACTCATGACATGGTCAGTGAAATCACTGATGACATCTCAAATGGCATCACTGATGACATCATCTACTGATTGTGAGTATTAAACTTATATACCAAGTGTACAAAAGTTGAATTACTATACTTTGTGCACAACTAATGAGTGATAATATTTCTACATATATCATGTGAGTGGCTGTGTGACTGTGTGGATCCATGTGTGAATGGATGTCTAAGTGGCTGTGTAGGTGTGTAAGTGGCTGTATGGGTGAATAAGTGTGTGTGTGTGAGTACCTGTATGGATGAATAAGTGGGTGTGTGAGTAACTGTATGGGTGTGGGAGTAGCTGTGTGACTGGCTGTATTGGTGAGTGAGTGGGTGTGTGAGTGCCTGTAAGGGTGAGTGAGTGACTGTGTGAGTAACTTTATCAGTGAGTGAGTGGTTATGTGAGTGGCTCTCTAGATGTGAGTGAGTATGCGAGTGTCTGTATTGGTGATTGAATGGGGTATGATTGGCTGTATATGTGAGCGTGGCTATATGAGTGGCTGTATGGGTCTGTGAGTGGATATGTGAGTGGCTGTATCAGTGACTAAGTGGCTGTGTGAGTGACTGTATGGGTGAGTGAATGTGTATGTAAGTGGCAATATGGGTGACTGAGTGGCTGTTTGGTTAACTGATTGGTTGTCTGAGTGGCTGTTTTGGAGAGTGAGTGTCTATGTGAGTGGCTGTATGGGTGAATGAGTGGCTCTGTTGAGAGGCTGTATGAGTTAGTGACTGGGTGTGTGAGTAGATGTATGGGAGAATAAGTGGGTGTTCGAGTAGCTGTATGGGTGAGTGAGTGGCTGTGTGAGTGACTATATGGGTGAGTGAGTAGCTGTGTGGGTAGGTGTATGTGAAGTATGTGGTGGTGTGCAGTATGGGGGAGTGAGTGGGAGTGTGAGTGTCTCTATGGATCAGTGAGTAGGTATGTGAGTGGTTGTATGGGTTTTTGAGTGGGTGTATGAGAGGTTGTGTGAGTGGATGTGTGACCAATTCTGTGGATGATGTCATCAGTGATGTCATGAGTGATGTCATCTGAGTTGTCATGAGTGATGTCACTGACCAGGTCATGAGTGATGTAATATGTGAGGTCATAAGCAGTGCATTGCGGGGGCATACGTTATAGTTAGCTCAGACAACTATAACTGCTGAATTTCAATGGTTTTGTATGAGTGAAATCTGAGCCTAACTATAACGTCCCTGTAACCTTTGTTTTTTGCAGTGAATTTCTAAGGATTTTGAATTTTATTTCCCAACTATAACATCCCTGTAACCTTTGGTTTTTTAGTGAATATCCTAACTGTAACCTCTAACCTTTCAGAGTTGGTGTGGGTGTGTGAGAGGCTGTATAGATCAGTGAGTAGGTTTGTGAGTGGCTGTATAGGTCTGTGACTGGGTGTGGGAGTGGTTTTGTGGGTGTCTGAGTAGGTGTGTGAGTAGCTGTGTGGGAGTGTGAGTGTTTTATGAGTGGCTGTATGGGTTTGTGAGTGGCTTTATGGGTCTGTGAGTGGGTGTGTGATTGACTGTATGACACATCACAAAGTCAATACTCAAAAACAAAACACCTCACCGGCTGCAAACACTGCATCTTAGCCCACTCCAGACTGGGGGATTCACAGCCGGGGTTAAGAGCCTCAGCAAACCGGGTTCTGCTTTACTGAAGTAGACGCATCAGTCCCCATTCAGATTCCCAAAATCCCAGTTTCCAAGCAAACAAACCCCAGCTTTATAATCTCAAAACACACTAGAAGGTTCCGAGAGGACCTCCCTTACGCCAAGGAAACTTACTGGAGTTGGCCACTTTCCATGCAAGCATTCCAAAGGCAAAGGAGTTTTCACGTTCCTTCTGCATTCTCATGTGTTCCAGCCTTTATCTTAACGAAGCTTACAAAAGACTCTGGCAGTATTCAACAATCTCCAAAAGCACAGAAAACAAAACAACCTTGAATGAGAATAACCTAAACAACTTGAGCAATCTGGGGGTCTGCCTGTGCGCGCAAAAAGCTCAAGCAAGACAGAGTCAGAATTCAAGATGACATGAGGGCATGTCAAAGCCAATAGTAAGAACTTCATAATACTTCCCAATGTACAACACAATGCACATTTGTGCACCACTGCTTGTAGTATCACACACTTCATCTCCCAATGTACAACATAATGCACATTTGAGCACCACTGCATTTAACACTGCACTTCGAGACCAAGAAGTACATTCCACACCTCTCTCTTTCTCATGCTTTCAAATGCACATCCCACACGTTCTGTTCCTGGCAGGCTGTTCTACTCTGTGAAAGCTCCCACTCTAAAACTACAAAGAGACATGAAAGAAATCTTCAAAGAAACGTGCACATGCAGGACATTCAAGCTAGGATAACATAAAACACCAAAAGTCAATTAAAACAATGTTAGTCAAAGGTCATCACGTGGTTTCAATACATGGGAGTGCTCTAGCACTAGAGTGTTTGCAGAGTGCTGGACAAAGGAGGTGAGGCCTCCGATGACCTCTCAGCAATCCCACTGGGTGGGACTTACTGGTGGTAACAGGAGGGGTTCTTGGCCCCCAAGGACCCTCAGCATCCAAGGGGACTTCATAACCCAACCAGTAGTGCAGCAGGAGGTGTATTTGCAGAGTGGTGGAGAAAGGGGGTGGGCCTCTGATGTCCTCTCAGCAATTCCACTCTGTGGGACTTACTGGAGATAATAGGAGGGGTTCTTAGCCCACACGGACCCTCAGCATCTAAGGAGACTTCATCCCCCAACAAGTAGTGTGCCAGGTGGCGTGTTTGCAGAGAGGTGGAGAAAGGGGGCATGGCCACCAACTACCTCTCAGTAATCCCATATTTCTTTTTAGGGGAGGTCCCGGGGACTACATCCTCCGGGGCCCACCCTCTTTATATTTGACCTCTGTTGGGACCACAGGGGGATCCTCAAGGATCCCACAGTCCCTGCCGGCTCCCTGCCTCCTTCAGGAGCCAGCATTATTCTGAAACACAGGGGGGACTGCTGAAAGGCAGGACCCTGTCTGTTAGAGCAAATGTTTTCATCTGTTTCCCTGCACGTATATTTGCTTGCAAGGAAACATATGAAAAATCCGCTTTCTGCAAGCCGGAGAAGTTTGACAGCTCTGGTTTCCAGAAAGCAGAGTTATGCTCGCTTTGGCTTGGTGGGAGCTGTCAGCTCCCAGCAAGCAAAAAGCTACCTACCAGGGGGGAGCACCTCGGGAGGTTGCAGGAGCCGGCCCTGGGGGGTGGCGGTTCCCAGGGCCATCCATGGCTCCAGGAGGGGGGGCTGCGTGGCCACGCTCCAATGTTTATTTAAGCCCCAGGGAGGTGGTGGTCCCCAGGGCCGGGGTTCAGTGATGGACTCCCTTCATTATTTTCTTTGAGCCCCGGGAAGGTGTCAGTCCCCAGGGCACGGGCATGTCCAACGGGCCCATCCGCATATATATATTATACAGTTCCCCGAGGAGATGGCAGTTCGCGGGGCTGCTGGGGTCCGTGCAGGTCCCCCGCATTGATTTTATGTTCAGCCCCGGGGAGCAGGTGGGCCAAGCGGGCCCACCTGCGTATATTTTTTCATAGTGCCCCAGGGAGGTGGCAGTCCCCAAGGATTATGATAAACCATAGGAGCGGGTCCTGTGCATCCCCCTCCTTTATATAATTGCTCATGCCCCCAGGACCTGGCCCACCCAGGGGCTTAACATTACTGGACCGCGGGGGCCTGCACTTCTTGTTTATGTTTTGATGGGAGCCGAGGATCCAGCTGAACTTCTGCAGAAATAGCTTCGCTAACTATAACTGCTGAATTTCTCTGGTTTTGTACGTGTGAAATCTGAGCCTAACTATAACGTTCCTGTAACCTTTGTTTTTTAAATGAATATCTAAGGTTTTATTAATTATATTTCTTAACTATAACAGCCCTGAAACCTTTGGTTTTTTTCAGTGAATTTCAGTGAATTTCTAAGGTTTTTTAAATGTTAATTTCTAACTATAGCGTCCCTGTAACCTTCCTCATGATTGTGCACTGTGGTGGCAATGACCTAGGCACATTAACTGGAGTAGGACTGGAAATCCGAATGAAGGATACCTTTGCTGAATTGATGATGATTATCCCTCACACTGTCTTGGTGTACTCTAACACATGCCAAAGACAGAAATGGAAGTTGTCCAATCAATTCTTTCCACAGATTGAAAAAGCCAGGAAACATGTTAATAAAACTGTTTCTGCATTCCTCAGAGACCATCGCATGGTCTGTATCTATAACAACAATCTGTGTTTTGACATGCATGGAATTTATAGAAATGATGGAGTGCACTTTACAGATGAAGGCAACAGAGTGTTTCTAAGTAACATGAAACGTCTTAAGTATAGCAGCCATAAACACAAAACCTGCACAACGGCTCTTCTCAGAGCCACCCTAGTACCCAAAATATTGTGAAGTTTTTTTCCAAAGGGTTTTTTTAATTTAGTTTTTGGGGATCTTCACGACGACATCGCTATGCCCGCGGACACGTCGTGAAAACGGAAAACAAAAGCAGACATTCAATGGCCACGAACACATCCAACAATAATATGTAAATAAAATCCATTCTGAACATTGCCCTACACATATTACTATATACATGTGTCTTTGAACGCATGTTAAAACTCATATTTTTGTACTAAGTTTCTTTAAAACCATCTTGCAGACCAATTTTTCCTTTTTCGCTGTTATTCGGGATGTCGCAATGGCGTTAACCGCGACAATCGCGCCTTTTTTATAAAGTGTAAAACACATATATCCACACATATTACAGTATTTTACACACTATATGTCTCTTACAGTATTCTCTACAGTCATGGTTTTCTAGAGAGTTTCAATATAAACCATCTCTAAAACCTATTTTTTATCTTTTCGCTGTGACTCCGGAGACCTCGATGATGTCGGTAATCACGATCACCCAGGACACGTCGCGAAAGCAGAAAACAAAAGCAGACATTCAATGGCCACCAACACATCCAAAAATATTATGTAAAAAAAATCCATTCTGAACATTGCACTACACATATTACTATATACATACTTCTTTCAAAGCATGTTTAAACTCATATTTTTCTACTAAGTTGCTTTAAAAACCATCTTTCAGACCTATTTTCCGTTATAGCGGTTATTCGAGACGTCGCAATGACGTTGTTAACCGCGACAATCGCGCCTTTTCCATAAAGTGAAAACACATATATGCACACATATTACAGTAATTTACACACTAGTGGTTTATTACTATACACTTCAAACTCAATTTTTTCTAGTGTATCTCTAGAACAACCATCACTAAAATATATTTTCCATTTTCGGGTTGAGGCCGGAGATCGCGATGGCATTTGTCATCGCCATCCCCGTGGTTACGTTGTGAAAGCAGAAAGCATAAGCAGGAATTCAATAGCCACCACCACATTAAAAAATTATAACTATATGATTAATTCTAACCATCACAGTACATAACTCGCTATATAAATAACTCTATAAAAACATTTATCGGAATCTCAGTATCTCTATAACAATGCGTATTAATGATTCACTGATATTTTTTTTATATTTCCACCAATATTCTCTACGACGTTTGTAGTCGCAATGTCCCCGCGATGGTACACGGGTGGCCGCTCTGGCGGTCACAGCGTCATCGCGAATATTCAGCCCCGGGAACCATTCCCGATGTATAAAATGGCAACGCAACTTTCTGTTCAGGTTGCGTCCAGACAATCAGAGCATTCCCGCTGGCACGTGCATTTGTGATTCATCACGAAACCTCCACGAAATATCCACGGCCAGAGATATCACTAAAAGTTTAAACTTACATTTCCCAACAACTACTGAACAAATTTACACCAAATAAACAAAAGGCACTTCCTTGAACCAACATCTACCTCCCTGCGAAATTTGGTGTAAGTCCATTCTGCGGTTCACGCTGTAGGTGTGGCTAAAGGTTTCTATGGGAATTAACATTACAAACGCAACCTTATTTCATGCTCCAAATTCTCGGTCCCCACACCAAAGTTAGAGCCAAGTCAAAAAAAGCTTTTCCTATGGAAACCGTGTTTCCATAGGAAAAGCTTTTTTTGCTTTTTTTGCTGTTACTACATATACACTATGGGGCACATGCATCAAACCATTTTGTGATCGCAAATAGTGCGAATCGCAAAATTCTGCTGTTTGCGATCGCAAAATGGCCTTTTGAGATGCATGCACCTTTTTTGCAATTTGCAATTAAGGAAATCGCAATTTTTTGCGATTCCCTTAATTGCAAATGCTGTTAGGGAATCGCAAATTGCGATCCCCTAAATGCGATGCATTATGCAATCGCAAATTGCGTTTTCGCGATTTAGAATCGCAAATTACCATCAACTTCAAGTTGATGGTAATTTGCAATTCCTTTTAAAAATGCAAATAAATGCATTTTTCAAAGTGCATTGTGGTGCACACACAAGCCCGTAGAGCATGTGTGTGCACCACAATTGCATACCTACCTTTTTTGGGGGGTACATCAGGGTGGCCTTTTGGCCCCTTTGCACCCTTCAAATTGCATGCGCAATTTGCGAGTACCTATTTGGTACTCGCAAATTGTGCATGCAATCCCATTCATTCCTATGGGCCTCTAGGCGCATAGGAATGAATGGGAAGCCATTCCTTAATTGCGAATCACAATTTGCGAGTCGCAATTAAGGAATATGTAGGAATCGCAATTTTTTGTGTGATTCCTACATGCAGAAGGAATTGCGATTCCTAAATTGCGAATCCTTAAAAATCGCAATTTAGGAATCGCAATTCCTTATTTTGATGCATGTGGCCCTATATATACATTATAGTAAGGCTCAGATTCCACTCGTACAAAACCAGTGAAATTCAGCAGTTATGGTTACCTGAGCTAACTATAACTTATGCCCCCGCAATGCACTGCCTATGACCCCACATATTACATCATTCACAACATGGTCAGAGCACATCACAGTGTGAATGTTTTCTAAAGGTTTATGAGTGTTAAACACATATACCAAGGAACTAGAAAGTTAAAATAGTCTACCTTCTGTACTACTAATGAGGGATACTATTTCTAACATATATTATGTGAGTGGCTATATGACTGAGTATCTGTGTGTGAGGGGGTGTCTGAGGGCTTTTATGGGTGTGTGAGTGGGGGTGTGAGCGGCAGTATGGGTGTATACATAGGTATGTGAGTAGATATGTGGGTGAGTGATTGGCTGTGTGAGGAACTATATTGGTGAGTGAGTGAGTGAGTGAGTGAGTGAGTGAGTGAGTGAGTGGGTGGGTGTGACAGTGGCTGTATGGGTGAGTGAGTGGCTGTGTGAGTGGCTGTATGGGTGGATGAGTGGGTGTGTAAGTGACTGTATGGGTGACTGACTGGGTGTCTGGCAGACTGTATGAGTGACTGACTGGCTGTGTAAGTGGCTGTATGGGTGAGTGAGTGGCTGTTTGAGCAGCTGTTGGGTTAAGTGAGTTGGTGTTTGAGTGGCTGTATTGTAGAATAAGTGTATGTGTGAATGGATGTGTGGGTGAGTGTGTGGATGGATGACTGCTTGTATGGATGTGTAAATGGGTGTGTAAGTGGTTGTGTTGGTGTATGAGTGAGTATGTGAGTGCTTGTATGGATGAGTGAGTGGCTCTGTTGAGAGGATATATGGGTGGGTGAGTGAGTGGCTGTTTAGGTGAATATGTGGGTGTGTGAGTAGCTGTACGGGTGAGTGTGTTGCTGTGTGAGTTGCTGTATAGGTAAGTGACTGGTTGTATAAGTAGCAGCATTGGTGAGTGAGTAGCTTTATAGAAGAGTGAGTGAGTGGTTGTGTGGATACTTGTATGGGTCTATAAATGGGTATGTGAGTGGTTGCATGAGTGGGTGTATGAGAGGTTATGTGGGGTGTAAATGCATGTGTGAGTGGATCTGTAGATGATGTCATCAGTGATGTCATTTGAGATGTCATCAGTGATGTCACTGACCATGTCATGGGTCATGTAATATGTGAGGCTATAAGCAGTGCATTGTAGGGGCATAAGTTATAGTTAGCTCAGATAAATATAACTGCTGAATTTCACTGGTTTTGTGCAAGTGAAATCTGAGCCTAACTATAACATCGTTGTAACCTTTGGTTTTTCCAGTAAATTTCTAAGGTTTTTTAATTCTATTTCCTAACTATAAAGTCCCTGTAACCTTTGGTTTTTAAGTGAATTTCTAAGGTTTTTTAATTTTATTTCCCAACTGTAACCTGTAACCTTTTAGAGTGAGTGTGTGACTGAGTGCATGAGTGTCCAAGTGAGTGTGTGAGTGTCTCAATAAGTGTGAGTGAGTGTGTGAGTGTCTGAGTGAGCCTTGGATTGGCTGTATAAGTGTCTTACTGGTTGTGTGAGTGGGTGCATGAGTGTCTGTGTGGGTCTGTGAGTGAGTGCATGAGTTTCTCAGTAGGTGCATGAGTGTCTGAATGAGTGTCTGAGTGTGTCTGTGAGCAAGTGTGAGAGTGCCTGAGTGGGTTTGGGAGTGTCTTCATGAGTGTGTGAGTGAGTCTGTGAGTGAGTGCATGAGTGTCTAAATGAGTCTGTGAGTGGGTGTTTGAGTGTCTCACTGGGTGTGTGAGTGGGTGCGTGAGTGTCAGAGTGGGTCTGTGCGTGGGTGCGTGAGTCTCTGAGTGGATCTGTGAGTAAGTACATGAGTCTCTGAGTAAGTCTGTGAGTGAGTGTGTGAGTATCTGAGTAGGCCTGTGAGTCAGGGCATGAGTATCTGAGTAGATCTGTAAGTGGGTGAGAGAGAGTATGAGTGATTCTGTAAGTGGGTGCATGAGTGTCTGACTGGTTCAGTGAGTGGCTATGAGAGCGTCTGAGTTGTTCTGAGAGTGAGTACATGAGTGCCTCAGTGGGTTCTGCTTGTTCTCTGCTCATTTTCTTCTCACTTCTGACCTTTATTTTGCCTCTTTCTGCTCGTTGCTGACCTTTATTTTGCCTCTTTTTGCTCGTTGCTGACCTTTATTTTGTCTCTTTCTCCTAGTTTCTGACCTTTATTTTGCCTCTTTCTGCTCATATCTGACCTCTATTTTTCCTCTTTCTGCTCGTTTTTAACCTCTATTTTGCCTCTTTCAGCTCGTTTCTGTTCTCTGTTTTGTCTCTTTCTGCTCGTTGTTCGCCTTTATTTAGCCTCTTTCAGCTCATTCCTGCCCTTTATTTTGCCTCTTTCTGCTTATTTCTGACCTCTATTTTGCCTCTTTCTGCTCTTTATTGTGCCTCTTTCTGCTCATTGCTGGCCTTTATTTGGCCTCTTTCTGCTCGTTTCTGACCTCCATTTTGCATCTTTCTGCTCATTTCTGACCTCTATTTTGCCTCATTCTGCTTGTGTCCGATCTCTGTTTTGCCTCTTTCTGCTCCTTGCTGGACTCTATTTTGCCTCTTTATGCTCGTTGCTGACCGCTATTTTGCCTCTTTCTGCTCATTTCTGACCCTAATTTTACAGCTTTCTGCTTGTTTCTGACCTCTACTTTGCCTCTTTCTGCTCATTTCTGACCTTTATTTTGCCTCTTTCTGCTCGTTGCTGATCTCTATTTTGCCTCTTTCTGCTCATTGCTGGCCTCTAGTTTGCCTCTTTCTGCTTGCTGCTGACCTTTATTTTCCCTCTTTCTGCTCATTGCTGACCTTTATTCTGCCTCTTTCTGCTCAGTGCTGACCTTTATTCTGCCTCTTTCTGCTAGTTTCTGACCTTTCTCTTGCCTCTTTCTGCTCATTGCTGACCTTTATTCTGCCTCTTCCATCTAGTTTATGACCTTTATTTTGCCTCTTTCTACTTGTTGCTGATCTCTATTTTGCCTCTTTCTGTTCATTGCTGGCCCCTATTTTGTGTCTTTCTGCTCATTGCTGGCCTCTAATTTGCCTCTTTCTGCTTGTTGCTGTCCTCTATCTTCCCTCTTTCTGCTTGTCTCTGACCTTTATTCTGCCTCTTTCTGCTTGTTCCTGACCTTTATCTTGCCTCTTTCTGCTCATTGCTGACCTTTAGTCTGCCTCTTTCTGCTTGTTTCTGACCTTTATTCTGCCTCTTGCTGCTCATTTCCGACCTCTATTTTGCCTCCTTCTGCTCATTTCCGACCTTTATTCTGCTTCTTTCAGCTCGTTTCTCACCTTTATTTTGCCTCTTTCTGCTCATTACTGACCTTTATCTTGCATTTTCTGCTCGTTGCTTACCTTTAGTCTGCCTCTTTCTGCTCGTTTCAGACCTTTATTCTGCCTCTTTCTGCTCACTTCTGGCCTTTATTTTTCCTCTTTCTCCTCTTCCCCTGGGACTGCAGGGGGGAGCATCAAGGCCCCGTGGTCCCAGCCAGCTCCCGACTGTTGCAGGAGTCGGCATTGGTTTCACACACAGGAAGCTGCTAAACATGCAGCTCCCTGTGTGTGAAAGCAATTTGTCTGTTTCCCTGCTTACTTGGCAGCAGGCAGGGAAACAGACGAAAGCTCAGCTTCCAGCAAGCGAGAGCATTTTCACAGCTCTCGCTTACTGAAAGTGTAGTGTTTGCTGGGACAGGGAGGGGGCTGTCAAAGCTCCCGCCAAGTCATAGCAAACACCTGTGTCCTGGGGGTGGGCACCCCAGGACATAGCAGGAGCCGGCCGTGGGGAGTAGCAGTTCCCAGGGCCCCCTTCCATTGCACTACTTAGCCCAGGTGAGGTCGTGGTCCATGGGGCTGCAGAGGGGTAGCGCGGCTCCCCTTAATTTGAATGAATTGCCCCAGGGAGATGGCTGCGGGGGGTTGCGCAGGCCCTCCCACATTACTTTATAAACATTTGCCCCGGGGTGGTGGTCACCTCCCACATACATAAAAATCAATGCCCCGGGGAGGTGGCGGTCCCTGGGGCTTTCATAAGCCTTAGGAGGGGGCCCTGTGCACCCCATCCTATTTTTTTCGTGTGTCCCCGGGACCTGGCCCACCTGGGGGTGTTATTTAAAAGTAAGCACGGGAGCCCGCTCTTTTTTTTTTCCACGCAAATATGCGAATATCGCGATTTTGCTGCAGTGCTTTTTTGGCCTGGCAGGGTCGGAGTATTTTTGAACGTTTATTTTTTGTGGGACTCGACTGAAGCCGAGTCCCAAGATGGCTGCCAACACACTTCCTAGTTTAAGTGTTGCCAGCCTATCAGAGCTCTGCATTTCCCTGCACGAGCTCGTTATTTTTCATGAAGTCGTCGCAGCCACAGATATCACTAACTGTATTTTCTTAAATTTCTCAACAACTACTGAACTGAACAGATCTACACCAAATAACAAAAAGCACAATCTGTGTAACCGTCACTAAATCTACCTTTCTGCTGCCAAAATACCACACTTGCACTTCACAAAGACCCTGCCTGAGCAAACACACAAAGTGTTTGACACTAGTCTAGTTTGACCCCAGACAATCTGGGGCCTGGGCAAGGAGGCAGGAAACTCCAAACACCTCTGGGGGTGGAAACCCCCAGAACCTTCTCCTACTTCAATGTGGGCACCAGGTATAAATATTGGACCCTCAGACCCAACTCTTCATTACACCTCTGGACCTTTGAAAGACTCAGAAGGATTGCTGTGCTGCTTTGCCAGAAGGACTGCTACTCTGTTGCCCTGCTGCCTAAGTGAAGGACTGGACCCGCATCTTGAACCCAGACTGCCAGAGTGACTCCAACGGCCAGTTGGCTGGCCTTCTGATGCTGATCAGGAGTCTAAGGGACAGAACAAGCTCCAGCCATTTTGAACCTAGCACCTGGACCTAGTCTGCAGTCAGTGCCCAATGGATCCCTGATGCAGGACTTCGAACCGCATCCCACGGTCTCCTCAGAACCCCTGCTGCACTATGCACCCCCAACACAGGGCTTCACAGTACAAGCCCCTCATCGATGGTATCCTCGAAGACAATGCAGGACTCCACATCGCAAGCCCCACAACCTTTTTGGAACCTCCGGTGCGCAATGCATCTTCGATGCAGGACTTCGCATCGCAAGCCCCTTGTCGATTCCATCATCAATGATGATGCAGGACCTTGCATCGCAGCCTTGCAGCTCCTCTGAAATGCCGTTGTACAATGCATCCTCGACGCAGGATCACGCAATGCTCTGCATCAAGGACTGAAGGTACTCTTGTTCAGCAGGTCTAACTTGGCCCATGCTCCATTGAGGTCAGCCTGAACTTGTGACTTTATTACGGGCAGGCAAGACCAGATAACAGAACTTATCATTTCAATTATGAACCCAACACATCTTCCCCCTGCACAATTACATATGAAACACAAAGAAAATATAAATAAATACTGTACTTATATACTAAAGATAAAATAGGAATACACATATACAATTTTATAACTACAATCATCTTCAACAATTCAGATATATATACATTTTTCTAGTTATGCACATTTTTTATCAAACCACAATATTTTCTTATATAATCACTGTACGAGGCTGGTTCAATATATAGTGTCCACCTATGGTGAGGCACTGTGCACTGAGTCCAGGCAACCCTTAGTGATAGCATTTAGGTCCCTAAAAACCAGAGCTCTCAAGGGCTAGCTGTGGAGAGCAGCTAAGGCTTATTCAGGAGGGAGTAAAGCAGGTACATTTACCACTATAGTCAGTCAGTAAGTTTTTCACACAAGAAAGGACCACACCAGGTGAGTATAAAAATACCTTGTATTTCTTAACACACACTAGACACTAACTTGGTATATCTCCTAACCAGACATATCAACGACAAGAAATATTTCAGAAATAAGTAAGTAGCATAAGAAAACACAAAGGGCCCAACTGAAGGGGGGGCAAACCATATACTAAAATAGTGGGATGTGAAGTAAGTACCAACACAGGACTAGTGCTCAAGGATGGAGGACCCCAGGGGAATCATGGAACCACCCAAGGTGAGTAGCCATGGACCCCAAGGCGCCTGGGTGAAGAGTGGTTACACAGGGTCAAATGTCCATAGGATAACACACGGTAAGTTGTGGTTGGATTTTTACACTTCTAGGACCCTTCCCAAAGGACCCCGAAAGAACCACTTGGATGAAGGAAGGTTAGAGAGCAACCCCACCCATGGATAGCCCAGGAACCAGGATACTTACAACTGGGAGCCCAGGAGCATAGGGATGAAGTGGTGTAGAAACCGCCCGTAGACAACAATGGAGTTTTGTGTAAGATCAGCAGCTACAGAGTCTTGTGGACCAGGCTGGTGGAACCAGGACATGGAATCCAGATGCGAAGAACCTGAAAGCAGAGGGGACAGAGTCCAAACCACCCGGAGGTGACCAGGAGGCACAGGAGTACAATACCAGCCATTGGCAGAGGTTTTTCCTATAGCACAGTGAGGTTGAAGCATCAGCTGTGGGGCCCAGGTAACAATGCAGGAGCACAGGAGCCAACCATGAGCTGTCCCATGATGGTCGACGAGTGCAGGAAGGTAAGTGGCTGGCAGGAGCACCAACAGCCTTGGCAAATGCAAACAACGGTTTGCGGGAGAAGATGCTGTGTTGCAGACCAGCAAGGTCTGTGGGACTAACCCAGCAGGGGCAAGTCAGGGCCATCCCTCAGCACGCAGGAGAGTCAGCAGGAATCAATGGAGCCCCCTCAAGGATCCTCTGGCAACAGGCACAGGGAGTCTCAGGAAGCCTCAGCAGCACAGAGGAGATGCAGGCCCACGATGCAGAGGATAAAGGCAGGATGTCATTCTTGGAGCTGTGCAATGCTAGAGCCAAGGGCTTCTTGGAGCTTGAAGATCTTTTGTGAAGAGAGCCAACAAGCCTTGGTAATGGCAAACAGACGCAGTGCATAGGAATGCAATTCACGTCAGCTGGAGAGGGATTACAGTTGCCCAAGTTGCAGGGAAGACTGGTCATGCCCTTTCAGACCCAACAAACTACCACCTGTGTTGTAGAGCCAGGCAATGTTTGTGAGACAACAGGGTCAGCAAACCGGTTGTCGACATAGAGGTGCCTGTGGAAGCAGGAAGTGAGTCTTTCACTTCAAGGGAGATTCATTCTGGCTTGGATGCAGGCTGAGTCCTTAGTGACTCAGAGGATGCACGGCAACAGAGTTGCATAACTTGAAGAAGCACAGGGACGAAGGTGCAGCAGGAGTCTTCCCACTGAAAACAGTCTTGCCTGTGGTCCTGGCTCAAAGAACAGCAGAGTTCCAGTGTCCACCAGCGGAAGAGTCTTTGAACAGTCTTCAGACGACAGTCAGTCGGATCTTGAAGTTGTTGTTGGGCTGAATCTATGGACCTACCCCCAGGGGAGCCCTAAGGTAGGGAGGACCTCTTCTGTGGTGATTGGCCTATCACAGGGGGTCAGGGATGCTACTCAGCTGGCGTAGCCAGTCAGATGGTCCCTGGGGCCGAGATTCAACATGGCAGAATGAAGTGGTCACCTGGGGCAGCTCTGGGCACCTCCCTAGGAGGGAGCTGAACAGGGGGGTAGACATTCCCCTGTCCTTTGTGTAGTTTGATGCCAGAGCGAGAGCCAAGGGCTCCTGAACTGGATTGAACTAGTTTTAGGCAAGGAGGGCACCAAATGTGCCCTTCAATGCAGTCAGGTGGCGCTCGGAAGTGCCCACACCCCACCTAATTCTACAGGAGAGGAGGTCGCACTTCTCCTTTGCAGGAAATTCTTTGTTTAGCGTCCCCTGCCTGAGTCAAACTCATCAGCAGGGGGGCAGAACACTGTCTATGGTTGGCAGCAGCGCGGGCTGGCAGGCAGACCCTGTAAGGCTACAGAGGTAGGTATTCGGGGTCCTCTAAGGCGCCCCCCCAGTACATGGCATCATGCAACTGACACTGGTATAGGTGTAGTTGCATGACTGCAACATGTTTGATACCAAACATGACCAGGTTCTGAGAAGCCATTATGTAGCTGGATATCTCAACTTGCCAGTGTCCACTACATTCCTCATAATGGCTGTCCCGCACTTACAAAGTCCAGAGAACGGAGTCTCGGGTTTGTAGGGGTACCTCTGCTCATGAAGGGGCACCCAGGCACTTAGAACCTTGCACTGTGCCCTTGGACTGAACACCCTACCTTAGGGGTTAAAAGTGCAGTGAGTGGGATATAAGGGGAACCTTATATCTAAAGTGAAAGGTGCATGCACCATTTCATGGAGACTGCGATGGCAGCTCTGCAGATGCAGTTTGCATGGGCTCCCATGGGTGGCATAGTGCATACAGCAGCCCATGGGAGACCCCAGGTGCATCAATGCCCTGGGTACCTCAGTACCATATAGTAGGGACTTACAATGGTACCCTAGTATGCCAATTGTGGGGTGTACAAAGTACTTACTAGATAATTTTGAGGAGAGCACTGTTACTGGGGTCCTGGTTAGCAGAATCCTAGTGAACTACAGTCAAATCACACTGACACCAGCCAAAACGTGGGGGTATCTATGCCAGAAAGATTCTAGTTTCCTACAATCTCAATGCCAATCCTTAGGCAAATCTTCTTAGTTCATAATCCAGTAATTTGACAGGAAGAGATCTTGTTCTGAACGATGTTCGAGAGCATCCAATTGATGCGTCTTCTTGCTCCCAGGCCCCGTTTCCTCGTACTTTCTTTCCAGTTTTTTTTTTTAACAAACCACAGATACTCTATCTTTAGTCCAACACGTTCCATCATCTAATGTCACTGCATGAGTTCCCACTCTTCTCCCTCTCTTAGGACTAGAAAAGTGACAACCTTTTCCCTTCCCAACTGAGGGTTACCTGATCCTCACTAAATCTCCTTCTGCCCCATTCAGGTGCCATGATACCATCATAATATGATTCTCTTGAGTTATCCTTTTCCTTTCACCAACTTTCTTAATGGTTTCCTCTGATGGCATTGTCTTCTCCATCCAGATTCTGTTAATCTTTGAACCTGATAATCTTTCTTTTAACAAAACAAAAGGAGATACTCTGGCTTCCAAATTAGATGTGATGATTGTTGCCCACAAAAGATTTTCTACTTCCTGCATTCAATTCAAGCCATGAACTAAGGATATTTTCCTTAATTACCCCGTTACACCGTTACACCAGACCATTACTCCTTGGATGATACAATGAAGTGGTAACATGTTTAATTCTAAATTCTTCAAGATATTTCACAAATTCATGAGAATCAAATTGTTGACCATTGTCTGACACAATCTTATCAGGAACATCTTCCCTCAAAAACAAATTTTCTAACATACTTTTGACAGAGGTAGATGAAAAAGTGTTCATCCAACCTACGGTCTTCAAGAATAATAATTCATGATCACAATGCCATTTTTAACTTGACCATTGCCTACACCCAGAGAACCAATTATATCCACAGCCAAACCCAACCATATTTTTTCTAGAATAGGAACATCACTCACAGAATTTAGATCAGTCACCTGAGTATTGTCGCTAGCCATGCAATCGCCTTACAAATTGCTCCACTTCTCTATCCATACCAGCCCACCAATAAAAATCTCTCACTCTTCTCTTCATTGCACAGATTCCAATAAAGCCCTCATGTATCAAATTCACAATTTTGGACATGAGAAATTTGGGTACAACCAAAACATCAGCCATACGAAGAAACCCTCCGACTACCGAGCGCTCTGGACCTACATACCTATAAGCATCCAACACTGCATCCTACAATTTATTCCTCGCCCATTCCTTCCTTCCATGTTCCATTACCTCTTTAAGAACACCATCCTGTTCCAAAGCCATTAACCAATCAACTTCAGAAATGGCTTCCTTAGCTATGGTCTACAATTCATTGATGACCACTTCCTCATCCTCGTTAGAAGATTTGTCTTCTTCATAGTCATCAATCACCAATGGCAATCTAGAAAGGCATTCAGCCATGACAATTTTAACTCCAGGAATATATTCCATCCGATAACAATATTCCTGCAGTCTGTATTACCACTTTACAATCCTCAGTGTAGATTTATGTGAAATTCAATAAAAGTATGAGGACTCTGTTGTAACTGTATCCAAGTTGAAGGTTTATTCTTTCCAAGAAGTTACAGGTGTAGATACAGGATAAACAGCATAATAAGTAAAATCAGTATAGTTAGCCCCACCGGGAGCAGCAACCCTGCTGCTCACCCTACATACAGCAACTGACAGATACACTTAAACATACACAGGAGGAACATTCTATGACATCACAAAACTGGCTGAACAGCTGAGTACAGGACACAAAGAAAGGAAAGCGTAGAGAAGAAAGCAAGATACCACACATCTCCCTCCCTAACAGAGACAATAAAAACTAAAGAAACGAGTGGTAAAAAGAGAGCACAGAAAACAGAAGAGAAAGGAATCAATGAGACACAGAACACACCCCCCTTTTCACAGCAAGGAGAAGTGTAACATAACATAAGACATAAAGGAAATAGGTTTGAGACCAGTAAAGTGTCCCAACACCCAGAACAACCAAAAGAATGATGCACAACAATAAAAGCAAGTAATAAGTGAAAAAACTCACTTAACGTGGTTACAGTCCACCACCGGACAAAAGCAAAAGTAAAGGGTGGAGCGTAAGGTGCCCCCCAAAATTAGTAAGGTGAGCTTAAGAATAATGCCCTACACAAACCAATACAAGAAATGGTGGAGCATAAGGTGCCCCCCCCCCACATTAGTAAGGTGAGCTTAAGAATAATGCCCAACACAAACCAATACAAGACGGTTGGAGCGAAGATGCTCCGTAAAAGTAAAAGCAATAAAATCCATCACTTGAAAACGCAAGCAATGATGAGAGCGTGAGGTGATCCCGCAACGAGCTTACAAATTATGCTCACAACAAGTCACTTTAAATAAAGGTTTACCACCACAATAGTTTAGGACGCAAGCACACCGCAATCCCAGCACTAGAAAGCGTAAAAGCACTGAAGCACCTTAAATGGCTCCGCATAAATAAATAGGTTTGAGCACCGTAGTGGCTCAGCACCAGCATGTGTAAACAAAATTGAGCACCGAAATGGCTCAAACCAACAAGCATAAACAGAATTGAGCACCTTAATGGCTCAGCACAATAGTTTAGGATGCCCTGAACAAAGAAATCCCAGCACTTTTAACGAAACACTGTAAAACAACAACTTAAAGTAATCTGCTCACGCAGAAAAATACACGTAATAACAAGCATAGAGCATTACAATGTCGGTAATAAAAGATAAGTGCAGCATATCATCATGACAAACATATGCAGATGCAAAATTAGGCAAGATAAGTAATCATACAGGTGAACCTTCTAACATGCAAATGTAGGGAAGTGTATTATTTCAATTAAAACAGGAAATCATTACACCGGTACTCGACCCAAGTACCCGAGTGTCCTCTGATACATGTTATTAATTAAGTAGTTAACAGTTCCAGAATATGCCCAGAAGATGGTGCACTAAGCCCAGTAAAGTATATTGTTCACCATAATAGGAAAACATCGACATCCTTGGAGTGAGAAACCACTATGCAGAAACGTCTTAGAACATTTCTAATTCTTAACTGCGTCGCACTGGCGAAATCGTTCCAGCAGTCCAGGTACAAAGATGTATTAATTCTTTTACAACTCTCGGTCCTTCCGAATGACGAAGATGAAAAGACTCACGGGTGCAGAGAAGAAATTTAGATGATCCTCGGAAGACTCCGCAACATTCAAAGCATAAAGTTGCCACGGAAGCTGAACATTCGCAAAATGTCACTCCTGCATGCTGACGTATTCCAGGAAAACACGGAAGAAATGCCAGTAGCATTGTTGAATGACACGTCAACAAGGAAGCGACACCGCGTTCCTCTGACGCATCCACGGAGTGCGCATGCCAAGTGACTCTGCCAACTCGCAGCTCCATGGAACGCAACGGAGAAGAATGCAGATCCAGCATCCCTCGCGGTTCGTAAGGCTAGAGGTAAGCAGCTCGAGCGCAAATTTGAACTTAAACAAACAAGCGCGGTTACTGGATCAACAAAACAAAAAGAAGAATGCACTCACCGCTGTTTTCTCAAAGTACCGGGCAGGCCTCCAACAATAAAATGTTCACCACTGTTACCATGGCTACAAGTGCCCAGTGTGGATTCCGGGACTAACACTTGTAGAAAGAGTTTCATGAAAGTTAATCCTTTGGCACAAAACTGATCCTTGATGCAGCGTACATTGTAGATGAGCACAGCCATGTACAGAGTATCATGAAAGTCAATCCTTTTGCACAAAACTGATCCTTGATGCAGCGTACATTGTAGATGAGCACACGTTGTATGTTGAAAACATTAGAGGCAGATGACGTCCTTCTGTAAGTCCGATCAGTAAGAGTGCCAGTTCAGCAGCGCATGTTTCAATTGGCCATTGGTTGAATGTTCAACAGAGAGCTCTAAAAATTATCAGTAGTGCCAGAGCTTTTTATGAATGGATTCGTAGAACTGTTACATCAAATAAATGTTGCACAGTCTCATAAAGTGCAGCCAATAGCTCTTGATAAGATCACCATTTATCATTTGACATGTAGTAGCTTGCTTGAGGTATTGGTTCTACCAGTAATGATATTGTAGAAAATAAATAGTAGCCCAACAGTGTCAGATTCAATGCCCTGGGTTGAGACTGTCAGATGGAACAGACACCGGTGGGGCTCCCAGGGGCATTTCCATGAAGTAGGCTTAAAATAGGTTCAATTAAAAGTACACTTACAGGGCCTGATTCACAGAACTAACTTACGTCAAAAACGTAAAGTTAGTACTTTTAGTATTCACAGAATACACTTACTCATTTTGGTATTCACAGAATGAACTTACTCATTTCGGTATTCACAGAAGTTAGTAGTCCTAACTTTAGGACTCCTAAATGCCTTCTGTGAATACCGAAAGTCTTAAAGTTAGGATTTTTCTCAGTTTAGGAGTAGTAAAGTTAGGACTCCTAACTTTAGGACTCCTAAATGCCTTCTGTGAATACCGAAAGTCTTAAAGTTAGGATTTTTCTCAGTTTAGGAGTAGTAAACTTAGAGCTCCTAACTTTAGGACTCCTAAATGCCTTCTGTGAATACCGAAAGTCTTAAAGTTAGGATTTTTCTCAGTTTAGGAGTAGTAAAGTTAGGAGTCCTAACTTTACTACTCCTAAACTGAGAAAAATCCTAACTTTAAGACTTTCGGTATTCACAGAAGGCATTTAGGAGTCCTAAAGTTAGGACTACTAACTTCTGTGAATACCGAAATGAGTAAGTTCATTCTGTGAATACCAAAATGAGTAAGTGTATTCTGTGAATACCAAAAAGTACTAACTTTACGTTTTTGACGTAAGTTAGTTCTGTGAATCAGGCCCAGTGTCTTTTGTTTTCTTTGTGTTAAAGATGATTCCTTCTTTAATCCCAATAAAATCCTTTTGTTCCAAATGGGTCCTTTTCAGCTCATCGCCAGTGTGAAATTCAATAAAAGTATGAGGACTCTGTTGTAACTGTATCCAAGTTGAAGGTTTATTCTTTCCAAGAAGTTACAGGTGTAGATACAGGATAAACAGCATAATCAGTAAAATCAGTATATTTAGCCCCACCGGGAGCAGCAACCCTGCTGCTCAGCCTACATACAGCAACTGACAGATACACTTAAACATACACAGGAGGAACATTCTATGACATCACAAGACTGGCTGAGCAGCTGAGTACAGGACACAAAGAAAGGACAGCGTAGAGAAGAAAGCAAGATACCACAATTTACCTGCCCCTTTTGTGGTAAAAATATTGAGCAAAGATTTGTGATCCACCCACACAACAATTTCAGAACCCCACAAGTACTGGCATAAATGATCAACATTCCAATGCCTCTCACTCCAATACTGAATAGTATGATTCGGTACCTCTGAGACTGCGACTGTCTAAAGCCACAACCTCATCTCTCCCATTAATCCTCAGCTCAAAACTGTTCCTAAACCATACTGGCTGACAACAGTAATCACAATGCTGGAATCTTTTGTATCAAAATGTTTAAGTGAAATGGCATTAGCCACACTACTTTTGATATCATTAAATTCATGCCACATACATACGCCATTCCAAACAAATCTCTCACCCTTCTTAAGAAGTGAACGTAACGCATGGATCCTTTTTGCCACATCTCGGGTTGAACCAAGAACAGAATTCCACCAAACCCATAAAAGATCACAATTGATCCTTTCCTTCTGGCATCGGAGCATCAACAATGGTTTTACTAGTTTTTCCTTAGGTTCTACACCAAGTGCACACAACATATGTCCCAAATAATCCACACTTTCCACTCTAAATTTGCAATTTTCTTCTTTTAAGGTAACCCCCTTCTCTTCCATAACAGTAAGCACATGAGGCAAATTCCTATCACAGCTGGCATTATCCTCTGCATATATCAACATATCTTCTTGGAAGCAGCTAACCCCTTCCACATCCTTAGAGAGAGTATCCATCAGGTGCTGGAAAACAGCTGACGTCGAAGCCAAACCAACTGACATTCTCTTAAAATGGAAAGCCCCATCAGGAGTAATAAAATAAGTTAAATTACGAGAATTACGATCCAAAACAATCTTATAATATGCAGACACCATGTCCAGGGAGGAAAATATCCTGCCCCCTTCATCAATGAAAGCATTAGGTAATATTAAGTAAGGGATATCTATTGACCCAGATCCTAGAATTTAATACCCTAAGATCAATACACATCTGCAAACTGCCATTAGGCTTATGTGCAAACCATACAGGGGACAACCATTATGACCGTTCAATGGGCTCAATTATGTTTTGTTCACATAACTGGTCCAGTTCCTTACGTAATTTCAGCCTATCCACCAATGGAAACTTCCTCACCTTATGTACAACCGGTTCCACCCCTTCTTTGAGTAGTATTTTAAGCTTGAACCCCTTCAATTTTCCAAAATTATCCATAAACACCTTAGGAAATCTCATTTCCCAATCTGGTATTTGCAAAGCTCAAATACCCATACACTCTTTCTTCAGCAGGACTTGCTTAGGATTATTTTGATCCAAAATTATCTCTAAATTACGTTGCTCTAACCATTCCAAAAAATGATCCATATGAAGCAACATACACCATGGCAGATGAAGAGTTTCCTTTAAAAGACACTGTGGTATCAAATTCCCCCACAAATTCTATGAGTGTACGATCATAAGTCACTGGTCTAATTGTTCATTTCCTGAATTCAATGTCTTTGTTCTGGAAATTCCTCCAATCATTCACTCTAATCAACGTAAATGGTGATCCAGAATCTACTATCATAATTACATCAACACATCCTACACTCACTTGACAATAAGGTGTCCTAATCATGGTCAGGGTTGTGAACTTTACACCATTTTCCAAATCATGTGAAGGCAATTCCATATACAAGATCACCACTACACTTAGAGGATTTGGAATTATCACCTTGTTGATTGACAACACTGATCACCTTCTCTTTTTCTTTCCTCTTAGGTTTGTAAACTTTAGCAAAATGACCTTTTTTTTACAATTCACACACAGTTTTTCAAAAGCAGGACATGAAGTTGAGTTTCCAAATGATTGGTGCTCACACATCGAAAACAAATTCATTATTTGGGGGGGGCTACAGAAGTGATCCAGAAAATTAGCGATTAATTGTGTTATTGGACACTGAGACCAAGTATTTTGTAAGCCTATTATTACAAGACCTCCAGACATGGGTAGTCAGACAGGTATCCATCCCATGGAATCAAATTGGTTTCCGAGCTGGCCAGAGTACACTTTCAAACTTGCCAGCCTTAACCCTTTGCATGGAAAAAGCCTTTAATGCAAAATCAACACTTTATGCATGTTTCATTGATTATAAGGCAACATTCGATAAGGTTCCACAAGATCTTCTTTGACAGAAACTTACCAATATGAGGATCCCCATAAAATGAGAAGAGCTATCCAACTCCTTTACAATGAAACTTGGCTTTGTGTTAAGCTGGGAGATGGCACTAAGCTGTCCAAGAGAATTTAAACCACAGTCAGCCTACAGCAAGGATGTGTTTTAGCCTCAATTCGGTTTAAAAGCAATATATCTGGCGTGTCTATAGAAGTTCATCTCATAAATGCGCATCCTCCTAGTTTAGGGGGCCCTACCCTTACCGACATCCTATACGTGGATGACCTACTCCTGATGAGCATGACACCTGTGGGGCTGCACAGGCTTCCGGATGCCCTGCTCTGCCTCACAAAATGGTATAAAATTGAAATCAACTATAAGAAAACAAAAAAAGTGAAATTCAGTAAAAAATTTAAAACAATGGGACCATGGAGCATTGACAGGACCCAATTAATCATTGAACGAAACTATAAATACCTTGGGATGGTTTTCGATTCAAAAGGTACTGGCCAATGCTGAGTACAGAATCGGACTTCAAAGGCATTTTTGAATCACAACCAAGATTCGCGTACTTACCGTCTAGAAATTTGAAATAAATACTAACCAAGTCCATTGATAAAAAAGAAGAAATTTTTCGCGGAACGGTACCCTGCATGAACTGTGGCAATTGCAATTCTATCATCAAAGGGAATACTACACGGCATCCCAATCGAGGAACCATAATCAAACCAAGAGTGACAGCCACATGTAATAGCCAGAATGTTATATACATGTTGAAATGCCCATGCGAGCTAGTTTATGTAATGTAATGTAATGTAATGTAATGTAATGGGTTATTTATAAAGCGCAATCTGCCACTCCGAAAGGAGCATCCTGGCGCTAGTTAGAGGTGAGGGAGGGTCCCAAAGAGATTAAATAAGGGAAAGGCATAGTTCGTCTGTGGAGCTGAATATCCATGTTTTCAGCAATCTCCTGAATTGAGTTTCATTATTTTGTAATCTCAGATGAGTTGGCAGCTTATTCCATGCTTTTGTTCCCAGAGCTGCTACTGTCTTTCCCCCTTTGGTTTTACACCTAAATATAGGTGGTTTGAGGAAGTTAGCTGACGAGGACCTGAGAGTTCTGGATGTAATATAAGGAGTAAATCTCTCATAGAGATACTTGGGTCCTAACCTAAGCGAGGCTCTAAAGGTAATTAAAAGGATTTTAAAAAGTATTCTTTTGTGGAGAGGGAGCCAATGGAGGGCTTTCAACGCTCCCGATGCCGAGGACCTACGAGGCAGCTTTAGCACTAAACGCGCTGCCGCATTTTGTACTATTTGTAGTCTTTTCAAAATTGATTTTTTGTTCCTGCTAAAAGGCTGTTGCAATAATCCAAACGCGAGAGGATTAAAGCCACTGTCACTGATTTCCTAGCAGAGAGTGGTATTAAATCAAAGAATTTTTTCAAAGATTTAATAAGGCTAAAGCAGGTCCCTGCTACTGCCGTTACATGTGGGTGAAAGGATAGAGCAGTGTCAAAGTGGACTCCTAAATTTTTAGCTAACTTCACCATGTCTGGTGGTGGTGTCGTCCCCTCTGGCCACCACTCATGTGGCTGGAATAGGACATCTTTTCCTACTGGCAAAATCTCCGTTTTGTCAGTATTACATCTAAGGTGATTATCCTTCATCCACTGAATAATCTTGGATAAACAATGTTTAAAATTAAGTTCGGCATTTGTGGAATTATTGTCCAGCGAAAGAATCATTTGGGTATCATCTGCGTAGGAAGTTACTTTGATCCCAAAAGATGATATCAAAGAAATGAGTGGGGTCATATAAATGTTGAACAGTAACGGACTCAGCGATGAGCCCTGTGGTACTCCTGTTGTGATGTACCGTTCAACAGAATGAAAAGATCCCAAGGTCACTACTTGTCTACGATTAGTAAGAAAAGACTTTATCCACTGAATCACAGTACCTGAAATACCACAGGATTCCAACCTTTGCATGAGGATGGAGTGTGAGATGGTGTCAAAGGCGGCCGATAGATCGAGCAATATCAGGACCGCCTTTTGTCCTTTATCCGCTAACATTTTTAAGGTATCCGTTAATTCCAAAAGTGCTGATTCCGTGGAATGCTTTGGGCGAAAACCAGATTGTTGGGGGTGAAGAATGTTAGCGGTCTCAATGAATTTAGTAAGTTCTTTATGAACCAGCTTTTCAGTAACTTTACCCAATAAAGGGAGTAAGGATATGGGTCGGAGATTTGAAAGCACCGAAGGATCAATGTTTTGCTTTTTTTGTAAAGGTTTTACCAACGCCAACTTCCATTCGTCAGGCACTATGCCTGAACTTAACGAGGAGTTAACAATGTTGTTTATAATTGGGTTAACTATATCTATGATTTTATGGATAATTCTAGGAGGGCAGGCATCCAGAGGAGAACCTGATTTGCATGCCATGATAACTTCACGGGTTTGTTCTGTAGATACTGATTCAAAAGTTCGTAGGGAAAAGGCAGTGGTGACAAAATCATGCTTTTGTACAGCATCCAAGACAGGGGAGGTTCTAAAATCCTTTTGAATCTTTTGAATTTTGTCTTCAAAGAAGACTGAGATTTTATCACACAATTCTTGGGAGGGTGGAATCTCTTTCTGTAAGGCTTTCGGGTTAGTAAAGGACTTTACAACCAAAAAAATGGCTTTTTGGTCTTGGTTTGCTTCCTGAATTTTATTAGCGTAGTACTCTTTTTTAGCTGATTTAATCTGAGCATGATAGAGTTTCCTACTAATTTTGAAAGCTAGTCTATCCCCTGTATCATAAGATTTTCTCCACTTGCGCTCATATTGTTTACATTGGAGGTGTGTTTGTGACAGAGCGGGCAAAAACCAAGGTGTTTTTTGCGTTTTTGATTTAGTAATCTTGTCACATTTATTTAATGGCATAATTTCATTACTTGTAATAGTTAACCAAGTGTGAAAAAGGTGTGAATCAATTACAGTATTCCCTGTTAATACGGGGAGATGAGCCTGGGCAATATTTGCTAACCTAGGATCTGCAGCTAATTGTGCCCATTTGCGCCTAGGCTGGGAGTGGACCGGTGTCTTCTCTTGTTGACTTCTAGAATGGAGTTTAAGTGCCAGGGGGATAAAATAATGGTCTGACCATATCTGTGGGATGGGGGTGCCTGCAGAGAGCACAGTGAAACTAGAGCAGACACCATCTAAAATGTGGCCCGCCCGATGGGTTGGGGCTTCTACCAACTGGCGCAATTTGAATAATTCATTTATTTGGAAAAAAAATTCCACTCCTGGCTCGTTTCTGTCTTCCAAGTGGAGATTAAAATCTCCCAACAAAGTGAAATTAGCATATCTAAGAAGAAAGTGGCTTAGGGTATCACCTAATGATTCTATAAAAGCTGTGCTCGGACCCGGCGGCCGATAGATCAAAACACCCGTAAAGGATAGAGAGGCATTAAGGGAGATGCAAAAGCCTAGGCTTTCAGCTCCCCTAAGTGTATCTAACTCAAAATTAGCACAATGCAAAGTATCACGGAGGATAATCGCCAGCCCCCCTCCTCTACCATCCACTCTATCTTTCCTATGGATAGTATAGTTGGGCGGGAGTGCAATGGCAATGTCAGGGTTACACCAGTCTTTCAACCATGTTTCAGTAATAAATACGAAATCTAGCTGTAGATCAATAATAAGATCTCTGACATCCTGACAGTGCCTGCTTAGGGATCTGGCATTTATTAAACCTCCTTTTAGGTGGGTGGTATGCATTTCCGTGATAGACCTAGGGCCAATATTTTTAAAGGGGAGTTCTAATCTGCAATATGCGCAGCTGACTGCCCCCATTACGTTATTTGGAGATAATAAGCATCTACAAGCTTGTTTAACATTAAGCTGCATTAAAGCCTCAGACGTATATACTATGGGTGAGTGCGGTTGGGCAGAATCTTCCGTCCTTGTCGCAATCTTGGCGCGGACGGGCGCAGACGGGCTTGCCTTTGGCGCGCCTTTGGCGTGCCAGCGGCGCGCCCGCTGCCCGCGTCCGCTGCGCGTCCGGCCCAGCATCAAACTAAATAGCTGGCCGGCGCGGGAAATGACTGTGTTTTGCCTTCTCCGCCGGAAGTCAGGCGGGCCAGGCAGAAAGAGTATCCGGTTCCCTCCAATCAATCGGCAAAACGCCGTGTCGGACCGGGGAATCGGAGACCAAGCTAATGGTGAGTGAAATGTGCAAAATACAAAGGGGAATATTAAAAAATGCTCTTTAAAATATTTAAAAATTACATTCAGGTTAACGAAGATAAAATCATAGAATGGCAGCTTGAACCTTAAGGTGCTCTGAAAGGGCTGCTCACCCCTCACGCTCCGCTGCGCGTCCGGCCCAGCATCAAACTAAATAGCTGGCCGGCGCGGGAAATGACTGTGTTTTGCCTTCTCCGCCGGAAGTCAGGCGGGCCAGGCAGAAAAGAGTATCCGGTTCCCTCCAATCAATCGGCAAAACGCCGTGTCGGACCGGGGAATCGGAGACCAAGCTAATGGTGAGTGAAATGTGCAAAATACAAAGGGGAATATTAAAAAATGCTCTTTAAAATATTTAAAAATTACATTCAGGTTAACGAAGATAAAATCATAGAATGGCAGCTTGAACCTTAAGGTGCTCTGAAAGGGCTGCTCACCCCTCACGCTCATGTGGGAAAGACTGAGCGAAAAATCAGGGTACGTTTGAATGAACACAAGAGCAACATACGTACAAAAAATCTCAAGTCCACGGTTGCTACACACTTTCACTTATTGCATCATAACATCAGTTAACTGAGATTGTTGATCCTTGAACAAGTCCCAATAAGACAGGGATGAGATAACACGCAATTTCTTTTACAAAGAGAAACATACTGGATCAATTTTTTAGACTCCGTGAACCCCAAAGGATTGAATGAACGGATGGACCTCAGTTGCTTTCTATAAATTGAACTCTATTCCATATGGGTGTCTGAACATTCTTTGAAAATGTATATGGCATACAGATAAACGTTACATTTTTTACTTCACTTTTCTTGTTTATATAATTTCTGGTGAACTTTGAAGCTAGGTACTTTTACATAGGTCCAGGTGACCTCCACTTTTTCAGTTTCCCTTTGTGTCTACATTGTTATTTATTTTCAGCGCATTGTACCTTTCTTTAATTATCCATACAACATTTATTGACCCATGTCAGTTTCAGGCAACACACTCTGCACGAACCTTCGGTGCCTTTTTTCCATTTTGATCACTACGGTAGTTCACTGTTACCTGCAATCACTTTTCACTTTCGGGTTTCACCTCTCTAAAAGCTTACGCGGCTTCCGCTATCCACACGCGTCTAAACACCGGGAATGGCCGTTCACGCTTTAACGATTTCTGCATGGGTAAGCCCCTGTCTCTTTGACACCGATACACTTGATTTAGCAACGTTGGTCATGTGGTTCTGACATTTTTTCATGTGTTTAGCCATCTTCACAGTGAATAATATATCGCTGAACAGATTACTCAGGAAATCACGGCGTTAGTAAGTTTGCATGTTTTTACCGCACGCTTATTAAATTCACCACATATACAAGTTACTAAGAGCCGACACTATCCACGCTTTTGTTTTGACTTTTGGGATTCTTTATCTTTATCTTTATTTTACTTTTCCCACAGTTAACCACATTGAGGTAACTTCATTAATCCTTTTACCTTCTTAACTGGCCTGATTGCGCTTTTTCTGACTAAAATTTTATTGATGCGCGTTCACTTCACTTCTTATTGGAATGTGTTCACTAAGCCTGTTGGTCATCTATTGCATGTGAACTTTTCGTTCACTGTCACCAGCGTTAATTGGATGTTAAGATTCACCACCCTTTTTTTACACACAGCACTATCAGTAATCACGCTGTGTTCTATATTTTGGCATGTTTGCCTTTTTCAGTACTGAACTCGAGTTTCTTCTATGTTGCAGAATTAATCCCCTGATGAATTGCCACAGCCCAAAATGCATTGGGCATACGAATATATGTAAAACAAAATTGTGGCATCAAGTGAGGATCACTGTCATGTTTGTATCAAGATTGACACAATCAAAGGAAATTTGTTAACTCAATAAAGTGAATTGAGAAGAACTCATTGAGAAGTGGACAATTTATTTACATTTCTTTACCGAGTGCAAGTTGGAGACGCCCCTCAGCACGTGAGGACAGCGCTTTCAGATATTGTTTCATCCCCATACTCAGGAGGATTAACCAACCTTCACCACCTACCTTTTTTTATATTGGTGTAAAACTAAAAACTAAAAGGAGTGCCCTCATCTATGCAATCGCTGGTCTATACATTTTCGATTCAAGAGGTACCTTCTGCCCACGCATGGATTTAATGAAATCCAATGTCTTTATCAGGAAAAGGAAGATGTCAGATTGACTCCGCTTCAGACGATGCCTCCCGTAGCTCTCTCCCGCGGACTTTGCTGCTCCCGGCGACCCCCCTCACCTTCCGACAAATTACACTTTTGCAAGTCAAGCTCTAATGGCGAGGGGAGCTTAGTCCGGGGAATAAGCATGTCCCCTCGTTTTTCATGCCTAATAACTGGACTAACTCCCTAACGGTGGCTGCTGATACCTGGTGACTTGATGTGCCGGATTGGGTACAGGCAGACACAGCAGGAACCACTGTGCCGATCTGCTAGCGAAGATATGGCTCCGAACAGTCAATCCTAGGATCATTACTCGGGCTCCCGACTGTGGCTGGATTCTGGCGGCAGCATCTGTCAAGGGAATGGCTCCACAGCGGCTTACTGCTCTGAAGGGACGCGGCTGCGCGGAGGAGCTTCCTGCTTCAGGACGCTGGATTTCTGTCCCGGGCAGGGGGCGCATTGAGGCTGATGGCAATGTGGCTGAGGACACGGTGGCTTCCCTGGATGCAGCGCTTAACTCCGGCTCCCAGCTGGGAAAACCGATTCTTCGGCTGCTACGCTCTGGTAGGGCAGCTCGTCTGATCCAGTCCTGTAGCTCACAAACCTCCATTCCGGGTTCTGAGATGGCTGAGGTCCTGATTGCAGCTGTCCAGGAAGGCTGGGATGAGAGGGAAGGCTCCCCGGCTTGTCCTGCTAGCGGATCATTATCTTTGGCCCCAGAACAGCAAGGGAGCGGCAGGGCAAATGGTTTTCCTTCAAGTGCTATGGTGAATATGGACATCGATGTGGGAAAAGATATCTGTCCAGGAAAAACGGCCTGCTGTGATTCTGAAGATGTCTCTCCTAGACTATCTGCAACACTTACTAATATACCTGGCACACTTATACAAATGCAGCCGCAATTGCAATTACAAATACAACCCTGCATGAGTAGTCAGGGCTTGGGTGACGGTTATCCTCAAATTGACGATACACTTGAACCAGGGCACCAGCAACAATCTAGTACAGGTACTGCCAATTTTCAGACTGATACTTCTGTAGGTATTGGCCATTCTGATCCTATCTATTCTACTATAGATATACAGACTTGTGCCCAGGCGGTGCCCAAGGCTCAGCAATTGGAATCAACAGACCTGACCAGTGAGGCAACAGAGCCCAATACTTCAAAAATATGTACCCCAGTGCAGTGCTTAATTTGTAAAATAATAAGTGCCGGGGCTCTCGTCAGGAGGCCACTGCAGCTTGCAACACACATAGCCCCTGCTATGCTGCCAACGATAGAAACAACACAAGTACTAACTAGCAAACTCCCACAAGTGTGACTATTCAGACTATTTGAGGCCCCCAAAGCCATAAGAATGGCTTGGGAGGCAGGTAATAGTCATTTTAATGTTTATTGAATGAATAATTACCTGTTGTTGTGGTCATCTCCAAATTAGCCAGACAGCGACACCTTATGGCAGCTGTCACAAGCGCTGGTTTTGGGAATTAAGTGCCGGTTCGAGCACGGAAACACAGCTCAAATGAAGCACTGGTCAGCACCTGCAACACTCCTCTGGAGCATACCCATGGCTCTCAATTCTATAGACCCGGCCCTGAGAAATAAGTGCTGGTGCTTAGCACCGGAAAGCACCGACACAAATTAAGCACTGCCCCAGTGGGGGGGAAAGGCGCCGAGGCGAAAGGTCCTAAAACTGCTAGAGTGGCCAAGGGAGGCAAGGGTCGTGGTGGCCTTAAACCTCCAGTTACTGCCTCAGTGGGGCGACTCAAAGACTCTGCCTTGAGTAGCACAAAGGCCGGCCCAGGCTTCAGTCCTTTGCGTAAATGGGTGGCTTCAAAGGGGAAAGTTAAAGCTATCATCTCTTGACTGTCTAATTCTGACAATATGGAGTCTGCGGCCCCTGAAGTCGAAGATCCGCTACTATCATCTCACCCCTGCTCTAATCCTGTCGCTCCACTAACTCAACTGGACGACTCGGACGTGAATTCAGGCAGAGCTAATATTGGATCTTCTAGTTCTTTATCTTCATCTCCGACACCAACAGAACTGGTAGACTCCACGAAAGGACTGCATCCGGCCGACTGTGAGGAACCTTCCTTGTCTACAATCCTGCAGGCGCTAGTCACGCAGAGAGCAGAGGCCCAAGAATACTATTCGCAAGCCAAAACAGATAGCAGAGAGATTAAACAAGCACTGACGGACGTCACCACCAAGCTTGACCTGCTATCTTCAGAAGTCACAGATTTACAAGAACGCGTTGCAGCAGCGGAAGAGGCTAACACTTCCACTGTGAGAGTGACCAAAACCCAGGAGACTCAGCTAGCATTCCTGCAAGCGAAAGTAGAGGACCTCGAAAATCGTCAACGTCGGCAGAATCTGAGGATCTGCGGCATACCAGAAGGGAGGGAAGGCTCCGACCCACGGGCCTACATCGTCAGCCTCTTCCAGCAAGCATTTCCAGATCTGGCGGACTGGGATATGGATACACAGGTAAAGCGGGCGCATCGATTGCCTCTAGTTCTCTCTCAAGGGAATCAAGCCAAGTCATCTTTTTCACGGCCCATATTGGTATATTTGGGCAATTTTTTGTTGCCCCAAGCAATTTATGTGAAAGCTTGCCCCTCCACTCCAGTCAAGTTGGACTCAATCTCTATGTTTGCACGTTCTGATTTGTGTAAGTCCACAATGGGCAAACGTTGGAAGTTGCACCAGTTAATGGATCCCTTCAAGGCAGTCTGCTCACAAGTCTTCTTGCAGGAACCAGCCCGTCTCAAGGTTACTAAAGATGGACACTCGCATTTTTTCTATACTGAACTAGATGCCAAACAAGCACTTGCAAAGTGGCAGTCTGATACCAGTAGTCGATCTTAAAAGAGAAGGAGGCATGCCTAGGGGACACGGAGATGTCTATCTCTCATTACTCTTTTTTTGGACACTTTCATATATATAGGTGGGGGAAGGGGGGTGGTGGCGGGGGGCTCCGGGGGTCTGGGGTGTAGGAGGGGGGCGTTCCCTCAAGGCTGTCAGTCAACGACAGCAGGGAAAGGGGATGATTCCTTTCTGTAGGTACTGGGGGGGTTTAGTAAGGGTAGGCAGGGGGTTGGCATCAGAAGATAGCGGCTCCTTGTCAATCTGCTGGAGCGACGGGGTGGGGGGTTGGGTAGGGAGGGTGTTAAATAGCCACTTATTAGCTAGAAACTCTATGGTAGAACAAAAGGGGGAAGAGGAATAAGGGGGAGATGACCGAATCGAGCTTATGGAGTTTATTTAATGCCTGACTTAAAATATATGTGTTGGAACATCGCAGGGCTGAACCAGGCCAGAAAGCGTTGAATAGTTGGGGAGGAACTCAGTGTGTTCAAACCTCACTTATTGGGCCTTACTGAGACTCAGCTTGCGTACAAAGATAGATCTCAGCTAAAACAACTTGGCTTCGATACACTTGTTTGCACCTCACAGGCGATCTCTATTCGAGGGGTCGCCATATTGAAATCTAGGAACCTTACGGCTACAGTCTTACGCACACTAGCCGATTCTAAGGAGAGATGGGCAATAGCTCAGTTGCTGATCTCAGGGCGTAAGACCACGATTTGTGTGGTATACGGCCCTAATACTAACTGCCCCAACGTTTTCCATTATTTAAGTTCAGAACTACTGGGGTGGGCCGGGGATCTGATAGTTATAGGGGATCCCCGACAGATCCATGCCCACACCACATCTTCAACAGGGCCAGCACCGTCATCGCACCCCACCTCCGGAAGGCCATCAACAGCTCCCTCGAGACAGCGACCTTCCCAGAGGACTGGAAGCACGCCGAGATCAACGCCCTACTGAAGAAACCCACGGCTGACCCCAAGGACCTCAAAAACGTCCGACCCATCTCCCTGCTCTCATTCCCGGCGAAGGTCATCGAGAAGGCCGTCAACATACAACTAACCAGGTTCCTCGAGGAAAACAGCATTCTGGACTCGTCCCAGTCCGGATTTCGCCGCAACCACAGCACCGAGACAGCCCTCCTAGCCGCCACCGACGACATCAGAACCCTGCTAGACAACGGTGAAACCGCGGCCCTCATCCTCCTGGACCTGTCGGCCGCCTTCGACACGGTCTGCCACCACACCCTACGCGCACGCCTCCATGACGCAGGAATTCAAGAGAAGGCCCTGGACTGGACCACCTCCTTCCTCTCCGGTAGAACACAGAGCGTCCGCCTCCCTCCCTTCCGCTCCGAAGCCACCGAGATCATCTGCGGCGTACCCCAGGGCTCATCCCTCAGCCCCACGCTGTTCAACGTCTACATGGCCCCGCTCGCCCGCATCGCCCGACTGCACAACCTCAACATCATCTTCTACGCCAACGACACCCAGCTGATCCTCTCCCTCACCAGAGACCCTCACACAGCCAAAACCTACCTCCACGAGGGAATGACGGCCGTCGCCGAATGGATGAGAAACAGCCGGCTGAAGCTGAACTCAGACAAAACGGAGGTCCTCATCCTCGGATCCACCCCCTCGGCTTGGGATGACTCCTGGTGGCCCTCCTCGCTAGGAACGGCCCCCACACCCCCCGACCACGCACGCAACCTAGGGGTCATCCTCGATTCCACCCTCTCCATGACGAAGCAGGTCAACGCCGTCTCCTCCACCTGCTTCAACACCCTCCGTATGCTTCGCAGGATCTACAAGTGGATCCCCACCGAAACCAGAAGGACGGTCACCCAGGCTCTCGTCAGCAGCAGACTGGATTACGGAAACGCCCTCTACGCCGGAGCCTCGGCGAAACTCCTCAAACGGCTCAAACGCATCCAGAACGCTTCAGCACGTCTGATCCTCGACACCCCGCGCCGCAGCCACATCACACCCCGCCTGAAAGACCTGCACTGGCTCCCCATCAACAAAAGGATAACCTTCAAGCTCCTCACCCACGCACACAAAGCACTCCACAACACCGGACCAGCGTACCTCAACTGCCGCCTCAACTTCTACACCCCCACCCGCCAGCTCCGCTCCGCTGACCACGCCCTCGCCACCGTCCCCCGCATCCGAAGAGCAACCACCGGCGGCAGATCCTTCTCCCACCTCGCCGCCAAGACATGGAACGCCCTCCCCCTCCACCTACGGCTGACACAGGACCTACTGACCTTCAGGAGACTCCTCAAGACCTGGCTTTTCGAACAGTAGCAGCTCCCCCCTCCTCAGCGCCTTGAGACCCTCACAGGTAAGTAGCGCGCTTTACAAATATAATGATTGATTGATTGATTGATTATGGATAATAAGATTGACACTACTAATACCAAAACTCGGGCCAGAATGGTCAGAACTAGGCAGCTATTCTTGAACTTCTTCACATACACCCACTGGACGACGCTTGAAGGAGACTGTGTCTAACACTGCCAGGCTATACATACTACTCATCCCCACATAAACAGTACTCTCGAATTGACATGATCTTTACCAATAGAATCTTATTGGAAAAGGCACATATAGAGGTTTGCCCCAAAATTCCATCTGATCATAATCCAGTTATGTTAACTCTGCAGACTCAGTTGGGGGATAGAGAACCTTTCCGGGCTTTCTCATTTCCTAGACACTTACTCAGCAACTTAGAGTTTCATGCATATATTCAAAGAACACTTGGGGAGTACTTAGAAAATAATAGGGGCACTGCTTCAACCTCAACGGTGTGGGAGTGTATGAAGGCTTATGTTAGAGGGGCCACTCTCCAGTATATTTTAACACAGAACCGGCGTGTAATCCGGGAGGCAGAGCAGGAGCATTGGGTTTACTTAGATTTGGAACGACAACATGCAAGAGCTATTGCAGTAAGGGACATAGCGGAACATTCAATATATCTTCGGCTTTTAGAAGCACGAGCTAAACTTAATAGAGGGCTAATTGATAAAGTCGCCACCAATTATCATAAGTATAAAACTTTGCAATATGAGTACGTGGAGCGGGTTGGCCGCTTTCTGGCAACTCAGATCGCTGACCAGAGGGCCAGATCTAACATTAAACTAATAAAAGGGGTAGACGGTCTATCTTATACTCGACCACTGGATATAGTTGAACAGTTTAGACTATTTTATGCCAATTTATATGGAGCGTCGGCCCCCTATAATAAACACACTGCTCTAGATTACATACAGGAGAGTGCTTTACCGAGCTTCGACCCTTTGGAGTCCGCACTATTGCAAAAAGACATAGAGCTGGGTGAGGTTGAGGATGCAATTAGCTCTCTACCCTCAGGCAAGGCGGTCAGTAAAGACACCATTCCGCTCGAATTCTACAAAATCTTTAAGGACATCTTGGCACCTGTCTTCACTCAATTACTTATTGACATCATTAACAGGGCTGACACCCCTGCATCTTGGAGTATCACTAACATTGTGGTATTCCCTAAGAAGGGGAAACCAGTAGAGGACAGAGTCTCTTACCGCCCTATATCATTGATCAATGCCGACGCAAAAAAAAAAATCAAAAATGTTGGCCTCGCGTCTGGCTCCTCTTATTTATCAGTTAGTCTCGGAGCAACAGCATGGCTTTATCCCTGGCAGAGACACTGCGGCTCACATCAACACAGCTATTGCCGCCTTTGACATCTCCTGTAAACTAAGTAAACATATAGGGATGGTTATGCTCGACGCCGAAAAGGCCTTCGATCGAGTTGCCTGGGAATCACTATGGCTCACTATGTCAACATTTGGCCTCGGTCCTAGGTTTATCTCTGCTGTCCAGAAACTGTATAAAAACCCGGTGGCAACAGTTAAGCTGAACAGTTTTTCATCAGCCCACTTTGCAGTTCAAAGGGGTACGCGGCAGGGCTGTCTGCTATCCCCTTTACTGTTTGCCCTTTATATTGAGCCTTTTATAAGGCATTTGTTGCAAAACGTAAGGATTTCTCCAGTATGTCTCAGTGGCCTAGAATTAAAACTGACTGCATATGCAGATGACATTACCATCTTTTCTTCTAATCCAGTCGATGCCATAGTTGAAATTACACGAGAGGCTGAGTCCTTCGACTCTTTTTCCGGCTATAAACTAAACCTGACTAAGACCCAGACAATTTTAAATTTTCAACCTGAAACGGTGCCTGTATCATTAGGGGTTATAAGAACGGCTACTTACCTGGGAGTTTGTCTTAGTAGTCAAGTAGATGATGTGGTCACTTTGAATTATGAGCCATTTCTTAAAACAGTTTTGGCGAAACTTCGTAGTTGGCATCGGCTCCCTCTCAGTATATACGGAAGATGCAATATAGTTAAAATGAATATTCCCCCCCAATTTTTATATCTATATCACTCAATAGCGCTGCAGGTTCCATGGTCCTTCTTTAAGCGCTTAGACAGTACTATAGTTAGCTTTATATGGGGATTTAGACGCGCCCGGAGGGCTATTAGGTATATCAAATTATCTTACAAACAAGGGGGTTTTAAGCTCACAGATTTCAAGCTTTACCTTTGGGCTGCATTTGCTGGTCGGGTCCGAAGCTTGCTCAGTGGGCCTGATACCAGCACCGCTTGGCTAGCATATCAGCTAGCCTGCGTACCGGTCACTGGGTTCATGCTGTATAAGACTTCTGATCCCAATTACTTTAAGCGGGTCAGGTTCAAGGTAATTAGAGACATCACTAGGATCTGGCAAGACATTTGCAAGGAATACACTCTGCCCGCGCTGCACCAGTATATGGTGTTATGGGGCAACCCTATGCTGCCCAACATATTTCATGACCACTTCGGAAGATGCTGGCAGCATAAGGGCATTAATCGGCTTGGACAGTTATATGATGGACGGGGATTTCGATCTTTTTTAGCTCTGAAAGATGAATTCGGGCTTTCACAGAGTACATTTTTTAAATTTCTGCAAGTTCGGGACTACTTTTTACGGGGCCAGAGGCTATTAGACATGTCAAGCCCCTCGGAAATATTATCAGCATTATATTTGATCTCCGGCCGAGGAACTATCCGTACAGTCTATCAGAAATGTCTCGCAGTTGTCAGCGATGGCAGCTTGCAGATAGCTACGAAATGAAGCCGGATTTTTCAAACCGATATAAGAGGCGAGGAAATACAGGTCTCATTGGATACTTTAGACCGAGCTGTAGCCTCTGTTAACCCTTTTGGTACTTGCGTCGGCCAATGGCCGACGCAAGCACTACCTCCCTGGTGCGGGCCCCCTTTGATCCTCCGGAGGTTTCTTTTTTTTTTTTTACCTGGGGGAGACGCAGAAGGCTTTCTGCATCTCTCCCCGCCCCCCTCCCGCCCATCTGTGACGCTCAGCGCGCCGCGAGGCGCTCTGACATCACAGTTTTCCCCACCGGAGCCGAGAAAGCAGCAGGTAAGGCGGCGCTCGACTCCGATGGGGAAAACAGGCTGAAAATGGCCTCCCCAGCTTTCAGGGAGGCCTCGTTTGAAAGGGGAGAGTCTCCCCTTTCAAACGAGGCCTTCTTAAAAGGGTTTCCTGGCCGTGGATCACGGCAGCGCTGCAATCCACAGCCAGGAAATCCCACTAGACACCAGGGATGTCTTTGGAGGGGTCGGCCCTCGTGGGAATAGGCCGGCCCCTCCCTCGGGGGCATATTTTTTATAAAATCAACCTTTGCTTTCCCTGGGGGGGTGCGATCGCCCCCAAAATAATTTAAAAAAAAGAAAATAAATGTTTTAAAAATGGCGGCGCAATTGGCAGGGGGTCGGTCCTCCTGCTCAGTGGCCGACCCCCTGTGGGGGCAATTTTCGTGGGAATAGGCCGGCCCCTCCCTCCGGGGCATATTTTAAAAAAAATCAACTTTGGCTTTCCCTGGGGGGGTGCGATCGCCCCCCGAAATAATTTGAAAATATATTTTTTTTAAATGGCGGCACAATTGGCATGGGGTCGGTCCTCCTGCTCAGTGGATGACCTCTTGTGGGGGCAATTTAGCTTTTTTATAGACATGTGCTTTCCGTGGGGGCCACGATCGGCCCCCAGGGAAGCCATTGCTATAAAAAAAAATAGAGATCTCTCTCTTTATATATATATATAGAGAGAGTGAGAGAGAGAGAGAGAGGGAGAGTCTCTCTTTCTCTCTGTAGACTAGATATGTATATATATACATATACATATGTATATATACATATATATATATATATTCTCTCTACATATATATACATATATGTAGAGAGAGAATCTCATATATATATACAGGGGATTTTGGAATGGGATGAGTATGCCTATCTTTTGAATCACTCTCTCAAGATAGCAATCCTTTATTTGTTGCCCAAACTACACAAGGACCCACTTAGACCACCAGGGAGACCCATTACGTCATCTATGGGTTCGTTATTGGAGAAAACCTCCAAATATATAGATTATTTTTTGCGACCGTATGTGGAGAGGTTACCCTCCTACATACAGGACAGCAAAGATTTTCTGAATAAAATCAAAGATGTGGTTTGGCAAGAGAGTTTCCTGTTGATAACTTTGGATGTGTGCAGTCTGTACACCTCCATTAAGCATATTAATGGTGTTCAGGCTTGCAAACACTTTTTAAAGTCACGTTCCATCTCCTTTTTGCAGCACAATTAAATGCTATTGATGATGATCAAGTTCTGTCTTGAAAATAATTTTTTTATTTTTAACAACATTTTTTACAGACAGAGGCAAGGGACTGCTATGGGCACCTGCTTTGCTCCCAGTTATGCCAACCTCTTTATGGGGTGGTGGGAGCAGCAGGCGTCCAAGTCCTACAAACAATATAACGACCATATAAAAATGTGGTTGCGTTATATTGATGATCTTTTCATTGTATGGGAGGGCAGCCAGGAACAAGCGACCAATTTTATCTAATTTCTTAACACAAATGATTTCAATCTTAGATTTGAAGGTAACATGAGTAAGACTTGTATTGAGTTTTTGGACTTACAAACTGAAGTGGCTCATAGTCAGATTACGTCCAAACTATTCCATAAAAAAACTGCAGGTAACACTCTACTCCATGCGGACAGTGGCCACTCCAAGATGTTGATTCAGAGCATCCCATATGGTGAGTTCCTCCGGGCTCGGAGGAACTGCAGCTCTGATATTGCCTTTGACAAGGAATGTGACGTTATGGCAACCAGATTCAGAGACCGGGGCTATGCAGCCATTACTATCCAAAATGCACGTGACAAAGCAGCTGGTTTGAGACGTGATGAGTTGCTAGTCCCTAAGGGTAATACCACGAATGCGAATGATAACATCATCAGGTATGTTACTACCTATTACACAGCCTCACAAGACCTGAAAAAGTGTCTGAGAAGGCATTGGAAGATCTTAAAAACAGAGCCTACCTTGGAGGAAGTGTTGAATGAATTTCCGAACATTTCATTTAGGAAGGGTTATTCTCTAAAGGATAGGCTATGTGCCAATGAGGTCACGCTCACTAAACCTATAAGCTCTGGCACACAAGGTTTCTTCACTTGCATGTCTTGTAAGGCATGCAAGTTTAGTACGAATGTTAAAAAGATCCATTACCCAGTCACGAATACTGAGAAAGTGATAGAGAAACATCTTACTTGTCTCTCAGATTTTTGTGTCTATGTTTTAACGTGTCCTTGCTCTAAGCATTATGTGGGCAGCACCATGTTTTCCGTGAAAAAACATATTCTGGAGCAGATGCGGGCTATTCAGAATAAAGATAGGGTGTACCCGGTGGCACGCCACTTTGAGGAACTACACAAAAGTAATCGTAACTTGATGCATTTTTTTGTTATTGATCGTGTCCCACAAACCATCAGGGGTGGTGATAGGATTCGGAGGTTGCGTCAACTGGAATCAAAATATATTTTGGAACTGGACACTAGAGCCCCGCAGGGTTTGAATTCCGAAGAGGAATTATCCTGGTTTTTGGGTGATTAAATCCAGTATGGTATATGCAATGTGTCAATCCTTGTGTTCCTCCTCAGCCTTTAATTGCTATAACGGTTGTGATAGCTTGCTATCGGAGGTTGGGTTTACATCTAATATAGAAATTCTGTAGCATCACCTTTATATTGACCATTAGGTAAACTTCGTGCCCTGTGTACCGTCTGTTTTTAACATGTAATTTTAATTGCACATCTCACTTTGTATAGAGTTCACTATTTTCACTGTTAGAAAAAATCTTTTTTGCAGATAATTGAGCTCTAGTTATAAGGACTAGGTTGTGATACATTATTATGCTCTTTATTTTAGGTGGAGAACCGGTATATGTTTCGCAGCACAACGATGACTTCCCCTATTCTGCTGAATTGTTGACATATTGAACACTATGAAATGGAATGTGCAGGCACAAGCGATTTTGTACATATATACTCTCTTTCTTTGACAGCAGCTGTATATAGATTACTTAGAAGATTTGTCCTTTTGCCCACTGTGGCATAATTGTTTGAGGCTATTTCTGAGGTTATGGAACATCTTATGAAATTAACCCACTTGGGCATTATTGTTGTGTATTGTGTAGAGGTTACTTAGCGATAAGGATTTACTCTTATTTAGTATGATTATACTCTTCTAAGTATATCCTTGTATATGTTTTCTTTCTATTGGAGAGCCCGTGCCATACCTCTCAATGACATTGTATATGTAGGGCATTGACCCATTTAGACAAATTGTGGACATTGAGAGTAATATAATTATCGGTTTGCAACTGTATATTATGTGTTTCTTATGTAGTTGAATTTAATGAAATAGTATGGAATTCACAATGTGATCACGTTTGTGAATGAGGGCGCGTTTTATTTGTGCCAAAGGATTTTGCCAAATGATACTTGATATTTACAATCATGAACTGTTGTTTTTATTATAAATATTTTTATTGCAAAACGTGCTCTACCAAATGAGTATTGTTGTAATTCAGATACTGATCAGTATGTGGACTGGTTCTGAATACTCATCACAAAATGGCCGATTCCTTAGAGAAGATATGTTGCTCTTTCTAGTTTGGTGTTTTTCTATTTGTCCTCTTTCTATGTTTTTCACTTATTCACGTTGCACGTAATTTGAAAGCATATGTGTTTAGGAAAAAAATGAAATGAATCAACCCGTGATCAAGGCGTTCACGCCGAAACGCGTTGGGTTTTGTCGGCTTGGTACCGTGAATAAACTGATCCCAAGCACATTGGAATTGTGCCTTATTTCTGTGGAAGGAGTGTGCGTTTGCAATTTGTTGCGCGGTGAGTTGGAATGAAGCCACGGTTTCCTCGGACCCTGGCGCGCACCGCAGCTGACATGTCCCGGCTCGCTCGAGGAAAGTGGGGGGGCCATATATATATATATATATATATATTTACAGAGAGATCTCTCTGTGTCAGGGCCTTGTGTGGGATGAAAAAAGCTGGGGGGGGGGAAGGTGTGGCTGATGTAATTAAGGGTGTGGCTTTAAAACAAGTAAACTGAAAATCTGTGCTTAGCTTAGGGTTCTGCCCGAGTGGTATTTTGCGACTTCTGTCATGCCATTTAGGTATAATACAACAAGCAACATTACACCTACAAGCCAGTACTATTGGCTTTGTCAGTGCTTGTTAGATGCATAATATAAATAAGCAACATCTAGGACTTTGTTGTATAGCATTTGAAAAATCTTCAGTGCTGAAATGATGAGACTGTGAAAGAACTATAATGAGTCTCTTTGAAGTTACATGAAAGGCAGTAAAGTGTGGTACTGCTGCAGAGTAAAAAATAAATTTGCTAGAGAGAGAGATATCTGACTTTTGTCTAGTGGCAGTTTTGACACCATAAAGTAACGCAGAGGGCATGCTGGAAAGATCAGATCTGTATTATGTGGATAGCTAAGTGGATTAGTAAAGCCACGCATTAGAAACGCTTTGAAACAAATTAAATGTATGTGAGAGAGGGGCTATGGAGAGATGAGGGGCACGTTTGCTGGATGGTAGTGAGAGAATCCAAGGAGGTCATAGTGTGCATTTGTAAAGCACACGTTCACCCGTAGGCATCTTGGCGCTGAATAACAGATATTTATTGTAGGTCATGGGAGGGGGGGCGCCAAAATGATTGTTGCACTGGCTGCCACCAGCGCTCAAGGCTGCGATGATGGGTATGTGGCAAGGTAAAGTAATACTGTGTCTTCTTCTCTCTTTCTTAGAGTTTTTGGAAAGCCTACGGATTTTGCAAAGGAAAGGTAAGGTGACTTTGTCATTACTGACTGTTGCACACTTCATTCACGCACACACCCACCTACACTTTGAAACCAACAACCTATCTGCCTTCTACATAGGATAGTGTTTTAAAAGGAAGGTTTTAGGCACTAGCAGAGATGGCGTATCGTTGGATGAATGCTGCCCAGGCCCTAAATCTGGTTCTGGAGTCCAGCTCTGAGGCAGGATCAGAGACTGAGACAGCAAATACTGAGACAGCATCTGAGGGAGAGGACAATGGAGCAGAATGTGGGAGTGATTTTTCAGTCGGCGCAGTTCCATCCGACGACTCATCTTCCAGCAATTCAGAAGGAGACGATGTCAGTCGTGCTGTCCCTTTGCAAGCACAGTCTGTGCAGCGGGACACCAGTAGCAGGTTAGAGCAACCCAGAGAGTAGGCACGTGCGGCCGCAAGCACAGACGGAGCGCTCTCTTGGCAGCCTCCCAATTTAGTTCAGCCCCAAATTCCGCCTTTCACTGGTGACGCTGGATGTAAAGTCGATACGGCTAATTTTTTGCCAATTGACTACGTCCATCTCTTTTTGGATGTTGACTTCCTTGATGAAATTGTGCAGCAAACAAATTTGCGTGCCGAACATTTTCTGAGGGAGCATGGAGGCACTCTTGGGCCTCATTCTAGGGCACACAAGTGGACTCCCACTTCATTAGGGGAGTTGAAGATATTTTTGGGCCTCACGCTTAAAATGGGGGTAGTACATAAACCAACATTGCTATCCTACTGGTCTACTCACACGGTTTGGTTAACCCCCATCTTCGCACCATACATGAGCAGAGATCATTTTTTGCTATTGCAGCGCATGCTGCATTTCAATGACAATTCTTCTGCATTGCCCCGGGACCATCCAGACCATGACAGGTTGTTCAAAATTCGGCCTGTCGTGGAATTTGTCTGCCAGGTTTCCAGAGGTTTATACTCCTGGAAAGAATATACCCATTGATGAGTCCTTGATCTTGTATAAAGGGCGGCTGCTGTTCAGGCAGTACATTCCGAGCAAATGCGCTCGCTATGGCATCAAGCTGTACATGCTGTGTGAGAGCTCGACTGGCTAAGTGTACAGCTTGAGAGTGTATACAGGGAAGGACACAACTCTTAACCCTGTAGGTTGCCCTCCCACGCTAGGGGTCACAGGAAAGATCGTATGGGAGCTTGTCCAGCCACTCTTTCACAAAGGTTATAACCTTTATGTGGACAATCTCTATACAGGAGTAGAGCTGTTCAGTGAGCTCTACAAAGCTGGCACCGTGGCCTGCGGTACAAAGGATTACCGCAGGAGCTTGTTTGCAAGAAGCTCCAGAAATCCCAGAGCACTGCGTTGCGTTCCAACGAACTGCAAGCAGTCAAGTTCTCAGATAGGCGTGACGTGTACGTGCTCACTACAATTCATGCTGAGAGCACTTCCCCTGTCACGGTTTGGGGTCAGATGGCCGAAGTCCACAAGCCCACCTGTATACTTGGTTTCAACAAGTACATGGGCGGAGTGGACAAGAACGACCAGGTTCTTCAGCCATACAATGCGAGTCGTAAAACTTGCACTTGGTATAAGAAACTGTTTACTCACCTGATCCAGATAGCAACATACAATGCGTATGTTGTTTATCGTCAGACCACCACAGGAACATTCATGTCTTTCCTTGACTTTCAGTTGTCTGTGATTGAAAGTCTCACTACTACAGAAGCAGCAGCCTCCACTTCATGTGTTCTGGAGGACGAGGCAAGGCTGCAGGAGCGACACTTTGCTGATAAAATTCCTGCAACACCCAAAAAGGAGCGACCATGTCGTTGTTGTAAAGTATGCTATATGCAGGGAAAGAGGCAGGAGACTCGTGTTTACTGTCGCCAGTGCCCAAGTAAGCCTGCCTTCTGTTTTCCTACTTGCTTTATGTTGTATCATACTAAAGCAAAATACTGGGAAATTGACTGAGTTGGAGCTGCCAATAGGTAAACCTTTCAATTGCTGTGAATGGATAACTACTGTCTGTGGGCCACTCCTTCACTTTGCAAGCAGCTGCAGAATATTTGTTCCTCTACTTCAGGAAATCATGGACTTCTCAACACCTTTATGTGCTTTCAGAACGTGGTAGTTGTTCTGTTCGCCAATTGACAAGTGCATTATAGTCCCCACCCTGCACATACTGGTGGACAGAACATGCGCCACGTTGTCACGGAGTACCATGTTTGGCAGAAAGTTAAAGGCTTGACTGGATTTTGAAGTGCTTGTTAGGGAACTTATGTATACGACACAAGGACCACCCTGATTGCCATTGAGAACCGTAGTAAGTGTATTAAGTCAAACAAATATCCAGTGGGACTTATTCACCAACATTTCTACTTGTTTTGAAAGTGTGCAAACTCAATTATTAACTTGTATCAGAACCATGTTATTGAAAAGGGATACAAGACGCAATATTTTGTATGAAGATTGTTTTCCCATCTTAATCATCATACAAGATATTGTGTCCTGTACCCTTTCTCAATAACATTGTGTATGGTGCAAGTTAGTAATTGAGTTTTCACGCTGTCAAAGTAAAAGTGTCGGTGAATGAGACCCACATGACATTTGTTTGGCTTATTACTTTATGGAACTTAGGCAATATACCCCAGCATGTTTGCCTTAGTTTCAAAGGTAGATATGCTTACTCAGCTTGAGGAATGGCTTTGCGGCATACTCGGGCACTCCCCCAACTTGCATCCACAAACTGGAAGGAGTTGGATTTAGCACAGTGAGAGCATTGATGGCACGTGACAGAAACGTTTTCTCAAGCTTCAAGTAGCTAGAGATGGAAGGCATTAGTATAGGGTCACTTGACAATTAGACAGGATTAGTCAGGACTCTGATGAGGACAGACACACGAACGGGTTAGAACAGCTTAACGGTAGGTGCGCTTTCCGAGGAATATTGCAAAGGTAGAAGGCAGATAGTAAAGGTAGTACAGATACACGTCATGACTTCATCTTCACCCATGGATTCAAATCCATTGCTGCCACTCTCACACTGAATTTACTAAAGTACTTATGGGTCAATGCTGCTTGCCATGTTCATCCTCCGTTAGAACTTAGTAGATGTTCAGTTTGCTGTATGATAAGTGCATTACAGTCACTGCACATAACGGTGGATTGGACATATGCTACGTTGTCACGGAATACCCGTGTTTCACATTCAACCGTTCTTCATAGTTTATGATGTTCTCTTTTGAAAATTTCCAGCATGTTTGCCTTAGTTTCAAAGGTAGATATGCTTGCTCAGCTCAAGGAATGGCTTTGCGGCATACTCGGGCACCCCCCAACTTGCATCCACAAACTGGAAGGAGTTGGATTTAGCACAGTGAGTGTGCTAAAGGCACATGAAAGACATGTCTTCCTGAGCCTCATGTGGCTCTCATGGGAGCCATTAGTAAAGGTTCACTCGGCATGCGTTCAGTAACGTTCAGGAAGAAGGAGGCGGAGACTTGACAGGTGGTAAAATGTAGTCAAACTCATTATGTCTTGTGGCGTATGAATGTGATGGGCCCTTGCATGGCGGCGGTATCTTTATGTGAGTGCAAGTGATCTGGTTGATTGGGCCCGTGGCTGGCGGTATGGAAGTCTTGTGTGTGGTGTGTGAATGGCGTGTGAATGCACCATAAAGTGGTTGGTGCCGTGAAGTGGCTTTATGGCTCACCTTCAGAAGGCTTGGCTTCAATATTTATATACTTTGATAAGTATTTGTGCTCTCACTGTTTTTTTTTTACCCAGCATCCCCTGCAAACCTCAAATTTAGCTCAAATTCAAAAATTCTTCACATTTAAGTGATGGAAAGTTCAGGAATCTGCGGCGACCTACAAACTTCCATCTACCTAGCGTTTCCCCAGGTCTTCCAATAAAAATGGTACCTCACTCGTGTGGGTGGCCCAAGTACCCGCGACAGGCAACGGCCTAAAACGTACTGTGGAGACATCAAAATTACCTATCACAACACTATCTGCTTTTGCAAGGGGGGTCACATGAGTTTTTGGTCCCGGGGTCGGCAGCCATCTAGGGAAACCTACCAAACCCACACATTTCTGAAAACTAGAGACCCTGGGGAGTCCAATGAGGTATGGCTTGCATGGATCCCCCAACGTTTCCCTACCTAGAATCCCCTGCAAACCTCAAATATTGCTGAAAAAATTAATTTTTCCTCAAATGTCTGTGTGGGAAAGTTGTGGGATCACCGGGTTGACACAAATTTCCTACCACCCAGTGTTCCCCCAGGTCTCCCTATAAAAATGGTACCTCAATCGTGTGGGTGGGTCAGGTACCCGCGACAGGCAAGGGCCCAAAACGTGTTGTGGAGACATCAAAATTACCTATCACAAAACTATCTGCTTTTGCAAGGGGAATCACATGTGTTTTTGTTCCCGGGGTCGGCAGCCATCTAGGGAAACCTACCAAACCCATACATTTCTGAAAACTAGAGACCCGGGGGAGTCCAATGAGGTATGGCTTGCGTGGATCCCCCAACGTTTCCCTACCCAGAATCCCCTACAAACCTTAACTTTTGCTGAAAAAAACAATTTTTTCTCAAATTTCTGTGTGGGAAAATTGTGGGATCACCAGGCTGACACAAATTTCCTACCGCCCAGCGTTCCCCTAGGTCTCCCGATAAAAATAGTACCCCACTTGTGTGGGTAGGCAAAGTAGCAGCAACAGGAAATGGCCCAAATCGCACTGTGGAGACTTCAAAATACCTATCACAAAACAACCTGGTTTTGCAGGGGGGGGGCATCTGGTTTTTTGGCCCCGGGCTCATGGCCATCTAGGGAAACCTACCAAACCCACACATTTCTGAAAACTAGACACCCTGGGGAGTCCGATGAGGTATGGCTTGCTTGGATCCCCCAACGTTTCCCTACCCAGAATCCCCTGCAAACCTCATATTTAGCTGGAAAAATCACTTTTTCCACACATTTTTGCATGAGATCACCGTGCTGGCACAAATGTCCTACGACCCAGCGTTCCCCTTGTTCTCCCGAGTAAAATGATACCTCCTGGGGAAACCTAGCAAACCTATACATTTTTGAAAACTAGACACCCAGGGGAATCCAGGATGGGGTGACTTGTCTGGCTCTCACCAGGTTCTCTTACCCAGAATCCCTTCCAAAATTCAAACTTTTGCTAAAAAACCACATTTTCCTCACATTTCTGTGATGGAAAGTTCTGGAATCTGCGTGGATCCACAAAATTCCTCCTACCCTGCATTCCCCAAAGTCTTCCGAGAAAAATGGCACCTCACTTGTGTGGGTAGGCCTAGTGCCTGCGACAGGAAACAGCGCAAAACGCAACATGGATATACCACATTTTTACAGCGAAAACTGACCCATTTTTTGCAAAGTGCCTAGCTGTAGATTTTGAACCCTAGCTCTGCCGGCACCTAGGGAAACCTAGCAAACCTATACATTTTTGAAAACTAAACACCCAGGGGAATCCAGGATGGGGTGACTTGTCTGGATCTCACCAGGTTCTCTTACCCAGAATCCCTTGCAAACCTCAAACTTTAGCAAAAAAAAAACATTTTCCTCACATTTCTGGGATGGAAAGTTCTGGAATCTGTGTGGATCCACAAAATTCCTCCTACACTGCATTCCCCAAAGTCTTCCGAGAAAAATGGTACCTCTCTTGTGTGGGTAGGCCTAGTGCCTGCGACAGGAAACGGCGCAAAACGCAACATGGACATACCACATTTTTACAGCGAAAACGGATCCTTTTTTTGCAAAGTGCCTAGCTGTAAATTTTGAACCCTAGCTCTGACGGCACCTAGGGGAACCTAGCAAACCTATACATTTTTGAAAACTAGACACCCAGGGAAATCCAGGATGGGGTGACTTGTCTGGCTCTCACCAGGTTCTCTTACCCGGAATCCCTTGCAAACCTCAAACTTTAGCAAAAGAAACACATTTTCCTCACATTTCTGTGATGGAAAGTTCTGGAATCTGCGTGGATCCACAAAATTCTTCCCACCCTGCATTCCCCAAAGTCTTACGAGAAAAGTGGTACCTTGCTTGTGTGGGTAGGCCTAGTTCCCGCGACAGGAAACGGCGCAAAACGCAACATGGGCACACCAAATTCTTTCAGCGAAAACTGACCCTGTTTTTGCAAAGTGCCTAGCTGTAGATTTTGAACCCTAGCTCTGCCGGCACCTAGGGAAACCTAGCAAACCTATACATTTTTTAAAACTAGACACCCAGGGGAATCCAGGATGGAGCGACTTGTCTGGCTCTCACCAGGTTCTCTTACCCAGTATCCCTTGCAAACCTCAAACTTTAGCAAAAAAACACATTTTCCTCACATTTCTGTGATGGAAAGTTCTGGAATCTGCATGGATCCACAAAATTCCTCCTACCCTGCATTCCCCAGTCTTCCGAGAAAAATGGTACCTCACTTGTGTGGGTAGGCCTAGTGCCCGCAACAGGAAACGGCGCAAAACGCAACATGGACATACCACATTTTTACAGCCTGAACCCTGGGGGAACGCTGGGTGGTAGGAAATTTGTGTCAGCCTGCTAGCTTGCTGATCCCACAACTTTCCCACACAGAAATTTGAGGAAACATTTATTTTTTTCAGCAAAATTTGAGGTTTGCAGGGGATTCTGGGTAGGGAAACGTTGGGGGATCCACGCAAGCCATACCTCGCTGGACTCCCCCGGGTGTCTAGTTTTCAGAAATGTGTAGGTTTGGTAGGTTTCCCTAGATGGCCCCGAGCCCAGGGTGAAAGAACCAGGTGCCTCCCCCTACAAAACCAGGTAGTTTTGTGATAGGTAATTTTGAAGTCTCCACAGTACGATTTGGGCCATTTCCTGTCGCAGGCACAAGGCCTACCCACACAAGTGAGGTACCATTTTTCTCGGAAGACTTTGGGGAATGCAGGGTAGGAGGAATTTTGTGGATCCACGCAGATTCCAGAACTTTCCATCACAGAAATGTGAGAAAAATTTGTTTTTTTTGCTAAAGTTTGAGGTTTGCAAGGGATTCTGAGTAAGAGAACCTGGTGAAAGCCAGACAAGTCACCCCATCCTGTATTCCCCTGGGTGTCTAGTTTTGAAACATATATAGGTTTGCTAGGTTTCCCTAGGTGCCGGCAGAGCTAGGGTTCAAAATCTACAGCTAGGCACTTTGCAAAAAAAGGGTCAGTTTTCGCTGTAAAAATGTGGTGTGCTCATGTTGCGTTTTGCGCCGTTTCCTGTCGCGGGCACTAGGCCTACCCACACAAGTGAGGTACCACTTTTCTCGTAAGACTTTGGGGAATGCAGGGTGGGAGGAATTTTGTGGATCCACGCAGATTCCAGAACTTTCCATCACAGAAATGTGAGGGAAATGTGGTTTTTTTGCTAAAGTTTGAGGTTTGCAAGGGATTCTGGGTAAGAGAACCTGGTGAGATCCAGACAAGTCACCTCATCCTGGATTCCCCTGGGTGTCTAGTTTTCAAAAATGTATAGGTTTGCTAGGTTTCCCTAGGTGCCGGCAGAGCTAGGATTCAAAATCTACACCTAGGCACTTTGCAAAAACAGGGTCAGTTTTCATTGTAAAAATGTGGTGTGTCCACGATGCGCTTTGTGCCGTTTCCTGTCGCGGGCACTAGGCCTACCCACACAAGTAAGGTACCATTGTCATTGGGAGACTTAGGGGAACACAGAATTGTAGAGCAACTGTTATTACCTATTGATTTGCGATGCATTTCTGCCTTCCAAATGTAAGGCAATGTGTAAAAAAGAAATCACTTTGAAAAATGTCCTATAATTCACATGCTAGTATGGGTACCCACAATTTCGGAGATGTGCAAATAGCTACTGTTTCTAAACTCTATATTTTGTTCCCATTTCAGAAATACATAGGTGTCTTTCATACCTATTTTTCACTGTTTATATTTTCCCAAATGAATTGCTATATACCCGGTACACAATAAAAAACCATTGCAAGACACTGCTCAGTTATTGGCTCCGGGTTCGTCGGGTTCTTGGTGAACCTACAAGTCCTACATATCCCCACAACCAGAAGGGTCCAACGGATGTAACGATATATTGCTTCCAAACATCTGTCATACTTAGAAGAAGTTACAGGTGAAAACGTTGGCACAAATGGCTGTTTTTTTAACTCATTTTCAATTTTTCCTATTTCTAACTGTTAGTTTCTATAAAAAAACCTTGAAGCATCTACACAAATGACCCCTTGCTGAATTTAGAATTTTGTCTACTTTTTTTAAATGTATAGCATTCTAGGATCCATTATTGCTTTCATACCCATTTCTACCATTAACTGGAAGGAGGTTGAAAGCACCAAAAATAACAAAAATAGGCTATGTCCCAGTAAAATGCCAAAACTGTGTAAAAGATTTTGGTTTTCTGACAAAAGTCTGTCTGTTCCTGAAAGCTGGGAAGATGGTGATTTCAGCGGTAAATAGACATAATATCGAAAAAAAAATATCGAATGGACAAAATATTGAGTCCAAAATATAGAATGGACATAATATCGAATGGACACAATATAGTTGTTAAAAATATCGAAATTAAGGTAAGTAATATCGATTGTTAAAATATCGAAGTACATAATATAGGCATTAAAAAATATTTAATTTTTAATAATATCGAATTTTTTCTAAGTGTATTGTATGTTAGTATATGTGTTAAAAGTGTATATTAGTTGTTGTAATGTATGTTTAATTTTTTAAAAGCAATGAATTTTATGTTATTTAATTTTTGCGTAATTTTATTCCGTAGCGGGTAGTGGGTTTATAGGGGAATAGGGTGGGAAGGAATTTAATTGAAATTAAGTACATATTAATAAATATTAATTGGTATTGATAATTAATTTATTGTTAATTAATTATTAATTGGTAATTAAATGTTATTAATTGGTAAAAAAAATAATTAATTGATTAATTGGTAATTATGTTAATTCTATTAATTAAATAGTTGTAGCGGGATGTGGGTTTATAGGGGACTAGGGTGGGAAGTAATTTAATTGAAATTAAGTACATATTAATTAATATTAATTGGTATTGATAATTAATGTATTGTTAATTAATTATTAATTGGTAAATACATTTTATTAATTGGTAATTAATTTTATTAAATTGATTTATTGGTAATTATGTTATTTCTATTAATTAAATAGTTGTAGCGGGATGTGGGTTTATAGGGGAATGTGGGGGAAGTAATTTAATTGTAATTAGTTAATTATAGAAAATATTTTTTTGTATTGATACTTAATTTACTGGTAATTAAATATTAATTGGTATTTATTTAAATATTTATACAAATCTGGTAATGATTATTAATTGGTTGTTAATGATTTATTAATAGGTAATACATTTTTAATAAATAATATGTATTGTATTTAAAATAAATTAATTATTAAAGATTTTGTAATTGGTAATTAGTGTTATTAATAATATTTATTAGTATTGATAATTAATTATTTTTTAGTAAAATATTAAAATATTACTTTCCTTACTGTTGCACTCACTGGAGTGGGAATAGTAATTTTAACCCTCCCGCTATCCTACCCTGACCCTACTGTTGCACTCTCTGGAGTGGGAATAGTAATTTTAACCCTCCCGCTATCCAACTATTTCCCTACTGTTGCACTCTCTGGAGTGGGAATAGTAATTTTTACTCCTACGCTATCCAACGCTTTCCCTACTGTTGCACTAACTGGAGTTGGAATAGTAATTTTTACCCTCCCGCTATCCAACACTTTCCCTACTGTTGCACTCTCTGGAGTGGGAATAGTAATTTTTACCCCTACGCTATCCAACGCTTTCCCTACTGTTGCACTCTCTGGAGTGGGAATAGTAATTTTTACCCCTACGCTATCCAACGCTTTCCCTAATGTTGCACTCACTGGAGTGGGAATAGTAATTTTTACCCCTACCCTATCCAACGCTTTCCCTACTGTTACACTCTCTGGAGTGAGAATAGTAATTTTTACCCCTACGCTATCCAACGGTTTCCCTACTGTTGCACTCACTGGAGTGGGAATAGTAAATTTTACCCCTATGCTATCCAACGCTTTCCCTACTGTTGCACTCACTGGAGTGGGAATAGTAATTTTTACCCTCCCGCTATCCAACGCTTTCCCTACTGTTACACTCTCTGGAATGGGAATAGTAATTTTTACCCCTACGCTATCCAACAGTTTCCCTACTGTTGCACTCACTGGAGTGGGAATAGTAAATGTTACCCCTATGCTATCCAACGCTTTCCCTACTGTTGCACTCACTGGAGTGGGAATAGTAATTTTTACCCTCCCGCTATCCAACGCATTCCCTACTGTTGCACTCTATGGAGTGGGAATAGTAATTTTTACCTCTACGCTATCCAACGCTTTCCCTACTGTCGCACTCTTTGGAGTGGGAATAGTAAATTTTACCCTCCCGCTATCCTACGCTAAAAGTAGTGATTATTATTTTATATTATTATGTTAATATATGTATGTATTAAAAAATAAAAATGTATGTAGATTTTTTTTTACTTAAAATAATTATTTATTAATTTTAAAGTAATTTAACTAATTTTAAGTATGTTTTACTTTATTTTATTTATTATTTCATTAATTTTACATTACTTTTAACAGATTTATAAAATTCGATATTTTGACTAACTATATTTTTAACGACTATATTTTGGATTCGATATTTTTGTACTTACCTGTTTGGAGATAGGGAGTCGATATTTTGACAGTCGATATTTTGTCCACGATATTTTGTCTGCTCGATATTTGTGCGATCGATATTTTGTCAGTGATCCATTTCAGCACCACAAATCCTTTGTTGATACCATTTGCAGGGAAAAAACCAGACGCTTTCATATGCAGCACTTTTTTCCAATTTTTCCCCCAAAAAACAAAATTTGCCTGCATTTTGGCTAATTTCTGGGTCCCCTCCAAGGGAATCAACAAACCCTGGGTACCTTTAAAATCATCCTGATGTTGGAAGAAAAGGACGCAAATTTGGCGTGGATACCTTATGTGGTCAAAAAGTTACAGGGGCCTAGGCGCGAACTACCCCAAATAGCCAAAAAAGGGCTCAGCACTGGGGGGGGAAAGGCCCAGCAGTTAAGGGGTTAATTTGGAATTACAACAACATCGGACAGTTTTCATGTTGAACTATACGCCTGAGCTCATCTCTAAATGGACTATGTTCCAATCTTCGCCAAATCATTCTGTCCAAAATGCCAAGTTTTTGCTGCAGATTTAAGACACATGCTTGTTACCTGTCCAAGGCGTAACATATTCTGGAGAGATGTATCTTCCATACTTACACTACTCCACGGTCTCAGTGTTCAACTTACTGAGAGGGAAATAGTCCTAGGGACTATATGCGATGCGGCTAGCCTCGAGAGCCTATTATCTTCAATTGTTATAGCATGTGCCCGCTTATTTATAGCCCGAGTTTGGATTAACAGCACGAGCCCAAACGTTAACGGAGTCTGGGCCCTACTCAGACAAGTGTATGAAATGGAACATGCCCTAGCTAAGGCCAGAGGCCCACGTCCTTGGTTAAAATGTAAAAGGGTCTGGTCTAGTCTCCAATGGGATTAACTTATTATTGTTGTCTTGTATTTTGTCATTATCCTCCCTTTATCCCAATTCTGCAATTGTGTTCTGACCTTTTATTACCCCCTTTTATTTTATTTCTCTCTTTTTTTCTCTTTTTCTTTATCATGTCTCCTGATACTCCATATATTACTATATCTTTATTCTTCTTTTTTCTTTTTCCTTTCCTTTTCAATGGCTATAATTGAGTGATTTATCGACTTGATTATGTTGGCATTTTTTCTACATGATACCTATGTCCTATATTTTCCTATGTTTCTTCATTTTTGTATTGTGTTATACTTATGGCTAAATAAAAAAAATAAAAAACGATGTAATGAAATCCAAGACTGTCTCTCTGATATCAGGTTTCTGTGCACTTGCAAGATCACTGAAGGGCCCTATTTTAGGGCCCTAGCAGAAGGTCTTTGCAAAAAAACTGCTCCCCCCAATTGTGTATGGGTGTGATGTAACTGTTGGAAAGGCGGCGAGGTTATCAGGCCGCCTAATCGCAAAAGCCTACCGATCAGTCTTCAAGCTTCCAAATGTTTCCTCACCAGCGCAGCCACGATTGGAGTTAGCCCAACAAAACAGACTTTGCCCTCAAAAAGTTCTTCCATAAAGATGTGCCATAGGTTTAAATCACACGAGGAAAATACACTTGCTGCATACCTTTGGCATGAAATAAATAAGCAGAATTAAATCTCCTCGTTTAGTTGCTTTTTACATGACACCTTAATATCGCTTGAAGTCACCAACCTATGGCCCACACAGGTAGCAGCTGACGAGTTTAAGAGGATGCTAAATAAAGTAACAAGATCACTTTCAACGCAAGAAGATAAAGCGATACCAGGGAGGCGAGCTCATGCTTGGCAAGTGATAAGCCCCTATAAGCTCTTAAAACCACAATCCTATTTCGATTTTGGCTGTCCATCTTAAATTGAGCTCGAGTGTGTTTGCCTCTGCCAAAGAATACAACTTTGGATAGTCTCTTCGTTTGGTCAAGAAAAGGTGAGTCCTCAGAAAGCAGACTGTGTGGCACCGGAAATGAGACCCTAATACATGTACTCTGCATCTGTCCGGCAATGCTACCCGAGTTCAGGAAGTTACTACGTGGACCCTTTGATCAAGTCGCTGTGCGCATGTGCAGACAGGCTATCCTCACTGCCCTCCATCTGGAAAACATGCGCCTAAACATTCAAAGCTAGAGTAAAGCACAATGGGCAAAGACTTCATGGGATAATGACCCAGGGTGGGACATTGGACACCACAAGAGAGACGGTCGGGTCAATTTAATAATTTTTGCACAGGCACTTTCAAAATGAGAGGCAGACTAGGATACTCCAGTCTGCACAGGAAGCCACGGAGGAGATTGGACGTTTAGCTCAGTGTTCAAGGTTTTATTATTTTATCAGCAAAGACTCGTTAAGCAACATGTATTTTATGGCTGTCCTGTAATTTTAGTGAATAGTATTGATGTATTTTCTTTCCTTTAGTCCATTGGTCACTTTTATCATTAATTTTCTTATTGTACAAAAGTGAGACGGCTTTAATTAACTATGCACTTCAGAAATAAATTTGGATATGAATTTGGTAAACAAATCTGGTATAAATCAGGTCCTTTGTTTTCGCAACACAAGTCGAATGTCATAAATACTTCTTTGTATTCTCAAATATCCTCTAACAAACTACAAAACAGGTAACTGTACATTGCAAAAGAAAATCTTAAATCCACGTAACAAGGTCTTGGCTGCAGCAACATTGCCTAGCAACAACACCCTGAGTCACGAGGGAAGGTATACCGGAAAATCCAACATGGCCAGCGTCTCCAAACAACGTGAGAGTTCAGGAACTGCTGGGAAATGCTGTTCATCATTGGGGCTCTGGCGCCTAGAGCATGCTACATGCATGCAAAGCCTCACACCCAACAGCACCGACACAATGAGAGGACTGCCAGCCTTTGCTTCCTGAGATGGACTCTTCCCTGCTCCTGCCAAGCCTTAAGCGGTAAGCCATACTGTGGGGATCTGTGTAGAATGCAGAACGTCTCTGCCTCACTGTATGCCTCGTGGCACTGTTCCCTGCGTGGAACATAGAATGTATTATCTCTGGCAGTTGCTGCCTGGGAGCTGATGTGACGAGACACATTAAATGAGGTACCTACCTTCTCCAGTGTTGTACTTCATTTCACTGGCGACGACGAGTGTCCCGACTTCAGCTTCCCCTCCGGAGTGAACCTGTGCCTGCTGACCGATTCCTGTTGGCGCCTTGTTCCCCTCTCAGTGTGGTCCCTTTCCTCCTGTGCATCCTGGTGGTCCCGCCTCCCGTGTGGATTCTTCCTGTGGTGCTGCTGCTCGCCATCCAGTCAGGTCTGCCTCCTGAACGACGCCGTTCTTGGCCATTTTTAAGGTACTTTAACAGATTTTCAGCAAGCGCGTGCTATCGACCAGTCTTCTGTTGCTTCCGTGACGTCAGCCTCAGCCTCAGTAGACACTCTACGCGTCGCACGCATCTGCCTGACCTGCCTGGCACCCCATGTAACGACGTAACGTCGCAACGTGCAGCCATTTTGGATTTCCTCGTTACTGAATGCGTTGCCATAGCAACGCGTGTGCGTTTCCTCGCTGATACGCACAGCTGTTTAAGCGGATTTCGCGTCTTTGGCACCAGCGCACTTTCACTCAATGTGCGTGTTGCCTTCACGCTGATGCGCACAGCTCCTTTAATAGAGTACTGAAATGTTTTTTTTGCGCACTGCAACAACAACACTATTGATGTTTTCTTCGCTGATGCGCACAGCTGTTTAACATCTATACTGATGTACTGAATCTTCACATCGCTGATGCACACAGCTTTCAACATTTATTACGTATCTGCACAGCACATCATTCCTTATCTGTTTTAGGTTGTTATTCACTCATTGTGGGCATCATAATATTTTCACTGTGCTCATTGCATATTTGGCATTTTGGAATTTGTCATAATTGTGTGGGCAGCAACTCACCCACGCGCAGTGTGATTATGGATCGGGTGTTAGCTCCGCCACCCTTTTACAATCTCCTGGTTCTCCTCCCATTTTATGGCAACAATGGAAGGACACATTCGAGAGTTATCTAGAAGCCATTGATGGCGATACGTTCACCTCAAAGAAGAAGAAGGCACTTCTTATTTATAATCTTGGTGCTGAAGGTAGAAGCATTTTGAAAACATTACCTCTTGAGGTTGTCAGCACACTTGTGAGTGGTGGGGACAGTGGTGATTCATTAATCATTGATGACTATGCATCACTGATTAAAACTTTGGACAAAAGGTTTAATCCCAAGAAGAACATTGTGCTTGAGCGACATAGATTTTTACAACGTGCCCAGGTTCCTGGTGAATCTATCGATGATTTTGTCGCTGCGCTCAGAACCCTTGCCATTACTTGCAATTATAGAGAGTTTAGAGATGAAATAATACGTGATCAACTCATCGAGCGTACATGCAACAAAAAAATTCAAGAAAAGCTTTTGTCATCCGACGATCCCGACCTTGAAACAGCCCTTACTATTGCAAGAAGCATCGAGCATTCTCAATTTTGCATGAAGGAGATGAGCAATTCTCAACCCACTGAAGTTAAAGTTATCAGCAAAGCACAAAGTCAAGTCTACTAAAGTCTCCACCGAGAATGCGATGCGGAATTCATTTCCTCTACCTTCGCCCAAAGTCAAGCCTGACAAGATGCAACCTTTTTGCTTCCGATGTGGGAGCAAATCTCATTTAGGGAATGCTAGGTTCTGTTTTGCCTTGAACCAGACTTGTTTCAAGTGTGGAAAGAAAGGTCATCTAGCTCGTTTTTGCAAGGCTACAGGGTCCAACAAAGGAAATATGCAGATCATCAAATCCATTGAAGAGGACTTTATTGACTCTAGTGACGAAAATGACAATGAGTTATTAATGTTGTCTTCTTCATCTGAACCATCTGAGGGTGTTGTTGAAATTGCGTCCATGGGAAGTTTACGCAAGAGAAAATCTCCCGCATGTGTCATCAGTGTGAATGGGAAAAATGTAACTTTCTTGGCTGATTCCGGTTCCCCATTTACTCTCATTAATGCTAAGGATTTTGGGGGGATTGAAGACATTCAATTACACCAGTCTAACATCAGGATTTTTGCGTATGGGGGCAAGAGAGTAGATGTTCTTGGCAAATTTGAAGCCAAATTGGAATTCTGTGGGGATTTTGCTACTAGTACCGTATACATAGTAGAGGATGGTGCTAATTTGTTGGGGTGGGAGGAGCAAGGAGAGCTTGGTATCATTCTTGATCCCAATCATCCCGACATGGTCCTGTCTAGGCGTGAAGCATGCAAATTTTATACTTCGTCCTCATCCTCTAATTTATCCACTGAGGAGACAGTGGGACACTTATCAGGTGATGAATGGATTCAGAAGTATCCGGAAGTCTTTTGTGTCAAACTAGGCAAGCTAAAAGGTTTTCAGCACCGTATTATCTTGAAAGATGGTGCCAAGGCGGTAGCGCATAAGGTGCGTAAGGTACCCCTGAGTTTGCGTATGGAGCTGAAGCATGAACTGGAACGTTTGTGTAACATGGATGTAATCGAAGCCATTGAAGGTTCCGAATGGTTGGCCCCCATAGTTCTTGCACGCAAGGCTGATAAGTCTCTTAGAATGTGTGTAGACTTGCGCGATCTCAATGCTAATATATGGATTGATCGTCAGCCTTTGCCTAATATAAATGAAATGCTGACGACGTTAGACGGTGCCAAGTATTTTTCATCTTTTGACATTTCCTCAGCGAACCACCAGGTTGAGCTAAGCAAGGATTCCAGACATCTTACCTCTTTCGTAACACCTGAAGGAGCTTTCCGTTACAAACGTATGCCTTTTGGTTTGGCATCAGCTTCCGCTGTGTTTCAGCGCCTTATGGGCAACCTTTTCAAAAACACAGCGGGAGTTGTGTTTTTCCAAGATGATATATTGGTGTATGCACAAACTGAAGCTGAGCATGATAGTAGAGTTAAACATGTACTGGATATTGTGAGACAACATGGGCTTACCTTAAGGAGGGATAAGTGCAAATTTTTTTGGGAGGGTGTGGATTATTTAGGCCACCATATTTCTAGCAAAGGCACTGAACCCAAAGTTAAGATTTTAGATGCCATTCATAATGCACCTCCACCCACCAATAAAGATCAACTTCGTTCTTTCTTAGGCTTAGTAGAGTATTATGCCAAATTCGTGGGAAATTTTGCAGACAAGACCTCCTGTTTGCGTGAGTTACTGAAGAAAAACATCAAGTTTGTGTGGTGTGATAAGTGTGTTGATCAGTTTGTTCTTCTCAAGAAAGAAATTGTCCAAGCACGACCTTTGAAGTTGTTCGACATTAATGACAAATGTATTGTTTCTACAGATGCCAGCAACATTGGGTTGGGTGCTGTCCTCATGCAAAAGAGAAGTGATGGTCGTGAGGAGATCATTGCATTTGCCTCCAGGACTCTTCGTGGTGCTGAGGGTTCTTACTCTACCATTGAGAAAGAGGCGTTAGCCTTATGGTGGGGTGTTCAGTACTTTCGAAATTTCCTGTGGGGAAATGAATTCATCCTCAGGACCGATCACAAGCCACTAGTTGATCTCTTCACTACCAAAGGTGGAGGTCGTGCCACTCCACGTATTGCCAAATGGCAATATAGGTCACAGGAATTCAATTATCGTTTGGTGTATGTTGCTGGTGCCAAAAACATCTTTGCTGATTGTTTATCTCGTTTACCTCTTATTGTTGACGTCAGTGGAATTACTGAGGAAGATCTTGACATTGTGTGTGCTGTTGGTACCGTTGGTGACATTGTGAAGGGCGCACTTTCTGAGCGTGAATGGTTACAAGCTATTTCAGAGGATGATGTGATTAAATTGGTAGTTGATTATTTGGTCCGTGGTTGGCCTGCCAACAAGGATTTGTCCCCAGAGTTAATTCCTTTTAAAAGGGTCTGTGATGAATTGTCCATGGTGGATGGTATATTACGCAGGTGTGGTCTTCTAGTTGTTCCGGCAAGTATTCAAAAAAAGGTTTTGGATCTAGCTCACGAGGGTCATCTTGGCATTCGTGCTATGAAGCGCAGGGTCAGAGAGGATTTCTGGTGGCCTGGGGTAGACAGGTCCATCGAGCATTATGTCAGGGATTGTTGTGCATGCGTATTAAGTGACAAGACTCAGGTAACTTATCCCTCTCCCATCGAACCGATTGTGGTCAAGAATCTACCTTGGTGTAAATTAGCTTTCGATGTTGCTGGTCCTTTTGGTATCACTGGAGATTCTCCTCTGTATGCTTTGGTTTTGGTGGATTACATGTCTAAGTGGCCGGAGGTTAAGTTTGTGGAGTGTGTGAATTCTTTGTCTATCATTAGTTTTCTCAAGGAGGTGTTTCTCCGCGAGGGGTTTCCTGAGGAATTAGTGACCGACAATGGGACCCAACTGGTGTCTTTTGAAATGGAAAATTTCCTTAGGGAACATGGTATTAAACACGTTTTAACTTCACTTTATCACCCCCGCAGCAACGGCTTGGTTGAACGCTTTAATCGTGTTGTCAAAGATCAACTACAATTGGCTTTAGTGAATGGTTTGCACTGGCGTACTGCCATTGCGGATATGTTGTGGGCGATTAGGACCACCCCTCATATTAGTACTGGGATGTCTCCTTTCACCCTGCTCAGGGGCAGGGTTGCTGGTTCAAAGTTGAATAAAGACTGGGGGGCCGATTCCGATCTCGGTCGGAGGCGCACCCAATACCATTCGGTCGGGAAAAAAACCATGCGAAAGCCTGTTTCCCGACCGATCCGTACAGCACACCGAACGAGTAAGTACGATGCGCACAACAGCACAGAATCCGGCCGAGCCGTACTCACCCAAACCAGGTCCTGTTCCCCGACCGAGGCGAATCCGGAAACGCTGAATCGAGTCGCACGGAAGGGAAAATGCAGCTCCGTCCGGCCGAATAAGTACGATGCGCTTCCCGTACGCGCCGAACCCGTCGCTACGCACGGCACGTCAAAGCATCTGGGAGAGGCGCACATAAGCTCCGATTCGCGCCACAACACGATCCACGGCTACGAGACGAACACGCCAGCGACGAGGACGAGGCGAAGCGACGAGGACGACGCGAAGCGACGAGGACGACGCGAAGCAACGAGAAGGACGAACGACACGAACCAACCATGAATCCCTTCGTCCCGATCATACCAATATTCTACATTTACTACCGGAACAGGCACGGACGCGTACGGCGCAGAAGGTAAGTCAGACACCAACCACAAAACACATACAACACGTACACGACACATCACACACACACAGAGGGATGCAGAATATACTTACACCAGCAACAGCAGCACCATAGGGGCGGGATGCCCATCACCAATGCCACATATGCACACAGGGGCCTGGATGCGCACCACCACCCCTACCCAGGGGGGGCTGGATGCCTACCACTACTACCACCCTTAGCCAGGGGGGTGCCAGATGCCTACCACTACTACCACCCTCACCCAGGGGGGGCTGGATGCCTACCACTACTACCACCCTTAGCCAGGGGGGCTGGATGCCTACCACTACTACCACCCTTAGCCAGGGGGGCTGGATGCCTACCACTACTACCACCCTCACCCAGGGGGGCTGGATGCCTACCACCACCCTTAGCCAGGGGGCTGGATGCCTACCACTACTACCACCCTTAGCCAGGGGGGCTGGATGCCTACCACTACTACCACCCTTAACCAGGGGGCTGGATGCCTACCACTACTACCACCCTCACCCAGGGGAGCTGGATGCCTACCACTACTACCACCCTCACCCAGGGGGGCTGGATGCCTACCACCACCCTTAGCCAGGGGGGGCTGGATGCCTACCACTACTACCACCCTTAGCCAGGGGGGGCTGGATGCCTACCACTACTACCACCCTTAGCCAGGGGGGGCTGGATGCCTACCACTACTACCACCCTCACCCAGGGGGAGCTGGATGCCAACCACTACTACCACCCTCACCCAGGGGGGGCTGGATGCCTACCACTACTACCACCCTCACCCAGGGGGAGCTGGATGCCAACCACTACTACCACCCTCACCCAGGGGGGGCTGGATGCCTACCACCACCCTTAGCTAGGGGGGGCTGGATGCCTACCACTACTACCACCCTTAGCCAGGGGGGGCTGGATGCCTACCACTACTACCACCCCCACTCATAGGATGGACAATGCATGACACAACCAGCACACCACAACCTAGGGAATGCAAGAAAAAGACATCCCCCCAACACCATGACAAGCGTGTGTAGACTGTGTCAAATTCCTACAACACCGAACATGACTTTGAACATACAATGTGACCCCCTAGCACATGTGCCACACATATATGTGTGTGGCACCCACAATGCAAGCAGGCCATGACCATTGTGGCAATGGGGTCCAAACCCCCATCATCACAGTGACCAAAATGTAAGTGTGGGGTCCATAGCTGAAGCACATTTTGAACATTGTGGCAATGGGGTCCAAACCCCCATCACCACAGTGACCAAAATGTAAGTGTGGGGTCCATAGCTGAAGCACATTTTGAACATTGTGGCAATAGGGTCTAAACCCCCATCACCACAGTGACCAAAATGTAAGTGTGGGGTCCATAGCTGAAGCACATTTTGAACATTGTGGCAATGGGGTCCAAACCCCCATCATCACAGTGACCAAAATGTAAGTGTGGGGTCCATAGCTGAAGCACATTTTGAACATTGTGGCAATGGGGTCTAAACCCCCATCACCACAGTGACCAAAATGTAAGTGTGGGGTCCATAGCTGAAGCACATTTTGAACATTGTGGCAATGGGGTCCAAACCCCCATCATCACAGTGACCAAAATGTAAGTGTGGGGTCCATAGCTGAAGCACATTTTGAACATTGTGGCAATGGGGTCTAAACCCCCATCATCACAGTGACCAAAAGGTAAGTGTTGACAAAGAAAGAGGTGCAACTGCCAAACTGCATGGATGATTCCTGGTCACAGAACAAAAACACATCAGTGGCAAAGTAGTGTATGTGTCCCATTGCAACATAAATTGGGTAAGCCAAATACTGCAGTGCAAATAAGACATACCTTTGGCCATGTGCAGACAAACAACACCCATGGGGGCTGACACCGTCAACATTCATCAATGACACAATGACAGAAGTGACCATCAGAATGCAGACCCACATATTTGCACCAATGGGCACACAAATGCAGATACCCTGTGGAGACTGCAGATGTGAGGTGAACAGATACCATACCATGGCAGCAATGGGACACACAAACCATGATCATTGTGCTGACCGATGACCTAGGAGTCCCAGGGACAGCAGGGGAAACCCACCAAACTACATACAGCCAATGGCACACCCAAGATATGCCAATGCAGTGGTGCAGATGCACAAACACAAACAGGCAGACCCACACTGCACATCATACACAACAGGTGAGGGGGTGCCAGTGCAGAAACACATCACACATGGCCACTCAACAAGACTCCTGAATGTCTGACACACTGCACACTACGCTGTACATGGACATGACGGCAATACCACACCAACCAATGTGATCCCAGCCACAGTCACACACCAATGAAGAAGCCAAGGTCACCCACAAAGAACACACATAGACAACAACCAACATTGCAGCCCGGACCCTGAGGAGTGCCAGCAGTCACACACACAACGTGTCACAATCACTGAAAGATAACACAAACTGGAAATCACATGACAGGGGCAAACAACAAGTGCCAAGGGGAAACCTGACTGTGACCCATCTGCGTCTGCACACAAACTCAGCCCTGACAGCAAACACACCTATGGGTGACACCCTGATGACCAGTAATGTGCCATGCACCCACATCACAGAGAACCCAGGGAGAAGACTTTGGGAGAACATAGGTCAACTCAGCTAGCATCACAAACAGGTACAACACTAGGGATCACAGCATGCACAGCTAAACGGAAGTGAACACACAGACATGCACATACAACACACACCTTGGGCGCAGGCAATGTCACAGGAGTACACACTGCCATGAGGGGACTCCACTCCTGTGTGAGGAAAGCTGTGCCATATGTTGCCTCAGTAGGGCCCCATCATGTCAGCTGAGCACTTGGTCACACAATCAACAATTAGCACCAAATGAGGGCTCCCGTCACATCAGCCTGGTCATGGAAGTGCCAACGGAATCATCAGCACAGATCCAACACACTTGTATAGCAATGTTGCACTGACAACACAGATGAGTCCTTCCCCATTGATGCCCAAACCTGCATGTCCAGTGGAGATGGCCACACGGTCAGGGAAGTAGACGGATTGAACAATGGCAGGCACAACAGATGTGCAGGGGTGGAAGCCACAGATGTGAAATAGCTAATCCAAGTAGGAAATCCCATTGCCAAATACTGAACACATGACACCCTCAGATGCTGCCATGGATGACATGGATACACCACAGGATAGGACACATTCCCCCTGGACCACATGGGTTCCTGCACAGTAACACTTCATTATCATGAGACCAAATATCACCATCACTGCAGCAAGGGCATGGTTAGAACATCAACAACATGTACATCAGAAGCATAAGCACTAGAGAACAGAAAGTTGCTTTATTCAGCATATGTGTGGAATGAAAACAAAGTCCAGAAAAAACACAAAGGCCAATGGCCAGTCCATTGTAAAAGTCCAAACAGGGTGACAGTGGCAGATGTCACCCTACGCATGCCTGCACAAAACCAGGGACAATCCACTAGGAGGGGCAACCGGGGGGTAGGCCAGGCACCGCAGGGACAGGATCAGGGCTCACCAGGAGGAAGCAGGGAAGGGGTGGTGGGTGCTGGAGAGCCACTGACAACTGCAGTGGAGGTGTCTGACATGGTGTGTGCCGGCACAACTGGGGGCATGACTCAGATGTTGTGGGTGCCGGCACGACTGCAGTGGACCCTGCAGATGGAGTGGACAGGTCCGCCACTGCAGTGTCCAAGTCAGACAGGGTGGTAGTGGACTCCACTGCAGTGCCTACCACCAGGGGAGGAGAATGGGGAACAGGCAAGGTGGGCTGGACAGAGGGGGAGGACACCCTCACCACATCAGTGGCACAGACAAGCGCAGCGGGGGGTGTGGTGCCGGGAGAGCAAGTGGCAGGGGGAGAAGGCCGGATCCTCTTGGGGATGGTATATCTGTGGGTGGGGGAACCTGGGGCAGGGTGTGGTGGGGGCACCTGTGGAGTGGGGGCCTGAGGGATGGAGGAAGGAGACCTGGTGCCTGAGCTGCAGGGCGGCGGCGGGGTCTTGCTCTTACGACTCCGGGGGACTTGCGGGTGGGGGCCTCAGTCTGTCTGCGCCTGGGGGAGGGTGTGATGTGTGCTTACAGGTGGGCTGTACTCCCCAACAGTGTTGACATGCTAACTTGGTTCTGGGTGGGTATCTTGTAACATGTATTGTGCATGAGTTTTGCTGTTCTGTCCTGTACTCCATTGCTTTTGACTGTGTGTCATTTCTGTCCTTCACAGGGTACTTTCAGATTCGTTTGGTCAACTGTGTCCACCGACGACGTGATTGCACTTCCAGGCTGGTAGCTGTTGTGTCCCTACAGGTGATGTGCGCCACACCCATGGACTTCCTTCCGTCTACAGTTGTTGACTGTGTGCCCGCTGCCAGGTGGGATTACCTTGCATCTGTAGTGGTTACGACATGTTGCAACTGTGTAATAAACCTGTGCTTCACTTTGTGATGTGCGTTGTCTGTGGTCACACATTTGACTGCCATTTGCTTACTGCACCTATGGGCTACTTGACTACAACTGGGAATGGGTGTGGTGTCTGTGCATTGCACCGTCTTCCCTGGCAACATCAGTGTAGGCAATGAGTCAGATGGCCTAGGTGTGTATGTGTTGTGTAGCCCTGGTGGTGTGTCTCCCTCATATGTGTCACGTTGCCTTTACTCACATGCCTGTGTTGTACTTGCTGTTGCAGTTCGCATACACAGTGTAATTTTGCAGTTCATCATCCCCATAACAGCACCCACGTTGGAATCACAACAGAGGCAAGTATGGTGTATTAGTGTGTTTATTGTGATACATTTGTGTGAATAGTGCATAGGATGGGTAGTGCTGTACATAAATCTTGCAATCAGAAGTTCCTAGGTGAATTGAAAGTCCTGGTAGACAGAATCCCCAGTATCGGGGCCACAGATGTCTGACACATTGGTCCAACTTGTACTCCCCATGCAATGTGTGGGAGTAGTGTTGCCGTCAACAGGGTGAACAGTCTGTGCACAAAGGTGAACATCCAGAACAGGTTCAGGCTTCCTGGGAGTTGCGCTTGGCCATCGGCCTCTCACTTGCCCCTCTTCGGACGACCCCTCTTCTTGGGGGGCCCCTCAAGTACAGGCTGCTGCAGTGCAGGGGACTCTCCGCCAGAGTCATCCTCCCTCCCTGTGGCAGTTGCAGTTTGGGCAGCACCAGATGTTGTTGGCACACAGGGAGGTGTGGACTGGTTGCTGTTCATCTGGCGGAGGCATTGTAAAATGTCCCTGTGCACCGCCGTCATCTCATGCAGTGCATCCCACTTGGACTCCACGCGGGACATGTGTGAGTCCACGCGGGACATGTGTGACTCCACGTGGGACATGTGAGAGTCCAAGCGGGCATGATGGGCAGCCTGCTGCTGTTTCATGTCTCTGAGGAGCCCCACTACCTGGCTGAGGTCTCCGGTGCTGGACCGGTACGCATCAGCTATGCGTACCAGTTGTGGGTCATCATGCACACCAGCAACCTCTGCAAGCAGCGACCTCTGTCTCCCACCCCTCCCACCACCCCTGCTGACATGTGCAGTGCGTGCAGTGGCACGCACAGATGACCCTGGTCCACCTTGGGGGTTGGTGGTGGTGGTGGTGTCCATGGCCCCAGGTTGGTCCAGGGTCCCTGTGCTGGTGTTGCTCCTTGTTCTGTCCATGTCGGCAGGGATGGTATTTGTGGTGACAGTCATTGGAGGGGTGGGTGCAGGGGTGCAGCTGGTGGTCCTGCTGGTGCTGAAGCTGGTGGTCCTGCTGGTGCTGCATGTAGACTTGCACCGGATGTGCCAGGTTGGTCTTCTTCGTCCGAGGAGGGCAGAGGCTGTACGACACCAGTGAGCTCCGCATCCTCTTGAGCCTGGGACTGGGACTCCTCAGCGTCTGCTGCTGTGTCCCCATCATCACCTGTTTTTGGGAGACACACACAATGTATGTTATGTTTCTGCAGGCATCAATGGTTGACACACATGACAGTTGTGACTGTGCCTCTGGGTGCGGGCCTGTACATTGCATTGTCCTAAGTCGTCACAGTCAGGGGTTGATATTGGTGTGGCACATTGTCCTGCATTATTTGGGCATTTCTATGTATTTATTGGGGTGTGAACATGGTCTGCATTGGTTGTGTTTGGATGACAGCCGGCCCTCCTTCCCCCCACCCAGCCAGTCAGTTATCCCACCATGGACTGTGCTTGCATTGCAGGGAGTGGAAGTTGTCTCTCAGGATGTCAGTCAGTGGTGTCCTGCTGTTTGTTGATGCACAGTTGCCAGCAGGGCCTTGTGCTCCCCACAGCAGTAGCCAGTGTCAGCCATCTTGTGAGTCCTTCTCCACTCCCTGTGATGTGAGCATGGTTCAGGGTGGTGTTGATGGTACAGTTGTGGGGGTGACCAATATCAGTGACTGCCACTCCCATCATGCTATTGCCTCCACCCCACTTGCCAGCATTCCCATGCTTACTTGCTTTTGTGGGGAGTTCAGTGTGTGTGGGTGTGAGGGCAATGGCAAGATGGCTGACAGTGGTGTCCTGCTGTTGGTTGGTGTGCAGTTCCCAGCAGGGCCTTGTGCTCCCCACAGCAGTAGCCAGTGTCAGCCATCTTGTGAGTCCTTATCCACTCCCTGTGATGTGAGCCTGGTTCAGGGTGGTGTTGATGGGCCAGTTGTGAGGCTGAGCAATGTCTGTGACTACCACTCCCATCATGCTATTGCCTCCACCCCCCTTCCCAGCATGCCCATGCTTCCTTCCTTTTGACTCTGCTTCCCTGTGGGGTGGGCTGCCTGTGCTGACAGGATGGCTGGGAGTGTTGTCCTGGCAGTTGTTTGGCTAAAAGTCCCAAGAGTGTCCGACCGGATTGCTGTTTTCCGTGCGGCTCGGTCGTTCGACTTGGGTTCGGTACGTGTCGGTCGGATTTTGCACGCCTTGCATCGTACTTGGCGTGTCGGGCGCCACAGGTACGTGTCGGTCGGTATAATTTCCGGCTCCGAGTCGGTCGGTGCTTTTTCCGGCCCGAATCGGAATCGACCCCTGGATGTCCAGGAAAGAAGTTGATCAGAGTAGACTTGGCAAGGTAGCGGATGTGAGATCTGGAGTTCAATCGAAGTACGCCACTGTTTCTGGAAGAGTTTCCCCTGTGTGTGTTGGTGATTGGGTAAGAATTAAAAAGCCTGGTTTCATCCGCAAGGGAACTTCGCGGTTTTCTGCTCCGGCTAAGGTAAAGGAGGTGAAAGATCGTGTGGTGGTGTTGGAGAATGGAAAAGTTTGGAACAAGTGTGCCATTTCTGTTGTTCCTCAATCCAAAGCTGTGTATGTTGGTGAGAAGATGGGGGTTCATTTTGGTCCTTACGATCATTCTGCTCGTTCTGATTTTTCTTCTGTAAATGTAACTCCTGTTCGTTCAGGTTGTTCTTCTGCTAATGTTGTTCCTTCTTCCAGGAATGTTCGCTCGGACTACTCTTCTTCCAAAAGATGTTCTTCCAGAGCAAGGTCAACTCCTATTAAGTTTCAAGACTATGGGGCCGATTCCGATCTCGGCCGGTAGTGCTCCGAATCGGATTCGGATTTACCGGATCCGATTCGGAGCCCTGTTTCCCGACCGAATCGTACGCGGGTCCGGCCGAGCGAGTACGATGCAAGCTCCCGCGAAATCGCCGACCGACTCGTACGCGGCTTCAACACGCTCCGACCGACTCGCACGGACACGACTCGCACCGCGCTATGGAGACGTTTCCCGGCCGGGTAAGTACGATGCGCGCCGCGAGCAGTCCGACCGACTCGCGCCGTCCGGCTCGAAAAAGCTGTCGGAGCCGGACTTTGGGGGTCCGCGTCGGACCCCCCTGTACGCGTAGGCGCGCGAGTCGCACACAGGGGGGACCCATGGGTCCCCCCTACCTGTGCATGTACGCCGCGATGCGCATGGACGTGTACCCGCTGTAGGGGGCGCCCTTGTTCGCCTCGCACCCATTGAGTCAATGGGAGCCCGCGTACGCGTTGTACGACCGGCTCCCATTGACTTCATTGGGAGTCCGACCGAATCGAGTCCGATAGCATGCGAATGCATCGTACTCGTCCGGTCGGACTGCTAGGGTCCGATTCGGTCGGAATTCTCTCCGGGTCCGGCTCGGTCGGAGAGATTTCCGGCCGGAATCGGAATCAGCCCCTATGTTATGCATTGATCATGCTGTGTTTCCTTGTTATTCAATCTTGTTTTCTCTCTATTTTGTTATTATTCTTTTTTTTCCTTACTTTCTCTTCCTTTTGTTCTTTATTGTGTAGTAAGGGAGGTGTGTGGGGATCTGTGTAGAATGCAGAACGTCTCTGCCTCACTGAATGCCTCGTGGCACTGTTCCCTGCGTGAAACATAGAATGTATTATCTCTGGCAGTTGCTGCCTGGGAGCTGATGTGACGAGACACATTAAATGAGGTACCTACCTTCTCCAGTGTTGTACTTCATTTCACATACTTCCTGACTAGCCTCCTGACGTCTTCCTGATTGTGAACTGCAGCATGGGGGGGTTTCTGTCTAGGTTCAAAGTCTCCATGCTCCTGTCATCAGGTAGCTTGTGTTTTACTTGCATGGTACACAAAAGGATAGATCAGTGTATGGTAAATGGACATAATATCGAATCATTAATATCGAATTGCAGTAATATCGAAGTTTTTATATCGATGTTACCATTATATCGAATACATGAATATCCTTGTAAAAATATCGTTTTTTTTTTGGTTAAAAATATCGAAGTACAAAATATCGAATCAGTAATATCGTTAGCAGATAATATCGATTTTTTAGTGTTGTAAAAAATATCGAAAATAAATATATATATTGTGTAAAATATCGTTTTTTGTAAATATCTAAATATTATTTATTGATATTAATTTATTATTAGTTTAATTGTATAAATATTTTTGGGAAATTGTATTAAAATTATTTTTTGTAAGATATGTTTTAGGAGCGGGATGTTGGGTTATTAGGGGATAAGGGTGGGGAGTGTTTTAAAAATATTACTATAAATTTACATTTTAAAATACATTTTTGAAATTAGAAATTATTTAAAAAAGAAATTTAAATTAAAAATTGAAATTATATGTTTTGTTTTAGGAGCGGGATGTTGGGTTATTAGGGGATAAGGGTGGGGAGTGTTTTAAAAATAATAGTATAAAATTATATATTAAATTAAAATTTCGAATTTTGAAAATAATTTAAAATAAGAAATATAAATTTAAAAATGAAATTATATTTTTGTTTTAGGAGTGGGATGTTGGGTTATTAGGGGATAAGGGTGGGAATTGTTTTAAAAATATTTACATAAATTGACATATTTAATTAATAATTTTAAAATTGCAATTATTTTCAAATTAGAAATTTAAATTTAAAAATGAAATTATATTTTTGTTTTAGGAGCGTGATGTTGGGTTATTAGAGGATAAGGGTGGGGAGTGTTCTGAAAATATTACCATTAAATTACACATTAAATTAAAATTTTGAAAATTGAATTTCATTTTTAAAAAAATGTAAATTAAAAATTGAAATTATATTTTTGTTTTAGGAGTGGGATGTTGGATTATTAGGGGATAAGGGTGGGTAGTGTTTTAAAAATATTACCATAAAATTACACATTTAAATAAAAATTAGAAAATTGAAATTATTTTAAAAACAGAAATTTAAAGTTAAATTAGAAATATTAATTTTGGTTTACTAGAGGGATGTTGTATTTTTTACAGAATAAGAGTGGGGGGTGTTTTAAAAATAAAAATATAAATAAAAAAAATAAAAAAAATAAGAAAATATTTTAAAATTAGAAAATGTATTTTAATTGTGAAAATTAAAATGTTGTTATAGAAGTGGGATGTTTGGCTATTAGGGGAAAATGGTGAGGTAGTTAAAATAGTAAATTATATATCTTTAGTGTCCAGCACCTTCCTTGACTTAATACTGACTGTAGTGGGAATAGTAATTTATATATGTTTAGGGTCCAGCACCTTCCCTGACTTAGGGGCCCATTACGATACCCGGCGTAAAAAAATCCGCCAGGCATGGAAGCGGCAAAAATCCACCCGCACACACCGCCCGAACACCGACCACGCCATTACGATTACACAAACCGAAAACCGCCATCGGCGGAAAAATAACACAAAATACCGCCCGCCAACGTCCGAGAATGCCCAAGTACACGCCCATTGAGCTGACGGTCATGGTCGACGAGATCATCAAGGTGTACCCACAAATCTATGGGAACATGGTCCAGCACACACCACTAGCCACCAGAAACAGAATGTGGAACCGGATCGTAGACCAGGTCAATGCAGTCGGGACCCTGCCCAGGAACAGAGGTGAAATAAACAAACGTTGGAATGACGTAAAGAGCCTGGTCAAGAAGAAGGAGGGCAAAAACAGAGAGCTGGCTGCCGTCACTGGCGGAGGGAATCCCGCGCTCTTTAAGACCTTCAAAGCGTGGGAGGAGAAGGTGCGAGTCGTAATACATCCGGAGATCCTCGCCGGATTAGCAGGGGGAGTGGAGGCTGGTAAGTACAAACTAATGTATACCAGCACACCGCTATGTACTCACATGCGCAACTACCATGCCACAGCTCCCAGGGACAAACACCCCCATGTCCAGCACACAATACACAACACATCACACACACATGCAACAGACACCACCACACACAGCCCAAACCGAACAACTGTAACATACGTGGGGACATGTGTACACTCAGCCAGCCACGTAACCACCAACAGGTCCCCAAATATGCCAGAAGCGCCACAACGAGCACCCACCACACCCATGTGTCCGCCACAGCTGCACTAACCGACAAGTAACAGGTAAGTGGCAGGAACACAAAGTGCAGTGGGTGGGAGGGTGGACAGCCCAAGTACAACACACACCAGGCCCCAGTCCCACAGCACAGCAAGGAGGAGCATCCCCCACACCCCACAGCCACGTGTCAGCCACCGCAGTGCACAACGACAGCCGAAAGGCAGACATCACGGTCCACAGCAATCGGTGTCAGTGGGTGTCCAGCCACCCCCACGACCCACAACACCCCCCACCCCCACAGACCTGCAACATGGAGCACCCCCCGCTTAGAGCCATGTGGCATCCAGTACAGTGCACGCACGAACAACTTGCAGGTGGGAAACTGGACAGGGCCGGATTACTGGAGGCATGAGGACCATAACACGACCAACACATGGGACATGTCACGTAGCAGACGAACACGCAGCACCGCCCACCGTCACGAACAAGTGAACAATGTGCACACGGACATGAACAACAGACTCACACCCCACATGACCCATCACAGACATAGCAACACCCAAGGAGCCACGTCTGCATGCACAAGCCACACTGAATATAGTCCCACACGGCAGCCACTGTGCAACTCATCACACACAACCGAAACACCATTGAAGTCCTGTCCATGTAGCCCCTACTGCCTGTCAACCACACACCCCACAACTACGCCTATGTAAGACAAACAACACTAGACGCAACAGAGTGGAACAACATAAATGCACACGAACACCACTGAACCCATCAAACACACAGACACACCATGCACATACAACATACCATCCATCCCATCCGTCAGCCCCAGTCTCATGAAAGGCATGTCATCCGCACAGCTGCCACACATACAGCAGTCACGCTAAGATACATGCCCATGACCAACCATGTGCCAGAAGTCAATGAAGCGCACGACACACTGTGAGCAACAACACACAACATGGGCCACACCCCCCGAGCACTGCAGTGATGCACATGGCACAGGGCAGCACGCACACCAAGGAGATGGGACAACTGCAATACGTTGGCTGGCACACAACCATCACTCACTCATAACGATGCGTCCAATGCCATGTCCAGTAATCACAACAGACAGCAAATATGCAGGCCATGTCAAGCATGCACACACCTCAAACCATGCACTGTCATGCTGCCACAACACATGTCACGTTCGGCACCCATGGCTCACAGCATGTACCCCAAAAGCATATTCCCTCCCAAATGCGAATCTGGGGCATGGCCCCCATGTTGCCATATGCGTTCCTAAGCGTTCCATTTGAACCCCAAAAGCATATTCCCTCCCAAATGCGAATCTTGGGCATGGCCCCCATGTTGCCATATGCGTTCCTAAGCGTTCCATTTGAACCCCAAAAGCATATTCCCTCCCAAATGCGAATCTGGGGCATGGCCCCCATGTTGCCATATGCGTTCCTAAGCGTTCCATTTGAACCCCAAAAGCATATTCCCTCCCAAATGCGAATCTGGGGCATGGCCCCCATGTTGCCATATGCGTTCCTAAGCGTTCCATTTGAACCCCAAAAGCATATTCCCTCCCAAATGCGAATCTGGGGCATGGCCCCCATGTTGCCATATGCGTTCCTAAGCGTTCCATTTGAACCCCAAAAGCATATTCCCTCCCAAATGCGAATCTGGGGCATGGCCCCCATGTTGCCATATGCGTTCCTAAGCGTCCCATCTGAACACCAAAAGCAAAGTACAAACCAGACCCAGGATGGGCCAGGAGCCCGCATACACCAGAGTCACAATAAGTAGGGGCACAGCAACACACCCATCGGCATGGCCAATCCGTCCCATGCCACATGTGCACAGCACACAGTCCCATTGCCAAGCACACACAACTACAGATGCTACAGCCACACACACGCCTCCGGGAAACCCATGTACGAGATTGCACGAACTGTTAATGTCAGACGACAAATACATACTTCGCCAGGTGCAACACAATAACAAATCTCATTCTCTCCACAGGTGACGAACTGCTGGATGCTGGGGATGGAGCCAGCAGCCAGCACAGCCAGCCTACAAGCCCCCAACGAGGACACACGGATCTGGAGGATCTGTCCTCCTCTTCGGACACGGACCACCAAGCAGGCCCATCTGGTGTGGCAGGGCCCAGCCGCTCCCCAGGACCCCTCCTACCCACCAACCCATCATCCAGGGCTGCTGAACATTCCCAGCCCCCTGCTGCCACTGTCGTTGCGGCCACACCCACGGTCATTGCGGCCACACCCACGGTCATTGCGGCCACTACCATTGCCGCAACCGCCACCATCGCCGCACCGACCACCACCGCCGCCACCACCACCACGTCTTCGCTGGCACCAGCCCCAGCGCAGGTGGTGGCCCGGCCGACTGGATCCACCCTGGGAGCCACAGCGAGGACCGTGGTGAGCAATGTGGCTAGTGGGCAGGCCGGTGGCAGCAGGACTGGTAGGAGGAGCAGGGTCAGGGAAACGCCAGCCTCCCCTGGGAGCCATGCCCTGCCTCAAATGGCCAGAGTCCTTGGTGCCTATGAAGAGGCCCAAGGACAATGGGTCCGGTCTGCTTCAGACACGCGTGAGGTGCTGGGGGTGCTGAGGTCCATGGACGCCCGTATGGGCCAAATCGTGGACCTCATGGGCCAGCTGGTGGTGGCGGTGAGGTCACAGCCAGGGACAGCAGCTCCCCCTCCGCCACCACCTGCCGGGGCGCAGGGTGGAGCAGCAGTGTCCAGTTCCCTGCGTCCACAGCCAGTGAGCACACCTCAACCACCAGCATGTCGCAAGCAGGCACCCCCTCGCAAACGTGGAAGGGGCCGTCCGAAGTGGAAACAGATCTCCCAGGAGGACTTCGCACGCTCCAAACGCAAGTGAGGCAGCCAGCCAGCCTTCCGCCAGCCTTCCTTGACCAGCCACTGCATTGACTTGGACTACGATCCCACTCCACACAGCCATTTGGATGGCATGTGTGTGTTGGACTATGGACATAGAACCAGTGGGTACACCCTGATCATCACGCAGCCATGACCGACAGCTCATTGTCACTGCACGCACCACTTTTGTCATCACCTTACACACAATCACATGTCACAGTTTGTAATAAATGCACCTTTTTCACTAACTGCTGTTTGTGCCCTGTGTTTTATTTGTACGGAATACAACGGCCACCTTGGGCGGAAAGGCACCTGATGCGTGGCATGGCAATTGAATCCGGAGGGCCTGTAGGGACCTAGGGGTGGGAGACAGAACAGGAGCACATTCAATGAGTGTGTCACACACCCATCACACAGTACATGTCAACAACTACAAGCAATGTACACACATCGCACAGAGCAATAGGGCACAATGCCACAGCCACCAACAGTGGCATACTACCCTGGCCATGGAGCGTTGACACACAGCACGCAGTGAACAAACGGCCACCCTGACACAGCACACACACACCTGCACAGATACAGCCACATCAGCCGTCGTACATGGACACTCACCGTCAAGTGAAGTAGCGGGCGATGAGCTGCTGCCGCACATTACCAGCTTCCTCCTCTCCGCTGTCCTCCTCACTCGAGCTGTCCTGGTCTGCGGGCTGGGGCCCTGGTTGATCTCCGTCATCCACGATGAGGGGGATCTGCTTCCGAATGGCCAGATTGTGCAGCATGCAGCACGCCACCACTATCTGGCACACCTTCTGTGGGGAGTACGCCAGCGCACCCTCGGTGCGGTCCAGGCACCTGAACCTGGACTTGAGGAGGCCAAAGGTACGCTCGACCACACGTCTGGTCCTCCCATGTGCCTCATTGTAGCGATCGTCTGCTGGGGTGCGAGGATTCCTCAATGGACTGAGCAGCCATGCCCCATTCGGGTACGCAGAGTCACCTGGGTGTGAGGGACACAGAGAACCGTTGCAATTCCAACTGGACAGGGGACAGCATCGCACAACCAGCACGCTACACCACTCCACATACTCACCGACAATACAGGCACGATCCTGTTGCATATTGGACATCAGTCGTGGCAAGATGCTGTTGCGCATTATGTGTGCGTCATGGGCCGAGCCTGGGAACTTTGCACACACGTGGGTGATCACCATGTCCGCAAGGCACACCACTTGCACATTCAGGGAGTGCGTGTGCTTCCTGTTGCGGTACAGGTGCTCAGTGGCCTGTGGTGGAACAAGGCCGACGTGTGCAGTCAATGGCTCCAACGACGTGTGGGATTCTGCCAAGGGCATAGAATGCACCCTTCACTGCCGCCAATTTACGAGCCCTGGGGAAGCGGATGTACCTGTTTCGGTACAGCATCATGGCTGCCAGTACATCCCTCAGCACCTTGCTGAACATGGGCTGGGACATCCCTCCTCCAATGCCCACTGTGTGCTGGAATGACCCAGTGGCGAAGAAATGCATGGCAGCCATCACCTTAGCCGTGGGGGTGACAGCAGTCGGATACACCCTGCGGGGACGGAGATGGGGTTCTAACATGGCACACAGTCGATGCAGGGTTGGCCTGTCCAGCCGAAACTTCCTAATAACCTCTGTATCGTCCATGTCCGCCAGCAATTGGTATGGGCGGTCAATGTTCGGTCTCCGCCTAGGGACAATGGCAGAGGACACATGTCAAAGCAACACGACACATAGCAATTTCGCATACACATCACTGACATGACTGAGCAAGCACATGAGCCACAGCCCAGCTGTCAAGCTGGGACGGCACGGCCACAATACACTTACACAGGTCTCCCAGCAATGGCTAGTGATACAAACCACTGCCATGTGCATGCACATGGGGATCTAGGCCCCAATGACTTGCGGGGCGTGCTGATGGGGACTGACTGCATATCCGTCAAGCGGCAACGCCACGGCAACATGAATGTCTGCTGAGCATGGAACTGCTTCCGCGGCTGGATGAGTATGGCACACGACGACGACGATGTGGGCACAGGCTGAGCGGCCAAAACAAGTAGGACCTGTGGCACGAGGGGATATGAGACAGTAGTAGGTGTCAGCACTGCACCCTATGTACAGCACTGTACGGATCACACCTCCCGAAACATTGACAGGTGTCCACATTGACAGCCCCATGCCAAGACGGCTGTGTGCTTGCAGCCACACGTCACAGGTGAGAGGTTACATTGCACGTGCCAGGTGGCAGACGTACATAGTGGGAGCTGGCATGTGTGTGCATGTGTCTCCTGTTCAGGATCCACCAGATGGGCGCTGACTCTGTACTGACCATTGGACACAGCATGTTCCGTGGAAGGCTTGTGTGTGTGGGATGGTGGCACTGGATGTGCCTCCGTTGGGTGGGGGGCCATGCACAGGGCGGGTACGTCGATGATTGCGCATTGTTGGTCACGGTGGGTGCACCAACTAAGATGTGTTGCCCTGTGTTCAATTCCTATGTCCGCATGATGATGGACTGTAGATGTGGGCAGACTACACATTGGTCGATGTGCTGTCTATATGCATGTGCCTTCACACCAGGCACAGCTGCCCCTGCACATGTGACCCCTGCTGGACTCGCTGCTGGGTCTGTGGAGCTGATGCACCTTCTGCGCGTGGGGCGGACAGCTCTCCTCACTTCCCTCATTGCGCATGTCATGACTTTGCCGCAGGTGACATGGATCATGGAGGGCCCACATGTACGCGTGGGTAGGCTACACATGATTGTACACTGGTCGCCACCCCCAGTCAGTGTTTCGAATGGGAAGGTTGTCGTGCTGGTGGTATGTTCGATGTGGCGGATGGGCGGGCCTAGGTGCGGGCTTACATTCCGGACATGGGGGGTAGTTGGATTGGCGACTAGTTGCAGTACACACAGGACACGTCTCTTCCTTTCCACATCTGGGTCATCCCTTGTACTAACTGACAGTGATACAGTCATCTTCGCCCCAGCCCTCATGTCCTCCCTCGCTCCCCCAATATGCATGCTCACCTGCGAGGCTAGCGCTTGCACAGGCAGCCCCAAGCTCGCACCAGAGAGGGCAAGGAGTGTATGTGTGGGTCCAGTTGCACGAGTGGGCTGTCTCAGGGTATGATGTGTTGCGGGACGCCGTCCACCTGCGTGGTGCCCCAAATGGAGACCCGGCCTGCATGGACTATGCATCACAGTCTTCGCCTTCCGGATCCGCCACCTGCGACACCCAGTGGCTGTGGCTGCCCTTGCGGCCAGGCCGCGTCCGTCTGTGGCTGATGGCCCACACATTCACTCTTTGGCCTCTCTGGGGAGGGCTCGGGGGTGGTGGCGCACGCGCTTGCACTTAGTCGCAATGGCATGTGGCGTGGTTGGTATGATGGGCAATGGATGGGATGGTGCGAGCCACCTCCCGTGACGTCAGTGCTGCTCGTGCTGTGGTGCGTCCCCCTACACTTCCATCTGACTTGTGCCATGCTAGACGTTGAGGTTCTATTGCCTGCGTGATATGACCAGGAGGAGCGCGAGGAGACCTCTCACACACCATGCTCCACTGCCATCCCGTGCCCTGTATCGCCTGTGCGGATTGACTATGTTGGGGTTACACCTGGTCGACTGGGGCTGTGTGTGCCTTGTCAAGGGGCATGGCGGACGCACAACAGGATCCAGCTTGTCCACAGAGGGTGGGCTGAGGTGCGCCTGGTACCGCTTTGTACGTGTGCCCGGCTGCTGTGCACACACGTGTTCACTCCCCCGACAGGTGTCCTCTCACAATGCCCAGGGAAGCGGTGGTGTACTGTTCATGACCCCTCCCAACACGGCGTGCTCCAACTTGGCATGTGCGCATCTACCCGTCGCACCCACCCACCTGAGCACTGCGTCCATACGACTTCACACGACACATGTGTGTCTTCCACAGTAGTGCTACTCATTTGCGTTGACATCCAATACCAGTGGACTACATGGTCATGTCACGACTGCCGTGTACTTCACATACTCTCATCCTCTCTCATTCGTACTTGTGAAATGAGTCAGCGGAGACAGTTTTGGTTTCAAACATTATATTGAGTCTTCTGTCCTCTGTGATGCAGTATAGTGGACACTACTGGCAGCGGAATACATGTTGAGGATATACTGAGCATGATTGCAAATGGGATAGGGTGTGGGGTTACATGTGATTGGCTGTTGCATGTGGGATGTGGGCTTCAGAGTGACATCTGCTTGGCCAAGGCTGTGCTAATGTACATTTACGTATAGCTGCGGAGCTGCGGACTTTGACACAGACGGTATACATGTAGCCTACCAGACCGCTTGGCATCATGGGCACAGTCCATCTCAGTTCCATGTGACAGGTTTGCTGCGGTTGTTCCTCATGCACGCGTGCATGTGAGATGACATCAGGGCATGTGCTTGCGTGCATGCAGCGGCGTGCCACTTGTTGTTGCACTGTGGTGGTTACTGGACATGTCACAGTCACTGGGGTCGTGTTGTTGTTGTATGCACTTGTCGTCCATGCAAAGGTCCTGGTATGGGATTCCCGGGGCGGGGGTGGGAGGGGTGCAGCACCCACAGACTCCAGGCGACCTATTCATGTCCACTGAGCGGTGTGTGTGTCCATGGGCGCTGGATCCATGTCGTGTCCTGGTTGTTCGTGCAGTTCCGTCCATGTGGGTGCGATACACAGAGCCCATGCCACTGCCTCCCACGATGCATGCGGTGTTCCTGGATGTGATGGGGAACAGTGTGCATGTCCCGGTCATATCCGATGTCATGACGATGTCGTTGATGGTGTGGTTACAGTTGCCGGTCGTTTGGTATGGCTGTTGTGGTGGTGACTGGCCAGATCCGTGCGGAAGCTAAGCATGGGGGCGGGGTTGGACATCATAGGTCACTCGGGGAACCTGCGTTGTGGTCCGACGAATTGACAGGTTGTCAGGTATGCGATGCCGTCCAGCAGGGCTTCCATGTCATTGGTGGTGTACATGTTTGCCAGCCAATGTAGCGGATGGTGGCTGTCAAGGTGTTGTTCGTAAGTTGTCCCTTGGAGGACCATGATGGGGCATGCTGGGTGACATTCGATGTAGCTGTTCTCGATGATCCGTCGTGTGGAGGCACAGTGGTCCCATTTCAGTGCGGGTGCGATGTTGGCCACATACGCCATGCCCCCATAGGCAGAGCAGGCCCTGTCATGTGCGTCCAGAGGGAGGAGTAGTGGTAGCAGGTCCGCCTTCAGACATGCCGGGTTGGAGAGGCATATCTCGACGGGATGCTGGTATGGACACCTCCGACAGTAGAAGACGGGCATGACGCAGCTGAACAATGTGATGCGGTAAGTCAGTCGGTAAGTTACGTTCAGCAGGGACAGGAGATCGCATCCCAATGTATGGAACAGGTTGGTTTTGTACAGCTTGAGCTGTTCGGCGTAGTTGGGTAGGTGTGTTGCGGTTGCCATTTCCCAGCGGTGCGTTGTGGTGGCGTGCTCTGGCTGTGTGTGCAGTCTGCAATGTGCACGCTCCGAGGTTGCTGTGAGCTCTGTGTAGTCGTAGGGAGACAGGACTTGTGTTCTGTTTGCTTGTTTGGAGGACACGGGCCCTCTTCCCACATGCTTCTCAGACAGTTCAAGGTCAGTGATGTGTGACTCCTTCCAATTAACTTGCATGTGGCCGACATGGGGAGTGTTTTCTTCTTTCTTCCCCGTCCGTTGTGTGCTTCTGTGATATGCGCTATCTGCCCTGTGGTCGGTCTCCTCGGCATGCCTGTGTTGGTCTATTCTTGGACAATGGCTGTATTCACCGGCTTCTGTCGTAGGGCTGTGGTTTCGGAGTTGGAATGGAAGGTCATTCAGTGCTGTCTGCTCTCCCTTGTGTGGGCGGCAGGCTGCCTTTCCGCTCTGCGTTGGGCCTTGTGTGTGAATGTTATTCTTGGGCCACCTGTTGTCGGTCCCCGGGCTCTTTGGTGTTCCGTTTTATATGTCTTGTTCATATGTGCAGGGTGGTATGGGTGTTTCAGTGTGGTACTGGCGTTCCTCTTCCCGAAGGAGCCCTGCTTCTCCTAGTTGGTGTTGCCGCCGCTGTGTGCTTCGCCATGTTTGTTACACTGGGGTGTGTCCTGCTGTTGCGTGTCTTCACTGACATGTGTGCGTCGGTTGTGTGGCGTTGGGTGTTGTCCGTGAATTGGGCGTTGGGGACATGTCTGTGGCAGGCCTGTCACGTGTCATGTGCGTTCGGGGTGGGGCTGATGTGTGTGCTGCTTGGTTGTGTCCCTGTGTCTGTGTGCGACGCATGCATGGCGCTGCGGTTGGCCTCTGCGTTGTGCGCATGTGTGGCGGCGTCATCGGCGCTTTGGGGCCGTGACGGGGTGGTTGGTTCCTAGTCCCAGGTGGTGTGTACACATGTGTTCCGCGATGTTACGATTTGGCCTGTGTGTCATATGTGGATGCAATGGTGGATGTGTTGTGTACACGCGCTGGTGGGGGTTGTCCGCTTTTCCGCCCTTGCACTGTGTGCGCTGTTTGCGTGCACTTGTTGTGTGTGTGCCTACCTGCGTCTCCGCGGTGCGTTGCGTCCTTGGTGGTGCATCAGCAGGAGCATGGGGAGGGCCTGCAGTGCTGGATTCATGCTCGGGGAGCCGCTTCTTCGTTGTCCATGCTCGGCATCTGTGTTACCGCTTCGGTTTGTCGTACGGTATCTCTTGGCCGTGGGAGCCGTTTGTTTGCGGCATCGTAATTTATGCGCCGGGCGGGGCGTGTTTCGTCGGACGGTGTGTGTCAGTTAGGCTGCGCCGCTACGTGTACGGGCGCACTTTGATGGCGGACGGTGTTGCTGGCTTGCCGGCGGTGTTTGGCCTACTTTTCGCATCGTAATTGGACGGGCGTGTGGACTGCTGCGTGCCGGCGGTAACTGGTGCTTTTTGCATCCGCCAGCACGGCGGTGGTGCTTCCGCCCGCCATCGTAATGAGCCCCTTAATACTTACTGGAGTGGGAATAGTAATTTATATATGTTTAGTGTCCAGCACCTTCACTGACTTCATACTGACTGTAGTGGGAATAGTAATTTATATATGTTTAGTATCCAGCACTTTCCTTGACTTAATACTTATTGGAGTGGGAATAGTAATTTATATATGTTTAGTGTCCAGCACCTTCACTTATTTAATACTGACTGGAGTGGGAATAGTAATTTATATATGTTTAGTGTCCAGCACCTTCACTGACTTAATACTGACTGGAGTGGGAATAGTAACTTATATATGTTTAGTGTCCAACACCTTCCCTGACTTAATACTGACTGGAGTGGGAATAGTAATTTATATATGTTTAGTGTCCAACACCTTCCCTGACTTAATACTGACTGGAGTGGGAATAGTAATTTATATATGTTTAGTGTCCAGCAGTTTCTTGGATTTAATATTGGGTGGTGTGGGAATAGTAAATTATATATCTTTAGTGTCCAGCACCTTCCCTGACTTTAGACTCACTGGAGTGGGAATAGTAATTTATACATGTTTAGTGTCCAGCACCTTCCCTGATTTAATACTGACTGGAGTGGGAATAGTAATTTATATATGTTTAATGTCCAGCACCTTCCCTGACTTAATACTTAGTGGAGTGGGAATAGTAATTTATATATCTTTAGGGGTCGATTCCGATGTCGGCCGGAAGCGCACCGAACAGTATTCGTCCGGAAAAAATACCAGCCGAACGCGTGTTTTCCGACCGACTCGAACACTCAACCGAACGAACAAGTACGATGCGCATAACAGCCCAGATTCCGAGCGAGCCGTACTTACCCATTCCAGCTCCTGTTCCCCGCCCGAGCCGGATCCGTAAAAGCCGAATCGAGTCGCACGGAACCAAATACACAGCACCTTCCGGCCGGACTCGTATGATGCGTCTTCCGTACGCGCCGAACTCGTCGCTACGTCCGGCACGTTTGAGCATCCGGGAGAGCTGTACATAAGCTCCGATTCGCGCCACAAGACGATCCACGGCTACGAGACGAACAAGCCAGCGACGAGTACGACTCGAAGCCACGAGAAACCCGAACGAGACGACCCAACCATGAATCCCATCGCGCAGGTCCTACCAATACTCTACATCTATTACCGGGACCGGTACGGACGCGTACGGCGCAGACGGTAAGTCAAACACCCACTACACAAACAAACGACACGTACCCGACATATGTCACACACACATAGGGATGCACAAATGACGTACACTAGCAACATCAGAACCATAGGGGCGGGATGGCAATCACCAATGCCATACACACCCATAGGGGGATGGATGCCTGCCACTACTACCATCCCCACCCATAGGGGGATGGATGTCTACCACTACTACCATCCCCACTCATGGGGGGCTGGATGCCTGTCACTACTGCCATCCCCACTCATGGGGGGCTGGATGCCTGTCACTACTGCCATCCCCACCCATGGGGGGCTGGATGCCTGCCACTACTACCATCCCCACTCATGGGGGTCTGGATGCCTACCACTACTACCATCCCCACTCATGGGGGGCTGGATGCCTACCACTAATACCATCCCCACTCATGGGGGGCTGGATGCCTACCACTACTACCATCCCCACTCATGGGGGGCTGGATGCCTACCACTACTACCATCCCCACTCATGGGGGGATGGATGCCTGCCACTACTGCCATCCCCACTCATGGGGGGCTGGATGCCTACCACTACTACCATCCCCACTCATGGGGGTCTGGATGCCTACCACTACTACCATCCCCACTCATGGGGGGCTGGATGCCTGTCACTACTGCCATCCCCACTCATGGGGGGCTGGATGCCTACCACTACTACCATCCCCACTCATGGGGGGCTGGATGCCTACCACTACTACCATCCCCACTCATGCGGGGCTGGATGCCTATCACTACTACCATCCCCACTCATGGGGGGCTGGATGCCTACCACTACTACCATCCCCACTCAGGGGGGGCTGGATGCCTGCCACTACTGCCATCCCCACCCATAGGGGGATGGATGCCTACCACTAACACCACCCCTACTCAGGGTGGGCTGGATGCCTGCCACCACTGCCATCCCCACCCATAGGGGGCTGGATGCCTGTCACTACAACCACCCCTACTCATAGGACGGGTAATGCATGACACAACTAGCATACTCCCACATAAGGACTGTCTGAAAATTACATCCCCCAACACCATGACAAGCGTGTGTGGTCTGTGTCAAATGCATACAACACTGAACATGACATTGAACATACAATGTGACCCCCTAACACATGTGTCACACATAATTGTGTGTGTGGCCTACACAATGCAAGCAGACCATGACCACTGTGGCAATGTGGCCCAAAGCCCCATCACCACAGTGCCCAAAAGGTAAGTGTGTGCTCCATAGCTGAAGCACATTTTGAACAGTGTGGCAATGGGGCCCAAAGCCCCATCACCACAGTGACCAAAAGGGAAGTGTGTGCTCCATAGCTGAAGCACATTTTGAACAGTGTGGCAATGGGGCCCAAAGCCCCATCACCACAGTGCCCAAAGGGAAGTGTGTGCTCCATAGCTGAAGCACATTTTGAACAGTGTGGCAATGGGGCCCAAAGCCCCATCACCACAGTGCCCAAAGGTAAGTGTGTGCTCCATAGCTGAAGCACATTTTGAACAGTGTGGCAATGTGGCCCAAAGCCCCATCACCACAGTGCCCAAAAGGTAAGTGTGTGCTCCATAGCTGAAGCACATTTTGAACAGTGTGGCAATGTTGCCCAAAGCCCCATCACCACAGTGCCCAAAGGTAAGTGTGTGCTCCATAGCTGAAGCACATTTTGAACAGTGTGGCAATGGGGCCCAAAGCTCCATCACCACAGTGCCCAAAAGGTAAGTGTGTGCTCCATAGCTGAAGCACATTTTGAACAGTGTGGCAATGGGGCCCAAAGCCCCATCACCACAGTGCCCAAAAGGTAAGTGTAGTCCTGGTAAAAGCTGCAAAAACAAAACTGCAGGGATTATTCCTGGCCACACAACACCAAACACTACAGTGGCATTGTACTGCTTGTGTCCCATAGCAACATAGATTGTGTGAGGCAAGCAGTGCAGTGCCAATGACACATCGTTCTGGCCATGTGCACACAAACATCAGCCATGGGGGCCCACATTGTCTACATTCACAAATAACACAATGACAGAAGTGAACATCATAATGCAGACCCACATATCTGCACCAATGGACACACAAATGTAGATATCCTGTGGAGACTGTAGATGTCAGGTGAACAAATACCATACCATGGCAGCAATGGGACATACTAACCATGATCAATGTGCTGACTGATGACCTAGCAGTCCCAGGGCCAGCAGGGGAAAGCCAACAAACAACAACAGCCAATGGCAAACTAAACATATGCCAATGCAGTGGTGCAAAGGCACAAACACAAACAGGCAGACTCACACTGCATATCAAACACAACAGGTGAGGGGGATTGTGTGCCAGTGTCCCCAGGCAAACACACAACACATGAGGAGGCCAGATTCACTAATACACAGATGTCAACACAGTCACATACAAAAGTAACTCATGGATTGGATTCCCCTATGTGGGCAAATAGGCATTGTGAGATGAGAGGGAGCCCAAATTACACATGTCACACAAGCTTGTAGGAACAGCAACAAACACAGCAAGAGACAGAACCACCACAGCACTCCCCCCAGGGACCCCACATTGTGGTGACACTAGCCTGCATGACAATCACACTGTGATGACAAAGGTAGATGTCATCCACACTGTGAACCACAGCCATGTGTCCTGAACAACAAACTACCATCACACCTATACAAGCACAAAGCACTCAGCATGGCCTGCCAGCCAAGGACAATATGGAGGTAGTGCCCCAGCCGTGCAACAACTCACATTTGCACACACTCAACGCCACACACCTTGATGTCCACCAATGTGCAGCAGTGAAGCTCACATGGACTGCTGACATTGCACATGCACCCATGACAATCCCAGGGGTGGTGGGGGAAATAAGGTGCAGAAACCCATCACACATGGCCAGTCAACAAGACTTGTGAATGTCTGACACACTGCACAGTATGCCGTACATGGGCATGACGTGAAATCCACCCCAAACAATGGGATCCTGGCCATAGTCACACACCAATGAAGAAGCCAAGCTGACCCACAAAGGACACACATAGACAACTTCCAACATTGCAGCTCTGACCCTGAGGAGTGGCAGCAGTCACACACACAACGTGTCACAATCACTGAAAGCATACACAAACAGAAAATCACATTACTTGTGTAACCAACAAGTGCCAAGAGGAATCCTGACTGTGTCCCATCTGCGTTTGCCCACATCCCCAGCCCTGACAACAAAGACAACTAGGGATGACAACCTCATGAACATTATTTTGCCATGCACCCACATCCCGGAGAAACCAGGTCCAAGATGCTGGATGAACACAGAACAACTCAGCAAGCATCACAAACAGGATCATCCGTAGGGACACAGCCTGTGTAGGAAAAGGAGAAGGGAACACGCACAGACATGCCTACACAACACACAACACGGGCACAGCCTATATCACGGAATCACGCACTGCCATGAGGGCACTCCACTCCTGTGGAAGGTCAGCTGTGCCAAACCTTGTCTGTGCACGACTCAAACATGTCAGCAGAACACTCGGTCAGTGAGTCAACAACTACAACACACTGAAGGCACTGCTCATATCAGCCTGGGCACGGGAGTGTCACGTCAGTCATCTGCATACACCCAAGACACGTGTCAAGCAACTTGCACTGTGTACACAGATGAGTCCTCCAAATTTGATGTGCTAAACTGCATGTCCATAGGAGACGGGCACACAGTCAGGGTACTAGGAACATTGGACAGTGGTAAGCCCACCAGATGTGCATCAGTGTAGGACAAAGATGGTAATCTACAAATGCTAAACGTACATCCCTGTGTCAAATGCTGAACATTACACCCTCAGACTGCAGCAAAGGATGCTATAGATCCAGACTAGATTAGGACACATATCCCATGGACCACATGGAGCCCATCACAGCAAAACTTCATTTACCTGATCTGAACACTATTACAACAGCAAATGCATGATTCTACACATCTACATCATGTACCTCCAAAGATTAACCACAAGTAAACAAAAAGTAGGCTTTATTCAGCAAGTGTGCAACTCAAATCAAAAGTCCAAAATAAACTAAGGCCAATGGCCAGTCCAAATATACAGTCCCAACAGGGTGATGTGTGACAACTTGTCAACAATTGCTTGCCTGCACAGGTACGGACAGGGGACATCCCCCTTGGAGGGGCATACGAGGGGCCGGCCAGGCACCGCAGGGACAGGATCAGGGGATGCCAGAAGGAGGCAGTGAAGGGGAGGTGGGTGCAGGAGTGTCACCGGCAACTGCAGTGGAGGTGTCTGACTCAGGGGGCTGGCACCACCGCAGGGCTCAAGTCAGATGGTGTTGGTGCTGCAACCACTGCAGTGGGCTGGTCAGATGGAGTGGACTGGGTCCCCAATGCAGTGCCCGAGTCAGACGGGGTGGTTGTGGACTCCACCGCAGTGCATGACTCCAAGGTAGTGGAAGGGGGGCAGAAGAGCTGGGCAGGACAGAGGGGGACACGGTCTCCACACCAGTGGCACAAACAGGCAGAGCGTCTGGTTTGGGGGTGGAAGAGCAAGTGGCAGGGGGACGGCCTAAGCAGTTTGGGGATGCGGTATCGGTGTGTGGGGGAACCTGGGGCAGGGTGTGGCGGTGGAACCTGTGGAGTGGTGGCCTGGGGGATGGAGGTGAGAGACTGGGTGGTTGACTTGCAGGGCGGTGGCGGGGTCTTGCTCTTCCGGGACCGGGGGACTTGCGGTTGGGGGCTCACTCTGCCTGCGCCTGGGGGAGGGTGTCCGGGGGCGAGGGGCACTCCCCTCTGTGTGGGTGGACTTCCTCTTCCCCCGGTATGCTGGATCAGCGGGATTGGAGGGGAAGAGGCCGAGGTCACAGAGGAAGAGCTGCTTATCAGGTGGGGTTGCAGGTGAGGCAAGGAAAGGGGTCTTGGAGGGAGAGGATCTTGAGGATTGCGGAGTGACTGTGGTTGCCTGTGTGTGTGTCAGTTCCCCATCCCCTGTGTGTGTGGTATCAGTCCCCTGAGGATGCTTGTGTGCACGTCTTGCCTTGGTTTTGGGTGTGTCTGTGCTGCTCGTGTCTGTGTGTCTGGGTGTTTGTGCAGGTGTGCATGTGCTTGGGACAGGTAGGGTGCCAGGAAGTGTGGATGAGGCAGAGGTAGGAGGGGCGAGGGACTGTTGGAGGAGAGACACTGCTGCCGTCAGGGAGGACTCCATGGACCTATTGCTCCTCTGTAGGGCAGACATACCCGTCGAGATGCCCTCCATGAACGACACCAGCTGTGTCAACAGAGTGGTGTGTGCATGGAGGACACTCAGCATTGCTGTCTGCCCTACATGGAGCTGCCGAAGCAGGTACACAGATTCCTCACTCAGGGCAGCAGGGGACACAGGGGCAGGGGGTGCGGTGCCTGGCACAAAGGAGACGCGCTCCCGGACACGGGAGCCTCCACGGACCTCTGGAATGGGAGCCAATGGGAGGGCGGTGGTGGTGGTGGTGGCGGGGCCAGACAGACTAGCTGGTGTTTGGTGGCTGCTGACACCCGCCTCCACAAGGGAGTCATCCTCCGAGCTGCTGTGGTCCTCAGCTGAGGTGGATGGTGCTGAGGACTCCTCGGTGTGGCTCCCCTCGCCCTCCGTGCCACTGGGTCCCTCCGACCACTCGTCGGTTGTTGACCCAGTCTGGCTCTGCCGCTCCTCCTGGTCCGTGGAGCTGTCCCCTCATGTGGCCGTGGATGTATCTGCAAACAATTAGGGAAACAGACAAACATCAGACACCTGCACTGACCGCACACACCACAGTGAGTACAGCACATTACAGAGTAAGACCTGGCATCCCCAGCTGAACATTGCCAAAAGTCGTCACACAGATTAGGAAAAGCCAATTGTCAGTCTGATGGTCAACCATGGAACAGATACCCCTCCTGCCCTTGCACCCATCTGTCTGGTGCCTGTCTGATGGTAATACCCCAGTGTGGACACATGCACCACCTACACAGTTGTTGGACATTGCTGAGAACACGGTGAAGTATGTGAACATGCCCACGTCACATCTCTTGCCACTGAGTCAGTGCAGGTGTCTGGATAAATGGACGGGCAGAGTCTAAATAGAAATGCATGAGATGCATACCAGCACCAGACACCATGAAGCACCCATGTCCGGATAGTCAATGCCACAATGGGGTGCATGTTGCACATGTCACTCCCCTGCAGGATCACTCTTAGGAAGTTGAAAGCCATGACACAGGCATGCCTGCAAAGTCATACATCACTGTCTCCAGTCAATTGGCCATGGCAGCCAGCCAACAACAGTCTGCACTATGTCACAATCCTAGGACATGGGGAAGGCAAGTAATGTAACTGACAAGTGCACATGTCCACCCCCCACTAACCACATCATCTGAACCCGTATTTGTCCACTGCACACCAATTGGACAAATGGGAGACATGAAACACAACTCTCTGAACCAGAGCACCTCAGTGTGCTGTGAAGGATGAACATCTGCCTGAAAGTCACAGTCGCATACACCTGTCTGCACAGTCCAAGTGATCAAACACCTATAAGTCACAGAAGTCTTGTCTCACATGGTCCAATAGCAGATGGCATGCTGACCCCTAACTGATAAACATCACAGGAGTCCCGACAACGTAGTCACATTACAACGACACAGAGGCAGACACCTGAGGGAACATTTCACTGAGCACAACATGTCAGCTGATACACGGGAGTAGGAGTACAGAGTGTATTGTATGCCCTGTAGTAGGCATGACTGTCCGGCTCCACCTGCAAGAGGGATGAGCCCTGGTCAGTAGGCAGGTGGCTAAGCATGTGTGACACACTTGACATACATACTCCTGAGGCCCAAACATTGTACCCACCCGCAGCATGGGGGTGTGCCAAATACCCCAGGGACATGTGGTGATTCTGATCTGCAAGTGGACCACATATCAAAGTTACACCCAGACTACATTGCACGACTCAGGCATTGTGTGAGCAATTGACCCACCCATGAAGGCCAACACAATGTCACGGGAACTAAAGCTGTCACCCACCTTGACCAAAGCAAAATGCAAGGACCCTGTACCCGAGTGACACAATTATCCTGAGCGTAAGGAGCACACCTGCGTATCAGATGAGGAGTGGGCATGTCACAATAGAGGGACATGGGTACTGGACAACAAGACTGATGTACTGGGGAAGTTTCACCAGGCCAGAGGAGGGCACATAGCATGTTAGACAGAGTTCACAGTGCAGTCTTTGACTCACCCCTCCTTGCTGCTGTCTGGCCTTCAGCTGCCCATCCAGGTCCGGGAAGACCACCGCCAGGATCCAGAGCATGCGGGGGGTCAGGGTCCGGTGTCCGCCCCTCCTGCGAGGAGGCGACAGCTTCAGCTGGACCCTTGCGATCCTCCGGGTCCAGCCACGAAGGTCCTGCCACCTCTTCTGGCAGTTGCGGATCTGGCGCTTGTAGACCCCCACGGATCTTACTGCCCGGACGATGGCCAGCCAGATCTCCTGCTTCTGGTGGGCATCAACCTGTGAGGATGACAAAGTGAAAAGGCCATTACTACACATGCAACATATCCGTGCATCACACAGTTGTAAATACATGTCTCAATCACAGGGGCATATGATGAACACAGGCAGTGCAACGAGGGCTATGGACAGTTTGCCAGCAGTTACTACATGGTATCATTGCATGGGAAGTAAACCTTGTTGGAATGCACTGTTACTGCACTGTACCTGTTCAGTGCATGTGACTACACACTTTGGGGGGTGCGAACTTCTCCGTGAGCATGCTAGCCAGTGGTGTGCACACTGTAAATCCTTCTAGTCAGACAACATGCACAATTAGTAAGGCAGTGGACAGCACACTCACCTGCTCCCCTGGTGTCCCATACAGCTTGCTGTACTGTGGAAGGAGGTTGTCCACCAGGGCCTGGTTCTCCTCATGGGTGAAGGCTGGGGCTCTCTCCACAGTACGTGCCATTGCAGTAGCCAGAGGATGCAGGGATAGCAGCAGTGTAGTGGCAGATGTCGTCCTGGAGCATGTAGTGCAGGCAAGTGAGCCCTCAGGGGAACAGCCAGCATTATATGTGTGCTGCAGAGGCAGATACTTTCCCATGTGTCCAAAGTGATAGGTCCAAGTCGTTTGCATCTTCTGAATCTGACCAATCCATGGAATTGCAGCACCAATACACGCCCACAGCATCCTTCAAAAATTCAACTTCATGACACCCAAGAATTTGCAACATTGTTGTGGCTGGCCTACTAAATTCACTGCATCAAACTCGTTGAAGCTTCGAAAACGCGTCCGTTGCCATGCCAGGCCCCAGCCAATGCGTGCGCACCGATCGGTCCATTGCTGTACAACGCGTACCCGGGATACAACGCGTACCCGCTCACATCCAATGCAATGGGCCGTGCGGGCACACCGATCGGTCCATTGCTGTACAACGCGTACCCGGGATACAACGCGTACCCGCTCACATCCAATGCAATGGGCCGTGCGGGCACACCGATCGGTCCATTGCTGTACAACGCGTGCACCGGGATACAACGCGTGCACCGCTCACATCCAATGCAATGGGCCGTGCGGGCACACCGATCGGTCCATTGCTGTACAACGCGTGCACCGGGATACAACGCGTACCCGCTCACATCCAATGCAATGGGCCGTGCGGGCACACCGATCGGTCCATTGCTGTACAACGCGTACTCGGGATACAACGCGTACCCGCTCACATCCAATGCAATGGGCCGTGCGGGCACACCGATCGGTCCATTGCTGTACAATGCGTACCCGGGATACAACGCGTACCCGCTCACATCCAATGCAATGGGCCGTGCGGGCACACCGATCGGTCCATTGCTGTACAACGCGTACCCGGGATACAACACGTACCGCTCACATCCAATGCAATGGGCCGTGCGGGCACACCGATCGGTCCATTGCAGTACAACGCTGTACCCGGGATACAACGCATACCCGCTCACATCCAATGCAATGGGCCGTGCGGGCACACCGATCGGTCCATTGCTGTACAACGCGTACCCAGGATACAACGCGTACCCGCTCACATCCAATGCAATGGGCCGTGCGGGCACACCGATCGGTCCATTGCTCTACAACGCGTCCCTGGACAGGTCACACGCATATGTCACCATGCTAGTCACTGGTGAACCTATGCCAGCCACATATACTTTCCAGGGACTCAGGGGCACACCTACAACACCACACCCAGTCCACACTGTATCTTAGGAATGTGTGGCAGCATAACCTTATCTGTGTATGTGGGTGAACATGTGGTTTTTGGGGTGGCACTTGGGGGCAGACACACCCAGGCTGTGCACGTGTTCATGGGGACAGGGTCCTTTGTGTGTTGTGCACCTGACCACTGTGGTGTGCAACTTTTCATTTTGGAGCATGTGTCATGGTCACATTTCCAGGTTGTGTATGTGTATGACATGTCACATACCCCCAGGCTCACATGTGGGAAGGCATGTACGTCACAGGGTGGCCCATTGCCACAATAGTGATGTTCCTCCGCAGTCTGTGTGCATGTTGTGTTTCACATGTCTCTGACTCCATGTGCACAATGGGAGACAGTCTCCACATCCACGTGGTTTGTGCATGAACTTTGATGTTGTGTGTGTGTGTGTCACAGACGTCCATGTCTGTCCTGCAGAGGCTACAGGGGCCACTACCTGTGGGTGTCATGTTGTTTTTCTGACGTGTACATGATACGCCATGTCATGCCAGTGTCCATGTGGCAAGACAGGGTCCCTGGGAATCTACCTGTCAATGAGCTGTGATGCCTGTGGAGCATCTGTCCAGACATGTCACTGTGGTATGTGTGTGGAACGTGAGAGCAGTAAATGGGTACTGTGACACAGCCTAATGGTTTCCCATAGCACACCCTGGAACCTGTTGTCAACACTTGTTGAACAGAGATGTTAGATGATGTCCATGTAGGTGCCATATATGTCCAAACAGAACGACACACACATCAAGTACTTGTGTTTGTTAATGATGTATCATGTGAAATTGAGTATGGTGAACGGCACATAGGTGGGGTGACTGACAATCTTGCTTTCTTCACCTATGCACTGCAGGGCTCCTGCTGTCCATCGACCATTCCCAGACCTGGCAACGATGGTGGAACGTGACAGCATCCGACGGTACCACTTCACCAGGCAGCTGATTGAGGATTTGGCAGTGCGGTTGGACCCACATTTGCAGCCTGGCCATCCGTATCCTACAGCGCTGACCCCCAAGGAGAAGGTGATGGCAGCCCTACACTTCTTTGCCACCGGTACCTTTCAACACACTGTGGCGACTGCCGGTGGGATGTCACAGACTATGTTCAGCCGTGTGCTACGCGATGTTTTGGGGGCAATGTTGAGATACCTGAACCAGTACATCTATTTCCCAACACGTAAACGACTCACTGACGTCAAGAGTGACTTCTATGCCCTGGGGAGGATGCCACATGTAATTGGCTCCATTGATGGGACACATGTGGCTTTGATACCACCACAGGCACATGAGCAGGCATACCGGAACCGTAAACATTACCATTCAATCAATGCTCTGGTGGTATGTCTTGCAGATATGACCATCACACATGTGTGTGCCCGTTTCCCCGGTTCGGCACACGATGCCTACGTGATGAGGAGTAGTCGCATCCCGAGGATGATGTCACAGATGCCGAACCAGCGTGCCTGGCTTGTTGGTGTGTACTGACTTTGTACCATTGTGTGTGTTCTGCTATGTTGTTTTCCGCACACATTTTCAAATCGGCTAATGTGCAATTGTCTGTTTGTAGGTGACTCGGGATACCCCAACATGCCGTGGTTGCTGACACCCCTCAGGAACCCTGTGACACCAGCCCAGATGCGCTACAATGAGGCACATGGTCGGACGAGGAGGGTGATTGAGAGGACCTTTGGTATCCTGAAGAGCTGCTTCCGCTGCCTGGACAAGACAGGAGGGGCCCTCCCATATGCCCCAGCAAAGGTGTGCAAGATTGTCATCGTCTGCTGCATGCTACACAACCTGGCAGTGCGGAAGGAGTTGCCTCTCATCCTGGATGACGATGACCAACGTCCGCCACCTGTGGAAGATCCTGGCCTGGGTCACGATGCCAGTGAAGATGATGATGATGGTGATGTCCGCACACAGCTCATCACCAAACTCTTCAGCTGAATGTGAGTCTCCAGAGGGTTGTAATGTCAATGATTTGAGTTTGCATGATATGTGTGTGTGGTGCTCTGGTGCTGTTTGAGTGTGGCCATGTGCTACTTGACTGGATGCGTGCAGCGATGTGTCCTTGCAGGTGGTCTGTACTGCCCAACAGTGTTGACATGCTAACTTGGTTTTGTGTAGTTATCTCGTGACATGTATTAGACATGAGTATTGCCGTTCTGTGCTGTTCTTCAGTGGTTTTGACTGTGTGTCATGTCTGTCCTTCACAGGGTGCTGCCGGAGTTGTTTGATCAACTGGGATCCCACGAATCCATGATTCAACTTCCAAGGTGGAAGCAGTAGTTTCCCTACAGGTGATGTGCCACACACCCCTGGACTTTCTATCTTCTGCACTTTTTGACTTTGTGGCCACAGCCAGGTTGGATTAGCTAGCATTTGTAGTGGAAACAACATGTTGCAAATGTGTAATAAACCTGTGCTTCACTTTGGGATGTGCGTTGTCTGTAGTCACACATCTGACTGACATTTGCTTACTGCACCTGTAGTCTAGTTGACACAGACTGTGAATAGGTGGCGTGTCTGTGCATTCCACTGTATTTAGTTGCAACATCAGTATATGTGATGAGTCTGATGGCCCTGGTTTGTATGTGTTGTGTGGCCCTAGTGGTGTGTCTCCCTCATATGTGTCACGTCGCTATGACTGACATGACGGTGTTGGACTTGCTGTAGCAGTTAGCATGCACAGTGTCATTTTTCTGATCACCATCTCCATGACAGAGAGCACGTTGGAATCACAACAGAGGCAGATATGGTGTATTGGTGAGTTTATTTACATACAGGTGTGAGGATGGTGCACAGGATGGTGGGTGCTGTACATAGAAATTGGAATCCAAAGTTCCCATGTGATTCGGAAGTCTTGGTAGCTGAAATGTCCAGAGTAAAGTCCACAGTCATCTGATAAATTTGGCCAACTATAGCTCCCCATGTCATGTGGGAGAGTTGGGTTGGCTTCGACAGGGCGTGCAGTTTGCACACAGAGGAAAAGTTCCAGAACAGGTGTTGGCTTCCTGGGGGATGTAGATGGCCATCGGCCTCTCAGTTTGGCCTCCTCGGACGGCCCCTCTTCTTGGAGGGGGGACCCTCAGGTGCAGGCTGCGGCGGTGCAGGGGACTCTCTGCCAGAGTCCTCCTCCCTCCCTGTGGCATTTGCAGTTGTTTCAGCAGCAGATGTTGTGGGCACACAGGGAGGTGAAGCCATGTTGGTGCTGATCTGGCGGAGGCATGTCAGTATGTCCCTATGCACCGCTGTCAGTTGTTCCAATGTGTCCCACTTGGACTCCATGCCAGACATATGTGTCTCGACATGTGACATGTGTGTCTCGACATGTGACATGTGTGTCTCGACACGGGACATGTGGGAATCCAAGCGGGCATGATGGGCAGCCTGCTGCTGTTGTATGTCCTTGAGGATCCCCAATACCTGGCTGACCTCTCCGGTGCTAGTCTGGTACGCATCCGCGATGCGTGCCAGTTGTGGGTCATCATGCAGTCCAGACCCCTCTGCAAAGAGCTACCTATGTCTACCACCCCTCCCACCACCCCTGGCGACACGTGCAGGACCTGCGGTGGCACGCACAGGTGACCGTGGGCCCACTTGGGTGTTGTTCCTGGGCTCGTTGTCACCAGCTCCAGTTTGGGTCTGGGTCCCTGCGCTGTTGTCATCTGTGGTCCTTGGTCTGTCCGTGTTGGCAGGGGTGGCCTGTGTGTTGGCAGTTGTTGGAGGGGTGGGTACAGGGGGTGCAGATGTTGGTCCTGCTGGTGCTGCATGATGACTCACACCGGAGGGTCCAGCTGGTTCTTCGCCATCCGAGGAGTGCAGAGGCTGATCCACACCAGTGAGCTCAGTGTTCCCCGGAGCCTGGGACAGGGACTCCTCCTCGTCTGCTGCTGTGTCCCCATCATCACCTGTTTTGGGGAGAGACACAGATTGTAAGTTATGTTTCTACTGGCATCAATTGTTCAAACACCAGACAGTTGTGACTGTACCTCTGGATGTGGGCCTGGACATTGCATTCTCCTAAATTGTGACAGTCAGAGAGTGATATTGGTGTAGCACATTGTCCTGCCAACCTGTGGCATGTCAATGTGAATGTTGAGGTGTGTGCATGACCAGCATTGGTGGTATTTGCTTGCCATCCGGGCCTCCTTCTCCCCCAGCCCAGTTATCCCACCATGAAGCGTGCTTCCATTGCAGGGAGTGCAAGTTGTCTTTCAGGATGTCAGTCAGTGGTGTCCTGCTGTTGGTTGTTGCACAGTTCCCAGCAGGGCCTTGTGCTCCCCCAGCAGTACCCAGTGTCAGCCATCTTGTGAGTCCTTTTCCACTCCCTGTGATGTGAGCATGGTTCAGGGTGGTGTTGATGGGCCAATTGTGAGGCTGACCAATATCTGTGACTACCACTCCCATCATGCTATTGCCTCCACCCCCTTCCCAGCATGCCCATACTTCCTTCCTTTTGAGTGGACTTCACTGTGTGTGAGTGTGACAGCAATGGCAAGATGGCTGACAGTGTGGTCCTGTTGTTTGTTGGTGCCCAGTTCCCATCAGGGCCTTGTGCTCCCCACAGCAGTACCCAGTGTCAGCCATCTTGTCAGTTGTTTTCCACTCCCTGTGATGTGAGCATGGTTCAGAGTGGTGTTGATGGGCCAATTGTGGGTGTGACCAATATCTGTGACTACCACTCCCATCATGCTATTGGCTACACTGACTTCACCAGCATACACAGAATTCCTTCCTTTCAGTGAGCTTCCCTGTGAGGTGGTGTTCTAGTGGTGGGTAAATATCTGGGAGTGTTTGTTGGTTCTATTTGTGCCACTGCCTTGCTGTATTTGTTGTTAGGTTTGTACATGTCATGACACAGTTACATATCACTATGAGATGGCAGGTATTGTGTTTGTCTGACTAGCATTCACATCTTGGGATGAATATCTTTTGGTTGCTGTGTATTTGCTAAGGGTGCATGGTTTGCCTATCCCCTTGCCTGTGATGTGTGTGTGTTGTCACACCATATTGTGTATATTAGTTGTGTACTCACCAGGCTCTGGGATGTCTGTTAGTCCGTATACGCTCACTGGTGGTAGGATGGCCCGCACCTTCTCCTCCCAGGGCCTGAGGTATACTGGTTTTGCAGGAGGGCCACTGCCGGTGTGCTGGCTGAGGAGGTAGTCCTTTTGAGTAGGTCCCGGACTCTCCTGCGCACATCATACCACCTGTTCTGGATGTCTTCCTTTGTGCGCAAACATGGTGATTGTGCGTTCACCCTGTCGACAATCCTCGCCCACATCTTGGTTTTCTGCGACATGGGGATCTGTTGTACCAATGTACCAAACAACTGTGGCTCTACCCTGAGGATCTCATCTACCATGACTTCCAATTCACTGTCTAGGAACTTATGATTCTTCTTTGGGGGCATGGTGATGGGTGGTGGTGGTGATTGATGTGTGTGTGTGTGCAAGTGGGGGGGGGGTGAGTGTAGGTTTAGCTGGGTGTGTGTGAGGGTGCTATTTGTAGGTGTGGTAATGGTGTGTGGCTTGTGTGATGTATGAGCTGTGAGTGTGTCTGTGGTTGCTGTGTGATGGTGTTCTGTGCTGGCAGGTCAGTGGAATTTGCAAAGGATCATGGTAGGGATTTGTGGCCTTTATGTAGGTGGAGTTGGAGGTGTGTCCTTGTTCCATTTTTTTTTCCTCCCTGTATTTATTGGCTTTGTGGTTGCTTGTTTGGCCCTTTTTTTAAAAAAAAATTCCTTGGTGTTTTTGGTGCATGTAGGAGTCGTTCTTGTGTCCGAGTAGGACGCTGCAGTTGTCTGGTGCGATCTTGTCCGACTCGTTCCCGCTGTGTGTCAGCTAGGTTTCATATGCGGCGTACGAGTCGGTCGCGGAGTATTGGGTTGCTTCGGCTGGGTTTTGTATGCGTGTTGGTCGTACGGCTTGTGCTCCGGGCGAGTCGGTCGTGTTTTGCACGCACAGCATCGTACTACGCGGGTCGGAGTTCGCGGGTACGTTTCGTTCGGGTTCAATCCGGGTGCGTGTCGGTCGGTTAGTTTCGCGTGATTTCCCGGCCGGATGGCTTGTTTACGTCCGGCTCGGTCGGTCGTTTTGTATTCCGTCCGAGTCGTTCGGATTTCACATGCATTTCATCGTACTACCCGGGTCATACGGCGCCGGTCCGAGTCGGTCGGACTAAATTCCCATACCGAGTATTTTTTACGGCCCGAATCGGAATCGGCCCCTCAGTGTCCAGCACCTTCCCTGACTTAATACTGACTGTAGTGGGAATAGTAATTTATATATGTTTAGTGTCTAGCACCTTCCCTGACTTAATACTCACTGGAGTGGGAATAGTAATTTATATATGTTTAGTGTCCAGCACCTTCCCTGACTTAATACTGACTGGAGTGGGAATAGTAATTTATATATGTTTAGTGTCCAGCGCCTTCCCTGACTTAATACAGACTGGAGTGGGAATAGTAAATTATATATGGTTAATGTCCAGCACCTTCTCTGACTTAATCCTAATTGGAGTGGGAATAGTAAATTATATATGGTTAATGTCCAGCACCTTCCCTGACTATTATTTAACTGTATTGGGAATAGTAAATGATATATGTTTATGTACAAAAACTTTTTTAATTTATTTATAATTTATCTGAGATTTTTATATTACATATATGTTATTTGCTGTGTATTTACTAATTTTATATAAATAGTTGTAGGAAAATTACAGTATGTGTTTTTATATGTGATCAAATATAAGAGGTTTTTTTTATGTGCAGTGATAATGTATTTTTATTGTGTAATTGATGTATATTTTATACTTTATTAATAAATAAAAAATTATGCTTATTTATAGTAATTTAAAATGGTACATTTATCAAATAAAAACATTTAAGTAAAATATAAAATAATAATATATACATATAAAAAATTAGACATTTTTAATTTTTAAACAAGCTTTATTTTTGTATAAGTAGGTAGAAAGAAAAAAAAATTAATTTTTATTTATAGTATGGAATACATATTAGTACAAACACAGAAAACATGTACATTTTTATTTAAGGAACATAAATTATTTTGCATACATTTATTAGTTAATGGAATATTTTTAGGAAAAGAAAATGTTATTATATCATTAAAATTTGTAACACAAGTATTCATATTTTGATATACAAAACATATTATTTTATTAGTTTAGAACAGTTGTTGGAAAATCATAATATATTTATACAATTAATATAAACATTTTTTGCATATATATTCATAACATAAAGGGGTCGATTCCGATTCGGGACGGAAATTTCTCCGACCGAGCCGGACCCGGAGAGATTTCCGACCGAATCGGACCCGTGCAGTCCGACCGAACGAGTACGATGCGTCCGTATGTTATCGTACTCGAGTCGGTCGGACTCCCATTGAAGTCAATGGGAGCCTGGGAGCCGGTCGTACAACGCGTACGCGGGCTCCCATTGACTCAATGGGTGCGAGTCGGACAAGGGCGCCCCCTACAGCGGGTACGCGGCGAAGCGATTCGCGCCGTACACGCACAGGTAGGGGGGACCCATGGGTCCCCCCTGTGTGCGACTCGCACGGCTACGCGTACAGGGGGTCCGACACGGACCCCCGAAGTACGGCTCCGACAGCTCTTACGAGCCGGAGTGCGCGGCTCGGTCGGACTGCTCGCGGCGCGCATCGTACTTACCCGGCCGGAAACGTCTCCATTGCGCGGTGCGAGTCGAGTCCGAGCGAGTCGGTCGGAGCGGTTCGAGCCGGGAGCGAGTCGGTCGGAGCAGTCGGGACGCCCGGACGAGTCGGTCGGCGATTTCGCATCGTACTCGCTCGGCCGGACCCGCGTACGGTTCGGTCGGGAAACAGGGCTCCGAATCGGATCCGGTAAAGCCGAATCCGATTCGGAGCCCTACCGGCCGAGATCGGAATCGGCCCCAAAGTATTGTATATTTAATAATTATTTAATATTGTAAGATTATAATTCTGTAGTGAACATCCTTTAACATTTTGAGAAAATAATAATTTTATTACATGTAATTACAATTTTAATTAATATTATTAGTATATAAAATATTAATAATATTAATTATTACATTGTTGCATTGCATGACAATATTTTTTTTAAACAGGTAAGTTTAATTTTACATTTGTACATTATTAATATGTATTTTTAATAATTATTATAATTTTAAAAAAACATATATAATTATTATAATAATAATAAATATATTTTTATATTAATTATTATTATAACTTTACAAAGTATAATAAAATATAAACTAATTTTTAAATATACAGAAAAAATTGTACAATCTAATAAAAATATATGTAACTTTTACACTTTACTATAATGCATGTTTTTAACGTTATTCATTTCTTTTTATTTATTTAAGCAGCCATTTTTATTTCACAGGGACTATTTTGTAACCGCGTAATGTTATTTTGGGTTATTCAGGACCGGAGAAGCTCGCGGTTGGAAGCTGCGTCGCGTCGAGCAAGGTAAGGGGAATTTTAATTGTTTTATCTAACTTAGGGGCTCATTACGATGGCGGGCGGAAGCACAACCGCCGTGCTGGCGGATGCAAAAAGCACCAGTTACCGCCGGCACGCAGCAGTCCACACGCCCGCACAATTACGATGCGAAAAGTAGGCCAAACACCGCCGGCAAGCCAGCAACACCGTCCGCCATCAAAGTGCGCCCGTACACGTAGCGGCGCAGCTCAACTGACACACACCGTCCGACGAAACACGTCCCGCCCGGCGCATAAATTACGATGCCGCAAACAAACGGCTCCCACGGCCAAGAGATACCGTACGACAAACCGAAGCGGTAACACGGACGCCGAGCACGGACAACGAAGAAGCGGCTCCCCGAGCATGAATCCAGCACTGCAGGCCCTCCCCATGCTCCTGCTGATGCACCACCAAGGACGCAACGTACCGCGGAGACGCAGGTAGGCACACACACAACAAGTGCACGCAAACAGCGCACACAGTGCAAGGGCGGAAAAAGCGGACAACCCCCCACCAGCGCGTGTACACTACACATCCACCATTGCATCCACATATGACACACAGGCCAAATCGTAACATCGCGTAACACATGTGTACACACCACCTGGGACTAGGAACCAACCACCCCGTCACGGCCCCAAAGCGGCGATGACGCCGCCACACATGCGCACAACGCAGAGGCCAACCGCAGCGCCATGCATGCGTCGCACACAGACACAGGGACACAACCAAGCAGCACACACATCAGCCCCACCCCGAACGCACATGACACGTGACAGGCCTGCCACAGACATGTCCCCAACGCCCAATTCACGGACAACACCCAACGCCACACAACCGACGCACACATGTCAGTGAAGACACGCAACAGCAGGACACACCCCAGTGTAACAAACATGGCGTAGCACACAGCGGCGGCAACACCAACTAGGAGAAGCAGGGCCTCTTCGGGAAGAGGAACGCCAGTACCACACTGAAACACCCATACCACCCTGCACATATGAACAAGACATAGAAAACGGAACACCAAAGAGCCCGGGGACCGACAACAGGTGGCCCAAGAATAACATTCACACACAAGGCCCAACGCAGAGCGGAAAGGCAGCCTGCCGCCCACACAAGGGAGAGCAGACAGCACTGAATGACCTTCCATTCCAACTCCGAAACCACAGCCCTACGACAGAAGCCGGTGAATACAGCCATTGTCCAAGAATAGACCAACACAGGCATGCCGAGGAGACCGACCACAGGGCAGATAGCGCATATCACAGAAGCACACAACGGACGGGGAAGAAAGAAGAAAACACTCCCCATGTCGGCCACATGCAAGTTAATTGGAAGGAGTCACACATCACTGACCTTGAACTGTCTGAGAAGCATGTGGGAAGAGGGCCCGTGTCCTCCAAACAAGCCAACAGAACACAAGTCCTGTCTCCCTACGACTACACAGAGCTCACAGCAACCTCGGAGCGTGCACATTGCAGACTGCACACACAGCCGGAGCACGCCACCAAAACGCACCGCTGCGAAATGGCAACCGCAACACACCTACCCAACTACGCCGAACAGCTCAAGCTGTACAAAACCAACCTGTTTCATACATTGGGATGCGATCTCCTGTCCCTGCTGAACGTAAGTTACCGACTGACTTACCGCATCACATTGTTCAGCTGCGTCATGCCCGTCTTCTACTGTCGGAGGTGTCCCTACCAGCATCCCGTGGAGATATGCCTCTCCAACCCGGCATGTCTGAAGGCGGACCTGCTACCACTACTCCTCCCTCTGGACGCACACGACAGGGCCTGCTCTGCCTATGGGGGCATGGCGTATGTGGCCAACATCGCACCCGCACTGAAATGGGACCACTGTGCCTCCACAGGACGGATCATCGAGAACAGCTACATCGAATGTCACCCAGCATGCCCCATCATGGTCCTCCAAGGGACAACTTACGAACAACACCTTGACAGCCACCATCCGCTACATTGGCTGGCAAACATGTACACCACCAATGACATGGAAGCCCTGCTGGACGGCATCGCATACCTGACAACCTGTAAATTCGTCGGACCACAACGCAGGTTCCCCGATTGACCTATGATGTCCAACCCCGCACCCATGCTTAGCTTCCGCACGGACTGGCCAGTCACCACCACAACAGCCATACCAAACGACCGGCAACTGTAACCACACCATCAACGACATCGCCATGACATCGGATATGACCGGGACATGCACACTGTTCCCCATCACATCCAGGAACACCGCATGCATCGTGGGAGGCAGTGGCATGGGCTCTGTGTATCGCACCCACATGGACGGAACTGCACGAACAACCAGGACACGACATGGATCCAGCGCCCATGGACACACACACCGCTCAGTGGACATGAATAGGTCGCCTGGAGTCTGTGGGTGCTGCACCCCTCCCACCCCCGCCCCGGGAATCCCATACCAGGACCTTTGCATGGACGACAAGTGCATACAACAACAACACGACCCCAGTGACTGTGACATGTCCAGTAACCACCACAGTGCAACAACAAGTGGCACGCCGCTGCATGCACGCAAGCACATGCCCTGATGTCATCTCACATGCACGCGTGCATGAGGAACAACCGCAGCAAACCTGTCACATGGAACTGAGATGGACTGTGCCCATGATGCCAAGCGGTCTGGTAGGCTACATGTATACCGTCTGTGTCAAAGTCCGCAGCTCCGCAGCTATATGTAAATGTACATTAGCACAGCCTTGGCCAAGCAGATGTCACTCTGAAGCCCACATCCCACATGCAACAGCCAATCACATGTAACCCCACACCCTATCCCATTTGCAATCATGCTCAGTATATCCTCAACATGTATTCCGCTGCCAGTAGTGTCCACTATACTGCATCACAGAGGACAGAAGACTCAATATAATGTTTGAAACCAAAACTGTCTCCGCTGACTCATTTCACAAGTACGAATGAGAGAGGATGAGAGTATGTGAAGTACACGGCAGTCGTGACATGACCATGTAGTCCACTGGTATTGGATGTCAACGCAAATGAGTAGCACTACTGTGGAAGACACACATGTGTCGTGTGAAGTCGTATGGACGCAGTGCTCAGGTGGGTGGGTGCGACGGGTAGATGCGCACATGCCAAGTTGGAGCACGCCGTGTTGGGAGGGGTCATGAACAGTACACCACCGCTTCCCTGGGCATTGTGAGAGGACACCTGTCGGGGGGAGTGAACACGTGTGTGCACAGCAGCCGGGCACACGTACAAAGCGGTACCAGGCGCACCTCAGCCCACCCTCTGTGGTCAAGCTGGATCCTGTTGTGCGCCCGCCATGCCCCTTGACAAGGCACACACAGCCCCAGTCGACCAGGTGTAACCCCAACATAGTCAATCCGCACAGGCGATACAGGGCACGGGATGGCAGTGGAGCATGGTGTGTGAGAGGTCTCCTCGCGCTCCTCCTGGTCATATCACGCAGGCAATAGAACCTCAACGTCTAGCATGGCACAAGTCAAATGGAAGTGTAGGGGGACGCACCACAGCACGAGCAGCACTGACGTCACGGGAGGTGGCTCGCACCATCCCATCCATTGCCCATCATACCAACCACGCCACATGCCATTGCGACTAAGTGCAAGCGCGTGCGCCACCACCCCCGAGCCCTCCCCAGAGAGGCCAAAGAGTGAATGTGTGGGCCATCAGCCACAGACGGACGCGGCCTGGCCGCAAGGGCAGCCACAGCCACTGGGTGTCGCAGGTGGCGGATCCGGAAGGCGAAGACTGTGATGCATAGTCCATGCAGGCCGGGTCTCCATTTGGGGCACCACGCAGGTGGACGGCGTCCCGCCACACATCATACCCTGAGACAGCCCACTCGTGCAACTGGACCCACACATACACTCCTTGCCCTCTCTGGTGCGAGCTTGGGGCTGCCTGTGCAGGCGCTAGCCTCGCAGGTGAGCATGCATATTGGGGGAGCGAGGGGAGGACATGAGGGCTGGGGCGAAGATGACTGTATCACTGTCAGTAAGTACAAGGGATGACCCAGATGTGGAAAGGAAGAGACGTGTCCCGTGTGTACTGCAACTAGTCGCCAATCCAACTACCCCCCATGTCCGGAATGTAAGCCCGCACCTAGGCCCGCCCATCCGCCACATCGAACATACCACCAGCACGACAACCTTCCCATTCGAAACACTGACTGGGGGTGGCGACCAGTGTACAATCATGTGTAGCCTACCCACGCGTACATGTGGGCCCTCCATGATCCATGTCACCTGCGGCAAAGTCATGACATGCGCAATGAGGGAAGTGAGGAGAGCTGTCCGCCCCACGCGCAGAAGGTGCATCAGCTCCACAGACCCAGCAGCGAGTCCAGCAGGGGTCACATGTGCAGGGGCAGCTGTGCCTGGTGTGAAGGCACATGCATATAGACAGCACATCGACCAATGTGTAGTCTGCCCACATCTACAGTCCACCATCATGCGGACATAGGAATTGAACACAGGGCAACACATCTTCAGTTGGTGCACCCACCGTGACCAACAATGCGCAATCATCGACGTACCCGCCCTGTGCATGGCCCCCACCCAACGGAGGCACATCCAGTGCCACCATCCCACACACACAAGCCTTCCACGGAACATGCTGTGTCCAATGGTCAGTACAGAGTCAGCGCCCATCTGGTGGATCCTGAACAGGAGACACATGCACACACATGCCAGCTCCCACTATGTACGTCTGCCACCTGGCACGTGCAATGTAACCTCTCACCTGTGACGTGTGACTGCAAGCACACAGCCGTCTTGGCATGGGGCTGTCAATGTGGACACCTGTCAATGTTTCGGGAGGTGTGATCCGTACAGTGCTGTACATAGGGTGCAGTGCTGACACCTACTACTGTCTCATATCCCCTCGTGCCACAGGTCCCACTTGTTTTGGCCGCTCAGCCTGTGCCCACATCGTCGCTCGTCGTGTGCCATACTCATCCAGCCGCGGAAGCAGTTCCATGCTCAGCAGACATTCATGTTGCCGTGGCGTTGCCGCTTGACGGATATGCAGTCAGTCCCCATCAGCACGCCCCGCAAGTCATTGGGGCCTAGATCCCCATGTGCATGCACATGGCAGTGGTTTGTATCACTAGCCATTGCCATTGTTGGGAGACCTGTGTAAGTGTATTGTGGCCGTGCCGTCCCAGCTTGACAGCTGGGCTGTGGCTCATGTGCTTGCTCAGTCATGTCAGTGATGTGTATGCGAAATTGCTATGTGTCGTGTTGCTTTGACATGTGTCCTCTGCCATTGTCCCTAGGCGGAGACCGAACATTGACCGCCCATACCAATTGCTGGCGGACATGGACGATACAGAGGTTATTAGGAAGTTTCGGCTGGACAGGCCAACCCTGCATCGACTGTGTGCCATGTTAGAACCCCATCTCCGTCCCCGCAGGGTGTATCCGACTGCTGTCACCCCCACGGCTAAGGTGATGGCCGCCATGCATTTCTTCGCCACTGGGTCATTCCAGCACACAGTGGGCATTGGAGGAGGGATGTCCCAGCCCATGTTCAGCAAGGTGCTGAGGGATGTACTGGCAGCCATGATGCTGTACCGAAACAGGTACATCCGCTTCCCCAGGGCTCGTGAATTGGCGGCAGTGAAGGGTGCATTCTATGCCCTTGGCAGAATCCCACACGTCGTTGGAGCCATTGACTGCACACATGTCGGCCTTGTTCCACCACAGGCCACTGAGCACCTGTACCGCAACAGGAAGCACACGCACTCCTGAATGTGCAAGTGGTGTGCCTTGCGGACATGGTGATCACCCACGTGTGTGCAAAGTTCCCAGGCTCGGCCCATGACACACACATAATGCGCAACAGCATCTTGCCACGACTGATGTCCAATATGCAACAGGATCGTGCCTGTATTGTCGGTGAGTATGTGGAGTGGTGTAGCGTGCTGGTTGTGCGATGCTGTCCCCTGTCCAGTTGGAATTGCAACGGTTCTCTGTGTCCCTCACACCCAGGTGACTCTGCGTACCCGAATGGGGCATGGCTGCTCAGTCCATTGAGGAATCCTCGCACCCCAGCAGACGATCGCTACAATGAGGCACATGGGAGGACCAGACGTGTGGTCGAGCGTACCTTTGGCCTCCTCAAGTCCAGGTTCAGGTGCCTGGACCGCACCGGGGTGCGCTGGCGTACTCCCCACAGAAGGTGTGCCGGATAGTGGTGGCGTGCTGCATGCTGCACAATCTGGCCATTCGGAAGCAGATCCCCTCATCGTGGATGACGGAGATCAACCAGGGCCCCAGCCCGCAGACCAGGACAGCTCGAGTGAGGAGGACAGCGGAGAGGAGGAAGCTGGTAATGTGCGGCAGCAGCTCATCGCCCGCTACTTCACTTGACGGTGAGTGTCCATGTACGACGGCTGATGTGGCTGTATCTGTGCAGGTGTGTGTGTGCTGTGTCAGGGTGGCCGTTTGTTCACTGCGTGCTGTGTGTCAACGCTCCATGGCCAGGGTAGTATGCCACTGTTGGTGGCTGTGGCATTGTGCCCTATTGCTCTGTGCGATGTGTGTACATTGCTTGTAGTTGTTGACATGTACTGTGTGATGGGTGTGTGACACACTCATTGAATGTGCTCCTGTTCTGTCTCCCACCCCTAGGTCCCTACAGGCCCTCCGGATTCAATTGCCATGCCACGCATCAGGTGCCTTTCCGCCCAAGGTGGCCGTTGTATTCCGTACAAATAAAACACAGGGCACAAACAGCAGTTAGTGTAAAAGGTGCATTTATTACAAACTGTGACATGTGATTGTGTGTAAGGTGATGACAAAAGTGGTGCGTGCAGTGACAATGAGCTGTCGGTCATGGCTGCGTGATGCTCAGGGTGTACCCACTGGTTCTATGTCCATAGTCCAACACACACATGCCATCCAGATGGCTGTGTGGAGTGGGATCGTAGTCCAAGTCAATGCAGTGGCTGGTCAAGGAAGGCTGGCGGAAGGCTGGCTGGCTGCCTCACTTGCGTTTGGAGCGTGCGAAGTCCTCCCGGGAGATCTGTTTCCACTTCGGACGGCCCCTTCCACGTTTGCGAGGGGGTGCCTGCTTGCGACATGCTGGTGGTTGAGGTGTGCTCACTGGCTGTGGACGCAGGGGAACTGGACACTGCTGCTCCACTCTGCGCCCCGGCAGGTGGTGGCGGAGGGGAGCTGCTGTCCCTGGCTGTGACCTCACCGCCACCACCAGCTGGCCCATGAGGTCCACGATTTGGCCCATACGGGCGTCCATGGACCTCAGCACCCCCAGCACCTCACGCGTGTCTGAAGCAGACCGGACCCATTGTCCTTGGGCCTCTTCATAGGCCCCAAGGACTCTGGCCATTTGAGGCAGGGCATGGCTCCCAGGGGAGGCTGGCGTTTCCCTGACCCTGCTCCTCCTACCAGTCCTGCTGCCACCGGCCTGCCCACTAGCCACATTGCTCACCACGGTCCTCGCTGTGGCTCCCAGGGTGGATCCAGTCGGCCGGGCCACCACCTGCGCTGGGGCTGGTGCCAGCGAAGACGTGGTGGTGGTGGCGGCGGTGGTGGTCGGTGCGGCGATGGTGGCGGTTGCGGCAGTGGTAGTGGCCACAATGACCGTGGGTGTGGCCGCAACGACAGTGGCAGCAGGGGGCTGGGAATGTTCAGCAGCCCTGGATGATGGGTTGGTGGGTAGGAGGGGACCTGGGGAGCAGCTGGGCCCTGCCACACCAGATGGGCCTGCTTGGTGGTCCGTGTCCGAAGAGGAGGACAGATCCTCCAGATCCGTGTGTCCTCGTTGGGGGCTTGTAGGCTGGCTGTGCTGGCTGCTGGCTCCATCCCCAGCATCCAGCAGTTCGTCACCTGTGGAGAGAATGAGATTTGTTATTGTGTTGCACCTGGCGAAGTATGTATTTGTCGTCTGACATTAACAGTTCGTGCAATCTCGTACATGGGTTTCCCGGAGGCGTGTGTGTGGCTGTAGCATCTGTAGTTGTGTGTGCTTGGTAATGGGACTGTGTGCTGTGCACATGTGGCATGGGACGGATTGGCCATGCCGATGGGTGTGTTGCTGTGCCCCTACTTATTGTGACTCTGGTGTATGCGGGCTCCTGGCCCTTCCTGGGTCTGGTTTGTACTTTGCTTTTGGTGTTCAGATGGGACGCTTAGGAACGCATATGGCAACATGGGGGCCATGCCCCAGATTCGCATTTGGGAGGGGACATGCTTTTGGGGTTCAAATGGAACGCTTAGGAACGCATATGGCAACATGGGGGCCATGCCCCAGATTCGCATTTGGGAGGGAATATGCTTTTGGGGTTCAAATGGAACGCTTAGGAACGCATATGGCAACATGGGGGCCATGCCCCAGATTCGCATTTGGGAGGGGATATGCTTTTGGGGTTCAAATGGAACGCTTAGGAACGCATATGGCAACATGGGGGCCATGCCCCAGATTCGCATTTGGGAGGGAATATGCTTTTGGGGTTCAAATGGAACGCTTAGGAACGCATATGGCAACATGGGGGCCATGCCCCAGATTCGCATTTGGGAGGGAATATGCTTTTGGGGTTCAAATGGAACGCTTAGGAACGCATATGGCAACATGGGGGCCATGCCCCAGATTCGCATTTGGGAGGGGATATGCTTTTGGGGTTCAAATGGAACGCTTAGGAACGCATATGGCAACATGGGGGCCATGCCCCAGATTCGCATTTGGGAGGGAATATGCTTTTGGGGTTCAAATGGAACGCTTAGGAACGCATATGGCAACATGGGGGCCATGCCCCAGATTCGCATTTGGGAGGGGATATGCTTTTGGGGTACATGCTGTGAGCCATGGGTGCCGAACGTGACATGTGTTGTGGCAGCATGACAGTGCATGGTTTGAGGTGTGTGCATGCTTGACATGGCCTGCATATTTGCTGTCTGTTGTGATTACTGGACATGGCATTGGACGCATCGTTATGAGTGAGTGATGGTTGTGTGCCAGCCAACGTATTGCAGTTGTCCCATCTCCTTGGTGTGCGTGCTGCCCTGTGCCATGTGCATCACTGCAGTGCTCGGGGGTGTGGCCCATGTTGTGTGTTGTTGCTCACAGTGTGTCGTGCGCTTCATTGACTTCTGGCACATGGTTGGTCATGGGCATGTATCTTAGCGTGACTGCTGTATGTGTGGCAGCTGTGCGGATGACATGCCTTTCATGAGACTGGGGCTGACGGATGGGATGGATGGTATGTTGTATGTGCATGGTGTGTCTGTGTGTTTGATGGGTTCAGTGGTGTTCGTGTGCATTTATGTTGTTCCGCTCTGTTGCGTCTAGTGTTGTTTGTCTTACATAGGCGTAGTTGTGGGGTGTGTGGTTGACAGGCAGTAGGGGCTACATGGACAGGACTTCAATGGTGTTTCGGTTGTGTGTGATGAGTTGCACAGTGGCTGCCGTGTGGTACTATATTCAGTGTGGCTTGTGCATGCAGACGTGGCTCCTTGGGTGTTGCTATGTCTGTGATGGGTCATGTGGGGTGTGAGTCTGTTGTTCATGTCCGTGTGCACATTGTTCACTTGTTCGTGACGGTGGGCGGTGCTGCGTGTTCGTCTGCTACGTGACATGTCCCATGTGTTGGTCGTGTTATGGTCCTCATGCCTCCAGTAATCCAGCCCTGTCCAGTTTCCCACCTGCAAGTTGTTCGTGCGTGCACTGTACTGGATGCCACATGGCTCTAAGCGGGGGTGCTCCATGTTGCAGGTCTGTGGGGGTGGGGGGTGTTGTGGGTCGTGGGGGTGGCTGGACACCCACTGACACCGATTGCTGTGGACCGTGATGTCTGCCTTTCGGCTGTCGTTGTGCACTGCGGTGGCTGACACGTGGCTGTGGGGTGTGGGGGATGCTCCTCCTTGCTGTGCTGTGGGACTAGGGGCCTGGTGTGTGTTGTACTTAGGCTGTCCACCGTCCCACCCACTGCACTTTGTGTTCCTGCCACTTACCTGTTACTTGTCGGTTAGTGCAGCTGTGGCGGACACATGGGTGTGGTGGGTGCTCGTTGTGGCGCTTCTGGCATATTTGGGGACCTGTTGGTGGTTACGTGGCTGGCTGAGTGTACACATGTCCCCACGTATGTTACAGTTGTTCGGTTTGGGCTGTGTGTGGTGGTGTCTGTTGCATGTGTGTGTGATGTGTTGTGTATTGTGTGCTGGACATGGGGGTGTTTGTCCCTGGGAGCTGTGGCATGGTGGTAGTGCATGTGAGTACATAGCGGTGTGCTGGTATACATTAGTTTGTACTTACCAGCCTCCACTCCCCTGCTAATCCGGCGAGGATCTCCGGATGTATTATGACTCGCACCTTCTCCTCCCACGCTTTGAAGGTCTTGAAGAGCGCGGGATTCCCTCCGCCAGTGACGGCAGCCAGCTCTCTGTTTTTGCCCTCCTTCTTCTTGACCAGGCTCTTTACGTCATTCCAACGTTTGTTTATTTCTCCTCTGTTCCTAGGCAGGGTCCCGACTGCATTGACCTGGTCTACGATCCGGTTCCACATTCTGTTTCTGGTGGCTAGTGGTGTGTGCTGGACCATGTTCCCATAGATTTGTGGGTACACCTTGATGATCTCGTCGACCATGACCGTCAGCTCAATGGGCGTGTACTTGGGCATTCTTTGTGGTGCCATGGTGTTTGTGGTGCTGGTGCGGTGTGTGTTGTGTAATGTGCAGGGGGTTTGTGGTGCAGGTGTTTGGTGGTGGTGGTGGTGGTGGTGGTGGTGGTTGTGATGTGTGCATTTCTGTGGTGTGCTGCTGTCCTTGCTGTGTCACTGTGTCCTCTCCCTCTCTGGTTTGCAATGTAGCAAGGGGTTGTGGTCTGTGGGAGTGCTGCTTTTGTACTCACCTATGTGGGTGTGTCCTCATGGTCTGTTGTTTTCAGGTGTGTTGTGTCTGGGGTTCTGGCCTTTGTATTTTTTGTTTGTCCGGGGGGTGTTTTCGGGATGTGTACTGTGCTTGTGTATTTGTGCGTGCCTTGCTGTGTGGACTTGTTGGCCATGTTGTGTGCTATTGGTTTTGTGAGCGGATGGTTTCTGTGCAGGTACGTGGGCGCCATGGCTTCTGCCGTGTCGATTCTCATCGGCGTTGTTTGCGCTGGCGGGCGGTATATTTGTGGTTTTCCCGCGCTCATGGCGGTGCGATCGTAATTTCACGTGCGGTGTGTCGGCCGTGAGGGCGGGCGGTTTTGTGTTGTCGTGCGTTGACTCCGACTCGGACGTTGGCGGGCGGTATTTTGTGTGATTTTTCCGCCGATGGCGGTTTTCGGTTTGTGTAATCGTAATGGCGTGGTCGGTGTTCAGACGGTGTGTGCGGGCGGATTTTTGCCGCTTCCATGCCTGGCGGATTTTTTTACGCCGGGTATCGTAATGGGCCCCTTAATACTTATGTTTTAATCTAGTTAGGATGTATATATTGTATTTATTGTTAGGTCGTCGCGTTTTTGGTGTGCTGTAGGTGTTAGTTATATTTTAGTGAGATGTCGTGAGTTAGTGTTTGAGGCCTAGTGTAGATAGACTATAATATGGCTAAATATGTGTTGTTTTGTTAATATAAATTAATGTTATTGTATTTAATGCATGTATTTGGGTGTATTTGCGTGGGTGGGTATGCTTTCGACATGTTTTTGCAGGTTACTTTTAATCGGCGTTACGTTGGAGAGAAAGACGCGTTTTTAAAAAAAAGAAGTGTGTATTAGTTGGTTCAACTAATATTGTTATCACACTTTCTTTTATTTTTCGGGATTTCCTGGAGCGATTTTTATATTTTTATATCTTTTTCGGGTTTTTGAGGGTTTCGACTACTTGGATTTGTCGAGGATGGATTTATATTGGACCTGTTGGATTTTTGCATTTTTTGGGGGGCTTTTTTTACATTAACATGGATTAACAGACAAATGTAAGGATTATTATTTGTTGGAATACATCGTCTACAGCTACATAAACCGTAAGTCTATTTTTTTGTATTAATTTGGGTGGGAAATGTTGTTATAATTAATTGTGATATATAGTATATTTTGAAAAATATTATTTAATTGTAAATATATTTTTTTTAAATAAAAAATATATATATGACAATTAATTAATATTTGTTAAAATATAATATTAATATATGTGTGTAAAGTGTTTGTTTTGTCAACGAAAAAATTTATAATAGCTGTGGAAATGTCGTTTATAATATGCTTTTGGCTATTAGGGATAGGTACTCTAGGCCTCTTGTTGATGGGTATAGGGTAACCTGACTTTGGAGTAGCTCAAACATTTTTTTAGTTTGCTTAGTTAATTTGGGACATATTTGAGTTACAGATTGTTCCATTCGTAATTCTTGATAGCTTTGTTCTTTCTGTATAGAGTGTAGTAGTTTTTGTAGGGTAGGTTTACCTCTGCTTGTTGTTGCTTGGAAGGCATTATGCCATCCTTCAACACTATTATTTGTTTTGGCTTCTTTGTTTAAGGTACTTAGGTACACATTCCACCAAGGAATGTGGAACTTAGGTTGCCTTCTATGCCCTGATCTGTGTAGTCTTCCCACCCAGGTGTCCTCAAAGTAGTCTAGGAGTGGGCTTAATTTGTCTTCGTTCCTTTTGTAATAGGGGCTTTCTATTAGAATATTGTAGTGCTCTGCTACATCAGTTACAGGTACATATGCTAGTGCTATTAGCTTTTTAATTTAGTAGGCGAAAGTACTGTCTGTAGCATATTGTACACTTAGGGGCCGATTCCGATTCAGGCCAGAAATCTCTCCGACCGAGCCGGATTCGGAGAGATTTCCGACCGAATCGGACCCTAGCAGTCTGACCGAACGAGTACGATGCGTTCGCATGCTATCGGACTCGATTCGGTTGGACTCTCATTGAAGTCAATGGGAGCCGGTCGTACAACGCGTACGCGGGCTCCCATTGACTCAATGGGTGCGAGGCGAACAAGGGCGCCCCCTACAGCGGGTACGCGTTGAAGCGGGTCGCGCCATACCTGCACAGGTAGGTGGGACCCATGGGTCCCCCCTGTGTGCGACTCGCGCGGCTAGGCATACAGGGGGGTCCGACACGGACCCCCAAAGTGCGGCTCCGACTGCTCTTTCGAGCCGTACGGCGCGAGTCGGTCGGACTGCTCGCGGCGCGCATCGTACTTACCCGGCCGGGGAACGTCTCCATTGCGCGGTGCGAGTCGTGTCCGTGCGAGTCGGTCGGAGCGGTTGGGTCCCGCAAACGAGTCGGTCGGCGATTTCGCGTACGTTCGCATCGTACTCGCTCGCCCGGACGCACGTCCGACACGGTCGGGAAACAGGGCTCCGAATCGGATCCGGTAATGCCGAGTCCGATTCAGAGCCCTACCGGCCGAGATCGGAATCGGCCCCTTAGGGTTGATTTTTGCAGATGTCGCCAGAGACTCTGGTCAAAATGATAATAGCAACCCTGGATTGCTGTGTGTGGATAATTTTTCAGTATAGCATTTATCATGGCTAATTCGAAATCAATAATTATTTTTGAAGGAAAATAATTATTGCTTTTTTGTTTTATTTCAGTTAGTATATCTATGTAGGTAGTTTGCTGCTTATTTGGTAATAAGGCATAGATGAATGGAATATTTGAATGTTGGTACAATCCATGCACTGTGTACAGCTGGTAGAATGGTTTTGGACAGACTTTGAAAGTTCCATCCATCATCCAGGTGTCACATTGCTGTAATTTAACTAAATTGTTTGCAGTAGCAAACATAATTATTCTTTTATCAGGGCATTTGTTATCAAAAAAATAAATGGTTCTTTAGTGTGAGTAATGCTTAATTCTGGGGGAATAACTACTTCTTCAAACGTTTTAGGGGCAGGTATGGTACTTGTAGTTGCTTTTTTCTGTCTGGCAATAGTTTTTTTAAAGAATATATGGGGGGTAATTGTCCTGATGCATGTTGAGGTATCTTTAATAATTGCTCTTTCAGTATTTGGGTGGTGGGTTTATCAGTACTAGTGCTTGCTTCGTTAATACTTTCAAGAGCATCTCTAACCTCAATCTCTGTTATATTTGGGGTGTGATTATGTTCTTTTACAGAAACAACAGTAGTTTCATGAGTAATAGCTCTTCCATAGCATTTGTTAGAGTAGTATTTGCTACACTTCCAAAACACTTTTAGACCAATTTGTTTCTCGTGTATAGACATACCCCATATAACATAATAACATTTTATTTTTTTGTGACATTACAAATTTTGCACCTTCAGTCATGTTGTTTTGTTTTATGCTAGGGGAAATTAAAAAAAAAATTTTAATATAATAAATGATACATATTTATTAAATACAGTTACATTTCAGTGAATATACTTACAATGTTTAGTTTGATGTAAATAAAAAGGTCCAGGAAATTATTTCAAGCTTTGTTTTCTATTTTCTTGATGTATTTTCTGTTGGGAAGAGAAAAAAAACATTAATAATTTGATTACATTGTTTGTAGCTGATAGGGATTTTAGGGGAAAAGGGAAATTTGGGTGGGTATTTAAGGGTGTTTAATAATTGAAAATGATATACTTACTTTTTATTTTATTTAGTTGGTCAGTGTTTACAAAATGATTTTGGATGCTTTTGCAGTTCTCTGTAGAGGAGATAGATAAGAAAAAAAATATACATTAGTGAATTACGTTTGAAAATTATTTTTAGGTCGATAGGAAAAAATATAATATACTTACATTGCTTGTTCTTTTATTGGTGAGGATGTTGAAAATATTTTGCTGGCTTTATAAGATATCTGTAGAGGGGATATAAATGTAAGAAATGAAAGATTAGTAAATTATGTGTCAGAAATAATTTACGTTGAAGGCTAGTAGTATGGTTATATTTTAAATATAGTTTTACTTACTTAGTGCAGTTTTAAAGATTTCTTCAGTAATGAAAATTTTCTTTCAGCAAATAGTCGGGCAGAGTTTCACCTTCTTCTTTATTGTAGGTTAGAAGTGTAAAAGAGATGCAAACAATTTATCCTTATATAGGGGCCGATTCCGATCTCGGCCGGTAGGGCTCTGAATCGGATTCGGCTTAACCGGATCCGATTCGGAGCCCTATTTCCCGACCGATCCGTACGCGCGTCCGGCCGAGCGAGTACGATGCGAAATCGCCGACCGACTCGTTCGGGCATCCCAACCGCTCCGACCGACTCGTTCCCGGGTCGAACCGCACCGACCGACTCGCTCGGACACGACTCGCACCGCGCAATGGAGACGTTCCCCGGCCGGGTAAGTACGATGCGCGCCGCGAGCAGTCCGACCGACACGCGCCATCCGGCTCGAAAGAGCAGTCTGAGCCGTACTTCGGGGGTCCATGTCGGACCCCCCTGTACGCATAGCCGCGCGAGTCGCACACAGGGGGGACCCATGGGTCCCCCCTACCTGTGCATGTACGGCGCGAGTCGGTTCGCTGCGTACCCGCTGTAGGGGGCGCCCCTGTTCGCCTCGCACACATTGAGGCAATGGGAGCCCGCGTACGCGTTGTACGACCGGCTCCCATTGACTTCAATGGGAGTCCGACCGACTCGAGTACGATAGCATACGGACGCATCGTACTCGTTCGGTCGGGCTGCACGGGTCCGATTCGGTCGGAAATCTCTCCGGGTCCGGCTCGGTCGGGGAGATTTCCGGCCCGAATCGGAATCGGCCCCATAGTGTTTATTTAATTGGTTGCTTTATGTCATTGGTTTATTTTAAAATGTGAGCATTTTATTCGTTCAAGTTAATTGTTTTTATAGTTTTGGCTGTTTGTTTCCATATAAGAGAAACGCTAATTAAGAACTTGTTAGTAGAAAGTCATTATTTTTTCGTTTTTCTTTTTAAAATATATTAAATATTGTTTTCAATGTGATATGATGCAAGTATTATATTTTTCAAAGCTTTTATTTTATTATTATAATTGTTATTTTAGAAAAAAGTTTAAGTTTTATATATTGATGTGTTTGGAAATGATTATTTAATGTTATTTAAGTGTTTTGTATTGTTTTATAATGTGAATTTATATTTGGTGGTAAACATATATTTAATTTACCTGTTTTTCAATAGTTGATATTTTTAAAAAGTCGATATTATTGATGTCTATATTTTGGTATTCGATATTTTTGATATTTTGTATGTTTTAAAATTAATCGATATTTTATTTAACGATATTTTATATTTCGATATTGTGGTGTACGATATTTTTTATAGACGATATTGTGTACTCGATATTTTTGTATTTCTTTAAATAAGTATTGGTAGTCGATATTATTGTAGTCGATATTCTGACGACGATATTTTGTCAATACGATATTTTTGTTGTCGATATTATGTCAGTGATCCCAGTGTATACCTTTTTCACACTGTATTTTCTGTGTCGCATCATGTCCAGCCGGTCTTCTACAACTGTCTAGCTCAGACATGATTCCTGGGAGATGGTTGGGTGTGGTGCTGAATCACCTTTGTCTCTTTCTTACTGTACTCTCTATTCCTCTGCATTATGAGAGTAGTGGTAGTGAGTCCCAGGTGGGTGGTAGGGTAATACCTCATTCATGACAACATTGCTTTGAGCCCAGCACATGCTTCTCTATCTTGTATTCTGTAAAAAGAGAGTAAGAGAGTACAACACTAGGCTGCATTCCTTAAAGGAAGTGGTTTCAATATTATTAGGTGAAAAAAGTCAAACACAAATGCAAAATGCCACCCAACTGTCAAAGAGTAAGAGTGGGAAACTAAAGGGTTCTCTCGGTAGTTTAAAGGGTATGTGTTGATTTACTTCAGGAAGTCTCACATTCCAATGGCATCAACTTAATGGGCTAGATGACTAAAGTGAGAATGCAGATGGCAGGAGTAGACACTTCAACCCTTGGAGTGAAGTTGGCTTGGGGATTCCTAACTATTATTGTACTACTACTGTATTAATGAGTCAAAGAGAAGCCTTACCCCACTCCCTGTAGTAAGCTATGGTTGTTTTCCTATGATTTAATCTGTCACTTATGTATTTAAACGGTCATGTGAGAGCGGATGCTGCCAAGCTCATATCTGTAAAACTCCTATCAATAGTTCTTCTGTTTGTGTTAGATGAAGAGCTGCAACAGAAACAAGACTAAGGACCCTCGGTTTGAGACATACCCTACGGATGTGGCACCAAAATTCACATTTTACATGTTTTCTGAGCATTTTCTGCCACTAGATTGTACCTGTTTTTCCTGACAAAATATGCCAGGGAGATATTGTGTGGGTTTTATACTTATAGCACGCATCGAAATTCTGACCCCTGCAGACTCCCCTGTTTAAAGATTATGCTTTAGACTCCACAGAGTTACCACGAAATACATGTTATCTGTGATTTCTAAAACTTGTTTTGAACATCTAAGGCTTAATTAAAGCCCATCGTTCTTATATAAGATTTCATTTACATATTATGCCAGGGTTGGCTCAAGGGTTGGCTCAATAAGAACCTGATATACAAAACACTGTTTGCAAACCAGTAGGTGCTATTTTATATTGACTTGTTGCATTTTGTAATCCAATTGATGTACTAATCAGTTGCATCACAAAATGTACATTCGCATGAGGTAGCAAAACCCCTGTCTCATCAGTATTCATGAGAGAGAAGGCGTTTTCCCATTCCTTGTGAATGCCTGTGGACTATAGGCAGGAGGACTGTGAGGAACACCAGACCACCTTCTCTGGATGTAAACATTTTTAGGTTGAAGCCTACCAGCTGTGAAAGACTTCTTGGGGACATTCTGAAAGCTTCCCAGAGAATGTATTACGCACATTGCTTCCCATTGGATTTATGTTTTTTAACTCATTGGGGCATATTCACAAGGAGCCATCGCCGAATTAACGGCACTTTATCGCAGCCAAAGTCATGATAAATTTACCTCCCCATTCACAAGCCGGTGTTAACAGCCCACAGCACCAGTTTACCCGCGATAGCAGCCGCAAAAAACATCGCCACAGAGGACCCCCGCACATTTCGCTAATGAGATGCAGAGTAGGCGTTCCCGTGACAAAAGTCGAGACAACAGCACACCTCAACATTCACAACGACCAGCCACATCCGCGATAAAAACACAAAACAGGCGATAAGGCGCGTTAGCACCAGGAAATCTACACCTGCTCTGACCTGGTGTAAGGTCCGACGGCAGCCTGCAAACCAAAAGGGAGCACAGCCCAGGGCTACATCGGAAGGGCAACAGATGCCATGGAGCCACTCCTCATGCGGCCCGGACACCCAAGAGGGCCACAACACCCACAGCCACCACCCCCAGGACCACCCCTCCCTGGCACCCCCCCCGACCAAAGACATGCCACATCAGCCACACCTAAACATGTACAAAATATTCCGCTTGATGCCGCACAATCACAACTGGTGACATGGATGTGTCGTCACAGAAATGACCAGCACACATTCACTTTCGAAGCAACAAATGAAAGTTTATTAAAATAGAACAACGAAATGAAATGAAGACACATGGCCGTTCCCCTCCGGACAATACATAGGTCACAGCCTGTAAGACAAAAAACATGATGAGAAGGTGTGTCCTGCGCACATCAGAGGACAGAGAGAGAGCGAAGGAGAGAGAGAGGAAGAGAGGGAGGGAGAGAGAGAGAGAGAGAAGAGGAGAGAGAGAGGAAGAAAGGGAGAGAGAGAGAGAGAGAGAGAAGAGGAGGAAGAGAGGGAGAGAGAGAGGAAGAGAGGGAGCGAGAGAGACAGTGCCGCCCCTGCGCACCCAGGGCACACTGCTCACCTGCTGCCACCGGTGTGTCTCCAACCACGTGCCGGTATGTAGTGCAGTTCACCAGGTCACACATCTCATTCAGAGCCGTCAGCTGAAACAGAGCCCAGATACATGACTGGCACAGTACACACACTTGCACAAGACAACATCGCCTGCCCACCCATGCACACCCAGGCAGAGGCACCCCAACCTCACCCGCCGCCCATCGGAGCATGCCCGCCCATGCACACCCAGGCCTCAATGCTCACCTTCTGCCACCGGCGCGTAGACATGAGGTCCCACCACGTGCCGCTGCAAGCCACAAGCCCGGGGCCCGCGGACATGGCACCCTCCACATCATGCAGCCCCTCTCCGCAGGCCACCAGGTCTCACGTTTGGTGCTGGGTCTTGATTGCTCCATGGCAGAGGACATACCAGTGCACCCGGCACCATCGCAGGCTGCACACCCGCTCAGCCCAATGGGTGCCACCAACTCTGGGATCCCGGAAGCGTCGCCACGTGGCGGTAGGCCCGCGCTGCCCGCTGGCTCTGGCCTACACTGCGGTCCAGCAGGGCACACAAAACCTGAGCTGTCCGGACAGCCGGGACGGGGCATCATCGCAGGCTGCACACCCGCTCAGCAGCTCAAGGTGCCACTGACACAGTGCACCCAAAGTCACCGTCCTGTGGCGGGGTGCCTGTGCCATCCGCAAGGCCCCGGGTGCCACTAACCCTGTGCAACCCCAGTCTGCGCCACGTGGTGGTAGGCCCATGCCGTCCGCAAGGCCTCGGATGCCACTAACCCTGTGCAACCCCAGTCTGCGCCACGTGGTGGTAGACCCGTGCCGTCTGCAAGGCCTCGGATGCCACTAACCCTGTGCGCAACAACTCATGGGCCCTACATGAGTGAGAACCGTGGAGCGGCCGTCATCCAGTCACCACCGGAAGAGGGGAATGTGACCTCGTCGGCCCCTTATGTTGGTGGAGGCACATGGCCTGTGACGCCTGTGCCGGATGGGTGTGGTGTGTGTGAAAACCTGCCCTCAGGGAGTGGCTGTGACATGCTGACAACTAGACCAGTGACCTGCACACCACCAGCGAGTACGGCTGCGACGGGTAGCAATGAGGGCTCCCCCTCGGGGCGTTAGCGGAGTGGTCTGGCCTGCCGTACGCCCGACCAGCGCAGTGCTTGCAACAATGACTCGTGGGCTCTGGGCGTGGTCCAGTCCATGTCCGGACAAGGAAGTGACTGATGCGTGTGTCCCTGTTGTAGTGTTCACGGAACCCGGTACACAAAATGCAATGCCGCACCCTCTGACTGGCATCCCACAGGATGAACATCATTGACGCAAGGGAAGGCACTGTCCCCACATTCATCCACACATCCATACAGGAATGACGTAAGACATTACACAGCAGTGCGTCACTGGATGTTTATTTGCACATCCAGTGCAGTCATGCAGCTGGAGCGGTACAGGGCAATGCCAAGCATACTACACAATATGGGCCCATGGAGGGCCAGCCAGTGTCCATCCGGGGATGACCTGTACTGCGGAAGAGGAAGGGTACAGTCCGCAGTCTGTCCGCCGTGTCATTGGTCGTCAAACAGGATGTGGCAGTCCATGTCGCTGTCCAAGGTGAGTGCATCGAAGTGTGTCGGGAGTCAGTGGTAGGTCTTGAGGCCATGTGCGGCACCAAGCAGAAACAGGCAAGGTGGCGGAAATGGATGCTAGTGCCTGGCCCTCCTGACCACAGTCCCATCCACGTCCTCGTCCCCGGGTGTGTGCCCTGCCCCACCTGTGGGTGTTGCAGTACCGGCTGCGGCACTGTGTGCCACTGACACATCAGGGGCCGGAGGAGGATTTTCGGCCGCACTGTGTGGCAGTGACACATCAGGTGCCGGAGTGGATACGCCTGCCGCACTGGGAGGCACTGACACACCAGGGGGCAGAGATGTGGATGGTGTGGGGGCAGCAGCATTCATCATCGCCACACCTTGTGGCAGCAATGCCATGATGAGGATATGCAGGGCACGGTAGATCCCAGCTACATTTCGCTGATGTGCAGCGGCGGCTGCCATCCTTTCCGCCTCCATCCGCACCATGTCCTCCATGAGCCTCCGCATGTGTGCCAGCTCACGGCTGGCATTGCTGGGGCCACTCTGAGCGGACAGGTATTCTTCCCTCCGAGTCATGACTCCAGAGATGTCAGTCAGGGCTCGCTGGAGTCCATGGGGCGGACATAGACACCCAAGGATGGCGTCCAGTTTGGTAGCCATGAGCTCGAACCCCACCCGCACCTGCTCGGTCGTCTCCCTCTGGCCCTCCAGCACAAGGCGTTGGAAGGCCATTTGTTGTTCCTGGGGGACTTGGGAGGGTGCCGGGGCTGTGGGGGCCTCCTGCTGGGTGGTGGGTGGGGTCTCATGGATGTACCTGGGCTGCCCTGATCCTGGAGGTGAGTTGCGGATGAGGTCAATGAGGTCTTGGATGGTTTGGGTGTCGATGCTGGTGTTGTCCTCCTCCTCGTCATCAGTGAAGAGTGGCTGTGACTGCTCTGCAGGAGGTGTTGACGATGCCCCTGCGATGTGAAGGGGAGATGGTGTATTACAATGTGTGCACATGTATGTTGCCGCATGGTACAGGTTGACATTCAGACAGCATGGCATTGTACATTGTGACAGTCTGTGGGTCTGGGCGAGGACCCAGAGTGATTGTGGGTGTGCACTCTGCCCTGCTTGCTTGTGCATGTGTGCCATTGTGGCCATCTGCCCCCGTCCCCCCAGTACCTGGTGGTCACTCACCCTGTTGCGGTTGTGTTGTGTCCTGTCGAGCAGTGTCCGGTCCCCCGACTCCGGCCACAGTCTCCACACTGATGACTGTCGACACCAGCTCCTCCATGTCATCCAGCTCCAGCTGTGACGCTGGGCCCCCACCTCCGGTCTGCGTTGCTGCCTTCAGGTTGGCGGAGAGTTTCTCCTTGGTCTTCCGCTTGATGTCATTCCATCGCCTCTTGACCTCGTCCATTGTCCGCTTGTGCTCTCCGACGGCATTCACCTTGTCGACGATGTCCCGCCATATTCCAGTTTTGGTGCCCAATGACACGTTGGAGGTGACGAAGAGTTGTTGATGGTGTTCCATCACCTCCGTGACTATGATCCTGTTCGCCTGCGGACTGAACTTGGTCTTCCTCGTCTTCTTGTCCTTGCCCTTCCCTGTCCCCGAGGTCCCAGGCTGGTCGTCCGGGGTGCTTGTGGGGTTGCGCTCGTCCTCTGCGCCTGCTCCGGCTGCCTCTATGGTGTTTGTGTGTTGGTCAGTTTGTGTGTGGGAGTTTTTTCTACTTTTATGGAGATTTTTGATGCCTGCCAGGTGTGTGTTGCAGGCCTGGCGCTGCTTATCGCTGATTTCCTCATCGCGAATGGGCTCATCGCACGTTTTTGGTGTTGTGGTTTGTGTTTTTATCTCCATCGTGGTGGTTGTATCGCGGACATTGTCCGCGGTTTCGGCAGACTATCGCATGGTACCGCTTTGTTGTGAATTCCAAGTTGACACGGGGTTATTTTCCCGCGATGGGCTGCGATATTGAAAGTTGCGTTACGCTACTCTTGCGGTAGTTATCACACGTTCCTGTGAATATACCCCAGAGTCGCTTGCTTTCTTTTTGCTGGCTTTATTTGTTTTAGGTTGTCCAGCATGTCTTTGACAAACCTGTGGAGTATAGCTTGTTTTCTACTTCTGTGACTGCGTTCTTGTATCCTTCCATGAGTGCTAGCTTTCTGGGAACTATTTTTTTCTTTTTCATGAGGCACCTTTCTGCTTGACTGTTTCTACTTACCTTTGTCACTTGGATCATCAATGCTGCATGCCTGTGAGGAACAATGGGGGTGATTAGGATGGCAGGTGGACTTACGTCCGCCCACCACCCTATTGGACAACAGGACCGCCCGACTTGCTGTCAGCGGTCCCGCCAGTGTGATTAAAATGTGACCGCCTACAAGGTGGTGGCACTGTCTATCTTTTGTATTGCGGCGGGTGCTACGTGCTGCAGCACACGTCGCAGTACAAAAAATAGACAGGAAACATGTCCCTGCACTATGTGGCAGGCACCATGTGGTGCCTGCCACATGGTGCAGGGATATGTAGGGGGCACCATAGGTGCCCCCCAACACCCACATCCAAGGGCCCCAATGTCCCTTTCCGCCAGCCTTTACATGAAGGGTAAACCGCCATGAAATGGCTGGCGGGGAGGGACATCATAATCCCTATGGCAGTGCCTGACAGGCACCGCCACCATTGTAGGGATTATGGCTGCCTCCGACGCATCGACAGGCTCCTTGAGCCCATCGGATGTGTGGTGGTCGGGCTTTCCGACCGCCATCCTTCCGCCCACCATTATTATATGGCCGGCGGAAAACATGTACACGATGGCGGTGAGACCGCCACCGACAGGCTGTCGGTGGCGGTCTCACCGCCATTGTAATTGGCCCCAATGTACTGTCTACAAGCTTGTTTATTTTGGTCAGTGCTCTTTACTAACAGCATCACTTAAACAATTCTCTTCCTCAATTTTATGCTCATGCTTATTTTGGTCAGTGCTCTTTACTAACAGCATCACTTAAACAATTCTCTTCCTCAATTTTATGCTCATACCATAGGCACAGGAAGTACGGAGGAGAGGTGGTGCTGAAACACCCGCAAAATAACCATGCTGAATTTCAGAAATGAATGACCAATAAACAGGCCTTTATATTTTGTTTTTATCTTGTCCCATTTGCTGTGCATCTGAAGGCAGAGGTCAAATGTTAGGGTCTGTCTTCCAGAGAGCCTGGTGTTTACTTTTCTTTCTTTGACTGCAAAGTAAGAGGATTTATGTTACAATCTTGCTAGGTAAAGGAATGTGAAAAAGGCTGTAGGATGTTATTTTTTTCTAGCACACAACAAATTGCAAATGTCTGTAAATGAACTGCACAAATATTTCTGAATACATCAGAATTAGGCAAGCACAAATGAAGCACATTTTTTAGATCACGCCTGGGCAGCGCATGCGCTGCTCTGTGAGGCATGCTGTATTCGAGTATGGACTTGAAGCTCTGCCCACTCTCCGCCCATATTTTTCATTGGCTTGTGTCATTGTCCTTTGTGAATGCTGGCTTCCGATTCGTTAATAGGCTTGTTAGTCCCTCCTTAGTACCACCTTGTCTTCATTTGTAACCTCCCATGAGGACTGGCACTTTCACTTCTGTTGTTACACGGTATGTCTGTAAGCACTATTTTCTTTAATGAGTTTCTCCTACTCCAGACACGGCATGCTTTCCTGCAACATTCAGCGCGCCATGCACACTTTCACTTTCCAAGTAGCCCGGGACAATGGCGGCCACTTCTTGGAAGTGAAATAGGTCTGGCATTTATAAGAGTTTGAGCTATTGGCATTGTAAATGACAATGCCTTTTATTTATGTGTTAATTATCAAAATAGCTAAATATAAGGCATTGTCATTTACAATGGCAATAGCTTAAACTCTCACAAATGCAAGACCTATTGCATTGCAAATGCTTGCTATAATTAGTAATACAATAAGTGTGGTGGAAACAAATATTTGAATAGGTTTAAAACAAATCAATACACTAGTTGATGCCAATTTCCACACATTATAGTTTGTGCACTGTATAGTGTTATCAGTAAAACTGTATGTCTGTGCAAATGTAGTGGTCATTTCAATTCATCATCATCGTCATCTTTATTCGATCTCCTGAGGGCAGATCATAAAAGGTACATACAATAGGAAAAAATCATGCAGTTTAAGACATGTATGTTAAAAAAAGCTAGAAATTATAATAATTTGCAATATGTAAAGTGACAGTGCATACATTTGAAGTCTGAGGAAGTCAAATCTAATAAAAGAATAAAATGAGTAAAGGTAAGATGCCAGGGATAAACTTTCACTTTACAGTACAGGACCCACAACGGTTTTTAAAAAGAATATAAAAACTATTTAATCAAAACAGCATACTCCTGAAGGGGGCATGGCTTGGCAAGCCAGCATGGCGGACGTGTGCTGAGCGAGCTCCGTCCAGCCCACCATACATCCTTTAATTATCCTGACTCCCCGATGCTCGAGTGACCACTACGACGACTCTGCAGCTTCAAGATATCCGCAGTGTCACCCTGTGTAGTTTTGGGGCGCCAATGGGGATTTGTGGAGGAGCGATTGAACCTCGGCCGGTGCGGGGCCCTGAGGGGGCGCGGCGTAGCTGCCGGCAGTGGAGCAGGGACGTCGCGTTCGAGACTGCCGGAGGTCGCCGGAGTGAAGGGGGCGGCCTCGGTGCCGCGTACCGGCGTGGGAGCAGAATTGTTGGATGGGCAGAGACAGCTGGCGGAGGGTCGATCATCGCTCCGCGTCGCGGTCTGAGGCAGAGTCTGGCTGGGAGGCTCGGCGGCTGGATCGGGCCGCGAAGGTGAGGTGTGGCGCTGGGAGCGGGAGCTGCGGTCCGTGAGCAGGTCTCCTGGCCCTTGGGGTACGCCCCCTCCATACTGCTCCGGCGGTGATAGCCTCGGCAGCAGTGGGGGCCGGCAGCGTTGGCGGCCCGTGGATTTGTGCGGCCTGGCCTGATCTCCTTGATGTTCCCCTCCCCCACGGTCTGTACTGCAGTGGGAGATTGGCGGCACTATCGGGCCGCGGGAGGGGTGGCTGAGCAGGCAGTGAGGAGCCAGTGTGACTGTTGAGGGGCCTCCGGACCCGCCGGGAGGCCCCAGTTGAAGCGAGCCTTCTCTCTCCCCTTTAAATCCTCCCGGGCCTTGGGGAGTGCTCATATTGGCCGGTCGGACCGTGTGGGTGCCATTTGGGTCCCTGAGACTGGTGGCTTCCGGTGCACGCCAAGGGGGGTGTGCAGCGTGGGAGAGAGTGCCCCGCGGAGGTTGCAGACCTGGGGGACTACGGGCGTGTGTGGGGCCTCATACTGACCCAGGGCACCGCCGAGTCGGTGGTCGGTCGGACCGCGCGAGGGCTGCTGAGGGCCTCTGCCGGGGTCTAGCACAGTGTGGCCCCTGGGGCGGCTCGTTGGCCCTGGTCCCGGGGCAGCTCCTCACGGGCTCCTATTCGGCGGTAGGGTCGGACCGCTGGAGCTCTCTGTTGGGTGATTTCCGCTCTCGCACCCTCCCCGGTTCTTTCCAGGCCTGCTGGGGAGTCCGGAGGGCAGCCATGACGAGGGACAAGGGTGGCAATGGCCCGGCCAAGCAGGGCCCCATAGATAAATTCACTGGTCCGGGAGCGGCGGCTGGGGCTTCCGGAGGTCAATCGGGGGTTCTGCTGGATAATGCGGCACTCATGGCTGCTATCACCCAATCCAGGGACATGTTGGACGCCAAAATTGGGGCAGCTGGGTCAGACGTCATGCTGTTGCGGCAAGATTTGCGCAATGCGGTGTCACGCATCACCGAAGCTGAGACCCGTATCTCTGGAGTGGAGGACGATGTTATTTCACTTAAGCAGAAGGTGGCTGCTATGGAATCTGCTCAAAAGGGGCTTGCGCTGCGAGTGGAGGATGCGGAGGGACGGGCCCGACGCAATAATCTCCGTTTTATTGGGTTTCCAGAGGGTTGTGAGGAGGGCAACATGGAACGCTTTCTTACGCAGTGGCTGGAGAGCTGGCTTCCCCCGGAGGCCATGTCCCGTTGCTTTGTTGTGGAGCGGGCCCATAGGGCGCTCATGCAGAAACCCCCACCGGGGGCTCGCCCGCGGCCAGTTATAGCGAAGCTCTTGAATTATGTTGATCGCGACACAATACTGAAGCAGGCCCGGGCGAAGGAACCCCTGCTCTATGACAATGTGCGCATTCTTATTTTCCCTGATTACACGCGGCAGGTGCAGCAACAGCGACAATCGTTCATGGCAGCGAAGGCCCGCCTGAGGGACCTCAAGCTTCCCTATGCCCTCCTGTTCCCTGCCCGGCTGCGGGTGGTGTATCGCTCCCGCACTCACTTCTTTGACACCCCGGAAGAGGTCTTCAAATGGACAGATGAAACGGTGCGGGTGAAGGCACACACACCGCCTGGGAGAGAGTCGGACTCCTCATCGAGCGAGATGTCCCTGAGAGGCCCCAGGGGGCAGCAGCAGAAGGGCAACAGACGGTCACGGTCCCGGCGGCGCTCCCTGTCCTGTGGCGCCTCCTCCCGGGGGGGCCCCTCTTCTGGGCGACAGACTTTGGAAAACTGATTAATGGGCCCGCAAAGTGCTGCAGAGTCCTAGACTGATGAATGGTCATCGGAGGAGCCCTGGTGTGGGCTGGTTTCTCTGTCCGGCTCGTGCTGGCGGGACACAGGCCCAGAGGTCATGGGCTGTAAGTTGGGGATCCATTGGTCGGGGCGGCCCCCGTCCCCCTGTTGGGGATCGAGGACCTGCCCCGCCGCGACAGATGCTTCTGTGTTTTTGAGGTATGGGGTGGGGGGTTTGTTGGGTGGGGTTTGTTTATGTTCACAGGTCGCACTTCCGCTGAGGGTCCGCTGTTCTCCACACATACACCAACACATCCTAATGCCTGTTATAGTAGTGGATACACTCCCAAATGGCTAGTGCGCCTAGTGGGGGACAGGTGACCCCAGGTACCCTCCGCATTCTTAGTTGGAATGTGCGCGGTGCCTTGGACAAAATCAAACGGGGGGCCATACTTCATCAGGCCAAACGGGCTGGGGCCGACATCCTTTTGCTACAGGAAACACATCTTATGGGTACAAAGGCCCTCTGTTTACAGCGGTATGGGTACCAACAGGTATTTCACTCCGGCTTTACGAGGGGTTCACGGGGGGTGGCGATACTGGTGCACCGCAGGGTCCCATATACGCATGTACAACAGTGGACGGACACACAAGGGCGCTATTTGTTTATCCGGGGCAAGATTTGGGAAGACCCCCTGGTGTTGGGTAGTATCTATGCTCCTCCCCCCTTACAATGGAATCTGGTAGAGAGACTCCTCACCCTATGGGCTGATATGCCAGATGTGCCGTACGTGGTGGGGGGGGACTGGAACGATGTTATGGATCTGGCATGGGATAGATGGAGGGCTGGGGGTAGCTCTGAGAGTAACCGTCCCACGAAACTGCATTCCTTAGTGACGGGACTTGACTGGGTTGATGTGTGGCGGCGCCTTCACGGTGATAGCCGGGAATTTACCTACCTCTCGGCGGTCCATGAGTCCTTTTCCAGAATTGACTACCTCTTTGTTCCCCGGACTGCAGTTGGTAGGGTGGTGTCGGCGGAGATCTTGCCTCGAGGCCTTTCGGATCATTCCCCGGTGTCTCTTGAATTCCATAGAGGTAGGCGGAAGCAACCGTTCCGGTGGCGCCTCTCTGTATGGCATCTACAGAATGATGACTATGGGACACACATCAGCGAAGCTATTGATCACTACTTGACGTCTAATCTGGGGTCCGTTTCTAGTGCCGAGATCTTGTGGGAGGCACTGAAACCCACACTGAGGGGTGTAGATATCTCCTGGTGCGCAGCAGCGCGTAGGAAGCGCAGAGAGGAACTGACCCGAGCTGAGGCGGATGTAGAAGTCCTCGAACGTCGGTGTCGGGAGGCGGGGGGGGCCAGCTTAGGAGGCAATTGCTACAGACTCAAAAGAATTATGCTGCCCTTCTGATGGACGAAGCCCGCCAAGCCTGGCTGGCGACGCGTAGCAGGGTCTACCAATGGTGGGACAAGTCCAGCAAGATGCTGCACCGACTTTGTCAAGGCACCTTCCACTTCCAGGCCCTACCGGGAATCCTGGGCCAGGCGGGAGAGCCGATTACAGATCCCCCGGCCATGGCGGAGAGCTTCGCCGTTTACTATGCGGATCTATATGCACCTAAGGAATGCCTGCCAGCTGCCACCATAGATAAATTCATAGCTGATTTACCACCTAAAACTGTATCGGATGAGGTGAGGGATCAGTTGGAGCTGCCTCTGACAGATGAGGAGCTGGGTACGGCCCTGGGGGAGTTCAATCCCGGGAAGGCGCCGGGACCCAATGGGTTCCCAAGTGAATTCTTCCGGCGCTACTCTGTGCAGTTGGCCCCTCACTATCAGGCAGTAGTGGAGGAGGCTCGGGAGAGGGGCTCGCTCCCCCCAGACTGGAGGCATGCGGAGGTGGTGGTGTTCCATAAGCCCGGCCGGCCCCCGGAGCAACACGCCTCGTATCGCCCCATTTCCCTTTTAAATGTGGAAGCAAAAATCTTGGCCAAAGCGCTGGCCAATCGCCTACTACCCCACATCTCCGCCCTGGTACATCCTGATCAGGCTGGGTTCATGCCCCAAAGGGCGACCAGACACAACATTAGGCGAGCACACGTGGCGGTGGCGGCTATTCGGCAGTTGGGGGAACCAGCGGCGCTTCTTTTAGCTGACATGGATAGGGCGTTTGACTCCCTGAGCTGGGTGTACTTATTTGCATTGCTGCGCAGACTCAACCTTGGCCCGCGCTTTCTCTCCTATCTAACACTCCTATATATGGATCTGACGGCGTCGGTGCGGGTGGCTGGTGCGACCTCATCCACCTTTCCTATCGGGCGGGGCACGCGGCAGGGATGTCCCCTGTCTCCGTATTTGTTCGCCCTAGCCATGGAGCCGTTGGCTGCATGGGTGCGCATTGATGCGCAGGTTCGGGGTTTTGAATGGGCTCCGGGCCTGTCCGACAGGATCGCATTATATGCGGATGATGTTCTCTTTTTCCTTACAGCGGTTGACAGGACCGGGCCGCGGATTCTGCGCATCATGCAGATCTTTGGTGAGGCATCGGGGCTTTATATGAACCCCCGCAAATCCACATTATGGCTCTGGGGGATCGGACGAGGATGGGCACGTGGATTGCCTCGGTTCAGTTGGCGGTGGGGGGACTGAAATACCTGGGCGTGTTTCTCTCGGACGTGCCCGCAGTCTCCTGGGAGCGTAACCTGGCCCCAGTGTGGGAGCGGATCCGAGCGGACCTCAAGTCCTGGTCACGTATGCCCCTGACATTGTATGGCAGATCGGCAATATTTAAGATGGTGGCGCTTCCCCGGCTCCTCTATCAGTTACAGAATCACCCATACCCGATCCCGCCCCGATGGTTCCGACTGGTGAATGCTGCGCTTGGGCAGTTTTTGTGGGAAGGGGGAAAAAGTGCGTGTGGCTCTGCGAACATGCTTCCGGTCCACCTACTGTGGGGGGCTCGCGTCCTCGGACATTCTCTCGTACTACCAGGCCTCGCATCTGCTGGTCCTCAATGAGTGGTGGTACGGCGATAGGGGAGACCCGGCTTATGCGCTCGAGCGGCAGCTTATGGGGCACCACTCGCTGCATGCTATTCTTTATTCGGCGCCGGTGCTGGGCGCGCTGCCGTCGGCCACGCGGGTGGTATTCCTGATTTGGAGGCAGACATTGCGACGAATGGGATGGTGGAATACCCTGACTCGGGAAACTCCCCTCTGGAATAATGGGCGCCTACCCCAGTTGGCGGCCCTGCAGGGTTTCCGGGGATGGGATGCTATCGGTATCTCAGTCCTGGGGGATGTTATGAGGGGCCACACGCTCAAATCTTTCCAAGACCTCCAGAAGGAATTCCTCATGCCACAGTCCCAGTTTTACCGTTATCTTCAATTCCGTCATGCCTTGTCCCCTAGTTTAGAGGTTCTGGAGTCTCTCCCTGAATTTAGTCCGTTGGAGGCGAAAGTCTTTATGGGGGATCTGCAGGACAGGAACATTTCCCGGATTTATCAGTCCCTGGTTACCCATTGCTCCCCCACACTTCAGAAGCTTCGGGAGGACTGGGAAGGGGATGTGGGCACGCTGGATTAGGAGGACTGGACCGAGGCCTTGGCGGCTCCGCGGGGGGCAGCCATAGCGATGCGACTCCGCCTCGTCCAGTTCAAGTACCTACACAGGGTCTACTTTACTCGGGCGCGCCTGTGGCGGGCAGGGCTGATCGCTTCCCCGGAGTGTCTTCGCTGCGGTCGAGAAGAGGGCACATTCATTCATACAGTCTGGCAATGCCCTTCCGTAGACCGCTTTTGGAGGGGAGTATTTGCCTGTCTCTCGGAGGTCCTGGGGTGGGAGCTCCCCCGTACACCGCAGCTGGCCCTGCTTCATGTTATGGAGGGGATAGGGGGTAATGTTTACAAACGACACCTCATGCAAATGGGTCTCACACTGGCGAAAAGGGACATCGCCAAGGCGTGGAAGGCGCCGCGGGCCCCATCGGTGGCCGCATGGAAGAATGGATTAGACTTCTGCATGGGGCTGGAACAACCTATCTTTGTTGCCAGGGGGTGCCCACGCAAGCACTGCAAAATTTGGAAACGGTGGGCGGATTATCGGGGCCTGTGGTTGGATCCGCCAGCTGTAGCAGAGGTACATTCATTGGGGTAATTTGCTTGTACATACTTGGTCTGTGGAGATGCTATGCGGGGGGGCCGGGGGGGTATATTCTTTCTTTTATATATATAGGCTGTGGACAGGACTATGCGGACCTTGTGCGACCAAGGGGGGAGGGGTGGGGGTGGGAGGGAGTTGGGGGTTTCCTATATTGTCTTTTATTGTTTGTATGTTTTTATTTTGATTCCACTCGAAAAAGTCGACTGCTTTTATGTTTGTATGGCTTGATTATGCAGATGCCTCTGGTATGCAGAGCCCTGCGATACATGCGCAACTTGACAAATAAAATCTGTTTTCAAAAAAAAAAACAGCATACACCTTCTTTTGGCTAAGACAAACTTCAAGAAGCTGGCGATTGCGTGACATACACAGGGGCCATTAAGTTGCAACAGCTAAAATAGGGCGGCTTTACACTTAGAAAATGTATGACTGCGTAACAGGGGTAATAAAAATTTCCTTGTGAATGGCAAATAAAATTGACAAAAGAAGACGAAGTGTAAAGTTGTTTGGATAGAGTGCTCATCACAGGGATAAAAGCAAATGGAATCCGAGGAATACTGACCTAGGGGAAAACAGATTAACCAATGGAAGGAGCCTAATCTGAACCTTGCCAGCAGGGTTCTCTCATACACATTGGACACATATAATAAGCAGTAGTTGGGACCGTTTTGATAATGCAGTAGTCTCGGACTGCAGATTTGGCCACTTCCGTTTGTTCCCTGGTTGCTTGTTTATGCTTAAAAAAATAGTCCTGGACCCAGTTTCTATCTTTCTTCACAATTGTCTCGGGATACTCAAACAGGTGTGCACATCCCAGCACCGAGAAACTCTCTTTGATAAATTTTAACCGTGGGATGGCCGCACCATGGTCACAAGATAAACAATCTCTGATGACTGCCTGATTGAATTTAGCTTCTTTCTTGTACCAGATAGAAAACCAAAGATCCAAGGGTGCGGCATTAATAGTGTCTTAAAAATATCCCAATCCTAGCTCCAGATGCACTGGAAAATGCGGGGTTGATGGAGGGGCACCTAGTAGCCGGCGACAAAATCAGTTCTCTTCTATCTGCATAGCAAGGGAATCCCTATATCCCCAGATACCCATTCCATATGTCAGAATTGGCTAACACTTCCGATTATAGATCTGTATGATCGGCGCAATAGGTTTTTTGCCAATGGACATAGCAAGGCCAGAAGTAGTGTCAACAGCTTGGGTAAAACACATTATCCTGTTTTTAATACAGGTGGACCAAGTGCAGCCATCATCGAAGTCCAAACCCAAGTAAGGGAAGGAGCTAACCCTGTCTAATGTTTTACCAGCGATGTTGAGAGTGCGTGTTTTCGTGTTCCTGGGACCACAAACTATGGTAAAGGTTTTCTTAAGGTTAGTCTCCAAATCCAGCTCACTCATGAAACTAGCATAGCTGGAAATAAGCCTCTTGAGACCATTGGCCGTCCTTGCCAGGAGCACCGCATCGTCAGCATATAGGAGTGCTGGAACGGGCTTTTTCTCCACACACAATATGTCTGCCCCATCGGAAACGAGGGTTTTTTCCAGATCGTTCTTGTAAAGAAAAAGAATTGGGGCAAGCACGCATTCTTGGCGCACCCCCGCTTAATACTAAACGGTACTGTACATTCACCAGCACTATCATACCTGACTGTTGCCGTAAGGTCATAGTGACGAAGTCTTAAAAATGAAACCAGCCCCTTGTCAACGCCCATGTTCTCTAAAATAGACCACAGCTTAGCTCTGGAGACACAGTCAAAGGTGCTTGACAGGTCCATAAATGCCAAATGGGTGGAAACTCCTTTAGCATATTTATATTTAGTAACGATTAAGTGAAGGTTGAGGCACTGCTCAATTGTTCCTAGGCCCTTTCTAAAACCATACTGGCTTGGGGCGAGTATTCTATTTTTATTAATCCAGTCAAGTAGGCGATCCAGTACTACCCTCACGATAATTTTGGATGTAGGATCCAGGAGGGATATTGGGCGATAGCATTTAACATCATGCACTTTGCCTTTTTTAAAGACAGGGACTATTATGGACGTACCCCAGGACCTGGGCACGCCCGCACTACTAACAGAATTAAAAACAGAAGTGAGGACAGTAGTCCAGAACCCTGGGTTCTCCCTAAACAGATCAAGCGGGATACCATCCAGTCATGGAGCCTTCTTACACCTGCTAACAGCAATCGCTTTCAGAACCTCATCCTCTCTAAACTCCAGGTTTAAACCTAGTGGGACCGGTGGCTGCAGTACTTTATCGACCCCATCGTCAGAGGAGTACATCCCTGAAAAATGCCCCAGCCAGGCCGCCCCCAAGATATGAGCCATTACTTTGTCTTACTATGAATGAGGAGATAAAACTAAATGCACAGCTTTCCAAAAGGCCTATGGGTCTTTTAGATGGCAAGCACTAACAATGGATTCCCATTTCTCCTCCTTTAAGGCCTGTTTCCTTCTCTTTACTGCTTGATGGTAGATATTCCTGCTGGCTATAATGGCACTCTTATCTCTGGGGCATTGCTTTAAAGCCTACGTAGGGAAACATTAGCTGATCTACATTCTTTGTCAAACCATAGTTTTACTTGGTGACGTGGCTGCACAATAGACCTAGTCAGCTTCTCTTTTATCCACAACAAAAGGTTAGTGAAATGGGTTAGGATAATGACCGGGTGCAGATAGCCAAATTATAACTGTCCACTAAAGTTGAGCTGTGGCAGACTACCTGGGACATAATGTACTTCAAATTCGCAGTACGCCAGACCAGTTTGGGCCCTGCATTCTTTTTGTTTAAGACCTGGGACGATGGTAACTTGGTCTTGTGGTTCATGAATGGGGTAAATATTTGTGCAGCGATCGGATTATGGTCGCTGTAGATCTGGGCTATGACCTCACTGTTTTTAGTGATTGAAGACATACTCCTAGAAGTGAAAATATAGTCTATAGTGCTCCCTGCTCCCCTCCTTGTAAAAGTTGGAATATCACAGCCAGTGGGGTTAGCGATCTAATTGACCAGGCCCCGTTCGGCCAGTAAGTGAAATAGAACCCGCCCCCTAGTGTCCATCGTATTGCAAGCTGCTTCACAGGTAGAGGGTACTGAAATAGTTGGAGATAGGGATGATAGGTACCCTAATTTGGCGTTAAAATCCCCTACCACTAGCAGATTGAGGGGTTGCTCTGCCAGAGCCTCTTTTTCCACCAACATATCAATTACCACAAAGAGGCCCTGGAAATTACAATCACCCTTACTTGAGAAGTTATTATTATAAAAATTCACCATATAAATCTTAAAAATATTATTCCAGCAGAGGCAAAAGACTTGCGCCTCCCCCTGCTCCAAAAGGAGGGGAGAGATAGAACAGCCAATATTTACTTTGAACCAAGCTGTCAACTCCCCTTTAGCTCTTCCCGCTGGCAAACTAAAACAAGTAAAACCGTCGAAAGCTTTCTCTTTCTCGTCCCATGTTTCCTGCATAAAAACGATATCATACCTCAGGATAAAAGTTTGCCAATCTTCAATCGTGACTTTGTTAGCTAGTCCTGCCACATTCCAGCTTAAAAATGTTATACAAACGTGATCTAAACCACCTAGTTCTACCATTAGAGCAAACGCTTCTGGACCTTTTGGGGGATTAATCTGGGCTACGTAGATAGTCAATTGTCCATCAGGGAAAGACTTGGGAATACACCACCCTCCTCTGGGAAGCCTGGGCATTCACACTCCTCACTTGACCGTCAATCATTATCCTCCAGCCCACCCAAGACTGTGTATCTGTTCTCAAGAGGAACAATCAATTGGGGAGGACCCAAGGGAGGCCTGGGGGGAAGGCTCTTCGTAACAGCTGACCCATCGAAGTTACGGTGAGAGGTGGAAAAATGCCTATAGAAATAGCCAAGTGGCAGAATCTTGATGGAGCTCGTTTTAACCAATCCAGGCCTAGCTTGTCTCAGGATTTCCATTACAACCAGAGGGTTGCGAAAGTTAACCACAATATCATCACCCTTGTACCCTTTTCCCAACCTCCCAACCCCTCCCACACGTCTTGCCAGCAATATCTCATTAGATATGTCCCAGTGGCCGGACACATTCATGTTCAACCAATGAATAGCTTTGGCTGCATTTGCATTGGCTGCCTGTGGACCGTAGGATCCTTTTCAAAACTCTGTGCCTGACCCATGATGCTTATTTTGGCTTAGGCCCAGATGGGATCAAGGCGATGTTCCAGCGGTATGTTCCCAGCAGACTACTCCGGTCTTCAGATAAAAACTTGTTAACTTTACCGAGGTTTAAGAAGGCAAGGTGGGGAGGTAGAGCTTTTTCCACGGCTGCGGCTAAGCTGTGGAACTCCCTCCCGGAAGAGCTCTCTAGTCAGTTGTCCCATTCTCTCTTCCGTAAAACCTTAAAGACCTGGCTCTTCTCACAGACGTCAGGATGAGCGTGTTTTTGTTTTGGTCTGTTCCTCGCAGTCTGCTAATAGCGCTTTGACGCCCTTGGGCTAAGTCCGCGCTTTACAAGTCCAATACTTACTTACTTACTTACTTTGTTCATGAGGCCCCTTGTAGTTTCCAGGTTGCCAACTGTGAGTCTGGGAACGTTCGTCACAACAATAACGTAGGGAGCAGATGCAGGAAGTAAGTCAATCACAGGAAGCGTGTCCATGCAGGAGTCACATGTTGCTGGTAATTGGACAGCTTGTTTATCCCTAGTGGGGTGTGCTTTGTTGTTCCTGGTGTTTCTGATAGGAGATAGGCAGATGTCAATCAATCAATCAGGGGGTTTAAAGCACGCTACTCACCCGTGAGGGTCTCAAGGCATGGGGGGGTGCAGCTCCGGATCAGCTGAAGAGCCAGGTCTTGAGGCTCTTCCTGAAGGTGTGCAGAGTAGGGGAGCGTCTGATGCTGACTGGGATCTGGTTCCAGCCTTTGGCTGCAATGTAGGAGAAGGCTCTTCCACCCTCTCTGATTCTGCGGATGCGCGGGGTTTCTGCCAGGGCGAGGTCGGCGGAGCGGAGGTTCCTTTTGCGTACGTGGAAGGAGACTCTTTCGTTGAGGTATTTGGGTCCGCTGTTGTGGAGGGATTTGTAGGCGTGGGTGAGTAGCTTGAAGGTTACTCTCTTCTTGACGAGGAGCCAGTGGAGGTCTCTCAGGTGTTGGGTGATGTGCTCATGCCGTGGGATGCCGAGGACGAGTCTGGCCGTGGTGTTCTGGATGGTCTGGAGTTTTCGTAGCAGGCATTTGTTGATTCCAGCGTAGAGGGCGTTTCCGTAGTCCAGTAGTCCAGTATTTTGTTCCGGATGAAGGTCTTCTTTGTGGATCTTATGCATTGGTGGAAGTCTGTCATGGCGTTCTTGTAGGTGGTCAGGTCTTCCGTGCTTTTGCTGTTTCTCCATTGTTTTTCGAGACGTCTGCAGGAACGTCTGGCTTCTTGGAGATCGGTGGTGAACCAGGTGGCCTTCAGGGGGCGTTGTCTGTTGGTGGTGCGGAGGGGTGCGAGCTTGTCTGCGCAGTTGGTGATCCAGTGGTGTAGTTCCTTGGCTGCAGAGTTGGCGTCGGTCGAGGCGGGGGGGGTTGCGGCTGAGGGTGGAGTTGAGGTGCTCCTCTGTGACCTTGCTCCAGTTCCTTCGCGGAGGGCGAGGAGTGGGTTTGGGAGCGGTGGCAGTGTTGAAAGAGAAGTGTACGCAGTGGCGGTCCGTCCAGAGCGGCTGCGTGGTGTAGTTGAAATGGATGTTGTTCCCACCTATGAAGATGGGGTCAAGGGTGTGTCCTGCCTTGTGGGTAGGGGTGGTGACGAGCTGGTTCAGTCCGATGTTGGCGAGGTTGTCCAGGAGGGCGGTGGAGTTGGGGTCACTAAGGTTGTGGAGGTGGAAGTTCAGGTCTCCGATGAGTATGTAGTCCATGGAGGCGATGGCGTGGGGTGCGACGTGGTCGGCACTAGTAGTGGCGAACAAAGCGTGGGGACCGGGGGGTTTGTAGGTGAGGGTGCCGCAAAGAGTGGTTCTAGGGCTGGTCTAGATCTGGAAGTGAAGGTGTTCTCTGGGGGCAGAGGAGTCGCTCGTGGTGGAGGTGGAGAGTCCGAGGGAGCTCTTGTGTGCGATGGCGAGTCCTCTTCCTGGGCAGTTGGGGCGGTCCTTCCTCTGTATCTTGTAGCCGTTGGGAAAGGCGGTGGCGATGTCGGGGGTGGAGAAGGCGTTGGTCCAGGTTTCCGTGACGAAGGCGACGTCTGGCGAAAGGGTCGTGGAGGTCCCAGATCTCTATGACATGTCTGTGCAGGGAGCACACATTGAGGAGGATGCACTTCAGGCTTCAGTGGTGTTGGCGTCCGGCGTGGGGGCGGCGGCCGTGATGGTGCGGAGGGTGGTGAAGGTCCGGCGGCAGTGGTGGCAGGAGAAATGGGCGTGGGTGGTGTTTGGTGTGGACAGCTGGCAGTTGTTGTTCCTTCCGGGGTTGAGTGCGAGGAGGGCAGCTGAGTCGTAGCGGTGGGTGGCCGGAGAACCAGGGTCCCTGGCGCTGGTCGCAGTCGGGTCGCGGACGGGCGCAGATGGGCTAGCCTTTGGCGAGCCAGCGGCGCGGCCGCCATTAGAGAGGGAAGGGGGGAGGGAAGCGCAGCTGGGAGGCAGGGGCGGAAAAAGCAGCAGGGGGGAGGGGCCGCTGGGGCAGCAGCGGCAGGAAAGGGAAACAGGCAGAAAATAATAGGACAAACAGAGAGAGACAAGGCAAACAGATAACCAATAAAAATACAGAGGCAAAAGACAGGAAAACAGGCACAATAACAAAGACAGAAAGCAAAGACAAAGACAGAAAAACAGCATCAAGGACTTGGTTGTCGTTTGCCCCTCTGCCCCTATGATTGGAAGAGTAATTGATTGGGGGAATAGGGATGCACTGGGTCTCCTGAGAACAAGTGGGTACCCTTGGGGCTGGTAGCATTGCTATTTTAGCTTCCAGTTGGGCCAGGCAATTAACAATGGGGCACAATTTCACTTCCAATAGCTCGCCTATGCGGCCGCTAAGTTGGACCCAGATGTTCTCAGCGGCGGCAGATACTGGCAAATGATCCGCCACGTTACAGGGTCTATTTTGGGGGGGCCATTTTAACTTTAGCAGCAGGAAGTCTATTTTTAGCGAATTTCCTTCTGCTCTGAGTTGGACTCCCGATGTTGCTCGCTATCCACCATGCCAATAGGACTACACTCAATGACAATAGACTCATTTCCCTGTCCTTTTTCTGTGGGCACCCCCTCCGGGCAGTCCAACCTGTCATTAGCAGGTGACCCTCTCATCCCTGATAGGACTTATCAGGTTAAGCCGACAGGCAGGCATAGGGCCAAGGCACTAGGTGTACTCAACCGGACAAGTTCTGGATGATTTTGAGTACTACGCTTTTACAGGGGAGCCGCTAGGGTAAGCTCCTCCGATGTAAGGGAGAGGCATCGCTCTGCCTGTCTTATTTCATTTGTGATCATATCCACAGCCCAAATTAGGTATTTGTCAATGGTAGAACGAGTATGAAGTGGTGATAGCGCACTATATGCATCAGGAGTTCCCTTTCTTTTGCCCATGCTTGAATACAGCTATAACACAATAACACAGGTCAAGTACTCCACTTTATGACATTCTACTTCACTCTATGCCACTCTAGGCCACTTCACTATATGCTACTCCACTTTATGCCACTCTATGCTACACCACTCTATGACACTCTATGCCACCCCACTCTATGACACTCTACTCCACTCTATGCCACTCTACGCCACTCTACTCTACAATACTCCACTTTACCACTCCACCCCGCTACACTCTAAGCTGCTACACTGATTGACACTTACTCCACTCCTCACAACTCCACTCTATGCCACTATGCCACTCCACTCTACAACACTCCACTCTACGATACTCTACTCCACACTTTCTCATTTTCCACTATGCTACTCCACTCTACTCCACTCTACGCCACTCCACGACACTCCACTCTATGACACTTTACTCCACCCGACGCCACTCTACAACACTCTACTCCACTGTGCGACACTCTACGCCACTCCACTCTATCCCCCTCCCCACTACGCCACTCCAGTCTACTCCATGCAACTCTACGCTACTCTATGCCACTCCACGACACTCCACTCTATGACACTTTACTCCACTCTACTCCACTCCACTCTGTGCAAACTCCACAACACTACACTCCACTCCACTGTATGAGACTCTATGACACTCCATTCTATGACACTCTATGCCACTCTACTCTATGACACTCTACACCACTCCACACCACTTTACTCCACTCTATGCCACTCCTCTTTACACCACTCCACTCTACGACACTGTACTCCCCTCTACGCACCTCCACTCTACGTCACTCTGTGCCTCTCTACTCCACTCTATGACACTCCACTCTACAATACTCTACTCCACCCTTTGCCGCTCTATGACACTCCGTGCCACTTCACTCTATGACACTCCACACCACTTCACTCTATGACACTCCATGCAACTTCACTCTATGCCACTCCATACCACATCAATTTACAACACTCCACTCTGCGACACTCCACTCCACTCTATGACACTCCATTCTATGCTGTTCCAAGCCATTTTACTCCACTCTACGCCACTCCACTCAACGCCACTCCACTCCACTCCAAACTACTCCACAACACTCTACAACACTCTACCACTCCATGCCACTAGTAAACTTTATACCACTCCACCCTACAATATTCCGCTCTATGACACTCCCTCCACTCTACAAAACTCCACTCTACTGCACTCTATGTCACTCCACTCTACAATATTCTACTCTACGACACTCCACTCTACTCCACTCCACTCTATGCCACTTCATTTGACTCCACTCTATGCCACTCCACTCTGCATCACTCCACTGAATGCCACTCCACTCTCTGACACTCTACGCTACTCCACTCTACCCCGCTCTGCAACAATCTATGTCTCTCCACTCTACGCCACTCCAATCTATGCCACTTCAATCTATGACACTCTACTTCACTCTATGCCTCTCTACACCACTTGGCTCCACTCTTCGCCACTCCACTATATGCCACTCCACTCTAAAACACTCCACGTCACTGCACTCCACTCTATCACATTCTACTCCATTCTATGCCAGTCCACTCTACGACAATCTGCTCCAACCACTCTATGACACTCTACTCCACTCTACACCACTCCACACCAATGTATTCCACTCTATGCCACTCCACTCTACAACACTACTTCACTCTACAACACTCCACTCTACGACACTCCACACCACTCCACTCTACCTCACTCTGTGATACTCTATGCCACTCCACTCTACGCCACTCCAATCTACACATTTGTACTCCACACTACGCAACTTTACTCCACCTTACCCCACTCCACTCTATACCACTCCACTCTACGACACTCCATGCCACTGCACTCCACTCTATCATACTCTACTGCACTCTATGCCACTCCACTCAGCGACATTCTATTCTAACCCTCAACGACACTTCACTCAGTGCCACTGTGCTCCACTCTTCGCCACCCCACTCAACTCCAGACTGTGACATTATTTCACTCTACGACACTCCACTCTACGCCACAGCACAACACTCCACTCTACGCCTCTCCACTCAATACCATTCCACACCCCTCCACTCCACGACACTCTACACCATTCTGTGCCACTTCACTCAACATCACTCCTCTCTACACCACTCCACACTGCTCCACTTTACGCCACTCCACTCTACAATACTCCACGCAACGCCACTCTCCTCTATGCCACTAACTTTTAACACTTCTGAACAGCAGCCATGCTGGTCTACAACATGAGTAAAACACATTGCCAAAGCCAATAGCTCTCACATAGGCGAGACCTAAAGGCTTTTCCAATGCTCATTTTAAAAGCTGTCCTTATCCCTTAAAGGGACAGGGACTGCTTAAAAAAATTTTACATCAAGGAAATGACATAAGGGGGAACATGCAGTGAACCACGGTCTTTTCCCACGGGGCTTCCTGCCAGGATTCACAAGGTGGACGGTGTCTCACAGGGACAGTTCAAACTTTGCTGATGAGTCACTACCTCTAAGGATTGGTAACTGAACGATAGTTTGCAACGCCAAAGCCAATTACAATATCCTGCATTCTGAATCCCTACCACTTGCAATTCAAAATGAGTCACAAAAGGCACTTAGGGAGTTGGAAAGGCTTTTAACATACCTTTAGTGGATTGCAACACACACTTATGAGGTTGCAAACTCTAATGTGTCAGGAATCGCAGACTCTCCGACTGCAAAAGTTTCGTACATTGAGCCTTAAATTACTCTGAAATTTTAAACAATGCTTCATACAACCATCCGTTATAAGTCAACTTAGTGAATTTTCCCCGCCCCAAAAAATTATTTCTGTTTGTGTTTTGAGTTGAACCCCAAAATACGGCTGACCAAAAGGTTAGCTTGTATGTCTACATCATCTTAAAAAATAACAGATATGTCAGTCACAACCTGTCTTATTCGCAAAACACTTTTATATGGTTACTCCATCGTATATCTTCCTTTCTTCTATTTTGTTGCTTGAGTATTACCAGCATGTGTTGCTTTTTCCACCTTTTTCTTTAGCTAACGCAAGATTCCTATGACCGTAAGCTACTCTTTTAAATAAACATGTAATCTTATCCTCACTCATTGGTGGTCTCACTTCTTCTCCACAGACAGAATTCCACGTTTTAATTTCGTGCGCCACTGGTTATCCATTGAATATTGCCTTTTCAAGGGCCCGCTCTCAATTATATGATTTACAATTATTTTACAACTGCATATTTTCCGTTTCATATGCTATCCTCGTTGTCATTTGCAAGTCTAACTATGCATCTCTAAAAGATATCATGTATTTTTGCAAAGGAGTCATTTCTATTCTCTTGAAACTCTGAACCCCACATTGTATAGCGCTTTAACTCCATTGAGCCACTTTTGCGTTATATAACCGCATAAAAAACAAAAACATAATTACTGTTACGTGGCACCTGAGGTATATATATCTAGTAGTGCAGTGAGTCAACTGAAATTTGTTTGCTGGCTGTATATATATTTTACTTCCACTAGATGTCACCGTTGTTCTATCTTTTGGAGATGACGCAATAGTTACAAAAGGGTGAACTGAGAGAAAAACAGTTAATCTCTGCCTCTCTTGCCCACTTATGTTTGGGCTGTGAATTGTAATAATGATTAGCTTGAAGTATGTTATGCTAGCCTACCTGGTGTGCAATGTAGGTAGTCGCAAAGCTAGAATAATAGTTTATTCAGCTTTTAATTCATTATAATGGATGTTTCATCCAAAACATAGTAGATACATAATATCGGTTATGTTGGCAGAGTTTCCATATCATGTAAACAAAACGAAAATGTTTCTTGGAATGTGGAATGTGACGTTTTATAATGCACACACGTGCATGAGAAACCACAGAAGTGGTTTCTGAGAATAAGGGAAAAAAGCAATGGGGTGTCCCAAAGTCGTCATTTATGGATGGAGGCCACGTTCATATAAAGAGAGAGAGAGACAGAAAAGAGGAGATACAGAAAGGGTATGTTACAATAGCACAATCGATGGGTTCTAGTGACATTAGAAACCTAGAGGCTGAGCGGTTTGTAAAAGTCACAAAAGGGGGAGGGAGCACAGTGCATGGTATACCAGCACACAATTTCCCAAATGCATTGTGGTAAATGTAGTGCATGATAACACTCACGTCAGTTTGAAAGTCTTAAGTATTCGCCATTTATGGTGCAGCCAGTGCTGTGTATCTCTAGACATGTGTTTCAGGATATTTACTGTTCTTCAATAGAGAGTAACATTTTAATTTGCGGGTGCTGGCAACGCTGCTCACAGTCTTCTTAGATTTAGGTACCACTCCTAGAGTCAGGTGCATTCCACTGAGCGCATCAGCCCAACAACTCAACGAGGCCTGATCACAAAAGTGGAAGAAGGAGCACACTGCCTGGAATACCAGCACACAATTCATCCATGTGCACTGTGGTAAATGCAGTGCATAATAACCCTAACAAACAGCCCTAACTTCCAAGTAATACTCTTTAAGAGAAGAGTCTCTCTTTATTTGGTAAACTTTTACAATAACGATTTTGCATCAGTTCCCAACAAGAATTTTATTGAGCTTTTTGATTTTATTTCCAATCTAGACTACCAGGCATCCGGATGGAACACTATTGGGATTATTTTAGGCGGGGATTGTAATGCAAAGTTTTATGACAGGCATTGTGTCACGGAACCACATACTACGGGCCCTTCTTTTCGCAGGAGAGCGGAATTGGCAGCTCTACTGAGCTCGCTTAACTTAGTTAATGTTATGGAGCAGTTGGGCACACCTCACGCGACCAACAACCACCTCCCGACCTTTAGAGGTAGGGGATATTCGTCCGTAAAAGACTTTGTTTTCATCTCTTCTTTACTCACGGATTACTTAATCACCGCAGAGGTTGTTGCCACCACTCAGGGGGATCACAACCCCATTAGAACCGCTTTCAGATTAGCACCCCGACACGTGTTCCCAATTGAATGTGGGGCTAAAGATCTAACCCCATCTACCGATAACCTAACACTGTCTTGGAGGGGCATCGATAATGGGGATTTGTTTAAATTATTAGTGAAGGACAACTTACCCCATATCACCTCCTGCTTGTCATCTGAAGCCCCTCATCAGGAGGTGGTTGGTGGCTTTTCTAAACTCTGTCAGGCAGTTAAAACCCTCCTGTCAAAGCCCGTCTCCTTGAGGAAACCGGGCCCTAGATGGTTTGATTCTGTATGCTCTGCTGCCAACAGGAACCTGCGTATGGTTTTGTCAGCTGACCCCAGGTGCTCCTATGACGTAAAACTGGCCAGACAGATGTATAAACTAGCTATTACTAACCGGAAAGAGGCACTCTTAAGGGATCGCTGGGAAGTCCTATCGCAGGCTGCCACGGATAAAAGGGGCAACCTATTCTGGACTGCTGTAAGGAATCTTAGATCCACGGGACAGCTATTAACACCAATTAGCTGTACAATCTCGAGTCAGTCCTGGGAAAATCATTTCTCAAATATTTATGCCACCCCGCAGGGAGAGTCTGAACAGCTGGAGTATAGTCTCCCGAATACTCTTCAAATTACACTCCCTGAAATAGAAGAGGCCATCCATCAGTCTATCGGGAATAAAGCCCCTGGCCCGGATGGGCTACCGATCGATCTTATTAAATGGATCCCGGACTTCTGGGCTCCCCTTCTCCTGAATGTTTTCAATCACTGTATGTCGGGCCCGCTCCTGACACCTGGGCAAAAAGTATCATAGTCCCAATATTTAAAAAGGGGACCGGTCACAGCCCATTAATTATAGACCAATATCGTTGATTGATAACACTCTTAAAATACTGGGCAGAGTCCTATATAATAAGATCCTGGAATGGTCAGAGGAACATGGCATTTTAGAGCGCTGCCAGTTAGGCTTTCGTAGGAAGGTTGGTACCATCGAGCAATGTCTCAATCTTAGCCTTGTAATTGGGAAATATACCATCGCCCGTAAAACCCCTGTCTACCTGGCCTTCATGGATTTGTCCTCAGCTTTTGATTTTGTCAACAGGTCAAAGCTGTGGGCAATCCTGTTGGGCCATGGTTTAGACGCTCCTCTGGTTCATTTCCTGGCTTATCTCCATAAGGACCTTCAGGCACAAGTGAGAATTGGCAGAGGTGGTGAGGTCTCAGGGCCCATCAAGGTAGGAAGGGGGGTCAGGCAGGGATGCGTTCTGGCCCCCCTTCTTTTTATTATTTACATTAATGGCCTGAACAAATCATTGATAGCTGCAACCCAAGACGTCCCTATGATTAACGGCAAACCTTTGCCGGTGCTACTTTATGCAGACGATGCGGTGCTTATAGGCCGCAACCAAACTCACTGCGCATTTTAGTACAGTCTTTTGTTAAACATATGGACAGTCTGGATTTAAGAGCCAATTTTAATAAATCATTTTTAATGTCTTGTGGCCCACAGAAACACTCTCTTACCTCTATCACCGTTGGCAGCCAAAAATTAATGTGCACTGGTAAATTCCCCTACCGTGGTGTGGTCTTTGCTGCGAACGGCTCCTGGACTGAGCATCTTTCTCACTCCAGGAGCAAGTTCTCAAAGACCATCAACTCAATTTTTAGTTTTCCCCATCCTAAGAATACTGGCGTTATTTTAGCCATCTTAAAAATTTTTAAATTGCAATGCGTCCCAGTAGCCACTTATGGAGCGGAGATTTGGGGCACCACAAACAGCTCCTGCATTCAGCGGGAAGAAAACAGATTTTGCAGGAAACTGTTGGGTACCCCAATCTCGACATCTCACTATATTTGCCATAAAGAATTAAATTTAAATTATGTCACTGATTTTATACGTGCTCGTCCGGCTCTTTTCTGGTTGTCTGTCTGGAAGAATGAGGAAGCTATTCTGACCAGAGATATCATCATGGACTGTTTGAAGTGTGAGAAAGGGATGGATATCCCTTGGCTATCCGGAGTTTACCAGAGCTTATGCAGTATTAATCAGGGTTGCATTTTTAGAAACCCCAGCAAAGCTGAAATGCTACGGAAAAAAGATCTTAGAAATGCACTCTACTTATCCTACAGTACCGAGCGTATAGCTCAGGAATCACAGAAAACTCTTGTCTCTAGTTATATGTCACTAGTCCGATATTGTTATCCCCTACCAAACTACCTCACCCTACCTATGAGTTATTGGGAAAGAAGTCTGTTATTCCGTCTCAGAGCAGGGACAGTCAAGTTTGCATTATGTTTTCCCCTCGGTCACCATCCCAAAATTAATTTGGTACCCTGCCCATGTGACGGAATTAGCGGACAGACAACTCTGCACTTTTTATTCTTCTGTAAATATTATATGAAATATAGCAAGGGGACACTTTATCCCTATTTTAAAAAGAGGAAACCTGTTAGCCTGAATCTGGCTTATACAAGCATGCTTGCTTTGATTGATGAGGAGCTTGTCTTTCGCTTAAGTACTTTTCTGAGAGTTGCTATTCGGGCACGTAAGTCCATGCTAGACCCTTGAATTCTTAACTGTGATTGCTTACGCTGTAAATAATGCTTTTTATTCATTATATTCTAACATGTGACACTGTGTCTTATAATTTCAACAGTCTTTTTATGGTTGTACTTTTATGGATATACTGTTTATCTGAATAAAGATCATGAATTGAATTGAATTGAATAACCCTCACTTTAGTTGAAAGTCTTTAGTATTCACATTGTTGGTGCAGCCAGTTTTGTGTATCTCGAGACGTGTTTCAGGATATTTGTCCTTCTTCAGTAGAGAGTAACTCTTTAAATATGGGGGTGGCGGCACTGATCATACATACACCTCAATCCCCTTTCCCATGAGTAAGTCTTACCCCCTGGTCCGATGACGATAGCACGTAAGAATCCCAGGAGGGACCAGGAAACTCAGCCGGGTTCAGGAGCACCGAGTCGCAAGAGTTAAGGAACTGCGAGGAGACTGAAGTTGAGGAATTCTGGTAAGAAGTTTAATTCGGCAACTACAAATAACACAGCTGAGCTTGCTCAAAGACAACATTATAGCTGGAAGACCTGGGAAGCATGGAAGACTTGTTTGTGGAGTCTGGGGCTGTGTAGGAAGAGGGCCTTGAGGGTCAGAGGGAAAATAAAGCCAATCAGCATAGCAAGTTCATGAGGGCACCCCTTATGGGGCAGCATAGGAAGTGTCAGTACTTGAACAATTTTGCTGAGCTATTTTCATAGTTGTATGGTTCCCACTGGTGTTAGTTTGTTCAACGTGCGGCTCCCGCACCTTTGTTGTTTTTCCCTTCCTGCTCTCTCTTGCATTTTCCATCCCTTACACTTTCCGCCCTTGTACCACTTATCTTTGCATGCTGTTTCTTCCAGCCCTCAAGGTTCCTTTGTCGAATTCTGACAGAAACCCACCACCTCCTAGATTAACCCCCTCTCCACTCGCTTACTTGTGAGGGAAGAATGCAAGAATGCCTTCACCAATCTAGACGCATGCACAAAGTTGAGGAATTCTGTAAGAAGATTCATTTTGCAAATACAAATAACACAACTGAGCTTGCTAAAAGACAACAGAGTAGCAGGAAGACCTGGGAAGCATGGAAGACTAGTCTGTGGAGTCTGGGATTGAGTAGGAGTTGAGTAGGAGGAGGGCCTTGAGGGTCAGAGGGAAAATAAGGCCAATCAGCACAGCAAGTTCATGAGGGCAACCCTTGTGGGGAAGCAAAAACAGTGTCAGCACCTGAACATTTTTGCTGAGCAATTCTCATGCTTGTATGGTTCCCATAGGTGTTCATTATTGGGCTCTCGCACCTTTGTTGTTTTTCCCTTCCAGCTCTCTCTTGTATTTCCCTTCCCTTACACTTTCCGCCACTTTACCCCTTATCTTTGCATGCTGTTTCTTCCAACCCTCAAGCTTCCTTTATAGAATCCTGACAGCACCCCTCCACCTCTTAGAATAACTCCCGCTCCACCTGGCTTACTTGTGAGGGAAGCATGCATGAATGCCTTCACCAGTCTAGAGACAGGTATGAAGGCCAGCTCCCAAGGTCTTTCAGGTTCCCTTCCAAGCAACTGAATATGGAGCTGACCTCTTCTTATTCTAGAATCTAGGCTAGACACAATCTCAAATTCAAAATGCCACCTTATTTTGAATGCTGGGGTGGATAGTTTATTTCCCTTTCTTTACCTGGTTTGACCTTGGAAATATGAAAGACAAGGTAGATCTTCCATGAGAGGGGTAACTTGAGTCTAACTGCTGCAACCCCACAAATAGAGGGGAGAATTTAGGATGTGAACCAGGGATTAAATGTGCTATAGAAAGTCAGGCCAAATCCCTACATTTATAGAAGGGTGATGGAATTCGGTGTCTGTCTGAAAATTTCTTGTAAAAGGGCTTGCCTACAAATAAATTTCTGATGACTGATTTGTGGATCTGGGATAAGGTTTGAAGCAACTCTTGTGCTAAGGAAAAATAACATGCCACATCTTGGGGCGAAATCCATAAGTACAGAAGAAAGAAGGATGTCCCAGGAAGCTATGTAAGGAATTGTTATACACAGACTCAACTAGATGAGACCAAGACACCCATTTTTCTTGATGTTCTGATATGTTGCACCGTAGATATTGTTCAAGTTTCGTTGAGCCTCTCAGTCTGCCCATCCATCTGTGGATGGTAACTGGATGACTTATAGTTGATGGTGCCAAGTTGCTCTAATAAACTATCCCAAAATCATGACATTAACTGAGTTCTTCTGTCTGTTTTTATTATCTCTGGCAGCCCACAAAATGTAACTATTTCCTTAAACAAATGTTGAGCCAATTCTGTAGTTGTCAGCAATTTCAGCAAAGGAACAAGATGTGCTAGTTTTGTGAAATATTCTACACTTACCCACAAGACTGTACAACCTTGGGAGCCGGGGAATTTCACTGTACAACCTTGGGAGCAGAGGAGTTCCACAATAAAGTACATGGAGATTTGGGACCATGGTTGTTTGGACTTTGACAAAGGTTGTAACATCCCTATAGCTTTCCTGTGAGAAACCTTATTTTGGCTACAAATGGTCCAGTTGGAAACATATTCAGTCACAGACTTCTGCATTCCTGGTCACCAAAGATGTATTGTTACTAGGTCCTGTGTTTTTTATACCTGGATGTCCAGAACAGGTATTAATCCTGCAAAGCTGTAAAAATGTCTCTTGTATCTTTTTGTCAGGAATTAACACCTTATTCGGAAATAGGAGCCCTTGGTGTTCTTTTCTTCCTCATTGATCTGCCTGCATCCATTCCCTGAAATTCACCTAGCCTTGTGCCTTGTTAATCTGTTCAAGATTCATTGCTTGGACTCTGTTAAGAAGCCAAAGTAGATGGTGGGCATCTGGTAGAGAGTTTTTCTGACAGTGCATCTGGTTTCCCTTGTCGAGTACCTGGCCAATAGGTCACAAATATAGAAACTGTGAGAAAATAAAGACCATCTTGCGTGTCTTACATGTGCACATTTCATTGCCTTTAAAAAGCTTAAATTCTTGTGGTCATTGCATACAGTTACAGGATGTTCTGACTCTTTCAAATAATGTTTCCAGTAAGCAAACACTTCTTTGATTGCCAGCAGCTCCCTATTACAGATTGTGTAATTGCACTCAGGTGCCTTTGAAATGCTTGAATAATAGGCCATTTGAACAATTTGTTGAGTTTCAGGACTTCTTTTTAAATAATATGGTACCAATGGCTAATGTAGGAGAGTAGGATCTGCTTCTTATAGTTACCCCCCACTTTTTGCTGATGTCTCACTGTTTTTGGCCTAGTCTGACTGGGATCCTGCTATTCAGGACCCCAGTCTATCTGCTTTCTCTTGTAAATTGCAATACATGTACTTTAGGTACACTCCAGATTGGATACTGGGGTTCCCTTATAAGTCCCTAGTATATGGTACACCATGTACCCAGGGCATAGGTACCCCAGAGGCCTCCCATGGGCTGAAGCATGTATTATGCCACCCATGAGAGGCCATTCAAAACGACACAATAGGTCTGCTACAGCAGCCTGTGTAAGCTGGTGCTTGCACCACTTACCTAGATATAGGTTCACTATATCTATCCAAATCACTACACTTAAAAACCTATCAGTCACCCCTATGGCAGGCCTTATCAATCCTGAAGGCAGGGTGCTGGGTTTTACGTGAGAGGGTGCCCCTGCATGAGCAGAGCCCCTCTGCAGCCTTCGGAGACCATTCTCTGGAGTTGTCTGTGATGCAGCCAGACATATAGGTCTAAGTGCATTATAACCTCGCGGTAAATGCTAACTTTAAAACGGCTGCTTAGAAACATGTCGTGTTTGGTGTCAAACACCTTGGAATCATACCTCCACACCAGTAACTGGTGTGGGAGGTATGATTCCACCCTTGTAGAACTACTACTATGGGTCACCGGTCTACCCGGTACCAGCTTTCTCGACCTGGGCAGCACAAAATGGATGCTGCCAGCCACAGACACAAGTCTGCCCTCCTGCTGCTGAGCCAAGCTCGAGCAGAGGAAGGCCTGACAATAGGTATCCTGTCACAGGGAGGTGTGACCACCTCCCAGACAGGGTTTAGTGTATTGGGGCTGGGTGGGTGCACTCTGAGAGTGCCAGAAAGTCTGCACTGGGGGCACATTTGGTGTCCCTGTGCATAGTCCAGCTCAAACCAGTTCTGGAAGCCATTGGCTCCTGCTCTGGCGTGAAACTGGACGAAGGACATGGGTGTAGCCACCCCTCCGTCCTGCCCCTCCCCTAGGTGGGTCCCCAGAGTCCGTCCAACCCCTTCCCTGGGTATAAAGTGGGAAACCTGACCACAGGACTTTGGATTATACCTGGACAAGACTCTGCAAAGAAACCAAGTACTTCGACGGTCTACACTTCGCTGGACGACAGAAGAATCTCCCTTGGAGTAAAGGAGTTACTCCCCTGCAGCAGCAGGCACCTAAGCGCATCTGACCGGCTTGCATCTCCAGAGCTCCTGCGGACTCCGAAGATTTCTGCAACACAGGAGATGGGTTCCAGAAGGTCCCCGAGGTAGATCTGACCTCTCAGCAATTCTGAGACCAGTATCCCTCGTGGGGGCCGTGCAACCCGTGTCCCTGTGCACCGCGTCTATTTGCAAGTGCATATGCTTGTTGGCGATCCCTGAGCTTGAGCATTGGACTACGTGTAGTCCCGACTCCGAGCACCATTTGCACCGAAGATATCCGGCCTCCACTCCACGAGTGCTCTGTGGGCTGGTGCTTTGTGAATTCGCTCAAGGTCTCCTCGCGATCCCTGGTCCGTTGGCCTGTGGGTCCTGGCGAGGGTCATCTCGTTTGTTCTTGGGCTTCCCTGGTTTCTCCAGACGTGCCCCGACTCTCCATTGCTTGGAGAGTCCCCTGGACCTTGCTGGTCCACACCGTAACCTGTTTCCTCTGCCTGCGTGGGTTGCCGTTGCCTAGGCTTGTTGGTGCGCCAGCCGGACACTGACCCCTCAGCTCTCGACATCCTTCGTGGGACAGCTCACCTCCGGACCCTGGTCGTCGTCGACGTCTCCTGGTCCCCGTGGCTGCAGAGACAAACATCCTTTCTCTTCACCTGAAGCACCCGACATCAGTGGGCATTCGACTACCGAGCCCCTGGTCACCTGAAGTGACCCAGACTCTGTCCCCTCTGCTTTCAGGTTCCTCTCACCTAGAATCCAGGCTTGGATTCCATCGGACACTCTTCGCCTTCCTGGCAGCAGTACTTCTTCGCATCTCTCCATTGAAAACGACGGAGGTTTCCGACACCACTTGACCCCTATGCACCCGGCTCCTCTGGGATAGGTAACATGGGTACCTCGGTACTCACAAGGGTGCTGGCCTTAGAACCTCTTATGTTCCTATGGGTTTGCTTGAAGTCCTCGTAGAAGTGTCCTTAAACTGTAATTTTCCAACCGCGACTTTCCCATAGAGTTGCACGGAGCACGCGGTCGTGTTTCCTCACTGCACCCGTCCTCCGTAGGCGCCCTGTGTCACTACCTTGGGTGGTTCCTTGGGGTCCCAGCGATTCTACGTGCTCTAGGCCCAGTGTCTATTGAAGTCGTGATTGGTTTTTTTTGTTTGTTTTTTTATAATCAAATTTATTGTTGTACAACGCATAGAACAAATCAGCAAAAGCTCGGAGGACAGTGGATCAGTTACATTCTCACAGTTAGAGTATCCCACAATTCCGCACCCCATAAGACATGCACAGGCAAAAATAACGAGACAAATCATTCCGAACCCTCCACAGTACCCAACCACTTCCCCCACACCCTTCGGTATTTTTTGGGGCACCCTCTTGCCACGTAAAGGGCCTTCTCCTGGGTCGCACACCAGTCCACCCCCCTTCGCCACCGCCCAATATCCGGCGGGTCAGGACATTTCCATGCCGCCGCTATGTCATGCTTGGCCACTATCATGGCTGTATTAAAAAATAGCTTGTCACTCCTGGACCCATCCAGCCCATCCGTGATTCCCAGTAGTGAATGCCGTGGGTCATGAGGAACCTCCCAACCCAGGACCTCCGTAAGCTCTTCTTCAATGGCCCCCCAAAATCGCTCCAGTCGGGGGCATGACCAAACCACATGGAAAAAATCAGCCGGGGTATGATTACATCTCGCACAAGACGCGTCTGGGCGCAAGCCCGCTCGGTGAAGGCGCAGGGGAGTGAGATAAGCCGCATGCAAATAGTAGAGTTCGATCAGCTTGAGTCTGGCAGAGGTGGTGACTGTCCTGGGTGCCATGAGGGCGTCTCGCCAGTCCACCTCGTCGAGGGGGCCCACCCATTCCACCCATTGGTCCCTCAACTTATCCAGGGAGGTGGGAGTGTTGTTGACTAGGGTGCGGTATATGCGGGAGATGCCCCCCTTGCCTAGATCTCCCAGCATTGTCTGCGCCGCTGTAGGGCTGTATTCGGGGAGCCTCGTGTCATCCGCGATGTGCGTTTGGAGGGCATGCCGCAGCTGCAAATACTTATAGAATTGGGAAGATTGTAAGGAGTAACGAGTTTGGAGCTCCTGGAAGGAAAGCATATGGCCTTTAGCCCATACATCCCCTAGTTGTGAAATGCCAATGAGATCCCATGATTTAAACCCCTGCAGCCCACTAACTTCCCGGAGCCAAGCCCCATGCCAGAGGGGTGTACATTGAGTGAGCTTACGTGTCCAACCAGTGTGGCGCAACGAGGCCCGCCAGGCCAAGAACATGGAGCGCGTCATGTCAGGTAGTTGGGATGGAATGGGACCCCCGTACAGCATTGCTTGAATTGTAGGTAGTCCCAGCTCACTCAGCTCGAGCCGGTAGGCCGGATCAGACCAGCCCCCATTAAACCAGTCATGGACCACCAGGAGACGTGCAGCCAGGAAGTAAAGGTATAAGTGTGTCATCCCCATTCCCCCGTCGAAGGAGGTGATCCGGCAAGCAGACAGAGCCAGGCGTGCCCTCCCCCCATTCCAGAGAAACTTGGTGGTTAGACTGTCCAACTCCCGGAACCAGGACCTGGGGAAGCAGAAGGGGGTATTCTGGAGGACGTAAAGAAATCTAGGGAGTATCATCATTTTAAACAGGGCGACCCTCCCCAGGGGGTTAAGGGGAAGCGTCTTCCACTTATGGAGATCCTCTTTGGCCTTTTTAACTAATGGGGTGACATTGAGGGACCAGCCCAATTCGGGAAGAAGGGTGATCCATATCCCTAAGTATTTAAAGGATTGTCGCCGAAGCGGTATAGTGGATTGCCAATTGTAGCAGTCCCTAGAGAGGTGCAGTGGAACCAGGACTGATTTCCCGGGGTTCAGTCGAAGCCCAGAGGCCTGCCCGAAGGATTGTAAGGTCTGGAGGCAGTATGGCCCCGAGGAGGCTGGGTCAGCCAGAAAAATCAGGACGTCATCCGCATAAAGTGTGATCTTGTCCGTTTCCGCATTGGGCCACTCCCAACCACGAATTCGGTCCTCAGCCCTCACCAGGGAGGCCAAGGGCTCCATCGCCAGGGCGAATAGCAATGGTGAGAGGGGACATCCATGTCTAGTCCCCCTGCTAATGGGGAAGGCCTTTGACAGTGCACCGTTGACCAGCACACGCGCTAGCGGGTGGGCGTAAAGGACCTGAACCAGGGCCCTAAATTGAGGCCCAAACCCCAACTCGGCCAGCACATCCTGTAAATACGTCCAATCCACCGAATCGAATGCCTTTTTGAAATCTATGGACAGGAGAGCCAAATATGGGGTTAGCAAGTGCCGGTGGGCTAGAGCCAGCTGCAGCCTCCGGAGGCAATGGTGGGTCCCACGTTGAGGCATGAAGCCACATTGGTCTGGGTGGACCAGGGAGGCCAGTAGGGCTTCAACCGCTGGGCCAGAATGGCGGCATACAGCTTAATCTCTGTATTAAGGAGGGAGATAGGACGATAGTCCGCACAGTGACGCGAGGGAGGCTGGGATTTCGGGAAGACCACGATGGTGGCGATGTCCATTTCTGGCGGAAAGGAACCTCTTTCCACCGCTTCCTGAAACAGGTCGGCCAGACGGGGCACTAGAATTTCGCGGTATGCCGCGTAATATTCCTGGGGAAGGCCATCTGGGCCCGGGGTCTTGCCCGAGGAGGTAATGGAAATCGCTTCTTCGATTTCTTTCAGAGAAATGGGGCGTTCCAAATCCTTCTGGGCGGTCGCCTCCAGGCGAGGGAGACGCACCCTACCTCGCTCAAGGAAATCAGCGAGCGAGAGGTCAGGGGCACGCGCTGTGTATAAACGCTGATAGTAGGCGGCGAAGGTGTTGGCCATCGCCATGGGGGCGCGGTGCACCATTCCGGCCTCTTCTGCCACCTCTGGGATAATGCGGTTCGCCCTGGGATATGTGGCAAGCCTGTGCAAGATCGTACCGTTCTTGTCCCCCCAGCCATAAATTCGCGCTACCGACGACCTCCATAGGAGCTTAGCAGCGTCCAGAGATAGTTGCCTAATTTCTTCCCGAAGGTGGGCAAGCTGTCGGACCTGGGCGGCATCATCAGACAGAGATAATAGTTGTTCCAAGCGAAGCGCCTGCGCTTCCCTCGAAGAGATTTCTCGCAGTTGTGCCTGCCTCTGGCTCTTGAGCTGTCCCTTCGCGACCCCCCGGATGGTTGCCTTTCCTGCCTCCCATAAGGTACCCGGAGAGGCTACGGAGCCGTCGTTGGTGAGGAAGTAGTGCTTGAGTTCCGTCCCCACCACCTTTTTGAATTCCTTGTCTTGGAGGAACCATGCGTTCATTCTCCATGTTTGGCGGGCCGAAGGAGGGGGAGTCCCCGTGCTAAGAAGCACTGGAGAGTGGTCGGAGAAACCTCGAGGCAGGATGTGGACACCTTTAATCTCTGAGCATTCAGGTGCAGGGACAAAGATCGCATCTATGCGCGCCTGTGTTTGGTGGGCCGCGGAGGTGTGTGTAAATTGCTTGGTGCGGGGGTGCCATGTGCGCCATGTATCACAGAGGCCCAGTGACTCGGACCAGTTCTTGAGCTGCCTCGCTTGCGCCGTACGAGAGGTGAAGGGAGGACCTGTTGTGTCAAGGGCCGGGGAGGAAACTGCATTAAAATCGCCTCCAACAATCGTGGTGCCCAGAGGCATAGTGTTCACCAAGGCAGCGGTATGGGTGAGTGTAGGCGAGAGCATCGAGGGGGGGGGCATAGACAGATATCAGATTGCTAGGGGAGCCAGCTAATGAGCCGCAAACTGATACAAATGACCCCTGCGGGTCGTGAGTCACCTGGGAAAGGACAAAGGGCAGAGTGCGCCTCAAGAGGATAGCCACCCAGCGGGAGCCCCTGGAGAAGCCGGAGTGCCATATTTTATCGTATCCATAGCGCGCCAGGAAGGGACAGCAATTTCCAAGGAGGTGCGTTTCTTGAAGCATGAGGATGTCTATATGGAGGCGTTGCGCATAGCGCAGGACCGCCGTGCGTTTATGCCGGTCAAGAAGACCATTAACGTTCCACGACAGCACGTGGAGAGACGCCCTAGGTGTAGTACTAGCAGTCAGGTCAGGAGGTAACTACTCTGGGGTGTACAGTCTGGCAGGGGTGCGCGAACGTGTGTGGGAGCCCGCAAATGTATGGGCAATCGCTTGCAGTAAGGACATACCCGTCTCTTGCATAGGAAGCATGTGTCATTCCGTGGGTGCTGAAACAAAAAGGCAAACAAACAATAACATAAAAGGAAAAACTTTCCCAAACCTCCCCCGCACCCTACACTTCGAGAACGGAAGCATCTGTCGACCCCCCATATGAACAGTACCAAACTACAATGCTCGTATTGGGTGCGTGGAGGACCCCTCCAAAAGGACGGATAGGCAATGGATCGGCATTAGAACTAAACATTAAACTTATAAGTCTACCAATGTCAAAGAACCCCATCGCGGGAGTGACCCGCCCTGATAGTCGATGGACAGCACATCGAGCCCAACAGGCCCTCAAAGAGTCGGAGTGCGGGAAAGATCCGAGTCTGGTTTGGGTGAGCCCACCCGAGATGGCGATGAGGGTAGTCCGGGTAGGCCTTCGGCAGAGCGGTGCCTGTTGCGCGGTGGAGAGCCCGACTGGCTGGAAGAGTCCCGGGACCCCTGGGCCGCCACGCTCAAGGATCTGGGTGCTGTACTTTGTGATTGGCGCCCCCTACGAGATTGCGTTTGGCGCCGGCGTCCCGGCGACCTCGGCCCCCCGGGCTGGGAGCCTGCGGGCCCCGGGGAGGGGGCATGCCTCTGGCGGATGGGGTGTTCCTCCGTCAGCCATGTCCACGCTGCCTGGGGTGAGTCAAAGAACTGTGTTTGGTTTTGGAAAATAACTCGTAGGCGTGCAGGGAACTGGAGCTGATATTGTAAGCCAAGGGCCCGCAGCTTCTGTTTAACATTCGCATAGGAGCGCCGGAGTTCTTGCACCTCCCTAGTGTAGTCCGGGAATACCATAATGGTATGGTTTTGAAACTTGAGTGGACCCGTAACTCGTGCCGCTCGCAGGATGGCGTCCCGGTCCTTGAAGTTAAGAACTTTTAAGATGATGGGGCGAGGCGGAGCACCCGGAGGCAGCCTGGGTGCAAGGGACCTGTGGGCTCTCTCCACCACAAACCAGGACGAGAGGATGTCCTTAGGCATCCAGGATGTGAACCATTCCTCGACAAAGGTGGCCACCTGTCCCTTCTCTACCCCCTCGGGAAACCCCACCAGGCGGAGGTTATTACGACGGGCACGGTTTTCAGCATCCTCGGCCCGCCGGTGAAGCTCCTTGGTATTAGTGCGGAGGTGGGCCTCTTGTTCTTTCAACAGTGAGATGTCGTCCTCCGCGGTGGATATACGAGATTCAGCCTCTGTCAGCCTCGCAGTGGCATTACGGAGATCCTGCCGGAGGAGGGACACGTCCACCTTAACCTCTCCAATCTTCCCTTCAACAGACGCCTGCAAGGCACTGATGGCCTGAAGGATAGTGTCGAGATCCCTATCCTGGGGAGGAGGAAGGCCTCCCGCAGCCCTCCCAGGGGGATCCTGCTCAGAGGTAGTGAACCGGTCCATTTTCGTCTGTGTGGGAGCCGGCGTGGATTTGGAGGCCCTGTCTCTCCCCATGGCTGGCGGTAATTCCAGTCACTGGTTGGGTAGCAAGGATTAGGTGTAAGGAGGGAACCCAACAGGCACAGAAACTTTGCCGGGAGGCCGGGACCCCGCAGGCGCACGAAAGAACCAGGCATTCACTCAGGGACCGTGCGTGGGGCCCGGGATTGCCACCCGACGAGATGGCTGCAGACACTTGCCCCGGAAGGCCGGGCCCCAAAAGCACAGAGCACGACAGGTCCAGCCCCGTTAACACAGCAAGCCGTGCTCCAGACTTCATGGACCCCCAACTGCACGTCAAATGAAAGGAAGGCCACTGCAATGTACCGGGTCGCCCCGGCCCCTGGACAGTCTCGGAGTGATAGAAGACAATGGGGGGGGGGGGCCATGTGCGCCTCCCCACTCGTCCCGCTGCCCGACACGACAGCCGGTCACCCGCCCCACACACAGGAGGATGGAGACACCTTCAGGCCCAGTAGGAGGTCAGCCCGGAGGACCAGGCCGCAGGCGTCAGAAAAGGAAAGGCCCAGCCCCACCTAGGCAGCAGGCCGCACCGCAGGCCTTAGTGCCCTCCACACGGCGGGCCGGCGGGAGACGGTCCCCCCAGCGTTCCGGAGCACCCCAGCCTTGAGAGCAGCATACAGTGGTGGGGGGACGTAAAGGCCCGGGAGGGGGGGGGGCATGCAATGCCACACGTGCCGCTGCCCGATCCGACAGCCGGTCCCCCGCCCCACTTACCGGGTGATATGGCCGCCTTCAATCTCAACAGGAGATCAGCTCAATGGGGCAGGTCACAGGTGCGGCAGGCAGACAGGCCCAGCCCCGTCTCCTCAGCAGGTTGCGTCGCAGGCCTCGCCGCCCCTCGTACAGCGAGAGTGGAGGGAAACGCCAGGGCCCCCCGGCATCAGAGGCAGTCACCCTGTGGCGAGTTGTCAGAGAGTGACCCACAGCGCCAGGCCCAGGAGGGGTGGGGGGGCACGCATCTCCACGCGCACCGCTGCCCGGGCTGGCAGCCGGTCCCCACCTCACTCCCGGGGTCGGTACCGCCTGCAGTCCCGGTCGGAGGTCAGCCCATCCCCCCAGGCCGTTGGTGCAGATGCAGAGCAGGCCCCGCAATGCGTGCACAACGGACCCCCCCCCCCGCAGCCGGACCAGCCCAGAAATCAGCCTCGCAGCAGGAAGGGGGGCTCAGAAAGTTCACCTTGCCAAACCGGGGGGGGGACGCATTTACCCGCATCTCTGCCCGAGCCGACAGCCGGTCCCGGCCCCCTCACCACGAGAGTCTGTAGCCGGAGCCCGCAGCCTGGGGCAAACCTGGTGAAAGGATTCGCAGGCGTCCCTCACCACCGCCGGTATGCCGCGCTGCACGCCAGCCGAAACGCTGGCCAATCACCGGAGGATGCAGGATGCAGACCTCAAGGCCGCCACCACCAGCTTCACGGGCGGTCGGGCTCCCAGAGCTCCTCAGGGCCGACCCCGCCCGCCAGTCACCGGCATTTCGCCCAATGTCAGGGCACCAGAGGCAGCCTGGTCGCCACCGCCCACAGGGCTCCTGCCCGCTCCAGCTCACAAGAGGCGTCTCGGCGCCGTCGGCAGGGCGCCACCACCGCAGGAAGCACAGGCCGCCGCCGGCCACACAGGCCTCGCACCAAAATTCCAGACTCAGGAGGACGATGTCACCACGTCAGGGGTCCCCTACATACAGGTAGGACTCGTGGATGGCTGCCGATACGGGCTGGATTCAAGGCGGATGACGGAGGGGTGCGGAGCACTCTTAGAGTGCGACCGCCATCTTGACGCCTCAGGCCACGCCCCCCCGAAGTCGTGATTGTAATACCATTTTTTTAGTATATGGTTCGGTCTCCCCCTGGAGCCCGTTGTACATTTTGCTACTTACGTATGTTCTATTGATTAAGTATTGTGTGCTTTATGTTCTAATATCGTGTAGAGATTAGTAGAGTGTTATAGTAATAAATACATATTTTTACATAACTACTGTGTGGTTCTCCTTTCATTTGATCATTTAAGAAGTGAGATTCTGGTAAAACAAGCTGCTTTACATTCCTTCAAGATTAAACCTGAAGGCTGCTCTCCACAGCTACCACTAGGATAGCTTTCTAAAGGTTATCTTTGACCTCGTACATCATAAGGGTCGTTTGGACTGGTGCAAGGTGCCCACTTTAATTAGTGGACAGCATATACCAGGCCAACTTCTCACATTGGTGTGCAGCGGTTGGGATTCAAGCTTGCTATTGTTTTACCAGATAAATTTCACTGAATGATTAACTGAAAACCACTAAAGTATTAGGTACATATAATACATCAAGATTTGAATAAGTAAGTTCTACTGAACTTGGAGTTGGGTAAGTCAAGGGTCTAGCAAACCCTTTCTCCAACTCAAGAGAGTTTAGTCTCCACTAGGTTAGGTAGGTGCCTACACCACATAACACTAGTATGTCTTCCAGAGGAGAAGCCAGTGGCTCTCTGCCAACTAGGTATGATAACCTCTCATTCCAAGAATTGAGGGTTATGTGCATGTCTAGGAAGCGGAGGACAGGGAGAAGTGCAAGCACCCAACGTCTCATAGAGATGTTGCTCTTGGATGACCTCAGAAAGACCCTAGGGTCTGATGAAGTAGATAGAGTGGGTGGGACAGGGAATGAGGAAAGGCCGGGAAGTGAAACCTTCTTTGATCTGGACTCAAACCCTGGCCAGGAGGCTCAAGAGGATTCTAACCTGGAAAACACAGAACTTCCTTTAGGTGGGGGAGAAGGCCCCAGTGGCCCTCTCTTTACTCCACCTGGAAGAGTACAGAGTTTGCCTAGGAGATCCAGAACTCCCTCTGTGGAGTCTAATCACTCAGGAACTCCTGTAGGGACTTCCAAATAAGAGGGAATCCTCTTATGATAGACAGTGCCAACTTCTGGAGCTTGAGAAAATCAAGCTTAGGCTCAAGAAGGAGCAGTTGGCCCTAGACAGGGAATCTCTAGAGCTCCAGAGAGCTACAATAAGATTGGGACTAGAGTCCCATGGTGACAGCAACAGTGTCCCTAGGGTTAAGGAGTATACTCATGATCATAGGAACCTGAACAAGATAGTCCCTCCCTACCAGAGTGGGGATGACATCCACAAATGGATCAAAGATACATGTGCAGTTCCTCGTTGAGGAACTGCACATGTATCTTTGTTTCAAGTGTACCCTAGGAGCGCTGTGCAGGACCTCCACAAAAGCTCCCAGTTCCCTCGCTTTGAAAAAAGTATCCACAAATGGATAACTGCACTGGAGAGGGCCTGTAAAGTACAGAGGGTCCCTCAGGGGCAGTGGGCAGCTATCTTGTGGCTCTCCTTTGCTGACAAAGGTAGAGATAAGCTCCTCACTGTTAGAGAAGAGGATGCTGACAATTACTCAGTCTTGAAGAGTGCTCTCATTGATGGGATTGGCTTAACCACTGAACAATACAGGATTAAGTTCAGAGACACCCAGAAGACACAGACTCAGAACTGGGTAGACTTTGTAGATTGTGCTACTAAGGCTCTGGAAGGCTGGTTACTTGGCGGTAAAGTGAATGATTTTAAAGGATTGTGCAGTTTAATTATGAGGGAGCAGATCCTTAATAATTGCCAAAATCAGTTGTTGCATCAGTACCTGATGGACTCTGATCTGACCTCTCCCCAAGAATTGGGAAAGAAGGCAGACAAATGGGTCAGAACCAGGGTGAAGCAGAAAGCTCAGAACCAAGGTGGTGACTCTAAGAAGCAAGATGCTAAGACCTCAGATAAGGGTGGGGGAGAAGGGTAAAGACCAGAAGTCTTCACAAGGGCCCCAAAAACCTGCATCTGGGGGGGAGAGTCGCCATCAAACAAGGGTAGAGACAAAAAGAAACCTTGGTGTCATATGTGTAAAGAGAAGACCCATTGGACAAAGGATGCCAATTGTCCAAAGGCCAAGGATTCTACTCCTACCACCACTGCCCCTAAGGCAACTGTTCCCCCTAGCTCAGTTTCAAGTGGTGGTACACAGAACAAGGGTATAGTAAGGTTAACCTTGGGATCTGAGATGTATTCTGGCCTAGTCAGAATTCCAACTCAGGCTGTGTTAGTCTGTGATGGAGGCATGGATATTGCCTCCTTATTTGTAAGTCCCAGTAACTTGGGCAAGTACAGACAACAGCCTTTAATCAATGGTAAGGAGGCCATGGCATACAGGGACACAGGTGCAAGTGTCACAATGGTGACAAAAGAACTTGTGGGCCCTGACCAGATCATACTTGGTGAGATGTACCAAGTGACCAATGCAAGCAATGTCAGGACAGACCATTCCTTGGCAGTTGTGAATTTCACCTGGGGAGGGGTACCTGGCCCTAAGAAGGTTGTGGTAAGTTCAGACTTCCCTGTAGAATGCTTATTGGGCAATGATTTGGAAACTTCAGCTTGGGCTGAAGTGGAACTCAGGACACATGCAGAAATGCTGGGCATCCCTGCAGATGTGTTTGCCATGACTAGGTCACAGGCAAAAATGTCTTCCACTGAACAGACCCTGGATCCTGGAATAATGGACCAGGTGCCTTCCAAGAGAAGGAGCAGTAGGGGTAAGGCAGTGTCTTCCCCCCTGCCTCAGAGTGAGGATCAGTCTCTTGAGGGAGCTGATCTTAGTCCTGAAGAAGGAACTGTCTCAGAGGAACTTGAACCTGACCAGGTTGAGTTCTTGGGGATAGGGGCCCTTCCAGGGCAGATGTGAGCCAGGAGCAGCTGAACTGCCCCTCTCTTGAACCCCTCAAACAGCAAGCTGCTGCTGAGGCTGCTGTGAGTGCCAGTAGGTCCCATAGGATCTACTGGGATGATGGACTTTTATACTCAGAGGGTAGAGATCCCAAGCCTGGTGCTACCAGGAGGTTGGTTATACCTCTGAAGTTTAGAGGCTTCCTATTAACACTGGCACATGATATCCCCTTAGCAGGACACTTAGGCCAAAACAAGACCTGGGACAGAATTGTCCCTCACTTTCATTGGCCTCACATGTCAGAGGACACAAAGGAGTTTTGTCACTCCTGGATCACTTGCCAAGCCAGTGGTAAGGCAGGTGGTACTACAAAGGCCCCCCTGATACCACTACCTGTGGTGGGGGTAACCTTTGAGAGGGTTGGGTGGGGGTTCCCTTTGAGAGAGTTGGGATTGACATTGTTGGTCCCATGGATCCTCAAACTGCATCTGGGCACAGATTCATACTAGTGGTGGTGGACCATGCCACTAGGTATCCAGAAGCAATACCCCTAAGGACTACCACAGCTCCTGTTGTGGCTAGAGCCCTCCTGGGAATCTTTTCCAGAGTGGGTTTCCCTAAGGAGGTAGTATTAGACCGTGGTGCAAACTTTATGTCTGGTTACTTGACTGCAATGTGGAAGGAGTGTGGTGTGAATTACAAATTCACCACCCCTTATCACCCACAATGCAATGGGTTAGTTGAGAGATTCAACAAAACCCTCAAGGGCATGATAAAAGGTCTCCCTGAAAAGCTTAGGCGTAGATGGGATATCCTTTTACCCTGCCTTCTCTTTGCCTACAGAGAGGTTCCTCAGAAGGGGGTTGGCTACAGCCCTTTTGAACTTCTGTTTGGACACCCAGTTAGGGGTCCCTTATGTTTAGTGAAGGAGGGATGGGAGTTACCTCCCAAACCACCTAAACAGGACATAGTGGACTATGTACTTGGTCTTCGCTCCAGGATGGCTGAGTATATGAGGAAGGCATCCAAAAACCTTGAAGCTAGCCAGGAATTGCAAAAGGCCTGGCATGACCAAAAGGCTGTTTTGACTGTGTATCAGCCAGGACAGAAAGTATGGGTGTTGGAGCCTGTGGCCCCAGCAGCTCTCCAGGACAAGTGGAGTACTTGAGCAGAAGGGAGAGGTTACCTACCTGGTGGACCTTGGTACTCCCAGGAGCCCCCACAGGGTGCTCCATGTGAACAAGCTCAAGCCATATGTGGACAGGGCAGACATGGGTTTGCTCATGGCTACTGATGAGGGACAGGAGGAAGAGAGTGATCCACTCCCTGACCTGCTCTCACAGAACCCTGATGATGGTTCAGTAGATGGTGTAGCCTTGGCAGGCAGCCTCACTGACCAGCAGCAAACTGATTGCAGGAAGGTCCTGAATCAGTACAGACATATGTTTTCACTGACTCCAAGTCAGACTACCTGGTGTACACATGAGGTGGACACAGGTGACAGTTTGCCTGTTAAAAATAAGATTTACAGGCAACCTGATCATGTCAGGGACTGTATCAGGACTGAAGTCCAGAAAATGTTGGAATTAGGAGTAATTGAGCCCTCAGATAGCCCTTGGGCTAGTCCAGTAGTCGTGGTACCAAAACCTCACACCTAGGGTGGTAAGAGAGAGATGAGGTTCTGTGTTGACTACAGGGGTCTCAATGCAGTCACTAGGACTGATGCTCACCCTATTCCAAGGGCAGATGAGCTGATTGACACTTTGGCCTCAGCCAAGTTCTTAAGCACATTTGACCTGACAGCTGGTTACTGGCAAATCAGATTAGCTGAGGAAGCAAAACCAAAAACAGCATTTTCAACCCCTAGTGGGCACTACCAATTTGTGGTGATGCCATTTGGCTTGAAGAATGCACCTGCCACTTTTCAAAGGTTGGTGAACAAAGTCCTTACAGGTCTGGAAGCCTATAGTGCAGCTTATCTAGATGATATTGCTGTCTTTAGCTCCACCTGGGAGGATCACCTGGTCCACCTGAGAAATGTTTTGGAGGCCCTGCAAAAAGCAGGCCTCACTATCAAGGCCACCAAGGCCAGATAGGGCAGAGTAAGGTTGTGTACCTGGGCCACCTTGTGGGTGGAGGCCAGGTGCAACCATTGCAGAGCAAAATCCAGACCATCATGGACTGGGTTGCTCCAACTACCCAGACTCAGGTCAGAGCTTTCTTGGGCCTGACTGGGTACTACAGGAGGTTTGTCAAAGGATATGGATCCATAGTGACCCCTTTAAATGACTTAACTTCCAAAAGAATGCCTAAGAAAGTTCAGTGGACAGTTAGCTGTCAAAAGGCATTTGATGACCTGAAGCAGGCCATGTGCACTGCTCCCATTCTGCAAAGTCCTGATTATTCCAAACAATTCATTGTTCAAACTGATGCATCTGAATTGGGGGTAGGGGCTGTGTTATCACAATTGAATGAAGAGGGTCAGGATCAGCCAGTAGCTTTCATAAGCAGAAGGCTGACCCCCAGAGAGAAACGTTGGTCAGCTATTGAGAGGGAAGCCTTTGCTGTGGTTTGGGCCTTGAAGAAGCTGAGGCCATACTTGTTTGGCACTCACTTCATTGTTCAGACAGACCATAAGCCCCTCTTGTGGCTAAAACAGATGAAGGGTGAAAACCCCAAACTTTTGAGGTGGTCCATTTCCCTACAGGGGATGGACTATACAGTGGAACACAGACCTGGGAGTAACCATGCCAATGCAGATGGACTCTCCAGATATTTCCACTTAGAACATGAAGACTCAACTGGTCAAGGTTAGTTTAATGTCCTTACATTTGGGGGGGGGTTGTGTAGGAGAGTAGGATCTGCTTCTTATAGTTACCCCCACTTTTTGCTGATGTCTCACTGTTTTTGGCCTAGTCTGACTGGGATCCTGCTATTCAGGACCCCAGTCTATCTGCTTTCTCTTGTAAATTGCAATACATGTACTTTAGGTACACTCCAGATTGGATACTGGGGTACCCTTATAAGTCCCTAGTATATGGTACACCATGTACCCAGGGCATAGGTACCCCAGAGGCCTCCCATGGGCTGAAACATGTATTATGCCACCCATGAGAGGCCATCCAAAACGACACAACAGGTCTGCTACAACAGCCTGTGTAAGCTGGTGCTTGCACCACTTACCTAGATATAGGTTCACTATATCTATCTAAATCACTACATTTAAAAACCTATCAGTCACCCCTATGGCAGGCCTTATCAATCCTGAAGGCAGGGTGCTGGGTTTTACGTGAGAGGGTGCCCATGCATGAGCAGAGCCCCTCTGCAGCCTTCGGAGACCATTCTCTGGGGTTGTCTGTGATGCAGCCAGACATATAGGTCTAAGTGCATTATAACCTCGCGGTAAATGCTAACTTTAAAACGGCTGCTTAGAAACATGTCGTGTTTGGTGTCAAACACCTTGGAATCATACCTCCACACAAGTAACTGGTGTGGGAGGTATGATTCCACCCTTGTAGAACTATTACTATGGGTCACCGGTCTACCCGGTACCAGCTTTCTCGACCTGGGCAGCACAAAATGGATGCTGCCAGCCACAGACACGAGTCTGCCCTCCTGCTGCTGGGCCAAGCTCGAGCAGAGGAAGGCCTGACAATAGGTATCCTGTCACAGGGAGGTGTGACCACCTCCCAGACAGGGTTTAGTGTATTGGGGCTGGGTAGGTGCACTCTGAGAGTGCCAGAAAGTCTGCACTGGGGGCACATGTGGTGGCCCTGTGCATAGTCCAGCTCAAACCAGTTCTGGGAGCCATTGGCTCCTGCTCTGGCGCAAAACTGGACAAAGGACATGGGTGTAGCCACCCATCTGTCCTGCCCCTCCCCTAGGAGGGTCCCCAGAGTCCGTCCAACCCCTTCCCTGGGTATAAAGTGGGAAACCTGACCACAGGACTTTGGATTATACCTGGACAAGACTCTGCAAAGAAACCAAGTACTTCGACGGTCTACACTTCCCTGGACAACAGAAGAATCTCCCTTGGAGTAAAGGAGTTACTCCCCTGCAGCAGCAGGCACCTAAGCGCATCTGACCGGCTTGCATCTCCAGAGCTCCTGCGGACCCAAAGATTTCTGCAACACAGGAGGTGGGTTCCTGAAGGTCCCCAAGGTAGATATGACCTCTCAGCGATTCTGAGACCAGTATCCCTCGTGGGGGCCGTGCAACCCGTACCCCTGTGCACCGCGTCTATTTGCAAGTGCATATGCTTGTTGGCAATCCCTGAGCTTGTGCTTTGGACTACGTGTAGTCCCGACTCCGAGCACCATTTGCACCAAAGATATCCGGCCTCCACTCCACGAGTGCTCTGTGGGCTGGTGCTTTGTGAATTCGCTCGAGGTCTCCTCGCGATCCCTGGTCCGTTGGCCTGTGGGTCCTGGCGAGGGTCATCTCGTTTGTTCTTAGGCTTCCCTGGTTGCTCCAGACGCGCCCCGACTCTCCATTGCTTGGAGAGTCCCCTGGACCTTGCTGGTCCACACCGTAACCTGTTTCCTCTGCCTGCTTGGGTTGCCGTTGCCAAGGCTTGTTGGTGCTCCAGCCGGACACTGACCCCTCAGCTCTCGACATCCTTCGTGGGACAGCTCACCTCCGGACCCTGGTCATCGTCGACGTCTCCTGGTCCCCGTGGCTGCAGAGACAAACATCCTTTCTCTTCACCTGAAGCACCCGACATCGGTGGGCATTCGACTACCGAGCCCCTGGTCACCTGAAGTGACCCAGACTCTGTCCCCTCTGCTTTCAGGTTCCTCTCACCTAGAATCCAGGCTTGGATTCCACCGGACACTCTTCGCCTTCCTGGCAGCAGTACTTCTTCGCATCTCTCCATTGAAAACGACGGAGGTTTCCGACACCACTTGACCCCTATGCACCCGGCTCCTCTGGGATAGGTAACACGGGTACCTCAGTACTCACAAGGGTGCTGTCCTTAGAACCTCTTATGTTCCAAAGGGTTTGCTTGAAGTCCTCGTAGAAGTGTCCTTAAACTGTAATTTTCCAACCGCGACTTTCCCATAGAGTTGCACGGAGCACGCGGTCGTGTTTCCTCACTGCACCCGTCCTCCGTGGGCGCCCTGTGTCACTACCTTGGGTGGTTCCTTGGGGTCCCAGCGATTCTACGTGCTCTAGGCCCAGTGTATATTGAAGTAGTGATTGTTATACCATTTTTTTAGTATATGGTTTGGTCTCCCCCTGGAGCCCGTTGTACATTTTGCTACTTACGTATGTTCTATTGATTAAGTATTGTGTGCTTTATGTTCTAATCCCGTGTAGAGATTGGTAGAGAGTGTTATAGTAATAAATACATATTTTTACATAACTACTGTGTGGTTCTCCTTTCATTTGATCATTTAAGAAGTGAGATTCTGGTAAAACAAGCTGCTTTACATTCCTTCAAGATTAAGCCTGAAGGCTGCTCACCACAGCTACCACTATGATAGCTTTCTAAAGGTTATCTTTGACCTCATACATCATAAGGGTCGTTTGGACTGGTGCAAGGTGCCCACTTTAATTAGTGGACAGCATATACCAGGCCAACTTCTCACAGCTAAGAAATAGACGTCAGTTTCTACAAAGAAGGATTGTGAGCAATTAGGATGTCTTAGAATGGGTCCAGATGTAAAGGTTCTTTTCAGTGTTGGAAATGCATCCTTTTCTTCTGTCTTCCATTGAAATGGAACATCTTCCTTGGTAAATTCAATAATGGGCTTGACCACCAGTGAAAAGTTCGCATTGGAATGTCTGTAAAAATTGGCAAACCCTAAAAGATTCTAAAGTTGTTTAACATTTGTCGGGCAGGTCATTCTAATACAGCTTTGTTCTTTTCAAGGTCCATCTGGATGCATTTATCCAAAATGAGAAATCATAAGAAAGACAATTGGATAGTCTCAAAAATACATTTTTCTTCCTTGGCAAATTCTTTCAAAGTCTTACTATTTTCAAAGCAATACTTCTCTCATGTGGATTTGATGTTGCTCCAAAGTCTCAGGGAATACATCAATGTCATCCAAATAGTTGACACAAATGTATCCAATATATCCCTGAAGCCATCATTGATGAAATGCTGGAAGGTGGTTGGGGCATTACACTAGCCAAAAGACATGACTGTGTACTCATTAATGCACATACTTGGTGTTAAAGACTGTCTTTCATTCATCACCTTCCTTAATCCCGACCAAAATGCATGTGCTTCTGAGGTCAAGTTTGGTAAAACTTTGGATGTCTTTAGCTGATCATGTAAGACAAAAATGAGAGGTAATGGATATCTATTAAGAACTGTAATAGCATTTCACTCAGTGGAATAAAAAGATGGGAACCCTAGCAGGAGAAAAAGGAATGACAAATGAGTCACTTATCAAGATGATCTTCCAAGTATTTATGCAATATTGCATAATCCTTATAGGTGAAGGGGTATATTTGTCCATGTGTTACCGTTGCTTTGTTCGAAGTTGTACATCAATAGCACAAACATAAGTGTGATGGGGTGGTAAAGTATTAGACCCATTTTTACTGAAAAAATCTCTAAATTTCCCATACGCTTGTGGGATATATTAATTTGCAGACTTCTCTTGAAGGGAAAAATATACCAAGGGTTAGAATACTTGTACTTTGATTCGGGGCCAACAAAGCGATACCAAAGGGGATGATGGACGGAGCGTTAGAGCAAATCAAACACTCACCCCCAGTCAAATGATCTGGGTTTAATCCATCATCATTCTTTAGCTCACTCCACCACCCCAGTTCAGACATGGTCATATGCAAATCAGTCTGACCCTGTGCCTATTGGGAACAGTCCAGCCCGAACTGCCAAGCCATGTCTTCCCTGGACCGGAAACAAGCATCCTGGGACCGGTTTCGGGTTCAAAACCCTCATCAGCCAGGCTATCTTGAATCCAGTGGCAAAGTGAGCAAGGGACCCACGTCTGGGCATACCCTGCCAACTTAGGGCGAACAAAGCGATACCAAAGGGGATGATGGACGGAGCGTTAGAGCAAATTAAAACACTCACCCCCAGTCAAATGATCTGGGTTTAATCCATCATCATTCTTTAGCTCACTCCACCACCCCAGTTCAGACATGGTCATATGCAAATCAGTCTGACCCTGTGCCTCTTTGATTCGGGGCCAACACTGTTTTTGGCAATACTCAGAGTTAAGAATTATTTGTTCTTAAATCCAGATAATGAGAGGATTAGGTTTCCTAAATCAGGTTGTCCCTAGAATCAACGGGAACATGGGGAAGATGATGATCACCGGGATGATAAATTTAGTCTCCTGCAGCACTTCACCAGTATCTAAAGGAGTCCCATCGATGCCAAAAATGAGTTCTGATTCTGGTCTTTCTTTCAGAGGAGTTTTCTAATGATTAAAGAATGCAACCTCAATAAAACAGCCTGAGAAGCCACAGTTATCATTGCTGTAATTGTACATGCTCATTTAGGGGTTATGATCCTCACCAAAAGATGGAAATGTGTCCTCTTAATAGCAAACTTGTTGCCCTCAGATACGCCCTCTGTCCCGGGGGTTTGCTGTCCACAGTTGAGCTTACTAGTTTTCCTGAAGCGTAGGGCAATGTCTAAAAGCATGTCTTACTTTTCCACAATATAAGCATAACCATTCCTTCCGTCTTCTGTCCTTCTCCTCTATAGTAAGCGTCTTTCTGATGGAGCTCATCTGAATGATTTCTTCAATTCCGCCAGGTGTCTTAGGTGTTTCATTAAGAATCAACAGAAATTTTTGATGAAATCTCCATCTCTTCTCAGTACTCCAAGCTCATTGTTGGGCTTCAATCTGTAGAAGTAAATCAATTAATGGATCACACCTTATGGGTCTACTGACAACCAAGGAAAATTAACATAGACTGCACTCAGAAGTTACATGGGCGGGACATAACCCTCTCTGTATCGCTGAGACACTAATTCATTTATCTTTGTAAGCAGAATGATGCACTCATGTTGTGCAGCTCCACAGCCCTATTGAATCATTGGGTGTGCCATTGAAAGAAGAGGATTAACTTTGGAGCCCATGCTACAAGGTGGGCTGAGCAATCTGTCACAATTCTGAAGTGGATATGGGTTTGAGGTGAGAGAAACTCCAACGATAATTCTCCAGTCTTCGATACGAAGAGACTAGGAACAAGGTGGAGAATGAGAACTACCACCTTAATGTAATCTCTTCAGGGGAATATGGGGAAAGGAGTATAGAGCAGGGGAGAGAAACACAGAAGTCTCAGCTCGTCTCTCACAGGTCACGCCCTCCAGCAAAAGGCTATGGGCCACATGTATGATACATTTTGCATTCGCATATGGTGCAAATCGTAAAATTCGACCGTTAGCGAATGCAAAATAGCCTTTCATGATGTATGAAAGGCTTTGCAGTCACAATCTTAGGTAATCGAAAAATTGCAATTACCTAAAATTGCAACTACAATCGGGAATCATAAATTGTGATTCTCTTAGCACATGCACCAAGCATTTTCTAAATGCAAACTGTGCATTTAGGAAAATGCTATTACCATCGACTTCAAGTCAATGGTAAACATGTACAAATTTTGAAAAATGCACAAAAATGCATTTTTTTCAAAGTGCCATGTAGCGCACACATGCTTATTCGGTTGGTTATATTAAAAGCTATAGAGCCAGATGTTCACTCGCTGGTTTGGGGCGCCTTCTCTGCATTGATTACATACCTTCTTGTTGGTACCATTAAAGATGCACTGATTTCTAAATCTGAGTTATGTCTTTAGCCTTATTTTACGCAGTACTTCTGTCTCAATCTCTCTTTTAAAACAAGCATTGGCATAGACAATAGGTCTCGCCTTTGGGACCTTATGTGTTTAGCCAGAACTTTTGGCTATGTTGTAGAGCATTGTGGCTGCTGTGCATCATGTTGAAAAGTTATAATAAAAAGTGTTAAGCATTTTTGTTACCTTTATACAAACCAAGACGACATTATATACAACTGAACAACCTGATTAAAAAAGGTTTTAACATAAAAAATGTCTTCTAGTTTTTTTGTATTTGCACTGCTGGCAACTTCTTCCTGCCTGTTCTTATGCTTGTTTGTTATAATTTTTTTTGTTATGGTGGAGCGGGACATAAATAACGGGTGAGTGGAGGTTGGAAAACAGTAATTTAATTAGAACACGAGCAGCGGACAGACACTAGGGGAGAATCAACAGATGCCAGATTCTGAGGGTAGACTGACGTCATGCTTAGGTGATGTTTAGGTGATGCTTAGGTGATGCTTAGGTGGTGCGCTGATGCAAAATGGTGGTGGTGAGTGATGTTTGGTGCTCAGGTGGTGCCACTATATGGTGTGGAATGGAGGTACGTTGTGGATTGTGGAGTTGAAATATGTTGTTTGGTGTGTAATTATGTGGTGTGTATTGGAAATGTGTGGAGTTGAATTGTGTGGCCTGGAACTGTGGTGTTGAGTGAAATTATGCTTAGTGAAATTATGTCATGGTGTGGAGTGCATTTATGTTGATTGGTGGTATGTGGCGTGTATTTATGTTGCATTGAGTAGAGTGCGATTATGTGGTGTGTTATTATGTGGCACTGAGTGGTATTATGTGGAGTGTATTTATGTTGCATTGAGTAGAGCATAGGTCTTCAAACTGTGGGGCGCGCCCCCCTGGGGGGGCTTAGCATCCCCTCAGGGGGGGCGCGAACTCCACCCCACCTATTAACCTTCCATTGTTTCTTCCAGGCCCATTAGGCTTCGTGTGTCGCAGTCCGAGCTGTTGCTGCAGATCGGGCTGCTGGGGACTCGTCTGGGCAGTGTCTGGAGTCTTATCTCCGGCACGCCCGAGTTTTTCACAGGTCTTTAAAGACCATGTGCAACCCATGTATATTTTGTAAACAGAGCACAAAGAGCCAAACAAGAGCTCAAAGCGAGCACAAAAGAGCATAAACTAGTACAAAAAGCTCAAAGAAGGGTACAAATAACACAAAAGGGCACAAAAAAGCAGAAAATAGCAAAAGGAAAAAGAAAGGAGCACAAAATGCACATCCCGATTGCGACCCCTTTTATGCTGCCTCGATAGGGAATTTCAGAATGGTTAATGGCTGCTAAACTGTTCAGGTTTTTTTAAATATGCTTGGGGGTAGTCTGAACCGAAAACTGACCTATTGATAGCGAACCATTTAAATTTTCCTGTTACATTTGAATGGCATTCATACCTTCCTAAGCTCCGGTCATAAAAGGCATGATTGTAGGCTTAACATAAGAGGAATCCCTTTAAAGAAAACCGAAAATAATGTAACTTTTTTTCTTTTTATGTAGTGTTTTTTTGTTCAGGCTTTTGTTTGACCTTTACTACTGTTTCGATGTTGCAGGTAAAGGGGCATGGCTACATGTTTAGCGCTTTACCCAGGCTCCATTACCTCAGTGAATGGACTTGACCCAGCTTCAAAGCTGTGGTGAGCCTGGTGCTTCCTTAAATTAACTCTGAACATTCGTGTCCATATTTCACCCATGTTCCTATGTGTAGCCAGCTATACACCTTGTGTAATTGACCTGCCAGACACCAGTTGAGCACTGCTAAACTTGATCATTTTTTTGGGGTGGGTTACATATATCCACCACTCAAATTACTTTCATATTTCACTATACTAATTCACCACTAATCCTTTATGGGTTTCCCGAGTAGCGTGCTACTCGCCCCCCCCCCAAAAAAGCGCTTCAACACCCCATCAGGGGTAACAAGCGCTATATAAATGCAAACCTTTTTTCCCTCTTCTATCCTTCAGCTATCCTTCTGAATCCAAATAATCTCGAGTTAGGGCTCTCTGATTGGAGTAGTCATCCAGAACCGCCAATCAACATGTAGTTCCTGCAGCAGAGCACTGCTTTGACGTCGGCACTGACGTTCCTCCAATGAACGGGACAGCAGGACGGGTGCCTGGGAGTGCCGCAAATTTTGTATACATAAAGTTGCAAAATACTTCAACTTTGCTAATGAGCAGCACTTCTTCACTGTTGCCTTTTGCCTCGTGGTTGCTGAATTTGACATCTGGTTGCTGCCGTTCGCCTCGCTCTTGAATCCTTCCCCCTCAAGGTTATTCTGGTTTGTACCCTGGCAGCTACTGCATTTTACTGCAAGGAATTTACAATGGTTGCATCCTTCCTGAAGATTCCATTCTCTGGCAGGTAAGAGTGAAGAGCTTTTTGTTTTATTTTTTTAAAGCTTCGCTCCTTTCCCCTTCGTCTCACTACTAGTGGGAACGTTGGAGGCTTCAAGCAGGAGCGGATTTGGAGATAATGCCATAGGTGCTGACTTTGGTTCTGGGGACCCAGGTTCGAGTCCTGGCATCAGCTCAACATCATGTGATCCTGGGCAAAATCACTTAATTTACCAGTGACTTACGAAAAATGAATTTGACCTTGATTAAAGTCGCTGGTGCTTGTTTAACATGTTCCAGTCCCTAGAGCGGAGTACACAAGCCTAATATAACAAATATTGTGAAGTATGCCTACCATCTGTCCTCACTTCTTTCGTAGACCAAATTGAAATGCTTTCTTGTGCAGTTATTTCTGAAGCTTTCGAAGGCGATCTTCTTTCTAAGCCAACTATGCTAACAAATTGACTCTTGATGCTGCTAGAGAATAAAGATGTATATATCCTCTTGAATCACTTATATCACATGTGTATGTAAATGTCCCCTAGGCCTTCTTGGAAAACTGTGGCTGGGCTCCTACTGGCACGGCAACACCTGGCCATACTCCACATAATCACAGATTTTTGAATTGTGTCAGAAAGCATGTTTTGTGGAACCCCTTTTTCTGATATCTTGTATAGGGGCAAGGATGTGGCGCAACAGCCAGAGCTGAAGACTGTGGAGCTGGGGAGCCAGGTTCAATTCTTGGTGTCTGCTCAACATCCTGTGATTCTGGGCAAATCACTTAATCTCCCTGTGCTTACAAAAAATGAATGTGTGCTTGTGTAATGTAAAAGATGCTCCTGTAAGGCGCTCCAATACCTTTGGGTCATATTCGCGCTATATAAAACAGCAAAAAATATATTACAAAATTTTGTGAGCACTCCCGTTTCCGGGTACTGCTCAAGACTGGAAGTGGAGCACAACCTAAGGATGGCAGAAGCAAGAATCCGTCCACACATTGACTGTCTCTGTGGAGAAAAACAAGCACACCCCTCACCTGTGTTTTGGGAGTGTTTTTACTAATCTATCCTAAATTTTGTGTTTTATGTGAAAAATAAAGCACCAATGTAATTTTTTTGGGCTAATGTTTTCTTGGAGACTTTTCATTTGTGCTTTATAATAAGCACAAACACTACAAAAACTTCAGGTTACTAAACACTCTTACTTTATTTAATATTATGTGCCCTATACGACGTGGGCTCTGCAGGAGGGAATGGCCATCAATGATTCAGAGTACCAGCTTCCAGAACTTTTTTGTCAGGTGGTGGTGGTGGGGGGGCTCGACGTGTAAAAAGGTTTAGATGGGGGGGCTCAGCCGACAAAAGTTTGAAGACCTCTGGGAGTAGAGTGTAATTATGTGATGTGTAATTATGAGGTACTGAGTGGTATTATGTGGAGTGTATTTATGTTGCATTGAGTAGAGTGTAATTACGTGGTGTGTAATTATGTGGTACTGAGTGGTATTATGATGAGTGTATTTATATTGCATTGAGTAGAGTGTAGTTATGTGCCGCGTTATTACGTGGCACTGAGTGGTATTATGTGGAGTGTATTTATGTTAGTAAAGTAAAAAAAGTAAGTCCGTTTTTATATAGCGCAGCTACTCACCCTTACGGGTCTCAAGGCGCTGGGGGCCGGAGTGGAAATTAAGTGAGCTATTGCCCAGAGTCACATGGTGCTGAGCTGAGCTGCCGCCGGAGCCGGGGATCGAACCGTGAACCCTGTGCTCCGAAGTCAGCTGCCCTGGCCGCTGTACCACACCTCTCCACTTATGTTGCATTGAGTAGAGTGTAATTATGTGGCATGTAATTATGTGGCACTAAGTGGTATTATGCGGAGTGTATGTTGCATTCAGTAGAGTGTAATTATGTGGCGTGTAATTATGTGGCACTCAGTGGTTTTATTTGGAGTGTATGTTGCATTGAGTGCAGTGTAATTAGGTAGCATATAATTATGTGGCACTGAGTGGTATTATGTGGAGTGTATTTATGTTGCATTGAGTAGAGTGTAATCATGTGGCGTGTAATTATGTGGCACTGAGTGGTATTATGTGGAGTGTATTTATGTTGCATTGAGTAGAGTGTAATTATGTGGCGTGTAATTATGTGGTACTGAGTGGTATGTGGAGTGTATTTATGTTGCATTGAGTATAGTGTAATTATGTGGCGTGTAACTATGTCGCACTGAGTGGTTACACTGCTCACCAATACATTCATTTGTTTGCAGTTTGTGTTCAGTCTGCGGGGTGTAAATGTTTAACTCTCTTCTACAAGCCTAAAATCCTCTCTGTGAAAAGAACGGCTCTGTCAGCTTACTTAAACCGTTAGGCGTCCAGGTTCACCTTGGACCCTCTTTCAGCAAACAACATTACCAGTCTGAAGTGTCTTTGGTATTCCACACAAGCACCCATGCACATCCCTTTAAGAGGTTGAGCTGACACCAAGCGCTGCCTGACTCGGAGCACTACGTTCAGAGAGCTCAATTCAGGTCCCAGGGAACTTCTCTGTACACAGTGGGCTTTTAAATGCATGGGTGAAGGGGAGTTCTCAGTGCCCATCACAACTCCCTTGAATCCATCAGAGCTGGTGTGAGACTCACACGAAGGAACTGTTAAGCTCTGCAGCTAAGTTAGACAGCAATTCCTTGACAGGAGTGGACCGACCCGGCTTCCCTCTGGTATTCAAACAACCAATTTCTATACAGGAATCACTACAGGAAATTAATCTGTTCTTAAGGGCTCGCAGCTTTAAGAGATGTGGAAATAAAGCACAGCTTTCAACCAATCAGAGGACACTGCTTTTTTAAATGTATTTATATAGCTGCAATATCGTAGAAGGATGTGTCCTGGCGCTGGAATGGAAGAAAACCGCTTACACAAAAGCTAGATTTTCAACCGTAAATATCAGTGGGCCTTGATTACGGGGTCCTCTGTGAGCAAAGCATATGGCTTGAAACTTTGATCGTTCTTTTACTGAGCTCCGAGGTTTGCACAAAATTATGATAGATCCTGAATAAGTTGGAGGTGAGATAATGACTCCAAAGGATGACCCTGATATAATGATGCAGTTGTCGAGGAGTTTTAACAGTTACTTGGACAACTCTTCTGAGTAGTATCCTCTTAAGAAAACGGCATTCAACCATGGGACTTCCTTGTACAAATCCGTGTCTACAGAATACACTATTTGTAGCTACAATGCATCTTATATTGCAGCCAAAGCGAGCGACTCTGTTGACTGTTTTTTGTCACCATTTTCTTGGAGAACTGCATCCGAGCGCGTCCAGCAAGTAAACAGAAGCTTGCTATAGCGAGGCTTCGACTGGTGCAAGGGCGACGTGATTAATTGGGGGGACGTCTTTCTAAACAATGAGGTGTGCATATGGAGGCGGCAAATTGGGTGGCGCGTTAACTTTTGCAGCGCTTCAAATCCTTGGTTTCTCTTCTGCCCTTAGACTAAATAGCCTGCTTTATTAAATGCCTCCTTTTTCACGTTCTGCATCTATCACGCACGCACTTGACAAACATGGATTTTTGCGTACAGTTAGCCTGCGAGAAATGGAAAAGACGCAGTTCTAGCGAGGGCATCGGAAACGCCGGAGAGGCAGGAACTGTTCCGGGGGGAAATATGGCAGCCTATTAACAGATTGCGAGAGGGGCTGTTAAATTGTCTTGTCTGGCACGAGGGTTAACACTTAAGAAGTGCTGCGCAACAGGAGCTGGACTAGTCTGCCCAAGTGCAGACCGCGTTTAAAACCGGAGTGAAGCGGGAAGCTGCTTTCTGGCCACCCCATGCTCGTTTGTCAAGTCTGAGGCTCCGTTAATCAAAGGGAGAATGAGATGTGCGCGCGCATCCAGGGTCGACAGCCAGAGTTCGAGGAACACCGACATCATTAGCAACAAGGCGGCGGCGAAAGTGAAAGCGCCGCGATCACCAGGGCCAGCGCAACCACCATCTGTTTCCAATTAACGCGAACGCGAGAGCGGGCGCGATAATTGGAAACAGATGGTGCTAATGCTCGCTCCCGAGCACCCTAGGCCAGGGAACAAAGAAGTACAAAAAAAATTGTCTCAGTGGACGATAATCAAACACAAAATACAAAGATATACACAAATGGTCTATGTTGCTAAGAACTTTTGACAACACCACCTTCGGTTTAAACCATCAAATGGTTGTGATTTAATCTCATCACCAATTGGAACAATCAATACATATACATAGTACAATACATGTAAATCTTAAAGTTTTAAAATTGGTGCAACCTAAAAGAAGGGGAGGGAGGGTTGTGAAAAGTGCGTGATGTGAGGAAAGGAAAGGTAGTGTACATGTGAGCATCAAATTCAATATTTACAACCTATCCAGCCATCAACTGGCATGTACATATATGAAAAATCAAAACATCAAAAGGATGCAGATAAACAATCTCTGTCATCCATGTTTGAAAGAAAGAAATGGTCAACAGCTGTCAGACCGGTTTTACATCAGCAACCGCGAGCCACTGGTTACTCATCAACCCTGGCTCATGTTTACCTGGAATACACGCCAGCTAGTCATATGAGAGCCTGCGAGGCCCTTTCTTTTCTACTTCAGCCTGAATCCTTCTTGCTGTTTTGGTGCTTCCGCGTCTATGTGCCCTAGTCCTGATGAAGACCCGGTCCGCAAGGAATAAAGCTCCCTGCCACATATAGGGGTCGAAACGATGACCATTTCTTTCTTTCAAACATGGATGACAGAGATTGTTTATCTGCATCCTTTTGATGTTTTGATTTTTCATATATGTACAACATAGACCATTTGTGTATATCTTTGTATTTTGTGTTTGATTATCGTCCACTGAGACAATCTTTTTTGTACCAGCTTGCACCCGAGTCCAGTGGATTTGTGGGTTACCCCATTGATACATAACTCAGGGAACAAAGAAGGCGGGACAATCACCCGCCTTGGACCAATTGCGTGCTGTCTTTTTAAGAAAGACGCATGCACAGGCCAATTGCGGGTGTTCTCTGGTGTTTTGAACTCTGAACACACGCACGAGCGTGTGTTCAGAGTTCAAAAGCCCTTACTAAATGCCTCGCAGCGCATGCGCATGCGCGCTGGCTCAGGCGAGACCTAAAAATGACGCACTCCGATAGGAACTTCAACATGCCTGATATTCACATTGTGCAGGGCCACAGAAGAGAATGCTGCCTGGGTAGCTCAAGGCATCCCACTTCCCACTGGACCTTTCCCATTGTAAGAAAACAAGTGGGGATAATGGACTTTCTCACTGTTTGTTGTGGTGGCACAAACGTTTCCACAGTGCTCATGTTGGACATGGGAAGTAGGTTTGTTGCACCAGGGGTTTTGCTGCTGTTTTAAGAGTGTTTATTCACAATTAAGCTGTTCATAAAAGGGGATCATTTGTGAAATGTATCTAAATACCCTGTTACAGTTAAGGCAATGAAAGGGCACAAAATCACACCGAAAACATTGAAATGTCACATAAACAGAATAAATAAATTGCCAGCTACGTTTGTTTTCTGCTGCAGGGTGTTTATGGAATACGTGTGTTCAACCTGCCAGCTGTAGGAGCCTACGTCCGAAAGTTCTACGGTTTGGTCATAAAGTTGTTTCATGTTTTCAGCTTTTAGTCATAACATAATAAATTACAATGTATAACAACTGCACAGTACGCACAAATGAATATACATTTTCAACCAATGGTATAATTGATTAAAAACAAATAAAATACTTAAAACACTGTCCCCCAATCTTAAAGACAAAAATGTATTACGGGTCTTTCCTTAGGATAAGCCATACAGACTATATATATAAGAAGCGACTAAGAAAACAACGAAAATATAATCGGTCCTATAGCACAGTGATCAAGCATCAGAATAATGCCTCACAATACTGATATTAAATAAAGAGAGGAGCCAGTTCTGTCTTGGGTCATCTTTTTCGAACAAAAAAACTGGGCATGCAATATTGAGCCTCTGCCGTGCAAGTCAGAATTATGACAGTTGTACATCCATTGTGAGTGGTAAACTCTTGTTAGAAATGTTATATATAAGGAGCGCTTCATTTCTGAGTGCAGCTGATCTAAGTAAGGCTCCCACCCCTGTTTACAATACAGCAAAAAATTGGCAGTCAAGAAGCTTGTTTTTGGATGTCAATAATAGACTTGCTTCGCCAATATGCCTCCTTTACCAATATAATACTCTAAATATTGATTTCGCCTGGCTCATTACACAGATGGCTCAGATTCCATTTGTTAAGCAGTTTATTTACATACCCTCCCCAACCGATGCCTTTTATACCAATTAGAGCCATCACTTCCAATGCTGATTTTAAATAAACTTTGGCAAGGTGATTCCTGCCTAAGGAGCAATTTGGCCAGAAATTGGTTTTATGCCCAACTCCAAACACAGCGGAATCAACTGGGTACCCTGGCCCAGCTTCAGTAAAGTGCAAAGAAAATTGATTTTTTATTACTTGGAATTCTTTTGCTTTAAAATATCCTGTCTCAGCTTCATAATGTGCTGTTGAGTTCACTTTCTGCCTGTAAACTTTCAAAAGAGCGGTTATTGGTTCAGTGCCTACTCTATTTCCAAATCTAAGAAATGCATCGCAGCAAGACTAACATTTCATTATAGTCTTTCCACATGCATATGCCAATTTATGTTATGTTATGTTACACTATGCTATGCTGTGCTATGTTACGCTGTGTGTATTTTATAGTGCACTATCACCCGTGAAGGTATCCTGGCGATTAGCAGATGAATGAGACTAGCCTTGATGGGGCTACGTCGAAGAGCCAGGTCTTCAGCTTCTTGCAGATTTCAAGAAGGGATGAGGAGGATCCAAGGTGGTGTTGGAGATCGTTGTGTGCTTTAGGAGCGATGTAGAAAAGGCGCAACCTCCTGAACTGCTGTTGCATATTTGTGGAACGTGTGCTAGTGAGAGTCTAGCTGAGCTGAGGTGCCTGGAGAGTTGGTGGAACTGCATGCAGTTGTTCAGACATGGCCTGTGTTGTGTAGTGCTTTGCATGTGTGAGGGAGAAGTTTGAACTGTGTGCGCTTACGTATCGGGAGCCAGTGAAGTTCCCTCAGGTGTGGTGTGAGCTCAGCATTGGAGGTCTGGCTGCTGCGTTTTGGATGGTTTTGAGTCATTTTGTGAGTTGGTTGGTGATTCCTGCGCAGAGGGTGACCCCATGGTCCAGTCTGCTTGTGATGAGGGCTTGGGTGGCGGTTTTCCAGGTGCTCTTAAATTGCCAATTGAATATCTTTTTCAGCATTCATATGGTGTGGAAGCAGAACGGGCGGCTGTTGACCTCACAGACTGCCTCCTCTGCTTATAATAGAACAGATTCCTTGATACCAAGCAGCTCGGGGGCAACAAAACTGGATACCTCTAAATAAGCAGTGATATAATTTATAAACAATGGAAATACAAGGGGGCATTACACAACCTTGGCATATTACTGATGGATTTGGGAAGGATGTTCTGCATTCCACATTAGACCCAAAATAGACCCTGGATGCATTTGTGGTGTGAAGACCTCTAATTGCTGTTAGCAGGAGTGGTTCAAGCCAGATAGAGAAAAGTACTTCCAAGCTTAGTTCTGCACACCAGTTAAAAAGCTGAACTTAAATCAATGAATGTCAGGTACAGTAGGTTTTTCTTAATAACAACTTTTTAAACTCATTAAATGCCAGTGAAATATCTGTTATATAGTTACAAACTCCTTTCTAAATCCTGCTTGGCAGTCCCTTAGAATGCAATTTGCATCTATCCAACCTTGCAAACGATTTAAGAGTACCCATCCCAAGATTTTCCCCACGCTGTCCAACAAGGAAATGGGCATGTAATTGCTAGGTTACTGTGGCTTCCTTTTGTGTGCAATGAGACTCAAATGGCAGCATGTCAAGACATTGGAATACAATTTGACATAACTAGTGCGTTATATACATTGGCAAGGATATCTGCCCAGTATTTTGGATCTGATAAAAGAAATATACATGGACCAGATCTGGGCCTGGAGCTTTGTTGGCATTCTCTTCTCTTCTCTTATTGCTCTTGCCACGTTAGGGGGGAATACCCAGACTGGTTAGCACTTCCATATTGCCCAGGCTTGTAGTTTCTAGAGTGCGGCAAGCTGTATCAGGCTCTTGATTGTATTGCGTGGCCAATATGTACTCAAGTTTCAAGTTTATTTATTCATGTTCGATTAATTAAAATATTACATGTTAATGGCCATGCACTACAATTTCACTGGAGAACAGTAACCAACTATAACTTATATTTCTGAAAGGAGTGCAATGCTCTATGTGCAAAGTTTAAAATTATAAAAAATAAAAATAAAAAATAGGATAAAAGTAAATTCATAGAGTTGTAACAGATTTGTGCTGTGGGCATGATAACCGGGGTTATAAGAGAAGGGAAGGAAAGTGCAGGGGCTTTTGTTGGGCGTGTGCAGCCACAGAGACCGGACTGAGCACACTAGGGAGCCTTGGGTTGATAATCAGAGAGTTATTGGTAGCTCCTCCGACCTGGCTAATTAGCCCATGGGTTGTTTTGGGAGTCAAAATGCTTAGGGGATGGAGGTGTGGATGTTTATCTAGACTGGTTTTGTGTCCCAGCCCCACTAGATAAAAGCCCACAGAATTGGTGCATGGGGACAAAAGGTGTGAACCGGCCATCTTGTGTTGCGCAAATCCGCAGGGGCCGAAGGGACTTTTCGTGTGGCCATTGGGATGGTGAGTAGGGGCTGAATCCGGCCCCTGGAGGATGGAAAGAGAGCCTGGAAAGCACTTCCACAATGCCAGTGTCACCCTGTAGATGCATTGAGGAGTGTGAATCAAATAGCGTTTGTAAATTTCCCCAGTCTGGCTAGGGTCTTAGGCGAGTTATCAGAGAAGCACAGATCCGAGGTCTCTCTAGGATTGTTGGTGAAATCCTATCAGAGTTGACTCCCCATGAGTGTCCTCTGAAAGTTTCTGAAACCTGACCCAGGCTAGGTTGTGTGTGGCCCAGGGAAGAAATGTGTTTGAATAGATGAAGTATGTTACCCCTGTTTAAGATGTCATATGGTCCTTTAATGTGGCATCTGGGGGTAAGCACTACCTCCGGAGCGCACGTTTCCTCCTTTGCAGCTCTTGGCACTGCCATTTCTGGACTGTATACTTGGATGAGACTTGGTGGTGTAGTGCCCAATGACTCTGAAGAAAAGTGTGAATTTTGGGTAGAACCCAAAGTTGCCGGAAAGTACGGCTGACTGTAGAGTAATGAGAGCGTGTTGAAGGGGGCCCATACAGTTTGCTCGCTAGAGTGAGTGACCTGGGTGCACCCTCTTCTTACTATTTAGTTAAGGGGGGTGGTCTCGGGGGCCAAGCTTGCCATTCTGGGGGTCTAACCTTCCTGTGTGTTCCTACGGGCGAGGGGAGACTTGAGATCAGGTCCTGCACCCTTGGTTGTTATTTGATTGTTTGAGCTCAGTTTTGAAGTGAAAATTGGATACAGTGGGCGTGATCATTTGCAACCAAGGTGGACCAGCTCTGGGTGGTTGACAGCAGTGCTGCTCTTTTAGTTTTGGCGGCTTTCTTATGCTGTTTTCTTAGCTTTTTCTTAGCCCTTCTGGAAAGAGATGCTCCTGACGGCGTGGGTCTAGATTGAGCCTCGATGTTGTCCTTACCGCTAGGCTGGGCGGCGGTGCTGGGACTGGATACCGCTGGAAAGGGAAGTGGGTTGTCCCGGACGGCAGGGAGGACATGGTCTTGTAAAATAAGAACGAGTCCGGGCGGCAGGACGGACGTGGTGGAGACGTAAGGGGGTCTCCTGGCCGACATACAGCCTCTCTTTGCACCCAACCCTCCTATCTCAGAGGGCTAACGGAGGCGGCTTGATGAGGCAAACTTGCCACCGCCTCTATATTGATCCACGAAAATTGGACACGCAGTTACTTAGCTTAACACCGGGACATGAGGTGTGGCTACTAGAACTCAAAGGACCCTGTATCGGTGACTCCATAAGACCTAGAGGTACAGCTCAATAAGTTTTCAGCGGTGAAACCCATCTAGTACCTTATGGCCCCGATGAAGCCTTTTTGAAGGTGAAACACGTTGGCTGCATTTGTATGAATTGAAAAAATAAAGCAAGATTTGACTTCAACATTGAAGGCCCAAGAACCATTTTTTGTATACTCTGTCCGATATTGGTGCCTCTCTATTTATGTGTGTATTATTATTATGTATGTCTATAAGCAGCGGACTTTTGAGGTGGGCAACAGTGCATGAAGCATTTGATAAAAACAATTGTGACTTCCCCAGGCAGTGCGACTTTAAACCCATTGGCTGCTTCCTAATTTGTGTTTAGTGCCTAGGTTTGGCTGAGGGCTGTTGGTTAGATTTATGATTGAGCTGAAGAGTGGCCCCTCTGCGTTTGATGCCTCCAAGATTTGATTGCAGTGGGCAGGTGAGCTGCTTGGTGCTGGGATGCCAGCTTTGCCCCTGTCTGTGGTGACGAGTTTGCTTAAAACCTCAGGAAGAGTTTCCCATTTGTTAATAATGGCTGCGCATGAACAGGAGCATGTATTGTCATCAAGGCTGCCTTGAATTTTATTTTCAATAAGGTCCATCTTGGTGCTCAAGTTCACTAGACACTGCGCAATCGACTGGAGAAGATCTATTTGTAACTCCTTTTTTGTGGACTGCCATATAAGTGATCTGGCTATGGAGTGTACTGCACTGATGGCTGTTGAATGTGTGTCCTCCATCCTGTTGGTGTCTTGTGTGTCTGGGAGTGGATTTCCTTGTTGCTTCTGGTGTTCTAAACAACTTCGGGGTGAGCTCCACCATTCTTTCTATTTTGAACTCCAGGTTCTGAAGGAAGGAGACGGAGAGGTCTCCGAAGTCATGGTTTTGTGCACTTACACCGATCATGGACGAGGTAGGTCTGGGAGGCTCAGCCCAAGTTGGGGCCTAAAAAGCAGGGGAGACTAATGGTGTATTTGGGTGCTGATTACTTGTGTGTTTTTCAGGAGCTCTCCGGTATTCGCTGCTTTACCAAGGTTAGTTGATTGCGACTCAGGGGCTCCGGAGCCTGGGGGTTACAGGAAGTGTAAAAGGACTGCCGAAGTTTTGGTGTTTCATTACCGGGTGCACCATGCAGCCTAGGACATGAGTGAGACCTACGCTTCACAGTTGGTGTGGAGGGGTTTTATGTGACTGAGCTCTCACATGGGCCAGCCAAGAGAAATACCACTTCAGTGCCTTCTGGGTTGCGGGCAATGGATGTAACAGGTAAGACCCCGCAGTTGGAAGGGGGTAGATGAAACTGCGTAATAAGGCCTGTTGAGCGAGCCTTGGGGGATAACTTGGGAACAGGGTGCACTTGGGCGGAACTCGGATGTGCTGAGTGGTAGCTGGGGCTGGAGTATCTTTCCCCCCTGTGGCTGAATTTGAGCGAGTGGTTGGTTTCCTTCTGTGCATGATGTAAAAGTTGGGGTTCAGATCTACATGCTCCCATTCAGTGCTTCGAAGAGGCTGTTACGCGAGTGTTGCAGCAGTCAAGAGGACTTGGGGCAGGGCTGCCGGGGGCCAGCTCTGTGTTTGCCCGCGGCCATGTGGGCACCCTTGAAATGGACCATGTAGGTTAGATGCAAGACCAGACTGTTGTCTCATTCGAAGTAATTAGCGGGTAAATGAGCCTACAAGGGATTTATTGAATCAAATATTTATATATTCTAGTGGATGCAAACAGTTATAGACCGAAACGTCGACAACTACACCAATTTCATTGATCATTGTATCAAAGGCAAAGTTGTCTGTATAATTTAGCCACATTGCCTTATAATTGTTTGTGAAAAGGTGTTCACAATTGTAACAAAGAAGGATATATATGACTGTGACTTCTGGTTACTTTGTGTCTTGTATGATTTTGTACCCTTTTAAATCATGAAACTTGATTAATATAAAATACAATTTTTGAATATATATACCCGTGTGACAAACTTCACTTTGACGATTTGTTTATGTGTGAATAAGTGGAATTTGTTTTTGAAAATTTGAATTGCAAACTACTTTGACAGAGCTTGCCAACATTGAATGCAATAAGTATATAAATATTTGATTCAATAAATCCCTTGTAGGCTCATTTACCCGCTAATATTTGTTGCCCAAGCCGTCAAGGGTTAATTGGGTTTCCCACTTATTGTTAAAAATCATTCGAAGTAAGGCCCCCACTGTCTTCCTGTCTTTCTGTCTTTCTTACTTTCTGCTTATGGTGTGCCAGATTAAAGCTCTCGTTGACCCTCACCAATACCGTCAGCAGCAGCCGATTCTTCTTATCTTGTCCTTGTGTGGTCCTAAGTCCGCACCTATTACTTGCTAGTGCAGCCTGCTACAGGCATGATCTAAACCATCTGGACCAGCCGAAATCCCCAGATGATGATTAGTTCTGCAGCGGGGTCCCAAGATTCAAATTTTTCTTGTTTTGCTCTAGGTTGAGGTGCGAGCTGGGTTGGTTGGGGGCCCAACCGGCTGAGGTGCCCTGGGGGTTGCTTTCCCTGGCGGTGCCGCCACTCCTACCCTGGACATAGTTAAAGGCCTGAGAGGCCAGAGAGAGGCACAAGCACACTACTGGGCACTTGAAGGGCTTAAATACTGGAGGACCTGCTAGGTTGAGAGGGGAGGTGGATGAAGCAGGGGGAAGTGCACCTGGGCCGCAAGCCGCACCTGCCCTAGGCGGGCCGCTTCTGCAGACATGGGACCAATGCAGTGGGTCCTAGCCCACACTGCCCGCTCTCCTCAGTGCTTATGGCCTTGCCTTGATGCCCTGTTGCCTTGCTAACTTGTTGCCTTATTGCCAGGACAGTGATCGTGCAGAGATTGTGGTGCAGGGTTGTACAGGCCTGTTACTTGCAGGCTCGACTAAAGTTCAAGGACCTTGAGTTGCTCAAATCAGCTGCTTCATCGGGGGTGAATAACAGGCCCCTCTATTCTTTTTTAGGTCTCGCCTAGCGTTGCAGCGCATGCGCTGCTCGCTTTGCGAGGCATGCTGTATTAGGGTATTTTTTAGATGTGGTGTGGAAGCCCCGCCCATATTTTTCATTGGCTGGCATCATCGTCCATGGTAAACGCTGGCTTCCGATTGATAATGAGGCTTCTTAGTGCCTCCTTGTTACCGCCCTGTCTCCTTTTGGGACCGCCCATCAGGACTGGATCTTTTACTTGTGGAGTTACACGGTCTCCTTCATAAGTCGGTAAGCACTTTTTTATTTTTATTTTCAGCGCAGTCCGCTTCGGCCGCGCTTGTTTATTTATTTAATTATTTTGCCACGCGGGCCGAAAGGGAGCGTTTCTCCTCACTAATGCAGTCTGCTTTTATTTTCAGCGCGGTCCGCTTTGGCCTCGCTTGTTTATTTATTTAATTCTTTTCTCGCACAAGCAGACCACATGGCGGGCCTTCCTAGGCGCTACATCATCCCTTCTTGTTAAGCTGAAGGGGAGAGACTGCTGAGTCAGTTAGTCGCTGAGCGGGCTTTATGACGTGACTGTAGCACCGCCATACGATGTTGCTGGAGCTGGAAGGGCGCTAATGGGGGTCCAGCTCACACAAGCTAATTTTTAATCCCAAAACATGCACACAAACAAATTCGCCATCACTCGCAGCCCTTTCAAAACACGGGCGGACTGAGCCGCGCTCATTAATCTGCTGTCTCATTATCAATGGAGGCCCTGCCCTGTCCCCCGCCTCCGCCCCCTCTCAGGCTGGGGGAGCTGCCCTCGCACTAGGAAGAGGAGGCGCAGAGCCCGCGCCTTGCTGCGCCGTTATCTCCTCTCTGGTGCCAGCGCGCATTCCTACCCACCGTGTGCTATCCACAGCTCATGCGTGCCCCCCCCCTGCCGCTCTGCGGTCGAATCACGGTGTAGCAACACCCCAGGCTGGACATGGCCTCAGTGCACAGGCGAAGGATGAGGGAGAACACCCCACCCCGGCACGTGGTGCACAGGCAACGGATTACGGAGAACACCCCCACCCCGGCACGTGGTGCCACTTCCAGCCCTTACGTGTGTGTATCTAGGGACCTGTGTCTGGATGGGGGAAAGGGGACGTTATACAGCGTCATTGACTTGTTTGTACAACCGCCACACAGGTACTTGTCCAATGCATTTCTATGAACATAAGTATATGCATTAAATAACATTAGACCTTGCGCACGTGAGCAGTCAGTCAGGTTTCCTAGCTGGGGGGGGCACCATATTTAGATATTGGCTCCTATGGCACAGGCGGCTAATGGTACACACGCGTAAACAACGCAGAAAATGCAATATATGCGCAGTCAGCCATTCCTCTGAAAGACACCAAATGAAGTCCCAAACAGCGCTTCGTGCACACAACACATGTGAGGGCGCTATATCGATGATACAATTCAATGCAACACTCTCTGAGCAGGAGAGGGGTAGCGACTCTGGAACACAGACTGTAACTTCCAACTTGCTGAGTGACCAATTCACGCTTTCATTTAAAACAAGCATTTGCAATGCAATAGGTCTCACATTTACGCGAGTTTGAGCTATTGACATTGCAAATAACAATGCCTTTTATTTTTGTTTTCGTTTTTAAAACATAAATAAAAGGCTTTGTCATTTACAATGCCAATAGCTTAAACTCGCATAAATGCGAGACCTATTGCATTGCAAATGCTTGTTGTTGCCAGCTGCGGGTCTCCTTTGACCCATTCAGTCTGCCAACATGCTTGGGGGAGCGAGCGAGAGATGATTACATTGGGGGGGGGGGGTCGCTGGTGTTTTGCTGATGAAGCCAGCTGGTAAAGCTGCATTTACGGCACTCCCCAATCTCCCTGGTGCCTGGTGCGTGTTATGCGTGCCATGCGGCATGCACGGCTGGGCTGGGCCGGAGCGTACAGGAATGCTGAGAGCTCCCGGTCGGAGGAGTCACTGCCTGACCTCGCCACACCTCCACGCACCGCACCACACCCCCTCACAGCCTCCAGTGTTCTCGCTATCCTCCTTGCCTAGCTGCTGCTGCAACAGAAACTCCAGAACAGTAAACTTGCGGAAACAGGAATCCAATATGTATCGTCCTCTTGACTGTACATGAGTTTAAAGAGGGAAGCCCACACATTTTCTCCAATATAGTGTTCTTTTTTTTTTTTTTTTTTTGAGTTCAAAAGATTTTATTGAATTTTCATAATAAACAAGTAACAGACATTACAGAAAACAATATTCTAAAGCGAAAATACCTAGTTATAATAAAGAAGATTAACAGGAATATCAGTTGAATTACATTAGGTAAGAAAAAATAAGTATTCTTAGAGAACATAAAAAGGAAAGGGGGAAAAGGATCAATAATGAAGCCAATTACATTATCTATAAATAGAGCTACAATATGAAACAGTAAATATACTATATTATCAATGAAAAGCTAAATTAGTTATAAATATACCGTTTAAGAAGATACATATACATCAACTGGAATCCAAAAAGCATGAAAAGAATTGGAATTATGATTGAGCCCAGTTAAGGACAATTGAGCTCCTTTTCTTGTAAAAATAACCCATGACCACCAAGCATGTACTGATAATAACGAGACATCTTTCCAGCAAAATGTAATAGATTTTAAAGCAGCTGATATTAGAAAATTAAAAAGTTTACCTTCTAAGTCATTTAAACTATGTGAAAGAAGAGCAGATTTGCAAATTAAAATATTGTAAGAAACATCATCATGGATATTTAATATCTTTTTTATAATATCCCAAACATCAGTCCAAAATTTTAAAATTAAAGGGCATTTAAAAAGCATATGCTGTAATGTACCAGGATGCGATTTACAGTGCCAACAAGATGCAGATTGAAGAAGTTTAGCTTGGAAAAGACGTAGTGGAGTCCATAAACAATTAAATAAAATATAAGAGTTGGTTTGATAAAGCGAAACAGGCAACCAACCAGAAATACTATTAAGCCAAATATCTTTCCATATATCAATGGATAGTGAAAGTGAAAGTTCATTATTCCAAAATACTGAAAGCATATTAATGTTGCTACCTAAAGAATTAGATAATTTTGTATATAAAATAGAAACACCTTGGGGCCGATTCCGATCTCGGTCGGAGGCGCACCCAATACTATTCGGTCGGGAAAAAAGCCATGCGAAAGCCTGTTTCCCGACCGAACCGTACGCGGGTCCGGCCGAGCGAGTACGATGCGAATTCGCCGACCGACTCGTCCGGGCGACCCGACCGCTCCGACCGACTCGTACCCGGATCGTACCGCTCCGACCGACTCGCTCGGACCCGATTCGCACCGCGCAATGGAGACGTTTTCCGGCCGGGTAAGTACGATGCGCACCTCGACCGCTCCGACCGACTCGCGCCGTCCGACTCGAACTCGCTGTCGGAGCCGTACTTTGGGGGTCCGTGTCGGACCCCCTGTACGCGTACCCATGCGAGCGCACACAGGGGGGACCCATGGGTCCCCCCTACCTGTGCGTGTACGCCGCGAGCGCTCGCGGCGTACTCGCTGTAGGGGCGCCCTTGTCCGCCTCGCACCCATTGAGGCAATGGGAGCCCGCGTACGCGTTGTACGACCGGCTCCCATTGAGTTCAATGGGAGTCCGACCGACTCGTGTCCGATAACATACGGACGCATCGTACTCGTTCGGTCGGACTGCACGGGTCCGATTCGGTCGGAAATCTCTCCGGGTCCGGCTCGGTCGGAGAGATTTCCGGCCCGAATCGGAATCGACCCCCATGTGGTGAAGTAGAGACAGTTTGAATATAAATTGATAAATCAGCTTTAACATTAGAAGGAATATCTTGAGGAAAAGAATCTAAAATGGAATTACATAAATGTTCATATTTAGAAAAATCAGATTGAGATAAATTAAATCTTGTTCGTAAAATCTCAAATGATATAAAAGCATTGTTTGAATATATATCTTTAAGATAAAAAATACCAGCATTAATCCAGGAATACCAGTAACTAACATTCCTATTCAATTTAATAACATTGCTATACCATAGTGACAAGTCTTCAGTAATAGACATAGGAGATAGAAAAATTGAATCTATATCATTAAAAATCATTTTAGTGGACTTTAGAATAACGGATTTATGAAAAAATGGTGACTTACTAGACATAGTTAACAAAGTGGGGCCCAATTACAGCCTGCGGCGCGGTGGCTCACGGATGAAGACAATTGGGAGAAGCGCCTCTTCTCTGGCAGAGCAGATACCCCGGCATTACAAGAGGCGTTGATGCGGGGCAGGGGGTCAGGGGTATCTCTTCCCTACCTCGTACGACACACTGCAGGTATGTGGCAACGATTTGTGGAGAGGATCTTACGAAGGGCTCCCTTCCACAGGGAGCTTTCGATTTGGATATTGGCTCCCTTTATAGACATGGGACAATACATGTCCTTTCAATCTTGGAGGGAGGGTGGATGCGAGGTACTGGCAGACCTCTTCCCCAGTGAGACTTTCCTTACTTTTGAACAGGCGGAGGAGAGCTTTGGCCTAGGCCAAGGACAGTTTCTTCACTATCGCGGACTCCAAGATGTGGTGAAAACCACTTGGCCTCAGTACCCAGAGATTCCTACCCTGACCCACACCCTTGACATTCTGCTTACGTGTGGTTCAGGTCGCAAATTGATCTCTCTTCTCTACGTGGCTATGAAGCAGGACTCCACCCCCCCGGTTCCACCATCGCGGGCGGCCTGGGAGGCAGACCTGGGGGTCCACCTGGGCGAGAAACAATGGGCACACATAGGCTCCATCACACGAACCGTCTCCTGTAACGCCAGATTTAAATTGACGCACTTTAACTTTCTGCACCGCACCTACCTCACCCCGGTATCTCTGAGCCGTCTTCCAGGGGACAGGGAGACTGCTGCCCTAGATGCGCTGCGGAGAAAGCAGGTTTTTACATATGGCATGGGATTGTCCCAGGGTTCAACAGTTCTGGGTAGCGGTGGTGAGCAAGATTACCACTGTGACAGGTATCCAGGTGGAAATAGCACCCTTGAGTTGCTTGCTAGCGTCTGTCCGGAAACCTAAAAAAGAAACTCCCCTATAAGCTCCTGCAATTAATGCTGGTGCTTGCTAGGCGCAGGATAGCAATTACCTGGATGGGGCAGTTGAGCCCAGAGGTCCCTATCTGGCTTAGGGATGTTAGGGAGTGGTCTTTAGCGGAAGAAGTTCACATGAAACTTACCCGAAGGGATGTGCAGTTGGAGGACGACCTATTGATCTGGCGCGAAATGTGTACTTCTGGGTTGGCGGAGAGAGGGCCCTCCTCTCCGGACAGCACTGATGGTGGGGGAGCGGGTCCGAGGGCGATGAAACACCTAATTGAATTGTGGGGCCGGGGGCTGCCCACGGTCTGCTGCATATTGTGCACTGTGCTTGTCCTCAGCTTTCCTTTTTTGCATTGTAGCCTGTTTCCTCACGAATATTGTCCCCCCATTACGTCTTTTCTTCCCCGTAGGCTGCCCTCTGTACGTGTGTCGCCAGTGATACCAACGGTATATTACTGTATGTCATGTCAATGCCAATTTGTTGTTGGAGTTGTATTAAAGAAAAAATGACAAATAAAGTTTTTAAAAAAAAAAAAGTGGGGAGTGGAAATGGATTTACCAATGATTTCTCAATAGCAAGCCAAATAGGGGAATTGTTTAAATAGGACTGATTAAACCATATGGAACTTTGTTTTAAAATAAAGGCTTTGTGGTAGAGAAAAAAGTCAGGTAATCCAAACCCAGCATTACATTTAGGCATTTTTAATTTTTTATAACTGATACGAGGCGGTTTACAGTTCCAAAGAAATTTGGATAAAATTCTATCAACATCTTTGTAAAACTTTAATGAAAATTGAGTAGGAATCATGGCGAGGGTGTAGAAAATTTTAGGAGCAATTGTCATTTTAATGGAATCCATTCTACCCCACCACGAAAGATGTAATGAAGACCATTTAGACGATTTATCTTTTATATAATTTAAAATAAAGTTACAGTTCAATGTTATTGTTGATTTTATAGAGGATGAGAATAAAATACCAAGATATTTCAATTTATCCTTTTGCCAAATAATATCAGTCATAGGTATCATATCAGGGGTACAATAAATGTTTAAGGGGAAAAATTCAGTTTTGTTAGTATTTAATTTATATCCAGAGACTGTGGAATAGTTTTTGATAATCTCTAATAGGGAAGGGAATGAGGATATAGGGTCACTAATAAATAGGAGTACATCATCTGCATAAGCTAAAGTTTTTATAGTAACATCTTTAATATTAATTCCTTTAATATCATCACATTTTCTTATAGCATTGAGAAAGGGTTCAATACCAATAAGGAATAAAAGTGGGGAAAGAGGGCAACCTTGTCTTGTACCTCTAAAAAGTGAAAATTGATTCGAGATTTGGCCGTTGATAAATAAACGAGCAGAAGGGGCATAATAAAGAGCAGAAATCATGCGAATAAATGTCTCACCAAAATTAAATGACAATAGGGTATTAAATAAGAATTGCCAATGAATTTTATCAAAAGCTTTCTCAGCGTCCAAGGCCAGGATTCCTGAAGGTAAAGTTAAATTGGGAGCTTGTTCGATGACATGTAACAAGGCTCTTGTATTGTTTGCAGAATACCTATTTTTCATAAAGCCAGATTGGTCTGGGTGTATAATAGAATGCATTACAGGAGCTAATCTAGACGCCAATATTTTAGCATATAATTTACAATCTTGATTAATTAGAGATATAGGTCGGTAATTTGACACAATGGTGGGGTCCTTATCTGGTTTGGGAAGCACAACAATTAAAGCCTCAGTAAAAGAGCCTGAAGTTGTTCCTGAAGAACCAAAAGAGGTAAAAAGTTGAAATAAAAAGGGCAAAAGTTGTACTTGAAATTCTTTATAAAACTCAGCCGAAATACCATCTGGACCAGGAGACTTATTTTTTTAAGAGATTTTATGGCTGATAAAATTTCATCTGTAGTAATGGGAGAATCTAACCCAATTTTATCTGATTGAGAGATGCTGGGTAAACCACATGTAGTTAAAAAGGAATCAATTAAAGAGGCATCCTGAAAATCAGGCTTGTTATATAGTTTAGAGTAAAAATCCAAAAATTCATTAACGATATCATTGTGAGATAAAGCAATTTTGCCACTAGGGCCATGAATAGAGTTTATTTGAGTTTTGCTCTTTTTTATACGTAAATAATTAGCTAAAAGTTTCCCAGATCTGTTGGCATTAAAACGAAATTTGGCTTTAGAGTTAGAAATCTGAATGCCAGCTCTTCTGCTAAGGATTTAATTAAATTCATACCGAAGCTTTTGCAGTTTAAGTCTATATTGAGGATCATTAGACGTAATGAAAAGTCTCTCAAATTTCGCAATTTGTTTTTCTATGTTTTTAATATTATTATTGAAGAATTTATTTTCATAAGCCATAATGGAAATAGTTACACCTCTAAGGTATGCTTTAAAAGCATCCCATCTATTAACCATAGAAGTGGAACCTTCAGGATTAAGCAGGAAATAATCTTGAATTGCAATTAAGAGTTTTGGTTTATTATGTTCATTAAGAACAATATCAGTATTCATTCGCCATCGGGATTTATTTGTAAAAGATGAATTTAAATTCAAAACAAAAGAAATTAAAGCATGATCAGAGATATCAATGTTGCCAATGTTAGGAGAGATCACGGATTGAATTAATTGTCTAGAGACCAATAAATAATCAATCCTAGAATGAGAATTATGTGGGTTGGAAAAAAATGTAAAACTTTTTTCTGTAGGAAAATGTAGGCGCCAAATATCTACTAATTTAGTGGTTTGAATAAATAATCTGAAAGCATGAAAAACCTTAGGAGGGTGAAATTTAGTACAAGATAATCTATCTAATAGAGGATCAGCTATGACATTAAAATCACCTCCTACAATTAACGGAACTGTACCCAATTTCAGAACCTCAGTAGTAAGATTAGACCAAAAAGAGGGTCGTCCGCCGTAGGACCGTAAACATTGAGTAAAAGATGACTGAATCATTTATTTTAGTTTTAACTATAATATATCTCCCATCAGCATCTGAAGTTTTATTCAAAATTTGGCAGTGTAATTTTTTTGCAAAAAGATAGCAACCCCATTTTTTTTCCATTAGCAGGAGATGAAACAATAGTATCAACCCACTTTTTCTTCATATAATCTAAGATTTTATCATCTATATGAGTCTCTTGAATAAAACAAATATCTGCCTTGCAACTACCTAGATAATCTAAAATTTTTGTGCGCTTAACTGGATGACGTAAACCTTTAACATTTAATGAAACTACTTTAATATTATGTAAGCTAGCCATAATGAAAGAGAGAAAGAGAAAAGATAAAGAGGAGGAGAGTGAAAAATACAAAAAGATTGTGATAAAGTAGTAGCTCTAGAACAGGGAAGATGAAAGGGAAAAAATAAAACATGGAAAAAACGACAAACAGAATACATTAATATCAGGAATGAAACGCACACAGGCTCAACAAGCATGACCGGTACCGTTGGAGCCCGATGAAGAATAACTCAGTAATTTGTCAAAAAGTACATAACTAGAAACAATCAAGTAGTAGAGTCATGAGTATCCATTAAATGCTGTGACTGTAGATCCAGAAATTGTTTCAGTTCTTGAGGACGCTGAAAGGATTTCGAAAAGTTATCTTTCCAAATACGCATTGTTGAGGGATCAAAAAGACCATACTTGAAACCAAGACTTCTTAGTTGAGGTCGAATATCCGTGAATTCTTTCCGAACAGAAACAGTCTCTTTGGCGAAATCCTGATGGATAAATATTTTATTCCCATTGACCATCAACGAAGGAATTTCTCTTGCTGCTTTCCTAATCAAAACCAAATGGTGATGACGGAGAACTTTAAAGATCATTTGTCGAGGTTTTGTGTGTTGAGGGTTGCGATGAGAAGGAATCCTGTGAGCCTTATCAATTTCAAATTTTTCTGGAAAACTGATTTTCAACAGGCCAGGAATCAAAGTTTCCAAATATAATCTGCAGTTAGCCCCTTCAACATCTTCTGGTAGATTGAAAATGCGTAGGTTATATTGTCTATTGCGGTTTTCCATATCTAAAAGGAGTGTAGACATGGGTGATATTTTCGCCATAAGTGGGGTAAAAGCGTCTATTTTAACCTTATTATCTTGTATTTTAATTGAGTTGTCAGAAATTTTCATTGATAAGCATGCCATTTCTTTGCGCACATTTTTAATCTCTGACGCAATGGTATCTGTACTAACACAAAGTGCTTGTATTTCTTCTAAAATTAAAGATAAGGAAGGTTCAGCTGACTCTACCACTTTTGATTTGATAGGCGGAGGTGAAACTGAAACCTGCTGTCTCCTTTTATTATGTAGAGAATTTTTATTTTCCATTTTGATGTAAAAAGGAACCAATTTGCAATTAAATACAATGTTTGTAGGAAGGTATAATATTCTTGGTGTTCAACTCCTTCAAAAAAAACTGGTGCAGCAGCTAAAATGGTCTGTGGGAGTGGCTAGGCCCAAGCCAGGCCCTTTCTTAAGTGCTTACTCCGCCCCCCTGACAGACAAGCCTGGCAGTACCTGAAGGCAGACTGGGAGCAGGAGCCTGATGAAAGAAAACACCACTTCCGCCGTCAAAAAGGCACTCAAAGACGACCCTCCAGCACAGGTACCAGCCTTAATTCCTCAGCGACCTCTTTATAGCACTAATTTGGGTAAAATTTCGTCGTTTTTAACGAAAAACGGGCGAAAACGCGGAGGAGCTCACCGGGAGGCGGCCATCTTGTTTCGCGCGCTCGTGCGAATCTCTCCAATATAGTGTTCTATCTTCTGATTTTGTTCATTGCAGCTGGACGATACCATATTCCAAAAACATCTGGTGTCATTATATTTTGCAGCATCAAAAAATTTGGACCAAAGTCTAACTTATGCTGCTATGTTTTTCTCTAATAATATTTTCTTATAGTTTCTTCTCAAATTCAAGAATTATATTTCAACACTGGTTGAACACTACTGAATACTAAATGCAGACTTTTTTAATATGCCTAACTTCCTGCATCAAACTAATATAAGAAGTTAGGGCCTGATTTATTTCCTGGCGAACCAAGTATTCTCCCTTGGCCTGGCAGAGGACTTTGTCAATGCATTTTACTGTTTGCTACAGCAAACAGTATTCTTTTCTCTTTTCAAAAAGAAAATCCCAAAACAGGATTTTCTTTTTGAAAAGAAAGAGAGCAATACTCCTCTTACCATGGGAGTCTTCTCCCATGGTGGGGGAGCATTATAATTGTTTTACCGTTCCTTGCCAACAGGTTTTACCTAGCGGTAAAGAACAATAAAAAATAACTACATGTCTGTCCATCTAAATTGGGTGGACGGATATGGAGCCATTTCTCTGATGGCCCTGACTCCCCAGGGCATCGGAGGGGATTAATCACGGCGGAGACAGAGTAGTCTACACCGTGATTAACCTTAAGGTCCGCCCGCATGTAAATACGGTGGGTGGACCACAGTCTTGGTTGTAAGGATACTTCATCACCATTGCGACGAAGTATCCTTACCCCCATGAAATAAATCAGACCCTTATTTCCCTTTTTAAAAGGCTGGACAGTTTTATTGTTATCCAGGCAGCTGCAACTTTTCTCATAATCATGTTAAAAGAGACTTTTATTCACCCTGCTTAGCTTCTATAATTGATTTTATGCTGTTGGCTAATACCACCATTAAGGCTGGGCAATTAGTAGCATATTTTTTATTCCACTTTATGGACTTTTTGTTTGAACGTTTTAATAAGTCCAATATATATTTTGGTGTATCCTTGTATGGCGTGTTGGCCTTAAAAGATTCAAATGCTAATACTAATAAAGGCCATGGTCATAGTCACTCTCAGGCCCGCTCCTTATATCTAAATCAATCATTCTAGTCCACACCTCTGCGTTAATTAGAACATTGTTTATCAGGCTTTCGCTGCTTCCCAGCTTAAATGCACAATTTGCCACGCAATTAGAGGTGGAGAGGACACTTAAAAATCCCATGCCAGTGTTCAATAATAGAGAGATATAACGTTTTACTTCATTTGTTTTTCGGTTCACAGGGATATTTGGTTCTGAAAGACCCCAACTTTCATTTTCTTACAAACATGCATATTCTATTAATTCTTTCAGGGGGGAGGGTGTTGAAATCACCACCTACTATCAGTGCACGGTGGGCTATATACATTTGCTCTTTCCTAGCTGAGCCAGCGGCATTGTCCATTGTTATCATGCTTGTAACATGATGGAAAGTACACGTTTATGATATCCACGTCTCCATTTTTGGAGTGCCTTGGGCTAGTCACACATGCAAGGCGTTCAAAGGCATGTCATAGACAGGAAGCCGCTCCGCTGTATAGTTACTTGTAATTTAGTTGAAATGAAGACTGAGAACCCTGCCATTGGTTATTCTCTGGTTCCCTTTTGTTGGCAGGAAATGGAAATCCCATCTGTTAGTGCCCTCGTCTCCTGGAAGAAACATATGTCTGCCTCATTTACAATGTTAACCAGTCTGGATCTTCCAATTTAGCACAGAAGCCAGCAATATTTCATGACAAAAGGTAGGTTCTTAATGTCGGTACCATATTTTATTGTTTTAATTTGCTGAAACTCTAGAGACTGGGAGCTTCTAGAATCTTCCTTCTTGGTAACGGTCATCTTACTTAAAGTTTTATTTCTGGGAATTGCCTCATCATTAAATGACTAAGTATTGCAGAATAGATGCAGAAGTTGCTTTATACTCCTCAAAGAAAGACTGGCACCAAATAGATTTAACAGTTGTGATCTGTTTAAAGGGTTAAATAATTGCACATCAGAAAATAAATCAATAACGTTGAGGCAGAGAATTTCCAGCCTTTCTTTACAGGGTGTTTGGACAGAATATAAATCAAAAAACAATATTGTGATACAAAAGTTTCGGGTCAAGAATATTGGGACATCACAAATATCCTCGACAGGAAAATCGAAGGTAAAAATATTGTTTTTAGTGTTGTTTTTAATATTGTTGTAAAAAATATCGATGTTGAAAATATCGCTGTATGTGATATCGTTTATAAGTGTTAATTAGTATGTAATGTATTTAAAATGTGTTTGCTTGTATGTTTTTAATTTTTCTAATTTCTTTTTAGTAATGTGTTTTTTAATGAAAATATTGAAGTTTGTGTTTTTAGTTGGAATAATGTATATAATTAATTGGTTTTTTTTAGTAACAGGTTATTGGGTTTTTAGGGAAGAAGGGTGAGAAGATTTCTAAAGAATTTATAATTAAATTTAAGAATACAAGTTAAGGGGGCGTGGCCAGGCAAGATGGCCGGGTGGACGTGATTCACCTCGGCTCCGGAGTCCAAGAGCTGTTTATATGGCTTAAATTGAGTGTTATCGTCGCCAAACGGGAGCGGAGTTCGAGAGGACCCATGTGGTGAAGGTGGCACCGGTTGGAGAGGGCGAGTGGTGCCAGAATTGAAGCCTCCTCCGAACTTGGAGCGCGAGCAGCGGAGCTGCGCATCTTACAAAATGGTGGCGGCGCCCAGGATCCCCGCGGGAATCTGCCGTGGCGGCCGCCGTTTCCCCTGACCGGCGATGCGGACCTCCCATGCTGAGCGTGAATAGTGGAGGGGAGCAGCGGAGAGGAATTGGAAATTCCGGGAGAGCAAGAGGCTGTGGGCACTCGCTTGGAGCTTCGTGACCGCTGCCAGCGGGTCTCACGGATTGCCAGCGTGAGCGACCCCCTTGCAATGAAGAGGTCAGCCTGGGGGGCAGAACGCGTTTAAATGAAGTGTCGAGGCCTGGGGGGCTGAGATGTGCAGCGGGGGCCCCCAGATGAGACTTGCCTGAGTTCAACATGGCGCCCAGGCGGGACGTGCCTGACCTTGACATGGCGCCCGCCGCATAGAGGTGAAGCAGCATGCAGGAATTAAGCTAACTGCCCCACTGGGAGTCTACCTATAGGTGTGCTCTGGGATGCTGACAAACGGCGAGCGGGAGCTTTGATGTGTTCACCCTCAACAGAAAAGAAGGGGTACCCGTTATTGATTTCGCAGGTGCTGAACCTAGGCCTCAGTATTGGGGAAGGGCACATGCTTATCTCTTTTGAAGGAGTAAGAGCACCCCCCGGGAACTGTTGGAGCGACACGCAGGAGAGAACGGCTCTTGTAAAGCGACATGAATAAGAGGCGAGGGCTCCTCCATCTGCGGAGGGAAGGAGTGAAGGGGCTGCACCTATGCCACCGAAAAAAGGCCCTGCTAAGGTGTCCAGCTATTTCACTACCTCAGAGAAGAAATCGTCGCAGGATCGGGTTGACGATGCCTGGGCCATGGCTCTCACCAAAGAAGATCTAATTGCTTCCCTCAGGGACTTCATGGCAGAGCTTCGCGCAGAGATTAAAGTGGATATCAAATCCTCCATGGATCAACTGAAAGCTGATCTCTTCGAACAGATGGCAATCAAATCAATCAATCAGGCGTTTGTTGAGCGCGACTACTCACCCGTAAGGGTCTCAAGGCGCTAGGGATAGGGGGGGTGCAGGTTCCAGTCCATCAAGGAGGGGGTCTGTCGAAGAGCCAGGTTTTGAGGTTTCTTGCGAAGATGGGGAGCGATGTTGTCTGTCTGAGGTGGAGCGGAAGGGCGTTCCAGGCTCTGGCAGCGAGGAAGGAGAAGGAGCGGCCTCCCGATCTGGTCTTTCTGGTGCGGGGGACCACGGCGTAGGAGAGTTGGGCTGATCGTAGGGTACTTTGGGGTGCGTGGAATTTGAGTCGGCTGTTCAGGTATGCTAGTCCGGTGTCGTGGAGCGCTTGTGTGCGTGGGTGAGTATCTTGAAGGTGATTCTAGCCTAGACGGGGAGCCAGTGGAGTGTGCGCAGGTGCTGCGAGATGTGGCAGTGTTTTGGCAGGTTGAGGACCAGTCTTGCGGCGGCGTTCTGGATGTTCTGTAGCTTGCGGGTGAGGTTTTTGTTTATTCCGGCGTAAAGTGCGTTGCCGTAGTCGAGTCTGCTGGTGACCAGGGCGTGAGTGGCGGTCTTTCTGTGTTCAAGGGGGATCCATTTGAAGGTCTGACGAAGGAGGCGGAGGGTGTGGAAGCAGGAAGACGAGACGGAGTTGATCTGGCAGTCCATTTTGAGCTCGGAGTCCAGGATGATTCCCAGGTTGCGTGCATGGTCCGTGGGGGTTGGCGGGTTTCCTAGGGCGTGGGGCCACCAGGTGTCGCTCCAGGCATCGGGGTTTGGGCCCATAATGAGTACTTCTGTTTTGTTCGTGTTTAGTTGTAGGCAGCTGCTTTTCATCCATTTGGCGACGGCTTCCATGCCTTCTCGAAAGTTGTGTCTGGCGGTGTTGGGTTCGTTGGATAGGGAGAGGATGAGTTGGATGTCGTCTGCGTATGTTCTGACGATGGGGGCGAGTGGAGCCATGTAGACGTTGAAGGGCGTCGGGCTGAGGGAGGAGCCCTGGGGGACTCCGCAGGTGGTAGGTGTAGGGTCCGAGAGGAAAGGGGGGAGTCTGACCCACTGCGTTCTGCCGGAGAGGAAGGAGCGGATCCAGTCGAGGGCCTTGTCCTGGATTCCTGCGTCGTGGAGTCTGCGTATTAGGGTGCGGTGAGAGACTGTGTTGAACGCCGCTGAGAGGTCGAGGAGGATGAGGGCTACTGTTTCTCCTTTGTCCAGTAGGGTGCGGATGTCGTCTGTTGCGGCGAGGAGGGCGTTTTCCGTACTGTGGTTTTTTTCTGAAGCCGGATTGGGAGGAGTTGAGGATGTTGTGCTCTTCGATGAATGTGGCGAGTTGGCTGTTGATGGCTTTCTCGATGACTTTCGCTGCGAACGGGAGCAGGGAGATGGGTATGTAGTTTTTGAGGTCGGTGGGGTCCGCCGAGGGTTTCTTCAGGAGGGGGTTGACCTCGGCGTGTTTCCAGTCATCGGGGAACGAGGGGGTCGCCAGGGAGCGGTTAATGGTGTGGCAGAGCATGGGTGCGATGGTGTCGGCGGCTCTGTTGAAGATGTGGTGGGGGCAGGGGTCCGTGGGGGCCCCTGAGTGGATTGACTTGATCGTCTTCAGTGTGTCTTCGGTGGTGAGGGCTGTCCAGTTGTCAATCGCTGGTTTCCGGGTGTCGGGGGAGGTTGGTGAGGGTTCAGTGTGTTGGTTGTCTTCGTCGAAGTTGTCGTAGATGCTCTTGATTTTGTGGTGGAAAAAGGTGCTGAGTTTGTCGCAGAGGTCCTGTGAGGGAGAGATGTCAGTAGACTCGCTGGTGGGTTGGGCGAACTCCTTGATGATGTTGAAGAGTTCTTTGCTGTTGTTCGAGAGGGTGGAGATTCTGTCTTTAATCGCTTTTTTCCTTGTTTCTCTGATGAGTTGGTGGTGGGCGTTGGTGGCGGCTCTGAAGTTGTTGTGGGCTTCTGTGGATTTGGTGTTCCTCCAGGCCTTTTCGAGGCGGTGGCAACTGCGTCTGGACGCTCGAAGTTCGGTGGTAAACCATCTGGCTTTACCACCTGGACTCTGTGGGCACACGAGTGTAGGACGTCGAGGCGCAAGCTCAAGAACTAGATAAAAGAATGTCAGCCTCCCATGATAGAATACAGGAGCTTCACTCCCAGTTACAGTCAGCACTGCTAAAGACCGAGGATCTCGAAAACAGAGCGCGAAGAGATAACATCAGGATTAAGGACCTGGAGGAGGGGGCAGAGGGACCAGACCTGGAGGCATTTCTTGAGGGTCTCTTCGCAGAAATCCTGGGGGCGAACCAGATGAAGATAAAGATCGAGCGGGCGCATCGAGTGGGACCCCAACCTGGTGGAGAACGACGTCGCACATGAGACGTTCTCGTGAAGCTCTGCTTCTATAAAGTGAAGGAGGCCATCCTGCAGGCGGCCAGGAAAAAGGGCTCTCGCTGTACCCTCTATCAGGATTTGGCACCCGCGACTCTTCTTCGGCGGCAGCAATTTCGACCCCTCACCACGAAACTAAGAGCGGACAAAATTAAATACAGATGGACTTACCCTTTTGGCTTGGCCTTTGAGTTAAACAATTAAATGAAGCATGTCACAGGGCTAGAGGAAGGTCTGAGGCTCCTGGGGCTCCCTCCAGGGCCAGAGGACCATGCAGGAGGCCCTTCCTGTGGGAAAGAGAGCAACAAGTCTTCACAGAGGAACATGAGGTCGAAGGGTCGTCACTCCAAGGTCTAGAACTATCCAATCTGGAACTCCTGGTGGTAAGGAACTGATGAGGGGAGTCCGACATGGATCACAAGCTCTACAGTGCGGAGTCCTCACCCAGAGATCAATGGGTAGACAGGTACCGCTCTTGATGTCTCTGCAAGCACCTATACTCGAACTCTGCAATTCTACAAGAAGTTTTGGCGATCGATAATTGGTTTCGAGAAACAGCCAGGGCTCCGGACCTGGGCCGGACGCCCTACATCACGAACCATATCTTCCAAGACTTTATGGCCGAGGGAGCACGAGCTGCCCGGCGCAGGTGTTGGGTATTTAGTTCTGTTAACTGTTGGGGAGGTGGGGTTATGGAAGACGAAATATGGTCTCTTAGGGTCATTGGACACGCATCATCACTGGCTTAAAAAGCGTCTTCGAAATTTGAAGAAGCTGTGTTTATTCCCTTAGTAGTAAAATATGGAGGGATGGTGATTTTGTGGCTTCCGGTCCAGCCTGTGCGGGTGGGGGTCAAGTTGGGACTATGCCGATTGCAATAGCTTCCTGGAACGTAAAGGGCTTAAATTCACCCCTCAAACGTCAAAAAGTTTGGAAATATCTCTTGGATCACTCCTTTGAGGTGGTGGCCCTACAGGAAACACACCTAAAGCGGGAGGAGGAGCTACGGTTGCGCCATAAAAGTTATGCTTTAAGCTACAGATCTTCAGCGGCTACGAAACACAGGGGGGTAGCTTTACTTTTTCACAACTCTTCCAAATTTCAATCTGACGCCATAAAGTCAGACAAGGAGGGGAGGATTATCATGGTAAAGGGTTTTTTGAGGGGAAGGCTGTGTACGTTCATATCGGCATATGCACCCAATACAGGTCAGCAGGCGTTCTTGTCTTTCCTGCTCAATATGCTGGGTGAGTTTGCTGAAGGTCCGACAATATTGATGGGGGACTTCAATTTAAATAAATAAAAATAAATAAAAAAATAAATTAAATAAACCTCACGTGGCATGCAGATATGGATAGCACCCATCCACACAGAGCACCCACAGGCAGTTTCCCCAAATTTGTTAAACACTCCATACACTCTATGGGCTTATTGGATGCATGGCGGCAAGTTCATCCTGGCACCAAAGATTACTCATTTTTTTCTCACGTTCATCAAACATATTCGAGATTATATTATATTTTTATGAGCCAGGGGTTATTGGGGTCCCTTCAGGATGCCAAAATCTTGTTGATCTCTATATCTGAACACAGCCTAGTTGCGTTTAGTTTAAATTGGGAAAAGGGCCCCTACAAGATGCCAAGATGGTATTTTCCAGTCTCCCTGCCGAGAGACAAACTAATGCAGGAGGAACTGCGAGGGGCTATCTCGGAATTCTTTCGCATGAACCAACCACAGGATACTTCTCCCCTGAATAATTGGGACGCGTTCAAGGCGGTCATAAGGGGGAAATGTATGGAGCTTAACTCAGCTCTAAACAAATAGAGAGCTAAGGAGAGGGAAGCTCTGGAGGTAGAACTGGAGGCTGCTGAGAAGGAACACAAACAGAACCCTTCTCGACCATTACAGCGCAAACTGAGTGCCTTAAGGGGGAAGGTAAAAGCCATCAATGCCAATAGAGTAGAGTATACCCTTCTGCGGATGCACCATGTCTCCTATGCACAGGGCAACAAGAAAGGTTCTCATCTCGCACGACAGCTACGGGAAAACAGGGAGAAAGAATACATAGGGGGAATAACGGATCCCAGGGGAACCCTAATAAATACCGATGCGGACAAGGCTAAAGTTTTTGGGGACTTCAACAAAGAGCTGTACACTAGAGAGTTTCTCGATGAGGCGGCACAGCGCCGCTACTTACAATCGCTTAAGCTCCCACAGGTTCCCCAGTCTTGCAATGAAAATCTTAATGCCTCCATCACAGAGGAGGAGGTGGGAAAGGTGATTACGGCACTTAAACCTATTAAATCTCCGGGCCCTGATAGCCTAACGGTCAACTTTTACAAAACATTTGCACCAGACATCATCGCATAGCTTACGAAAGTATTCAATGCAATGGCAGAAGGTTTGGTTACCTCGCAATCTATGGCGGAAGCCGTTATTTCGGTCATCCACAAACCTGGAAAAAATCTGCTAAATTGCGCCTCATACAGGCCCATAGCGCTCCTAAATCTGGACGCCAAATTATACTCTTCGATTTTGGCGGCGAGGCTAGAGGACCTGTTACCAAGTTTAGTCCACCCCGACCAATCTGTGTTTATAAAGGGCAGACAGACTCACGACAACATCCGTAGGACCCTGCATTTGATCGAGAAAGCATCCAAATTTAAGATACCGGCGGTTGTGGTGGGTCTGGATGCTGAGAAAGCATTTGACAGGGTGGATTGGGCGTTTCTCTTTCTCACGCTAGAACACTTTGGGTTCGGCAAGCCATTCATAGATATGGTCAGGGCTAACTACATGCTTCCCCGCTCCAGAGTTCAGGTCAATGGGATTAGCTCGGCTCTCTTTTCCCTAGAGAGGGGGACAAGGCAGGGCTGCCCGCCCTCACCTCTACTTTTTGCTCTGGGTATGGAACCTTTGGCGCTTCGAGTCAGGGCGGCGGCAGATATCCGAGGTATTCCCTTTGGGGGCGAGGAGCATAAGATATCACTCTTCGTTGACGATGTGTTGTTATCCCTCACTTCCCCTGCACAATCACTACAAGCACTACAAAGGGAACTGCTGGAATTCAAGGCGGAATCGGGCTTTAAAATAAACTTGTCGAAGTCATCTATCCTGAATCTCACACTCCCGGAGGGCGAAACTACCAGGCTTAGGGAGCTCACCTCGCTGCAATGGGCCAAGCATTCATTGAACTACCTGGGCGTACATTTAACTCCAAGATAGACAGGCTTATTTAAAGCTAATTATCCCCCACTATTGCTTCAAATCCAACAGGACCTCAAACGTTGGAAGCCTCTCTTTATATCATGGTTGGGACGCATCCATGCTATAAAAATGACTGTCCTACCCAAATTGTTATATCTGTTCCAGGCCTTACCAATAGACCTGGAGAAGGGATTCTTACCCAGATTACGCACTCTCATTATTCGTTTTATCTGGCAAAACGGCAGAGCTCGACTTCCCTTCCACACACTGTGACGTTCGAGAAGCGAGGGAGCAGTGGTACTCCCAGACTTTGAGCTATATTTTACAGCCGCTCAGTTAAGAATTCTGACAGAATGGTCCAAAAGAGAATCCGAAAAACATTGGTTACACATGGATAGGGCAATAGTGGGTAGAACGATCTGGGATGTGATATGGAAGCCTAAGAAAGATAGACCACCAAACGCATACCTTAGCACCCCCACACGCACTACACTCAAGGTTTGGGATGAGGTATCCAGGGGACGGGATTGGTCCTCATTCCCCTCGCCATACACCCCGATCCATTTTAACCCGGCATTCCCCTCAGCGCTCCACGAGGGACCATTTGATGCCTGGAAGGAAAGAGGATGCCTGATGCTCTCAGACCTATTTCATAACTATGATATTCTAACGTTTGACAGTTGTCAGAGGGATTTTAACGTTCCACCAAGTGATCACTTCCATTACCTTCAACTTAAACATTGGGTACTACAACCACAGGTCCGGAAGGCTGCTACGCGAGAGAAGACACCGATAGAGAAATTCGTTCAGAAGGTGGGCTCAATGAGGGGTGTGATTTCCTTTCTATACGATCTTCTTCCCACTACTATACATGCACTGAGACCCCGATACATTGCAGACATGGGACCAGTGGGCAGGGAGAGGGATCTCAGAAGCAGAGTGGAAGCAACTGTGGAGGAGCATGGCCAAAGATAACCATTCATTAGATCTGAGGGAAGCACACTATAAGATTCTCTTTGAGTGGTACCTATATCCGACCAAACTCAAAAAGATCTTCCCAGAGACGTCAGATTTGTGCTGGAGGGGATGCGGCCTCTTAGGAGATTTCTGTCATATTTGGTGGGATTGCCCTACGATACGTCCTTTTTGGGAGGAAATCCTATCACATATGAGGGATATGCTGGGATACCTTCCTCCAAAAACCATGGAGGGTGTCCTACTGGGCTTGAGAGAATCAGAGCTAGAGCACCAAACCAAAGCGGATAGAGCCATAATGGGGGCTTGCTTAGGAGCAGCCAAGATAGCGATTGCAGCGTCCTGGAAAAAAAGGCAGCGTCGGCGCTTTCACAGTGGCATTCCCGCCTCTGGAAGATTATGACCATGGAAAGGATGGTGGATACTTTTAGGGATGAATATAAAAACTTCAAATATAAATGGGGCCCGCTTGTCGCCTACCTGACAATAGGCCTTCCCTTGGCGGTCTGCCCACCTTCACTACCTGATATGCACCTGTTTCAGTTTTTTTAATTTTTTTATTTCTTTTTATTAACATTCATCGACATAAGATATACAGTACAGAGGAGTCAGTACATTCTTACTTAGTGGAGACAGTAAATAACAGCTCTGTGCAACATCACACTGCAGGGACAGGCAACGGGGTAGGGAATCCTCCTGATCGATGCTACGTGGTGGGCTGCAGATATTCCCTCGGTAGGAGTTCCACAGGCTCCAGATTCGAGACCATTTTTTAGGGCAACCCCGGGCCGTGTAAACAGTCTTTTCTCTATACATGCACCAATCGAGGTCTTTTTCCCAGGCCTCTATCGTGGGTGGTTGTGCCGCACCCCACAGTTGTGCAATGTTCCTCTTTGCCAACATTAGGCCCAGCGTAACCCATTGTGTTTGATAACTGTTCAAGTCAGTAGGCTCCCATACATTCAGGAGGCACCTACGTGCCTCTGGGCGGAGGACTAATGTGAGTACGTCGCTGAGTATGTCGTGTATTTTTCGCCAGTAGGATTGTATGTGTTTACATTCCCATAGTATGTGCATGAATGTGCCGTCGTGGCCGCACCTTCGCCTACACAAACCTCCTTCAACTCTACCCATTTGTACCAGACGAGGCCCCGTAATATATACTCTGTGAAGAATTTTGAGCTGTACTAGTCTGAGTCTAGCTGGGATCGCCACCACTCTCGGGGAAGATACAGCCTCTTGCCATTCTTCATCGTCTAGTTCGATGCCATCCCTTACCCAGTTTTCCCGTAGGGGTTGGAGGATCTGGCATATTATTGATCAGTTTCTTATATGGTTTTCTCAGGCAGGTGTCCATCCAGCAATCTATCTTCCAACGGGGAGGATTCAGGGGGAGGAGCCCTTAGGAAGGTGTGTTTGCAGCACATGGCGGACCTGCGCATACCCAAAGCGCTCTGAGTCAGCCAACTCATGTTGTTGCTGTAGAGAGTCAAATGTCTTCACTTCGCCCTTCTCCCACATGTCTTTGATTTGCGAGATCCCGATAAGTTCCCACCTGTCGAATCCCTTCTACTTCCACAGATTACCCAGCTTTTCAGAGTCCCATAAAGGGGTCGCCAACGTAAGTTTCTGCCCCCATCCTAAGGTTTTAGTGGCAGTATGCCAAATGTGGACCGAGTGTTTCGTTGGGCCCGTCAGTGGGAATCGGTTAGGTTTTGAGTAGAGTGCCCTGTTATAATTCCCTCCCGGGACCTGTTTCAGTTTTAGTTGAGAAATGAGGGAACACCTGGCTGGACCAGCTAATCACCGGTAAAACACAAAAAGACGATGGTCACATATTTTTGACCTAGAGACCAATACGCGCAAGTTCTACTATTCGTCCTCTACTTATTCTTTCATTTGGGGGAGGGTTGGGTGGGGTGGGCGGGGGACATAATGTTTTGGGACTGTTTGATAAATTTATCTTGTAAAACAGGATGAGCAGGCATATATAAAAAGAGTTGGGCCGATCCCCCCCTTGCTAGAAACTGTAACTTCATTAGATTGTCATTTAAGCAGGGGTTGTGGTGCTCTTTTCTTGTCAATGTGAATGCAGCCATCATGTATTTGGTTAAAATGCTCAATAAAAAGAACTTTGGAAAAAAAAGAATACGAGTTAAATATTTTAATTATATGGAAATACATATTTTAGCTTTTTTTAACTTATTTTATCATAATAATATTTTAATACTTTTTTATGTTAATTAAGATATATGTTAATGGTATGATATATTTAAATATATATATATATACCTATTATTAAATATTAAAAACATAGAAATTTATTTCTAAATATGTAGAATATTCAGACACTTTTGTACAATAAAAAATAATTAAATAAAAATTGTGCACTTTTAAAAATGTTTTTAATAACAATTATTTTTTAAATGTAAGTTAATTGTTTTCGAAATGTTAAAAACAATCACATTTATACAATTGTTTTAAAAATGTATTAATGTTACTTTCATGTTTTTTAAAATGTTCAAACTTTATGAATATCAATAAACATTTTTTTTAATTAATAGTAATTAAAATAGCATTTTCAAAGTGTAAAATATAACTAAGAATATAAAGGTTTGTAGTTAAATTAGTGTGTTTTCACATAATATTTTACAAAATGTTATACTACACAAAAACTGTGAGAATATGTAGAATTGTCTTTGTAATATGCTCATTTTGTAATATGTTATGTAAAATGTTTTATTTTGAAGCAGGTATGGTAATTTTAAACTATTTAGGGCCTTTTTACCACTTTGACGGTACTACAGTGGATGGTGCAATGCGCCATCCGCTGTAGGACTGCCAAAGCTGTGGTGCTGCCACCCACCAGATTAGGACCTTAATCCTGGTCTGGCCGGCGGTCTTGCAGCGGTCTAACAGCGGTCTGACAGCAGCAGTCTGTTAGGCTCGTGAGACGAGCCTAACATGCAGAACGCCGCTCTCAGAGCGCCAACTGCGACTTCCTGCACGATGTGGCATACATGTCACACCGTGCAGGAACTGGGGGTGCAAATCCAGGGGGGCCCAGAGGCGGCCTGGGCCCGCTTAGGGCCCCTTTTGTTGCCTCTCCGACACCCTTTTCATTGCGGGCTGAAAGCCAGTGGAGAGGCAACTCGAAATATGCTCGTCGGTGCAGCTGTGGCGGTCGCAGTGGTTCTATGGGGGTCCGACCGTCCCAGTCTACAAACTGCAGTGTGGCAGTGGCCGGACATCCACCACGAGTTTAGCGGACCTATGGACCGCCAAACTCATAATAAGGCCATTAGTGTCCAACACCTTTCTCAATATGGTTTAGATTGGAGTGGGAATAGTAAATGTTAACCCTTTAGTGCCCTACATCTTCCCCAATATGGTTTATATTGGAGTGGAAATAGTAAATGAACCCTCTTTAGTGCCCAACACCTTCCCCAATATGGTTAGATTAGAGTGGGAATAGTAAATGTAAACCCCTTTAGTGTCCAACACCTTCCCCCAAATTGGTTTAGATTGGAGCGGGAATAGTAAATGTCCCCCCTTTAGTATCCATCACCTTCCCCAATATGGTTTAGATTGAAGTGAAAATAGTAAATGTTACTTATTTAGTGTCCAACACAATCCCGATATGGTTAGATTGGAGTGGGAATAGTAAATGTCACCCCTTTAGTGTCCAAAACATTCTTCAAATTGGTTTAGATTGCAGTGGGAATAGTAAATGTCACCCCTTTAGTGGCCAATACCTTCTGTCAATTGGTTTAGATTGGAGTGGGAATAGCAAATGTAACCCCTTTAGTGTCCAAAACCTTCCCTAAATTGGTTTAGATTGGAGTGGAAATAGTAAATGTAACCCCTTTAGTGTCCAACACCTTCCTCAAATTGGATTAGATTGGAGTGTGAATAGTAAATGTTACCCTTTAGTGTCCAGCACCTTTCTTACATTGGTTTAGATTGGAGTGCGAATAGTAAATGTCTACCATTTAGTGTCCAACACCTTATTTGAACTGGTTTAGATTGGAATCGGAATAGTAAATGTAACCCTTTTAGTGGCCAACACCTTCGCCAAATTGGTTTAGATTGGAGTGGGAATTGTAAATGTTGCCCCTTTAGTTTCCAACATCTTCCCCAATATGGTTAGATTGGGAAGATGTCCAACTCCTTCCTCAAATGGTTTTAGATTAGAGTTGGAATGGCAAATGTTGCCCCTTTAGTGTCCGACACCTTCATTGACTTGGTTTAGATTGGAATGGGAATAGCAAATGTAACCCCTTTAGTGTCTAAACCCTTCCCTAAATTGGTTTAGATTGGAGTGGAAATAGTAAATGTAACCCCTTTAGTGTCCAACACATTTCTCAAATTGGATTAGATTGGAGTGTGAATAGTAAATGTCACCCCTTAAGTGTCCAACTCCTTCCTCAAATGGTTTTAGATTGGAGTGGGAATAGGAAATGTTGCCCCTTTAGTGTCCGACACCTTCCTTGAATTGTTTTAGATTGGAATGGGACTAGCAAATGTAACCCCTTTAGTGTCCAAAACCTTCCCTAAATTTGTTTAGATCGGGCTGGGAATAGTAAATTTAACCCCTTTAGTGTCTAACACCTTTCTCAAATTGGATTAGATTGGAGTGTGAATAGTAAATGTTACCCCTTTAGTGTCCAACACCTTCCCCAATATGGTTATGTCACCCACTTAGTGCCCAACACCTTCCTCAAATTGGTTTAGATTGGAATGGAAATAGTAAATGTCACTGTAGCGGGTTGCGAGACACATAAGGGAGACCAGTTGGGTTCAAGGAAGGCTTTATTTGTCTGAGTACACGCTTCTGTCGCGAGTCCAGTCTATAGTAGGGTAAGGGTGTCTCTTCCGGCTTCTCCCTGGGTTCTCGGTCCCTCGGCGAGGTCCGCACTCTCCGTGGTCGTTCCAGCACGGGTCCGTCCGGACAAAGGGGAAGCGTGGATGGGGAGGGAAAGAGATAGGAGCTGGGTGTAAGTGCAGTGCACGTATTTACAAGCCTGATAAGGGAAGGGGGTGGTGAGGAGACACACGGTGCGTTGCACGTCTATTTAGGTGAGGGTGGTGCGTAGGGCGGGAGTACCGGGATACGGGGACCTTTACGCTAGGTTCTCGGGTTCTCTCTTTTACCCACCCAGCCCGTAAAGCGGTCTCGTACCTGCGAGAGCCACGCTCCTCCTGGAACGTGGCTGGGCGATACACGGGATCGTTGGCCTCCTGGCTCCTTTTGGTCCTGCGACTCCTCCGCCTCTACTCCTTCCCTGGATTCCGTCTGCTCTACTCGACTCACGACCCTCTCGACTCTTCCTACTCCTCCGGTGCTAACACACACGTACTTCCGCCTTCCTTCCGTCTTTGAAGGTCCGACCTCCACGTCGTCATCGCTGGGGGCGTGGTTCAGCGACCAGTCCTCCCACTTAAAGGAACGGTGTCCCTTTTCATCGTCCTTGCCAAAGATTCGAATGTCCGGGCCAGTCCATTCGTCCTGCTGCTGAGAAACAAGAGGGGAGGCGGAGGTGATGTCAGTCTCCCTGCCTTCAGGTGGGTGCACCCCGTGCTTCATCCGACCGCCCCCGCTACACACCACCCCCCTTTGATTCTCCCGATCGGGGAGAGGGTACCTGGAGATGTAGTCCGCGCTCCCGTTCTCAGAGCCTTTCCGATGTTTCACAGTGAAGGAGAAGGGCTGCAGGGACAGGAACCACCGAAGCACCCTCGGGTTCAGTGCGATGTTCCGGCTCATCCACTGGAGGGGGGCGTGATCCGTGTATAGGGTGAAGGGGCGGCCCTCGAGGTAATACCTCAGTTTGTCGACAGCCCATTTTATTGCTAAGCACTCCTTCTCGATAGTAGGGTAACGGAGTTCCCGGGGAAAGAGCTTTCTGCTAATATAGAGAATGGGATGGTCTATGCCGTCAGGCGACAACTGTGACAGGACGGCCCCGATACCATAGTCCGATGCATCAGTGTGGAGAATGAAGGGACGGGTAAAGTCGGGGGAGGAGAGGACGGGACCAGTGGTTATAACCCGTTTCAAGCTGTTAAACGCCTTCCACATTTGGGGCGTGGGGCGCAAGAGGGTCTGCGTCTTTACGTTTTGTTTGAGGGTGTCTGTCAGCGAGGTGGCTACCTCTGAGAATTGGGGAATGAAGCGACGGTAGTACCCTATCAACCCCAAAAACGCTCTCATTTCCCTCTTGGAGCCGGGGAAGGGGGTCTCGGCTATCGCTCTGATCTTCTCAATCTGGGGTTCAATCATCCCGTGTCCCAGTACGTAGCCTAGGTATTTCACCTTTTGGTAGCCCACCCTGGACTTTTTCGAGTTAATGTGTAACCCGGCCTGTTGTAGGGCATATAGGATGGTCTGCAGATGGACTAAGTGGGTTTCCCAACTAGGACTGAAGACCACTATGTCGTCCAAGTACGCGGACGTGAATGACTGATAGTCTCGGAGCACCGTGTTCATGAGGCGCTGGAAAGTCGCTGGTGCCCCATGTAGGCCGAAGGGAAGGACCGTAAACTCGAACAAACCCTCCGGTGTAGAAAAAGCGGTCTTCCTTCGATCTTCTTCCCGTAGGGGCACCTGCCAGTAACCTTTGGTTAGGTCCAAGGTGGTGATGTATTTGGCCTCGCCTAATTTCTCAATCAGCTCATCTATGCGTGGGATGGGATAGGCGTCGAAGGAGGAGATGTCGTTAAGGGCGCGGAAGTCCATGCAGAACCTGGTACTGCCATCGGGTTTAGGCACCATCACGATGGGCGATGACCATTCGCTCTTAGACGGACGTATGACACCAAGGCATAGCATCTCTTGTACTTCTCTCTGTACCGCCGCCCTCTTGGCCGCGGGGATTCGGTACGGTCGCTGTTTAATGGTTTTTCCTGGGGGTGTCTCTATCCTATGTTCGGCCATGGTTGTTTTTCCCGGTTTGTCCGAAAAGAGGGAGGAGAAGGAAACCAGGATTTTCTGGAGGTCTTCTTTCTCCTGTTCTCTCAGTTCCTCGTTGACAACCAACTGCTCCACAGTAGACGAGGAGGGGGCGTGCGTCGGTAACGTGAGGTGGGCGGCCTTTGGTGGGGGTCCTAGCCATTTCTTCAGAATGTTTATGTGGTAGGTCTGTCTTCGTCGGGGGGTGATCTGGATGTTGTAACTGGTCTTCCCAATGGTCCCCACGACTTTGTAGGGTCCCATCCACTCGGCCTGGAACTTCTTTGTGGACGAGGGTAGCAACACTAGAACCCAATCGTTCACTTCTAGTCTTCTCCATCGTTTCCCTTTATCGTAGAATGCCCTCTGTTTCTCTTGGCTTTTTCTAGGTTGGAATATGCCAGGTCTCGCAGTTTTCCTATTTTCGACTTTAGGGCCTGGGTGTACTCCAACATCCCACGTTCTTCGTCGGCCTCTTCCTTCTCCCATGCCTCCTTGGTCATCTCTAAGAGCGACCGGGGTTGTCGTCCATATAACATCTCGTAAGACGAACACCCCAGGTTGCTCTGTTTTTGCCCCCTGATCACATACGTGGTAGTAACTGGTCCCACTCCTTGCCGTTCACTGAAAGCATTTTCTTCAACGTGGTTTTGAGAGTCTTGTTGTACCTCTCTACGAGGCCGTCGGTTTGGGGGTGGTAGACTGATGTTCTGATCTGCCGCAGTTGTAAGACCCCACATACCTCCTTCATTAACCTCGATACAAAAGGGGTACCCTGGTCGGTCAGGCTCTCCTTGGGGAACCCCACCCTGGAAAACAGCTCCAAGAACTTCTCGGAGATCAGGCGTGTGGTGGTGGCTCTCAGGGGGAAAGCTTCCGGGTACCTGGTGGCATAATCTATTATCACGAGGGCGTATTGATTCCCTCGTCGTGTCTTTGGTAGGGGACCTATCAGGTCCATCCCCACTCTCTCGAAAGGGGTACCTATAATCGGAAGGGGTTGTAAGGGGACCGCTGGGGGCCGGTAAGGGTTCTTTTTCTGACAGATGTCGCAGGCCTGACAGTGGGTTTTTATGTCTTTATAGACCCCAGACCAAAAGAAGTGTCTTAACACGTTCTGGGTGGTCTTTTCACTCCCTATGTGTCCCGCAGTCAGGTGTGAGTGCGAAAAGAACATGATCTGCTCCCTAAAAGTGGTCGGGACCAATAGCTGATGGGGGTCTTCTCTGGAACCCTGGCGATATAGAAGTCCGTCTTTGATAAGAAATCGTGGAAAAACAGGGTTGATACAGTCTTGAGTTCTATGTGCTTGTTCCCAAGCATTAAATAAGGAGGCGTCGTTGGCCTGGGCAAATTTAAAACCTTTGTCTAACATCCACGGTTCAGGTGTTATGAAAGCGGGTACCGGGGAGGCTGTCTCCGGTCCTCGTGGGCGCTGTGGGGTCTGTTTCTGAAGAGTGTGTAGGAACATGTTCCAGAATTCTGGGTTATCTGTTCCGAGTATGAGCTCTTCTGGTAGCCCCTCCAACACCCCCACCCGGACAACATAAGTGCTACCGTCTGAATGGACCAGGGGTACTACTGCTACGGGGTAGGGTTTGACGTCTCCGTGGACGCACCTAATGTGGACCATGGTGTCAGGGATGACCTGCTTGGGCTGTATGAGGACACCCTGTATTACGGACTGCCTACAACCTGAATCAAGGAGGGCTTTTACAACGGTCCTGTTCACCCGTACACTCATGTGAAAGGCGCACCCCATCTCAGCGGTGTAAAGAATGGACCTGGGGACGTATCCCACCTCCATTGGTTCCTCGGATGGTTTTCTTCAGGGGCACAACCTCGCGATGTGTCCCCAGTCCCCACACTCAAAACATTGGGGTCCCCTGAGTGGTGGTATCTCCGGTCTACTAGGTCGTGCTTTGTTTGGTTCCATAAGTGCATGGCTTCTCCTGTCTTGTTTGAATGCCAGGGTCCGACTGGGTTTCTCGTATTCCGGCCCGCTTTGTTTGGGTTGGGCTCGGGAAAATGTGGAGGCCATATCAATGGCTTGTTCTGTGGTCAGGTGCGAGTGCTGGCGTAACCATTTCTGCGTGTTAAAGGGAAGCGCGTCCAGGTACTGTTCGAGATAAATCTTGTCCATTATCTCTTCTTTTGTGCACATATGCGGGGTTAGCCACTTATCTGCGGCCATTTTTAGCCGGAGAAACAGAGTTTTTGGGTTCTCTCCGGGGTTTCCTCTCTCCTTACGAAAGCGTACCCGATACGCTTCAGCGTCGAGTCCTAGGTGGCCCAATATGACTGCTTTAATCTCCGCATACAGGGTATTGCCGGCCGCATTGGCCACCTGGTAGGCGGCTTGCGCCTCGCCGCTCAACAACGGGGCTAGAAAAAACGGCCATTTCTCCACGGGCCAACCGCAGGCCCGGGCGGCTCGTTCGAAATTGAGCATAAATGCGTTGGGGTCCTCCCCCGGCACGTATTTCTGTAGCGCTACGCTAGAGGGTCCCCGGTCAGGTTCCGGGGTTCTTGCGGCGTTGGTAGGGGCTGGTCACACATCATCTTATGTAAACCCTCTATCTGGGCGGTTATGGTGTCCTTGAACGTGTCCCTGTCCGCTTGGGCCGACGATAGCTGCCTCTCCACCGCCCATCCTAGCTGCTCCTGGCCCTTTACCAGGTGCTGTATCAGGGCGTCCATCGTGGTGATACAGATGGGTGTCTCTATGCCCGCATTCTCCACCACTTGTAGCGGGTTGCAAGACACATAAGGGAGACCAGTTGGGTTCAAGGAAGGCTTTATTGGTCTGAGTACACGCTTCTGTCGCGAGTCCAGTCTATAGTAGGGTAAGGGTGTCTCTTCCGGCTTCTCCCTGGGTTCTCGGTCCCTCGGCGAGGTCCGCACTCTCCGTGGTCACTCCAGCACGGGTCCGTCTGGACAAAGGGGAAGCGTGGATGGGGAGGGAAAGAGAAAGGAGCTGGGTGTAAGTGCAGTGCACGTATTTACAAGCCTGATAAGGGAAGGGGGTGGTGAGGAGACACACGGTGCGTTGCACGTCTATTTAGGTGAGGGTGGTGCGTAGGGCGGGAGTACCGGGATACGGGGACCTTTACGCTAGGTTCTCGGGTTCTCTCTTTTACCCACCCAGCCCGTAAAGCGGTCTCGTACCTGCGAGAGCCACGCTCCTCCTGGAACGTGGCTGGGCGATACACGGGATCGTTGGCCTCCTTGCTCCTTTTGGGCCTGCGACTCCTCCGCCTCTACTCCTTCCCTGGATTCCGTCTGCTCTGCTCGACTCACGACCCTCTCGACTCTTCCTACTCCTCCGGTGCTAACACACACGTACTTCCGCCTTCCTTCCGTCTTTGAAGGTCCGACCTCCACGTCGTCATCGCTGGGGGCGTGGTTCAGCGACCAGTCCTCCCACTTAAAGGAACGGTGTCCCTTTTCATCGTCCTCGCCAAAGATTCGAATGTCCGGGCCAGTCCATTCGTCCTGCTGCTGAGAAACAAGAGGGGAGGCGGAGGTGATGTCAGTCTCCCTGCCTTCAGGTGGGTGCACCCCGTGCTTCATCCGACCGCCCCCGCTACAGTCACCCTTTTAGTGTCCAACACCTTGCTTGAATTGGTGTAGATTGGAGTGGGAATAGTAAATGTCTCCGGTTTAGTGTCCAACACCTTCCTTGAACTGGTTTAGATTGTAATGGGAATAGTAAATGTAACCCCTCTAGTGTCCAACACCTTCCCCAATATGTTTAGATTGGAGTGAGACTAGTAAATGTTACCCCTTCAGTGTCCAACACATTCCCCAATATGGTTAGATTGGAGTGGGAATAGTCAATGTCGCCGCTTTAGTGCCCAACACCGTCTTCAAAGTGGTTTAGTTTGCAATGGGAATAGTAAATGTAACCTCTTTAGTGTCCAACGCCTTCTCCAAATTGGTTTAGAATGGAGTGGGAATAGTAAATGTTACGCCTTTAGTGTCCAGCACCTTCTCCAATATGGTTAAATTGGAGTGGGAATAGTAAATGTTATCCCTTTAGTGTCCAACACCTTCCTCAAATTAGTTTAGATTGGAGTGGGACTAGTAAATGTCCACCCTTTAGTGTCCAACACATTTCCCCAATATAGTTAGATTGGAGTGGGAATAGTAATTATTACCTCTTTAGTTCCCAAGTCCAAAACTGTTCACAAATTTTGTAGAATAAAAACATGACACACGTTTTCAGTTTGTATTTGTTTCCAAATTGTTTTATTACTGTATAGTTTTACAATTTGTAGCATAAATACTTCAAGTAAAAAAAATATAAAATTTAGTAAATTAAACAGTTTTTCAGTATTTTTTAATAATAATAAACATTAGGTAAATCAAATTTATATACATTTGTATGTTATACTTTGTCAACGTATATATATTTTATTTTTTATTAACAATTTCTTATTAACTGTTTTTAGATATTTTCAACATTATTTTCACATATGTTTTATTAGTAAATATCAAATAACTGTATATATTATATACTATTATTTAATTTATGCTTCAGAATGTTTTCATAATTTTTATAACATTGATTAATATGTTTTAAATATTTAATAATTTGTTCATTTTTTTAAATTTCTTAACTTTTTTATATATATATTTTCAACATTATTTTCACATATGCTTCATTAGTATATATTGAATAATAGTATATATTTTATACTAATATTTAATTTATACTTTACAGTTTTTTCATAATTTTTATAACATTACTCGATACGTTTTACATGTGTGGTAATTTTTACAATTTTGTAGACATTTATTCAACTTTTTTACAATATTCCCCATTCATTTCTATGGGGAGATAGTGGTTTTTTTTAGTTTCATTTGGTGGGCATTCTTTTTTTAAACACCACCTTCTATATTTTAATCTATTTGTATTATTTTTAGTCTACTTTCCCAGAACCAGGTCGTGGTAAGGTGCTGCTGTTTGTCGGAACAGGTGAGTACTTTTTAAGGAATTCAAAGGACCTGATTACGATGTCGGTCGGAGTTCCTCGGACCGACATCGCTGCGGGTGGGGAACCGACAAAACTTCAATTTTTCAATGGGAGCTTGTGTGGCGGGCCAAAACTGCCCGCAGCACAGGCGCCCATTGAAAAATTTAAGTTTTTAAACATTCTCATGGTGCCTGCCACAGGGTGCAGGGATGTGAAGAGGGGCACCATAGGTGCCCCCAAGGGCCACATACGGAGGGCCAGGGGGTAAGGGGGCCCTGCTAGGGGCCCCCAAAGACACTTTCTGACAGCAGTTCCATGTCGGAAAGGCCGATATGGAACTGCTGTCGGAAAGTGGCATCAGAATCCCGACGGCGGAAACGCCATCCTTAAGGGATTATGAGGCCTTTCCGACTGGCCGACGGGCTCCTTAACTTAAGCCCGTTGGAACCGTGTAGGATTCCCTGGGCACTTTAGACTCTGACCGCTGTCATTGTAATACGCCGGTTGGAGTTTAAACCTACAATGTCAGTCGGAAAGCCTCCGACCAGCGGTCGGAGACTTTCCGATCGGCATTGTAATTAGGCCCTAAGTGTTTTGAGGGGAGGGGGGATTTAGGAGGGATGCTTAAAAAATTGTTATAGTGCTCTTTGTTGGTTTTTGGTATATTTAGATCTACTGCTGTTACTATTTTACACTAGTTTGTCATTTACGTTTTTATACTGTTTTAATAAGGTAATACTATGTTATGTTAAATTATGTGGTGTTAGTTATATTTTGAAGATTATGGGGCCGATTCCGATTCAGGCCGGAAAACATACCGACCGACTCGGTACGGGAATGTAGTCCGACCGACACGTACCGGCGCTGTCCGATCCGCGTAGTACGATGCAATGCATGTGAATTACGACCGACTAGTACGGAACACAAGCCGAACGACCGAACCGCACGGAAACCAGCTATCCGGCCGAAAAATCTACGCGAATCGAACCGACCGACACGCACCAGGAATGAACCCGACAGATACGTACCCGCGAACTCCGACCCGCGCAGTACGATGCAATGCGTGTAAAACCAGACCGAGTCGCACAGAGCTCAAGCTGTACGACCGACACGCATATAAAACAGGGAGCCGAAGCAACCGAATACTCCGCGACCGACGCGTACGCCGCACATGAAACCCAGCAGAAAGACAGCGTGAAAGACTCGGAGAAGCTCGCACGAGCCAACTGCAGCGTCCTACTCGGTCAGAAGAACGTCTCCTACATGCCCAAAAAATACAAAGGAAAAAATACAAAAAAAGGGCCAAACAAGCAATGACAAAGTCAATAAATACTGGGGAAAAAAACATGGAACAAAGACACACCCACAACTCCACCCATATAAAGGCCACAAATCCCTACCATGATCCTTTGCAAATTCAACAGACCTGCCAGCACGAACTGACCGACACGCACCAGGAATGAACTCGACAGATACGTACCCGCGAACTCCGACCCGCGCAGTACGATGCAATGCGTGTAAAACCAGACCGAGTCGCACAGAGCTCAAGCTGTACGACCGACACGCATAAAAAACAGGGAGCCGAAGCAACCGAATACTCCGCGACCGACGCGTACGCCACACATGAAACCCAGCAGAAAGACAGCGTGAAAGACTCGGAGAAGCTCGCACGAGCCAACTGCAGCGACCTACTCGGTCAGAAGAACGTCTCCTACATGCCCAAAAAATACAAAGGAAAAAATACAAAAAAAAGGGCCAAACAAACAATGACAAAGTCAATAAATACTGGGGAAAAAAAACATGGAACAAAGACACACCCACAACTCCACCCATATAAAGGCCACAAATCCCTACCATGATCCTTTGCAAATTCAACAGACCTGCCAGCACAGAACACCATCATACAGCAACCATAGACACACTCACAACTCATCCATCACACAAGCCACACACCATTGGCACCTCCCTAATAGCACCCTCACATACACCCAGCAAAACTGACACTCACCCACCCTCACTTGCACACTCACACACACATCAATCCCCACCACCACCCATCACCATGCTCCCAAAGAAGAATCCAAAGTTCCTAGACAGTGAATTGGAAGTCCTGGTAGATGAAATCCTCAGGGTAGAGCCACAGTTGTTTGGTACATTGGTCCAACAGACCCCCATGTCGCTGAAAACCAAGATGTGGGAGAGGATCGTCGACAGGGTGAACGCACAATCACCATGTTTGCGCACAAAGGAAGACATCCAGAACAGGTGGTATGATGTGCGCAGGAGGGTCAAGGTCCTACTCAAGAAGGATTACGCCTTGAGTCATCGCACCGGCAGTGGCCCTCCTGCCAAACCAGTATACCTCAGGTCCTGGGAGGAGAAGGTGCGGGCCATCCTACCACCAGAGAGCGTACATGGACTATCAGACATCCCAGAGCCTGGCGAGTACACAACCAATATACCCAATATTGTGTGACAATACACACACATCACTGTCAAGGGGATAGTGAAACCATGCACTGTTAGCAAAGCCACAGTAACCAAAAGATAATCATCCCAAGATGTGTATGCTAGTCAGACAAACACAATACCTGCCATCTCATGGTGATATGTAACTGTGTCATGACATGTACAAACCTAACAACAAATAGAGCAAGGCAGTGGCACAAATCTAACCAACAAACACTGTCAGACATTTTGCCACCACTAGAACACCACCTCACAGAGAAGCTGACTGAAAGGAAGGAATTGTGTGTATGCTGGTGAAGTGAGTGTAGCCAATAGCATGATGGGAGTTGTAGTCACAGATATTGGTCACCCTCACAATTGGCCCATCAACACCACTCTGAACCATGCTCACATCACAGGGAGTGGAAAAGAACTGACAAGATGGCTGACACTGGGTACTGCTGTGGGGAGAACAAGCCCCTGCTGGGTGTTGTGCTCAAAACAACAGCAGGACACCACTGCCTGACATCCTGAAAGCCAACTTGCACTCCCTGCAATGGAAGCATGTTCCATGGTGGGATATCTGGCTGGGTGGGAAGGAGGACTGACAGCTCTGACCATAGTTACCAGCAGCTTTTCTCACACACACCCTTAACACAAACTCCACACAACTCACCTGGGAGAATGCATTGCCTCACACTCAAATTAAATATCCCACAAAGAACTACCACACTGGGTTATGCTGTGTGAAGCACAGGGACACTTTTGGGACTTGTAGCCAAACAAACGCCAGGACAACACTGTCAGCCATCCTGTCAGCACAGGCACACTACCCCACAGGGAAGCAGAGTCAAAAGGAAGGAAGTATGGGCATGCTGGGAAGGGGGTGTAGGCAATAGCATGATGGGAGTGGTAGTCATAGCTCAACATCCCCCACCCACATGGCCCAGCAAGCTCATACTGAAGCATGCACACCTCACAGGGAGTGAAAAGCCACTTCAAAGATGTCTGACAATGGTGCTCTGTTGTGGGGAGCACAAGGCCCTGCTGGGAACTGTGCACCAACCAACAGCAGGACACCACTGACTGACATCCTGACAACCAACTTGCACTCCCTGCAATGGAAGCACGTTTCATGGTGGGATGTCTGGCCTGGGGGAGGAGGAGTGCCAGCTCCGACTACAGCTACCAGCAGGCCCTTACACACACACCACTTCCACTAACTCCAAACAACACACCTGGGACCGTGCTCTACAAGAGAGTGAGTGAAAAGCCACTTCCAAGATGTCTGACACTGGCCTCAGCTATGGGGAGCACAAGGCCCTGCTGGGAACTGTGCACCAACAAACAACAGGACCACACTGTCAGCCATCTTGCCATTGCTGTTACACTCACACACAGTGAATTCGACTCAAAAGGAAGGAAGTATGGGCATGCTGGGAAGGGGGGTGTAGGTAATAGCATGATGGGAGTGGTAGTCACAGCTCAACATCCCCCACCCACATGGCCCAGCAAGCTCACACTGAAGCATGCACACCTCACAGGGAGTGAAAAGCCACTTCAAAGATGTCTGACAATGGTGCTCTGTTGTGGGGAGCACAAGGCCCTGCTGGGAACTGTGCACCAACCAACAGCAGGACACCACTGACTGACATCCTGAGAGTTAACCTGCACCCACTGCAAGGGTGGCATGCTTCATGGTGGGATAACTGGGCTGGGGGAGAAGGAGGTCCGGATGTCAACCAAATACCACCAATGCTGGCCATACACACACCTACTCTGCAAAAACACATTGCACACGTGGGACCAGTCACTCCCAAAGTAAAAGCCCTGGCAAGATGGCTGACACATGGGCATGAGAAATGATGTGCCTGCAATTCACACCCATGCACTGGCCAACCCAAACACGTACACACTCACAGCCATTGCAACTCTATCTTTACACACACTGTCAGGGGATGCAGTGTCCATGGGTGCCCCCTGGCCTGGCTGTGAAGGTGTGTCTTGCAGATGACAACTGTGGAGAATCAGACATACTACATAGCACAAAACACACAGGAAGTCACAGAGACATCATTGACAGGGGACACCTGACAGTGAATGCAATGGACACACCAATATACCGGACACTGTACCATGGTGTCAGTCACACAAGTTGCGGTTGTGAGCTGCATTCCACTCCCACATCGTTCGGCAACATATGCATCCTTCACACAACACACCACTCACTGTCATAGACACTGTAGACACAAGCACCAACCTGGACTGCATTTGAGGAGACATGCTACTCACAGCAGCAGAACTGCAACACATACCACTGGCCATCACTGTCATGAGAATGGAAAAGCCAGAGAGCTGCCGTGCCCAATCCTTATCACCATGGAGGACATTGACAAGATTAATCACGTTTGCACGTACAAAACTCAGCAACAACATCATTAGCTACGTTAACAACATAATTTGTATGAAATGAGACGTGAACTAGGAACCCAGACAACAACACAGATACTCCCAAGAGATCCCAGGTATACTGGACTGTGACCATGTTGTCCAGACACACCAATGTGACGCACAAAGACTGGCAAAAACTGCAACCACACATGGCCCAATCTTGAAAGATATCCTAAGTGGAATTGCACGTATGTCCCTGTTAAAGGACAAATGTGGACAAGGATGACACACCTGTGTCAGGCACGTGATGGCCCTTGAGTAGCAATGGCCATGTACAGCCAATCAATACATGAGCTGGTCATGCACACACCTCAACATTCACATTGAAATGCTTCAGGTTGGCAGGACAATGTGCTACACCAATATCAACCTCTGGCTGTGACAACTTAGGACAATGCAATGTACAGGCACGCATCCAGATGTACAGTCACAACTGTCATGTGTTTGAACCATTGATGCCTGTAGAAACATAACATACATTGTGTGTCTCTTCCAAACACAGGTGATGATGGGGACACAGCAGCAGATGATGAGGAGTCCCTGTCCCAGGCTCCGGTGGCCCCTGAGCTCTCTGGTGTGGAACAACCTCTGCCCTCCTCGGATGGCGAAGACCTACCTGGCCCCTCCGGTGTGAGTCATCATGCAGCACCAGCAGGACCACCATCTGCACCCCCTGCACCCTCTCCTCCAACATCTGCCAACACACAGACCACCCCCGCCGACACGGACAGACCAAGGACACTGAATGACAACAGCACAGGGACCCCGGCCCCCCGGGAAGCAACGGACAACAACCCCAGTACCAACCCCCAAGGGGGCCTAGGGTCACCTGTGCGTGCCACCGCAGGTCCCGCCCGTGTGGCCTGGGGTGGTGGGAGGGGTGGTAGGCAGAGGTCGCTGTTTGCAGAGGGGTCTGGACTGCATGATGACCCACAACTGGTACGCATTGCAGATGCGTTCCAGAATAGCACCGGAGAGGTCAGCCAGGTAGTGGGGATCCTCAAGGACATTCCACAGCAGCAGGCTGCCCATCATGCCCGCCTGGACTCCCACATGTCCCGTGTGGAGACACACATGTCTCGCATGGAGTCCAAGTGGGACACATTGGAAGAACTGACAGCGGTGCAGAGGGACATATTGACATGCCTCCGCCAGATTAGCACCAACATGTCCACACCTCCCTGTGTGCCCACAGCATCTAGTGCCGCAACAACTGCAACTGCCACAGGGAGGGAGGATGACTCTGGTGGAGAGTCCTCTGCACCGCAGCGGCCTGCACGTGAGGGTCCCCCAGAAAGAAGAGGGGTCGTCCGAGGAAGGACAACTGAGAGGCAGATGGCCATGTACATCCCCCAGGAACCCAACACCTGTTCTGGAAATTATCCTTTGTGTGCAAACTGTTCACCCTGTCGAATGCAACCCAACTCTCCCACATGACATGGGGAGTTTAAGTTGGACTAATGTATCAGATGACTGTGGACTTTACTCAGGACATTTCTGCTACCAACACTTCCAACTCATCTGGGAACTTTGGATTCCAATCCCAATGTACAGCACCCACCATCCTGTGCACTATCCTCACACATGTATGTAAATAAACTCACTAATACACCATACTTGCCTCTGTTGTGATTCCAACGTTGTTTTTGTCATGGAGATGATGATCTGCTAAATGACACTGTGCATGCTAACTGCTACAGCAATTTCAACACCGTCATGTGAGTCATGGCGACGTGACACATATGAGGGAGACACACCACTAGGGCAACATAACACATACACACCAGGGCCATCTGACTCATCGCCTACACTGATGTTGCCTGGAAATACAGTGGAATGCACAGACACCACACCTATTCAGAGTCTGTGTTAACTAGCCCTCAGGTGCAGTAAGCAAATGTCAGTCAGATGTGTGACCACAGACAACGCACATCCCAAAGTGAAGCACAGGTTTATTACACACTGCAACATGTTGTTTCCACTTCAGATGCAAGGTAATCCCACGTGGCAGTGGCCACACAGTCACCAAGTGTTGAAGAAATAAAGTCCAGGGGTGTGTGGCACATCACCTGTAGGGAAACGACTGCTTCCACCCAGGAAGTTGAATCATGGTGTCGGGGGATCAGAGTTGACCAAACAACTCAGAAAGTACCCTGTGAAGGACAGACATGACACACAGTTAAAAGCACTGAAGAACAGGACAGAACTGCAATACTCATGCCCAATACATGTCACAAGATACCTACACAAAACCAAGTTAGCATGTCAACACTGTTGGGGAGTACAGACTACCTGTAAGGACACATCGCTGCACGCATCCAGTCAAGTAGCACATGGCCACACTCAAACAGCAACAGAGCACCACCAACACATATCATGCAAACTCAAATCATTGACATAACATCTCAGCTGAAGAAGTTGTTGATGAGCTGTGTGCGGACATCACCCTCATCATCATCATCACTGGCATCGGGGCCCAGGCCAGGATCCTCCACAGGTGGCGGATGTTGGTCATCGTCATCTGGGATGAGAGGCAACTCCTTCTGCACTGCCAGGTTGTGTAGCATGCAGCAGACGATGAAAATCTTGCACACCTTTGCAGGGGCATATGGGAGGGCCCCTCCTGTCTTGTCCAGGCAGCGAAAGCGGCTCTTCAGGAGACCAAATGTCCGCTCGATCACTCTCCTGGTCCGACCATGTGCCTCATTGTAGCGCATCTGGGCTGGTGTCACAGGGTTCCTGAGGGGTGTCAGCAACCACGGCATGTTGGGGTATCCGGAGTCACCTACATACAGACAATTGCACATTAGCTGAGTTGGAAAAGAGGTTGGAATACAACATTGCAGAACACACACAATGGTACAAAGTCAGTACACACCGACAAGCCAGGCACGGTGGTTCTGCATCTGTGACATCATCCTCGGGATGCGACTACTCCTCATTACGTAGGCATCGTGTGCAGAACCGGGGAAACGTGCACATACATGTGAGATGCTCATATCTGCAAGACATACCACCAGAGCATTGATAGAATGGACATTTTCCTGTTCCTGTATGCCTGCTCATGTGCCTGTGGTGGTACCAAAGCCACATGTGTCCCATCAATGGAGCCGATGACATGTGGCATCCTCCCCAGGGCATAGAAGTCACTCTTGACGTCAGTGAGTTGTTGACGTTTAGGGAAATAGATGTACTGGTTCAAGTATGTTAACATTGCCTCCAAAACATCGCGTAGCACACGGCTGAACATGGTCTGTGTCATCCCACCAGCAGACGCCACAGTGTGTTGAAAGGTACCGGTGGCAAAGAAGTGTAGGGCTGCCATCACCTTCACCTTGGGGGTCAGCGCTGTAGGGTATGGCCGGCCAGCTAGCAAATGTGGGGCCAACCGCCCCGCCAATTCCTCAATCAGCGGCCTGTTGAAGCGGTACCGTCGGATGCAGTCACGTTCAACCATGGTTGCAAGGTCAGGGAATGGTCTATGGACAGCTGGTGCCCTGCAGTACATAGGTGAACAAAGAAAGATTGTCAGTCACCCCACATATGTGGCATTGACCATACTCAATATCACATGATACATCATTACGAGACACAAGTACTTGATGTGTGTGCCGTTCTGTATGGACATATATGGCACCTACATGGCCATCATCTAACATCTCAGTTCAACATGTGTTGACAACAAGTTCCAGGTTGTGCTATGGGAAATCATTAGGCTGTGTCACAGTACCCATGTACTGCTGTCACGTTCCAAACACACACCACAGTGACAAGTGAGGACAGATGTGCCCCAGGCATCACAGCTCTTTGACAGGTAGATTCCCAGGGACCCTGTATTGCCACATGGACACTGGCATGACATGGCGTATCATGTACATGCCAGCAAAACAATCATGACTCCCACAGGTAGTGGCCCCTGTTGCCTCTGCAGGACAGACATGGACGTCTGTGACACACACATGCACAACATCAAAGTCGATGTACAAACAACGTGGATGTGGAGACTGTCTCCTATTGTGCACATGGAATCAGAGACATCTGAAACACAACATGCACACAGACTGTGGAGGGCCATCACAATTGTGGCAATGGGTCACCCTGTGACGTACATACCATCCCACATGGGACTCAGGGTGTATGTGACATAACATACACATATACAACCTGGAAATGTGACCATGCCACATGCTCTGAACTGAACAGTTGCACATCACAGTGGTCATGTGCACAACACACAAAGGATTCTGTCCCCATGAACACGTGCACAGCCTGGGAGTGGCTGCCCCCAAGTGCCACCCAACAAACCACATGTTGACCCCCATACACACACAGGTAATGCAGCCTTACATGCCTTAGGATACAGTGTGGACAGGCTGTGGTGTTGTAGGTGTGCCCCTGAGTCCCTGGCAAGTAATTGTGGCTGGCATACGTTCACCAGTGACAACCATGGTGACACATGCGAGTGACTTGTACAGATACGCGTTGTACAGCAATGGACCGATCCGTGCGCACGCATTGGCCATTGCATATGATGTTGACGGATGCGTGTTGTGTTTTGAAATACGCGTCGTACAGCAATGGACCGATCCGTGCGCACGCATTGGCCATTGCATATGATGTTGACGGATGCGTGTTGTGTTTCGAAATACGCGTCGTACAGCAATGGACCGATCCGTGCGCACGCATTGGACATTGCATATGATGTTGACGGATGCGTGTTGTGTTTCGAAATACGCGTCGTACAGCAATGGACCGATCCATGCGCACGCATTGGCCATTGCATATGATGTTGACGGATGCGTGTTGTGCCCGCTCTCACCACTACTTTTTGCTCTGGGCATGGAACCTTTGGCGCTTCGACTCAGGGCGGCGGCAGATATCCGAGGTATTCCCTTTGGGGGCGAGGAGCATAAGATATCACTCTTCGTTGACGATGTGTTGTTATCCCTCACTTCCCCTGCACAATCACTACAAGCACTACAAAGGGAACTGCTGGAATTCAAGGCGGAATCGGGCTTTAAAATAAACTTGTCGAAGTCATCTATCCTGAATCTCACACTCCCGAAGGGCAAAACTACCAGGCTTAGGGAGCTCACCTCGCTGCAATGGGCCAAGCATTCGTTGAACTACCTGGGCGTCCATTTAACTCCAAGATAGACAGGCTTATTTAAAGCTAACTATCCCCCACTATTGCTTCAAATCCAACAGGATCTCAAACATTGGAAGCCTCTCTTTATATCATGGTTGGGACGCATCCATGCTATAAAAATGACTGTCCTACCCAAATTGTTAAATCTGTTCCAGGCCTTACCAATAGACCTGGAGAAGGGATTCTTGCCCAGATTACGCACTCTCATTATTCGTTTTATCTGGCAAAACGGCAGAGCTCGACTTCCCTTCCACACACTGTGACGTTCGAGAAGCGAGGGAGCAGTGGTACTCCCAGACTTTGAGCTATATTTTACAGCCGCTCAGTTAAGAATTCTGACAGAATGGTCCAAAAGAGAATCCGAAAAACATTGGTTACACATGGATAGGGCAATAGTGGGTAGAACGACCTGGGATGTGATATGGAAGCCTAAGAAAGATAGACCACCAAACGCATACCTTAGCACCCCCACACGCACCACACTCAAGGTTTGGGATGAGGTATCCAGGGGTCGAGATTGGTCCTCATTCCCCTCGCCATACACCCCGATCCATTTTAACCCGGCATTCCCCCAGCGCTCCACGAGGGACCATTTGATGCCTGGAAGGAAAGAGGATGCCTGATGCTCTCAGACCTATTTCATAACTATGATATTCTAACGTTTGACAGTTGTCAGAGGGATTTTAACGTTCCACCAAGTGATCACTTCCATTACCTTCAACTTAAACATTGGGTACTACAACCACAGGTCCGGAAGGCTGCTACGCGAGAGAAGACACCGATAGAGAAATTCGTTCAGAAGGTGGGCTCAATGAGGGGTGTGATTTCCTTTCTATACAATGTTCTTCTCACTACCACACATGCACCGAGACCCCGATACATGCAGACATGGGACTAGTGGGCAGGGAGAGGGATCTCAGAAGCAGAGTGGAAGCAACTGTGGAGGAGCATGGCCAAAGATAACCATTCATTAGATCTGAGGGAAGCACACTATAAGATTCTCTTTGAGTGGTACCTATATCCGACCAAACTCAAAAAGATCTTCCCAGAGACGTCAGATTTGTGCTGGAGTGGATGCGGCCTCTTAGGAGATTTCTGTCATATTTGGTGGGATTGCCCTACGATACGTCCTTTTTGGGAGGAAATCCTATCATATGTGAGGGATATGCTGGGATACCTTCCTCCAACAACCATGGAGGGTGCCCTACTGGGCTTGAGAGAATCAGAGCTAGAGCACCAAACCAAAGCGGATAGAGCCATTATGGGGGCTTGCTTAGGAGCAGCCAAGATAGCGATTGCAGCGTCCTGGAAAAAAGGAGGCGCCGGCGCTTTCACAGTGGCATTCTCGCCTCTGGAAGATTCTGACCATGGAAAGGATGGTGGATACTTTTAGGGATGAATATAAAAACTTCAAATATAAATGGGGCCCGCTTGTCGCCTACCTGACAATAGGCCTTCCCTTGGTGGTCTGCCCACCTTCACTACCTGATATGCACCTGTTTCAGTTTTTTTTTGTTTTTTTTATTTCTTTTTATTAACATTCATCGACATAAGATATACAGTACAGAGGAGTCAGTACATTCTTACTTAGTGGAGACAGTAAATAACAGCTCTGTGCAACATCACATTGCAGGGACAGGCAACGGGGTAGGGGAATCCTCCTGATCGATGCTACGTGGTGGGCTGCAGATATTCCCTCGGTAGGAGTTCCACAGGCTCCAGATTCGAGACCATTTTTTAGGGCAACCCCGGGCCGTGTAAACAGTCTTTTCTCTATACATGCACCAATCGAGGTCTTTTTCCCAGGCCTCTATCGTGGGTGGTTGTGCCGCACCCCACAGTTGTGCAATGTTCCTCTTTGCCAACATTAGGCCCAGCGTAACCCATTGTGTTTGATAACTGTTCAAGTCAGTAGGCTCCCATACATTCAGGAGGCACCTACGTGCCTCTGGGCGGAGGACTAATGTGAGTACGTCGCTGAGTATGTCGTGTATTTTTCGCGAGTAGGATTGTATGTGTTCACATTCCCATAGTATGTGCATGAATGTGCCGTCGTGGCCGCACCTTCGCCTACACAAACCTCCTTCAACTCTACCCATGTGTACCAGACGAGGCCCCGTAATATATACTCTGTGAAGAATTTTGAGCTGTACTAGTCTGAGTCTAGCTGGGATCGCCACCACTCTCGGGGAAGATACAGCCTCTTGCCATTCTTCATCGTCTAGTTCGATGCCATCCCTTACCCAGTTTTCCCGTAGGGGTTGGAGGGGATCTGGCATATTATTGATCAGTTTCTTATATGGTTTTCTCAGGCAGGTGTCCATCCAGCAATCTATCTTCCAACGGGGAGGATTCAGGGGGGGAGGAGCCCTTAGGAAGGTGTGTTTGCAGCACATGGCGGACCTGCGCATACCCAAAGCGCTCTGAGTCAGCCAACTCATGTTGTTGCTGTAGAGAGTCAAATGTCTTCACTTCGCCCTTCTCCCACATGTCTTTGATTTGCGAGATCCCGATAAGTTCCCACCTGTCGAATCCCTTCTACTTCCACAGATTACCCAGCTTTTCAGAGTCCCATAAAGGGGTCGCCAACGTAAGTTTCTGCCCCCATCCTAAGGCTTTAGTGGCAGTATGCCAAATGTGGACCGAGTGTTTCGTTGGGCCCGTCAGTGGGAATCGGTTAGGTTTTGAGTAGAGTGCCCTGTTATAATTCCCTCCCGGGACCTGTTTCAGTTTTAGTTGAGAAATGAGGGAACACCTGGCTGGGCCAGCTAATCACCGGTAAAACACAAAAAGACGATGGTCACATATTTTTGACCTAGAGACCAATACGCGCAAGTTCTACTATTCGTCCTCTACTTATTCTTTCATTTGGGGGAGGGTTGGGTGGGGTGGGCGGGGGACATAATGTTTTGGGACTGTTTGATACATTTATCTTGTAAAACAGGATGAGCAGGCATATATAAAAAGAGTTGGGCCGATCCCCTCATTGCTAGAAACTGTAACTTCATTAGATTGTCATTTAAGCAGGGGTTGTGGTGCTCTTTTCTTGTCAATGTGAATGCAGCCATCATGTATTTGGTTAAAATGCTCAATAAAAAGAACTTTGAAAAAAAAAAGAATACGAGTTAAATATTTTAATTATATGGAAATACATATTTAGCTTTTTTTAACTTATTTTATCATAATAATATTTTAATACTTTTTTATGTTAATTAAGATATATGTTAATGGTATGATATATTTAAATATATATATATATACTTATTATTAAATATTAAAAACATAGAAATGTATTTCTAAATATGTAGAATATTCAGACACTTTTGTACAATAAAAAATAATTAAATAAAAATTGTGCACTTTTAAAAATGTTTTTAATAACAATTATTTTTTAAATGTAAGTTAATTGTTTTCGAAATGTTAAAAACAATCACATTTATACAATTGTTTTAAAAATTTATTAATGTTACTTTCATGTTTTTTAAAATGTTCAAACTTTATGAATATCAATAAACATTTTTTTTAATTAATAGTAATTAAAATAGCATTTTCAAAGTGTAAAATATAACTAAGAATATAAAGGTTTGTAGTTAAATTAGTGTGTTTTCACATAATATTTTACAAAATGTTATACTACACAAAAACTGTGAGAATATGTAGTATTGATTGTCTTTGTAATATGCTAATTTTGTAATATGTTATGTAAAATGTTTTATTTTGAAGCAGGTATGGTAATTTTAAACTATTTAGGGCCTTTTTACCACTTTGACGGTACTACAGTGGATGGTGCAATGCGCCATCCGCTGTAGGACTGCCAAAGCTGTGGTGCTGCCACCCACCAGATTAGGACCTTAATCCTGGTCTGGCCGGCGGTCTTGCAGCGGTCTAACAGCGGTCTGACAGCAGCAGTCTGTTAGGCTCGTAGACGAGCCTAACATGCAGAACGCCGCTCTCAGAGCGCCAACTGCGACTTCCTGCACGATGTGGCATACATGTCACACCGTGCAGGAACTGGGGGTGCAAATCCAGGGGGGCCCAGAGGCGGCATGGGCCCTCTTAGGGCCCCTTTTGTTGCCTCTCCGACACCCTTTTCATTGCGGGCTGAAAGCCGGTGGAGAGGCAACTCGAAATATGCCCGTCGGTGCCGCTGTGGCGGACGCAGTGGTTCTATGGGGGTCCGACCGTCCCAGTCTACAAACTGCAGTGTGGCAGTGGCCGGACATCCACCACGAGTTTGGCGGACCTATGGACCGCCAAACTCATAATAAGGCCATTAGTGTCCAACACCTTTCTCAATATGGTTTAGATTGGAGTGGGAATAGTAAATGTTAACCCTTTAGTGCCCTACATCTTCCCCAATATGGTTTATATTGGAGTGGAAATAGTAAATGAACCCTCTTTAGTGCCCAACACCTTCCCCAATATGGTTAGATTAGAGTGGGAATAGTAAATGTAAACCCCTTTAGTGTCCAACACCTTCCCCCAAATTGGTTTAGATTGGAGCGGGAATAGTAAATGTCCCCCCTTTAGTATCCATCACCTTCCCCAATATGGTTTAGATTGAAGTCAAAATAGTAAATGTTACTCATTTAGTGTCCAACACAATCCCCGATATGGTTAGATTGGAGTGGGAATAGTAAATGTCACCCCTTTAGTGTCCAAAACATTCTTCAAATTGGTTTAGATTGCAGTGGGAATAGTAAATGTCACCCCTTTAGTAGCCAATACCTTCCGTCAATTGGTTTAGATTGGAGTGGGAATAGCAAATGTAACCCCTTTAGTGTCCAAAACCTTCCCTAAATTGGTTTAGATTGGAGTGGAAATAGTAAATGTAACCCCTTTAGTGTCCAACACCTTCCTCAAATTGGATTAGATTGGAGTGTGAATAGTAAATGTTACCCTTTAGTGTCCAGCACCTTTCTTACATTGGTTTAGATTGGAGTGCGAATAGTAAATGTCTACCATTTAGGGGCCGATTCCGATGTCGTCCGGAAGCACACCTAACACTATTCGTCCGGAAAAAAACCAAGCCGAACGCGTGTTCTCCGACCGATTCGAATACCCCACCGAACGAACAAGTACGATGCGCACAACAGCCCAGATTCCGAGCGAGCCGTACTTACCCAATCCAGCTCCTGTTCCCCGCCCGAGCCGGATCCGCAAACGCCGATTCGAGCCGCACGGAAGCAAATACACAGCACCTTCCGGCCGGACTAGTACGATGCGCGCTCCGTACGCACCGAACCCGTCGCTACGTCCGGCACGTTTCAGCATCCGGGAGAGCCGCACATAAGCTCCGATTCGCACCACAAGAAGAACCACGGCTACGAGACGAACAAGCCAGCGACGAGTACGAGTCGAAGACACGCGAAACCCGAACGAGACGACCCAACCATGAATCCCATCGTGCAGGTCCTACCTATACTCTACATCTATTACCGGGACCGGTTCGGACGCATACGGCGCAGACGGTAAGTCAAACACCCACAACACAAACAAACGACACGTACCCGAAATATGTCACACACACATAGGGATGCACAAATGACATACACTAGCAACAGCACAATCATAGGGGTGGGATGGGCATCACCAATGCCATACACACCCATAGGGGCCTGGATGCCTGCCACCACCACCACCCCTACTCATGGGGGCCTGGATGCCCATCACTACTACCATCCCCAATCATGGGGGGCTGGATGCCTATCACTACTACCATCCCCACTCATGGGGGGCAGGATGCCCATCACTACTACCATCCCCACTCATGGGGGCAGGATGCCTGCCACCACTACCATCCCCACTCATGGGGGCAGGATGCCTATCACTACTACCATCCCCACTCATGGGGGCAGGATGCCTGCCACCACTACCATTCCCACTCATGGGGGGCAGGATGCCGGTCACTACTACCATCCCCACTCATGGGGGGCAGGATGCCTATCACTACAACCATCCCCACTCATGGGGGGCTGGATGCCTATCACTACTACCATCCCCACTCATGGGGGGCAAGATGCCCATCACTACTACCATCCCCACTCATGGGGGGCAGGATGCCTGCCACCACTACCATCCCCACTCATGGGGGGCAGGATGCCTATCACTACTACCATCCCCACTCATGGGGGGCAGGATGCCTATCACTACTACCATCCTCACTCATGGGGGGCAGGATGCCTGCCACCACTACCATCCCCACTCATGCCCTGGAGTAGGCATGACTGTCCGGCTCCACCTGCAAGATGGATGAGCCCTGGTCAGTAGGCAGGTGGCTAGGCATGTGTGACACACTTGACATACATACTCCTGAGGCCCAAACATTTTACCCACCCGCAGCATGGGGGTGTGGCAAATACCCCAGGGACATGTGGTGATTCTGATCTGCAAGTGGATCACATATCAAAGTTACACCCAGACTACATTGCACGACTCAGGCATTGTGTGAGCAATTGACCCACCCATGAAGGCTAACACAATATCACGGGAACAAAAGCTGTCACCCACCTTGAGCAAAGCAAAATGCAAGGACCCTGTACCCGAGTGACACAATTATCCTGAGCGTAAGGAGCACACCGGCCTATCAGATGGGTAGTGGCCATGTCACAATAGAGGGACATGGGTACTGGACAACAAGACTGATGTACTGGGGAAGTTTAACCACGCCACAGGAGGGTACATAGAATGTCAGACAGAGTTCACAGTGCAGTCTTTGACTCACGCCCTCCTTGCTGCTGTCTGCCCTTCAGCTGCCCATCCAGCTCCGGGAAGACCACCGGCAGGATCTGGAGCATGTGGGGGTTCAGGGTCCGGTGTCCGCCCCTCCTGCGAGGAGGCGACAGCTTCAGCTGGACCCTTGCAATCCTCCGGGTCCAGCCCCGAAGGTCCTGCCACCTCTTCTGGCAGTTGCGGATCCGGCGCTTGTAGACCCCCACGGATCTGACTGCCCGGACGATGGCCAGCCAGATATCCTGCTTCTGATGGGCATCAACCTGTGAGGATGACAAAGTGAAAAGGCCATTACTACACATGCTACATATCCGTGCATCACACAGTTGGAAATACATGTCTCAATCACAGGGGCATATGATGTACACAGGCAGTGCAACGAGGGCTATGGACAGTTTGCCAGCAGTTACTACTTGGTATCATTGCATGGGAAGTGAACCTTGTTTGAATGCACTGTTACTCCACTGTACCTGTTCAGTGCATGTGACTACACACTTTGGGGGGTGAGTACTACTCAGTGAGCATGCTAGCCAGTGGCGTGCACACTGTAAATCCTGCTAGTCAGACAACATGCACAAGTAGTAAGGCAGTGGACAGCACACTCACCTGCTCCCCTGGTGTCCCATACAGCTTGCTGTACTGTGGAAGGAGGTTGTCCAGCAGGGCCTGGTTCTCCTCATGGGTGAAGGCTGGGGCTCTCTCCACAGTACGTGCCATTGCAGTAGCCAGAGGATGCAGAGACAGCAGCAGTGTAGTGGCAGATGTCGTCCTGGAGCATGTAATGCAGGCAAGTGAGCCCTCAGGGGAACAGCCAGCATTATATGTGTGCTGCAGAGGCAGATACTGTACCATGTGTCCAAAGTGATAGGTCCAAGTCGTATGCATCTTATGAATCTGACCAATCCATGGAATTGCAGCACCAAGACACGCCCACTGCATCCTTCAAAAATTTAAACTTCATGACACCCATGAATTTGCAACATTGTTGTGGCTGGCCAACTGAATTCACTGCATCAGACTCGTTGAAGCTTCAAAAACGCGTCCGTTGCCATGCCAGGCCCCAGCCAATGCGTGCGCACCGATCGGACCATTGCTGTACAACGCGTACCCACGATACAACGCGTACCTGCTCACATTCAATGCAATGGTCCGTGCGGGCACACCGATCGGACCATTGCTGTACAACGCGTACCCACGATACAACGCGTACCCGCTCACATTCAATGCAATGGTCCGTGCGGGCACACCGATCGGTCCATTGCTGTACAACGCGTACCCGCTCACATTCAATGCAATGGTCCGTGCGGGCACACCGATCGGACCATTGCTGTACAACGCGTACCCGCTCACATTCAATGCAATGGGCCGGCCGGGCACACCGATCGGACCATTGCTGTACAACGCGTACCCGCTCACATTGAATGCAATGGGCCGGACGGGCACACCGATCGGTCCATTGCTGTACAACGCGTACCCGCTCACATTGAATGCAATGGGCCGTGCGGGCACACTGATCGGTCCATTGCTCTACAACGCGTACCAGGACAGGTCACACGCATATGTCACCATGCTGGTCACTGGTGAACCTATGCCAGCCACATTTACTATCCAGGGACTCAGGGGCACACCTACAACACCACACCCAGTCCACACTGGCTATGAGGCATGTGTGGCAGCATAACCTTATCTGTGTATGGGGGTGAACATGTGGATTTTGGAGTGGCACTTGGGGGCAGACACACCCAGGCTGTGCACGTGTTAATGGGGACAGGGTCCTTTGTGTGCTGTGCACATGACCACTGTGGTGTGCAACTTTTCATTTCTGAGCATGTGTCATGGTCACATTTCCAGGTTGTGTATGTGTATGACATGTCACATACCCCCAGGCTCACATGTGGGAAGGCATGTACGTCACAGGGTGGCCCATTCCAACAATAGTGATGTCCCTCCACAGTCTGTGTGCATGTTGTGTATCACATGTCTCTGACTCCATGTGCACAATGGGAGACAGTCTCCACAACCACGTGGTTTGTGCATGAACTTTGATGGTGTGTGTGTGTGTGTCACAGACGTCCATGTCTGTCCTGCAGAGGCTACAGGGGCCACCACCTGTGGGTGTCATGTTTGTTTTTCTGACGTGTACATGATACGCCATGTCATGCCAGTGTCCATGTGGCAAGACAGGCTCCCTGGGAATCCACCTGTCAATGAGCTGTGATGCCTGTGGAGCATCTGTCCAGACATGTCACTGTGGTATGTGTGTGGAACGTGAGAGCAGTTAATGTGTACTGTGACACAGCCTAATGGTGTCCCATAGCACAGCCTGGAACCAGTTGTCAACACTTGTTGAACAGAGAGATGTTAGATGATGTCCCTGTAGGTGCCATATATGTCCAAACGGGACGACACACACATCAAGTACTTGTGTATGTTGATGATGTGTCATGTGAAATTGAGTATGGTGAACGGCACATTGGTGTGGTGACTGACAATCTTGCTTTCTTCACCTATGCACTGCAGGGCTCCTGCTGTCCATCGACCATTCCCAGACCTGGCAACGATGGTGGAACGTGACAGCATCCGACGGTACCGCTTCACCAGGCAGCTGATTGAGGATTTGGCAGTGCGGTTGGCCCCACATTTGCAGCCTGGCCGGCCGTATCCTACAGCGCTGACCCCCAAGGTGAAGGTGATGGCAGCCCTACACTTCTTTGCCACCGGTACCTTTCAACACACTGTGGCAACTACTGGTGGGATGTCACAGACTATGTTCAGCCGTGTGCTACGCGATGTTTTGGGGGCAATGTTGAGATACCTGAACCAGTACATCTATTTACCAACATGTCAACGACTCACTGACGTCAAGAGTGACTTCTATGCCCTGGGGAGGATGCCACATGTAATTGGCTCCATTGATGGGACACATGTGGCTTTGATACCACCACAGGCACATGAGCAGACATACCGGAACCGTAAACATTACCATTCGATCAATGCTCTGGTGGTATGTCTTGCAGATATTACCATCACACATGTGTGTGCCCGTTTCCCCGGTTCGGCACACGATGCCTACGTGATGAGGAGTAGTCGCATCCCAAGGATGATGTCACAGATGCCGAAGCAGCGTGCCTGGCTTGTTGGTGTGTACTGACTTTGTACCATTGTGTGTGTTCTGCTATGTTGTTTTCCGCACACATTTTCAAATCGGCTAATGTGCAATTGTCTGTCTGTAGGTGACTCGGGATACCCCAACATGCCGTGGTTGCTGACACCCCTCAGGAACCCTGTGACACCAGCCCAGATGCGCTACAATGAGGCACATGGTCGGACGAGGAGGGTGATTGAGCGGACCTTTGGTCTCCTGAAGAGCCGCTTCCGCTGCCTGGACAAGACCGGAGGGGCCCTCCCATATGCCCCAGCAAAGGTGTGCAAGATTGTCATCGTCTGCTGCATGCTACACAACCTGGCAGTGCGGAAGGAGTTGCCTCTCATCCTGGATGACGATGACCAACGTCCGCCACCTGTGGAAGATCCTGGCCTGGGTCACGATGCCAGTGAAGATGATGATGATGATGATGGTGATGTCCGCACACAGCTCATCACCAACTTCTTCAGCTGAATGTGAGTCTCCAGAGGGTTGTAATGTCAATGATTTGAGTTTGCATGATATGTGTGTGTGGTGCTCTGGTGCTGTTTGAGTGTGGCCATGTGCTACTTGACTGGATGCGTGCAGCGATGTGTCCTTGCAGGTGGTCTGTACTGCCCAACAGTGTTGACATGCTAACTTGGTTTTGTGTAGTTATCTCGTGGCATGTATTAGACATGAGTATTGCCGTTCTGTGCTGTTCTTCAGTGGTTTTGACTGTGTGTCATGTCTGTCCTTCACAGGGTGCTGCTTGAGTTGTCTGATCAACTTGGATCCCCCGAATCCATGATTCAACTTCCAAGGTGGAAGCAGTCGTTTCCCTACAGGTGATGTGCCACACACCCCTGGACTTTCTATCTTCTGCACTTTTTGACTTTGTGGCCACAGCCAGGTTGGATTAGCTTGCATTTGTAGTGGAAACGACATGTTGGAAATGAGTAATAAACCTGTGCTTGACTTTGGGATGTGCGTTGTCTGTAGTCACACATCTGACTGACATTTGCTCACTGCACCTGTTGTCTAGTTGACAGTGACTGTGAATAGGTGGCGTGTCTGTACATTCCACTGTACTTCGTTGCAACATCAGTATAGGTGATGAGTCTGATGGCCCTGGTGTGTATGTGTTTTGTGGCCCTAGTGGTGTGTCTCCCTCATATGTGTCACGTCGCCATGACTGACATGACAGTGTTGGACTTGCTGTAGCAGTTAGCATGCACAGTGTAATTTAGAAGATCAACATCTACATGACAAAAACCACGTTGGAATCACAACAGAGGCAGATATGGTGTATTGGTGAGTTTATTTACATACAGGTGTGAGGATGGTGCACAGGATGGTGGGTGCTGTACATAGAAATTTGGATCCAAAGTTACCATGTGAATTGGAAGTCTTGGTAGCTGAAAAGTCCAGAGTAAAGTCCACAGTCATCTGATACATTTGGTCAACTAGAGCTCCCCATGTCATGTGGGAGAGTTGGCTTGGCTTCAACATGGCGTGCAGTATGCACACAGAGGAAAAGTTCCAGAACAGGTGTTGGCTTCCTGGGGGATGTAGATGGCCATCGGCCACTCAGTTTGGCCTCCTCGGACGGCCCCTCTTCTTGGGGGGGGGACCCTCAGGTGCAGGCTGCGGCGGTGCAGGGGACTCTCTGCCAGAGTCCTCCTCCCTCCCTGTGGCATTTGCAGTTGTTTCAGCAGCAGATGTTGTGGGCACACAGGGAGGTGAGGCCATGTTGGTGCTGATCTGGTGGAGGCATGTCAGTATGTCCCTATGCACCGCTGTCAGTTGTTCCAATGTGTTCCACTTGGACTCCATGCCACACATGTGTGTCTCGACACGTGACATGTGTGTCTCGACACGGGACATGTGGGAGTCCAAGCAGGCATGATGGGCAGCCTGCTGCTGTTGTATGTCCTTGAGGATCCCCACTACCTGGCTGACCTCTCCGGTGCTAGTCTGGTACGCATCCGCGATGCGTGCCAGTTGTGGGTCATCATACAGTCCAGACCCCTCTGCAAGGAGAGACCTATGTCTCCCACCCCTCACACCACCCCTGGCGACACGTGCAGGACCTGCAGTGGCACGCACAGGTGACCGTGGGCCCACTTGGGTGTTGTTCCTGGGCTCGTTGTCAGCAGCTCCAGTTTCGGCCTGGGTCCGTGCGCTGTTGTCATCTGTGGTCCTTGGTGTGTCCGTGTTGGCAGGGGTGGCCTGTGTGTTGGCAGTTGTTGGAGGGGTGGGTGCAGGGGGTGCAGATGTTGGTCCTGCTGGTGCTGCATGATGACTCACACCGGAGGGTCCAGCTGGTTCATCGCCATCCGAGGAGTGCAGAGGCTGATCCACACCAGTGAGCTCAGTGTTCCCCGGAGCCTGGGACAGGGAGTCCTCCTGGTCTGCTGCTGTGTCCCCATCATCTCCTGTTTTGGGGAGAGACACAGATTGTATGTTATGTTTCTACTGGCATCAATTGTTCAAACACCTGACAGTTGTGACTGTACCTCTGGATGTGGGCCAGGACATTGGATTCTCCTAAATAGTGACAGTCAGTGAGTGATATTGGTGTAGCACATTGTCCTGCCAACCTGTGGCATGTCAATGTGAATGTTGAGGTGTGTGCATGACCAGCATTGGTGGTATTTGGTTACCATCCAGGCATCCTTCTCCCCCCAGCCCAGTTATCCCACCATGCAACGTGCTTGCATTGCAGGGAGTGCAAGTTTGCTTTTAGGATGTCAGGCAGTGGTGTTGTGCTGTTTGTTGGTGCACAGTTCCCAGCAGGGCATTGTGCTCCCCACAGCAGTACCCAGTGTCAGCCATCTTGTGAGTCCTTATCCACTCCCTGTGATGTGAGCATGGTTGAGAGTGGTGTTGATGGGCCAATTGTGAGGGTGAGCAATATCTGTGCCTACAACTCCCATCATGCTATTGCCTCCACCCCCCTTCCCAGCATGCCCATCCTTCCTTCCTTTTGACTCTGCTTCCCTGTGGGGTGGGGTGCCTGTGCTGACAGGATGGCTGGGAGTGTTGTCCTGGCAGTTGTTTGGCTACAAGTCCCAAGAGTGTCCCTGTGCTTCACACAGCATAACCCAGGGTGGTGGTTCTTTGTGGGATCTTCAGTTAGGCTGTGAGGCATTGCATTCTCCCAGGTGGGTTATGTGGAGTTAGTGTTGAGGGGGTGTGTGAGGAGAGCTGCTTGTAACTATGGTCAGTGCTGTGAGTCCTCCTTCCCACCCAGCCAGATATCCCACCATGCAACGTGCTTGCATTGCAGGGAGTGCAAGTTTGCTTTCAGGATGTCAGGCAGTGGTGTTGTGCTGTTTGTTGGTGCACAGTTCCCAGCAGGGCATTGTGCTCCCCACAGCAGTACCCAGTGTCAGCCATCTTGTGAGTCCTTATCCACTCCCTGTGATGTGAGCATGGTTGAGAGTGGTGTTGATGGGCCAATTGTGAGGGTGAGCCATATCTGTGCCTACAACTCCCATCATGCTATTGCCTCCACCCCCCTTCCCAGCATGCCCATCCTTCCTTCCTTTTGACTCTGCTTCCCTGTGGGGTGGGGTGCCTGTGCTGACAGGATGGCTGGGAGTGTTGTCCTGGCAGTTGTTTGGCTACAAGTCCCAAGAGTGTCCCTGTGCTTCACACAGCATAACCCAGGGTGGTGGTTCTTTGTGGGATCTTCAGTTAGGCTGTGAGGCATTGCATTCTCCCATGTGGGTTATGTGGAGTTAGTGTTGAGGGGGTGTGTGAGGAGAGCTGCTTGTAACTATGGTCAGTGCTGTGAGTCCTCCTTCCCACCAAGCCAGATATCCCACCATGCAACGTGCTTGCATTGCAGGGAGTACAAGTTTGCTTTCAGGATGTCAGGCAGTGGTGTTGTGCTGTTTGTTGGTGCACAGTTCCCAGCAGGGCCTTGTGCTCCCCACAGCAGTACCCAGTGTCAGCCATCTTGTGAGTCCTTATCCACTCCCTGTGATGTGAGCATGGTTGAGAGTGGTGTTGATGGGCCAATTGTGAGGGTGAGCAATATCTGTGCCTAAAACTCCCATCATGCTATTGCCTCCACCCCCCTTCCCAGCATGCCCATCCTTCCTTCCTTTTGACTCTGCTTCCCTGTGGGGTGGGGTGCCTGTGCTGACAGGATGGCTGGGAGTGTTGTCCTGGCAGTTGTTTGGCTACAAGTCCCAAGAGTGTCCCTGTGCTTCACACAGCATAACCCAGGGTGGTGGTTCTTTGTGGGATCTTCAGTTAGGCTGTGAGGCATTGCATTCTCCCATGTGGGTTATGTGGAGTTAGTGTTGAGGGGTGTGTGAGGAGAGCTGCTTGTAACTATGGTCAGTGCTGTGAGTCCTCCTTCCCACCCAGCCAGATATCCCACCATGCAACGTGCTTGCATTGCAGGGAGTGCAAGTTGGCTTTCAGGATGTCAGGCAGTGGTGTTGTGCTGTTTGTTGGTGCACAGTTCCCAGCAGGGCCTTGTGCTCCCCACAGCAGTACCCAGTGTCAGCCATCTTGTGAGTCCTTATCCACTGCCTGTGATGTGAGCATGGTTGAGAGTGGTGTTGATGGGCCAATTGTGGGTGTGACCAATATCTGTGACTACCACTCCCATCATGCTATTGGCTATACTGACTTGACCAGCATACACAGAATTCCTTCCTTTGAGTGAGCTTCCCTCTGAGGTGGTGTTCTAGTGGTGGGTAAATATCTGTGAGTGTTTGTTGGTTCTATTTGTGCCACTGCCTTGCTGTATTTGTTGTTAGGTTTGTAGATCTCATGACACAGTTACATATCACTATGAGATGGCAGGTATTGTGTTTGTCTGACTAGCATTCACATCTTGGGATGAATATCTTTTGGTTGCTGTGTATTTGCTAAGTGTGCATGGTTTGCCTATCCCCTTGACTGTGATGTGTGTGTGTTGTCACACCATATTGTATATATTAGTTGTGTACTCACCAGGCTCTGGGATGTCTGTTAGTCCGTATACGCTCACTGGTGGTAGGATGACCCGCACCTTCTCCTCCCAGGGCCTGAGGTATACTGGTTTTGCAGGAGGGCCACTGCCGGTGTGCTGGCTGAGGAGGTAGTCCTTTTGAGTAGTTCCCGGACCCTCCTGCGCACATCATACCACCTGTTCTGGATGTCTTCCTTTGTGCGCAAACATGGTGATTGTGCGTTCACCCTGTCGACAATCCTCGCCCACATCTTGGTTTTCTGCGACATGGGGGTCTGTTGTACCAATGTACCAAACAACTGTGGCTCTACCCTGAGTATCTCGTCTACCAGGACTTGCAATTCACAATCTAGGAACTTATGGTTCTTCTTTGGGGGCATGGTGATGGGTGGTGGTGGTGATTGATGTGTGTGTGTGTGTGTGTGTGTGTGTGCAGGTGGGGGGGGTGTGAGTGTAGGTTTAGCTGGGTGTGTGTGAGGGTGCTATTTGTAGGTGTGGTAATGGTGTGTGGTTTGTGTGATGTATGAGCTGTGAGTGTGTCTGTGGTTGCTGTGTGATGGTGTTGTGTGCTGGCAGGTCAGTGGAATTTGCAAAGGATCATGGTAGGGATTTGTGGCCTTTATGTAGGTGGAGTTGGAGGTGTGTCCTTGTTCCATTTTTTTCCCTCCCTGTATTTATTGGCTTGGTGGTTGCTTGTTTGGCCCTTTTTTTCTAATTTTTCCTTGGTGTTTTTGGTGCATGTACGAGTCGTTCTTGTGTCCGAGTAGGACGCTGCAGTTGTCTGGTGCGATCTTGTCCGACTCGTTCCCGCTGTGTGTCAGCTAGGTTTCATATGCGGCGTACGAGTCGGTCGCGTAGTATTGGGTTTCTTCGGCTGGGTTTTGTATGCGTGTCGGTCGTACGGCTTGTGCTCCGGGCGAGTAGGTCGTGTTTGGCACGCACAGCATCGTACTACGCGGGTCGGAGTTCGCGGGTACGTTTCGTTCGGGTTCAATCCGAGTGCGTGTCGGTCGGTTCGTTTCGCCTGATTTCCCGGCCGGATGGCTTGTTTCCGTCCGGCTCGGTCGGTCGTTTTGTATTCCGTCCGAGTCTGTCGGATTTCACATTCATTTCATCGTACTACCCGGGTCGTGCGGCGCCGGTCCGAGTCGGTCGGACTAAATTCCCGTACCGAGTCGGTCGGTACGTTTTCCGGCCCGAATCGGAATCGGCCCCTTAGTGTCCAACACCTTATTTGAACTGGTTTAGATTGGAATCGGAATAATAAATGTAACCCTTTTAGTGGCCAACACCTTCGCCAAATTGGTTTAGATTGGAGTGGGAATTGTAAATGTTGCCCCTTTAGTTTCCAACATCTTCCCCAATATGGTTAGATTGGGGAAGATGTCCAACTCCTTCCTCAAATGGTTTTAGATTAGAGTTGGACTGGCAAATGTTGCCCCTTTAGTGTCCGACACCTTCATTGACTTGGTTTAGATTTGAATGGGAATAGCAAATGTAACCCCTTTAGTGTCTAAACCCTTCCCTAAATTGGTTTAGATTGGAGTGGAAATAGTAAATGTAACCCCTTTAGTGTCCAACACATTTCTCAAATTGGATTAGATTGGAGTGTGAATAGTAAATGTCACCCCTTAAGTGTCCAACTCCTTCCTCAAATGGTTTTAGATTGGAGTGGGAATAGGAAATGTTGCCCTTTAGTGTCCGACACCTTCCTTAAATTGGTTTAGATTGGAATGGGACTAGCAAATGTAACCCTTTAGTGTCCAAAACCTTCCCTAAATTTGTTTAGATCGGGCTGGGAATAGTAAATGTAACCCCTTTAGTGTCTAACACCTTCCCCAATATGGTTATGTCACCCACTTAGTGCCCAACACCTTCCTCAAATTGGTTTAGATTGGAATGGAAATAGTAAATGTCACCCTTTTAGTGTCCAACACCTTGCTTGAATTGGTGTAGATTGGAGTGGGAATAGTAAATGTCTCCGGTTTAGTGTCCAACACCTTCCTTGAACTGGTTTAGATTGTAATGGGAATAGTAAATGTAACCCCTCTAGTGTCCAACACCTTCCCCAATATGTTTAGATTGGAGTGAGACTAGTAAATGTTACCCCTTCAGTGTCCAACACATTCCCCAATATGGTTAGATTGGAGTGGGAATAGTCAATGTCGCCGCTTTAGTGCCCAACACCGTCTTCAAAGTGGTTTAGATTGCAATGGGAATAGTAAATGTAACCTCTTTAGTGTCCAACGCCTTCCCCAAATTGGTTTAGAATGGAGTGGGAATAGTAAATGTTACGCCTTTAGTGTCCAACACCTTCTCCAATATGGTTAAATTGGAGTGGGAATAGTAAATGTTATCCCTTTAGTGTCCAACACCTTCCTCAAATTAGTTTAGATTGGAGGGACTAGTAAATGTCCACCCTTTAGTGTCCAACACATTTCCCCAATATAGTTAGATTGGAGTGGGAATAGTAATTATTACCTCTTTAGTTCCCAAGTCCAAAACTGTTCACAAATTTTGTAGAATAAAAACATGACACACGTTTTCAGTTTGTATTTGTTTCCAAATTGTTTTATTACTGTATAGTTTTACAATTTGTAGCATAAATACTTCAAGTAAAAAAATATAAAATTTAGTAAATTAAACAGTTTTTCAGTATTTTTTAACAATAATAAACATTAGGTAAATCAAATTTATATACATTTGTATGTTATACTTTGTCAACGTATATACATTTTATTTTTTATTAACAATTTCTTATTAACTGTTTTTAGATATTTTCAACATTATTTTCACATATGTTTTATTAGTAAATATCAAATAACTGTATATATTATATACTATTATTTAATTTATGCTTCAGAATGTTTTCATAATTTTTATAACATTGATTAATATTTAATAATTTGTTCATTTTTTAAAATTTCTTAACTTTTTTATATATATATTTTCAACATTATTTTCACATATGCTTCATTAGTATATATTGAATAATAGTATATATTTTATACTAATATTTAATTTATACTTTACAGTTTTTTCATAATTTTTTATAACATTGCTCGATACGTTTTACATGTGTGGTAATTTTTACAATTTTGTAGACATTTATTCAACTTTTTTACAATATTCCCCATTCATTTCTATGGGGAGATAGTGGTTTTTTTTAGTTTCATTTGGTGGGCATTCTTTTTTTAACACCACCTTCTATATTTTAATCTATTTGTATTATTTTTAGTCTACTTTCCCAGAACCAGGTCGCGGTAAGGCGCTGCTGTTTGTCGGAACAGGTGAGTACTTTTTAAGGAATTCAAAGGACCTGATTACGATGTCGGTCGGAGTTCCTCCGACCGACATCGCTGCGGGTGGGGAACCGACAAAACTTCCATTTTTCAATGGGAGCTTGTGTGGCGGGCCAAAACTGCCCGCAGCACAGGCGCCCATTGAAAAATTTAAGTTTTTAAACATTCTCATGGTGCCTGCCACAGGGTGCAGGGATGTGAAGAGGGGCACCATAGGTGCCCCCAAGGGCCACATACGGAGGGCCAGGGGGTAAGGGGGCCCTGCTAGGGGCCCCCAAAGACACTTTCTGACAGCAGTTCCATGTCGGAAAGGCCGATATGGAACTGCTGTCGGAAAGTGGCATCAGAATCCCGACGGCGGAAACGCCATCCTTAAGGGATTATGAGGCCTTTCCGACTGGCCGACGGGCTCCTTAAGCCCGTTGGAACCGTGTAGGATTCCCCGGGCACTTTAGACTCTGACCGCTGTCATTGTAATATGCCGGTTGGAGTTTAAACCTACAATGTCAGTCGGAAAGCCTCCGACCAGCGGTCGGAGACTTTCCGATCGGCATTGTAATTAGGCCCTAAGTGTTTTGAGGGGAGGGGGGATTTAGGAGGGATGCTTAAAAAATTGTTATAGTGCTCTTTGTTGTTTTTTGGTATATTTATATCTACTGCTGTTACTATTTTACACTAGTTTGTCATTTACGTTTTTATACTGTTTTAATAAGGTAATACTATGTTATGTTAAATTATGTGGTGTTAGTTATATTTTGAAGATTATGGGGCCGATTCCGATTCAGGCCGGAAAACATACCGACCGACTCGGTATGGGAATGTAGTCCGACCGACACGTACCGGCGCTGTCCGATCCGCGTAGTACGATGCAATGCATGTGAATTACGACCGACTAGTATGGAACACAAGCCGAACGACCGAACCGCACGGAAACCAGCTATCCGGCCGGAAAATCTACGCGAATCGAACCGACCGACACGCACCAGGAATGAACCCGACAGATACGTACCCGCAAACTCCGACCCGCGCAGTACGATGCAATGCGTGTAAAACCAGACCGAGTCGCACAGAGCTCAAGCTGTACGACCGACACGCATAAAAAACAGGGAGCCGAAGCAACCGAATACTCCGCGACCGACGCGTACGCCGCACATGAAACCCAGCAGTAAGACAGCGTGAAAGACTCGGAGAAGCTCGCACGAGCCAACTGCAGCGTCCTACTCGGTCAGAAGAACGTCTCCTACATGCCCAAAAAATACAAAGGAAAAAATACAAAAAAAAGGGCCAAACAAGCAATGACAAAGTCAATAAATACTGGGGGAAAAAAACATGGAACAAAGACACACCCACAACTCCACCCATATAAAGGCCACAAATCCCTACCATGATCCTTTGCAAATTCAACAGACCTGCCAGCACAGAACACCATCATACAGCAACCACAGACACACTCACAACTCATCCATCACACAAGCCACACACCATTGGCACCTCCCTAATAGCACCCTCACATACACCCAGCAAAACTGACACTCACCCACCCTCACTTGCACACTCACACACACATCAATCCCCACCACCACCCATCACCATGCCCCCAAAGAAGAATCCAAAGTTCCTAGACAGTGAATTGGAAGTCCTGGTAGATGAAAACCTCAGGGTAGAGCCACAGTTGTTTGGTACATTGGTCCAACAGACCCCCATGTCGCAGAAAACCAAGATGTGGGAGAGGATCGTCGACAGGGTGAACGCACAATCACCATGTTTGCGCACAAAGGAAGACATCCAGAACAGGTGGTATGATGTGCGCAGGAGGGTCAAGGACCTACTCAAGAAGGATTACGCCTTGAGTCATCGCACCGGCAGTGGCCCTTCTGCCAAACCAGTATACCTCAGGTCCTGGGAGGAGAAGGTGCGGGCCATCCTACCACCAGAGAGCGTACATGGACTATCAGACATCCCAGAGCCTGGTGAGTACACAACCAATATACCCAATATTGTGTGACAATACACACACATCACTGTCAAGGGGATAGTGAAACCATGCACCGTTAGCAAAGCCACAGTAACCAAAAGATAATCATCCCAAGATGTGTATGCTAGTCAGACAAACACAATACCTGCCATCTCATGGTGATATGTAACTGTGTCATGACATGTACAAACCTAACAACAAATAGAGCAAGGCAGTGGCACAAATCTAACCAACAAACACTGTCAGACATTTTGCCACCACTAGAACACCACCTCACAGGGAAGCTGACTGAAAGGAAGGAATTGTGTGTATGCTGGTGAAGTGAGTGTAGCCAATAGCATGATGGGAGTTGTAGTCACAGATATTGGTCACCCTCACAATTGGCCCATCAACACCACTCTGAACCATGCTCACATCACAGGGAGTGGAAAAGAACTGACAAGATGGCTGACACTGGGTACTGCTGTGGGGAGAACAAGCCCCTGCTGGTGTTGTGCTCAAAACAACAGCAGGACACCACTGCCTGACATCCTGAAAGCCAACTTGCACTCCCTGCAATGGAAGCATGTTCCATGGTGGGATATCAGGCTGGGTGGGAAGGAGGACTGACAGCTCTGACCATAGTTACCAGCAGCTTTTCCCACACACCCCCTTAACACAAACTCCACACAACTCACCTGGGATAATGCATTGCCTCACACTCAAATTAAATATCCCACAAAGAACTACCACACTGGGTTATGCTGTGTGAAGCACAGGGACACTTTTGGGACTTGTAGCCAAACAAACGCCAGGACAACACTGTCAGCCATCCTGTCAGCACAGGCACACTACCCCACAGGGAAGCAGAGTCAAAAGGAAGGAAGTATGGGCATGCTGGGAAGGGGGGTGTAGGCAATAGCATGATGGGAGTGGTAGTCACAGCTCAACATCCCCCACCCACATGGCCCAGCAAGCTCACACTGAAGCATGCACACCTCACAGGGAGTGAAAAGCCACTTCAAAGATGTCTGACAATGGTGCTCTGTTGTGGGGAGCACAAGGCCCTGCTGGGAACTGTGCACCAACCAACAGCAGGACACCACTGACTGACATCCTGAAAGCCAACTTGCCCTCCCTGCAATGGAAGCACGTTCCATGGTGGGATATCTGGCTGGGTGGGAAGGAGGACTGACAGCTCTGACCATAGTTACCAGCAGCTTTTCTCACACACCCCCTTAACACAAACTCCACACAACTCACCTGGGAGAATGCATTGCCTCACACTCTAATTAAATATCCCACAAAGAACTACCACACTGGGTTATGCTGTGTGAAGCACAGGGACACTTTTGGGACTTGTAGCCAAACAAACGCCAGGACAACACTGTCAGCCATCCTGTCAGCACAGGCACACTACCCCACAGGGAAGCAGAGTCAAAAGGAAGGAAGTATGGGCATGCTGGGAAGGGGGGTGTAGGCAATAGCATGATGGGAGTGGTAGTCGCAGCTCAACATCCCCCACCCACATGGCCCAGCAAGCTCATACTGAAGCATGCACACCTCACAGGGAGTGAAAAGCCACTTCAAAGATGTCTGACAATGGTGCTCTGTTGTGGGGAGCACAAGGCCCTGCTGGGAACTGTGCACCAACCAACAGCAGGACACCACTGACTGACATCCTGACAACCAACTTGCACTCCCTGCAATGGAAGCACGTTTCATGGTGGCATGTCTGGCCAGGGGGGAGGAGGAGTGCCAGCTCCGACTACAGCTACCAGCAGGCCCTTACACACACACCACTTCCACTAACTCCAAACAACACACCTGGGACCGTGCTCTACAAGAGAGTGAGTGAAAAGCCACTTCCAAGATGTCTGACACTGGCCTCAGCTGTGGGGAGCACAAGGCCCTGCTGGGAACTGTGCACCAACAAACAACAGGACCACACTGTCAGCCATCTTGCCATTGCTGTCACACTCACACACAGTGAATTCGACTCAAAAGGAAGGAAGTATGGGCATGCTGGGAAGGGGAGTGTAGGCAATAGCATGATGGGAGTGGTAGTCACAGCTCAACATCCCCCACCCACATGGCCCAGCAAGCTCACACTGAAGCATGCACACCTCACAGGGAGTGAAAAGCCACTTCAAAGATGTCTGACAATGGTGCTCTGTTGTGGGGAGCACAAGGCCCTGCTGGGAACTGTGCACCAACCAACAGCAGGACACCACTGACTGACATCCTGAGAGTTAACCTGCACCCACTGCAAGGGTGGCATGCTTCATGGTGGGATAACTGGGCTGGGGGAGAAGGAGGTCCGGATGTCAACCAAATACCACCAATGCTGGCCATACACACACCTACTCTGCAAAAACACATTGCACACGTGGGACCAGTCACTCCCAAAGTAAAAGCCCTGGCAAGATGGCTGACACATGGGCATGAGAAATGATGTGCCTGCAATTCACACCCATGCACTGGCCAACCCAAACACGTACACACTCACAGCCATTGCAACTCTATCTTTACACACACTGTCAGGGGATGCAGTGTCCATGGGTGCCCCCTGGCCTGGCTGTGAAGGTGTGTCTTGCAGATGACAACTGTGGAGAATCAGACATACTACATAGCACAAAACACACAGGAAGTCACAGAGACATCATTGACAGGGGACACCTGACAGTGAATGCAATGGACACACCAATATACCGGACACTGTACCATGGTGTCAGTCACACAAGTTGCGGTTGTGAGCTGCATTCCACTCCCACATCGTTCGGCAACATATGCATCCTTCACACAACACACCACTCACTGTCATAGACACTGTAGACACAAGCACCAACCTGGACTGCATTTGAGGAGACATGCTACTCACAGCAGCAGAACTGCAACACACACCACTGGCCATCACTGTCATGAGAATGGAAAAGCCAGAGAGCTGCCGTGCCCAATCCTTATCACCATGGAGGACATTGACAAGATTAATCACGTTTGCACGTACAAAACTCAGCAACAACATCATTAGCTACGTTAACAACATCACTTGTATGAAATGAGACGTGAACTAGGAACCCAGACAACAACACAGATACTCCCAAGAGATCCCAGGCATACCGGACTGTGACCATGTTGTCCAGACACACCAATGTGATGCACAAAGACTGGCAAAAACTGCCACCACACATGGCCCAATCTTGAAAGATATCCTAAGTGGAATTGCACGTATGTCCCTGTTAAAGGACAAATGTGGACAAGGATGACACACCTGTGTCAGGCACGTGATGGCCCTTGAGTAGCAATGGCCATGTACAGCCAATCAATACATGAGCTGGTCATGCACACACCTCAACATTCACATTGAAATGCTTCAGGTTGGCAGGACAATGTGCTACACCAATATCAACCTCTGGCTGTGACAACTTAGGACAATGCAATGTACAGGCACGCATCCAGATGTACAGTCACAACTGTCATGTGTTTGAACCATTGATGCCTGTAGAAACATAACATACATTGTGTGTCTCTTCCAAACACAGGTGATGATGGGGACACAGCAGCAGATGATGAGGAGTCCCTGTCCCAGGCTCCGGTGGCCCCTGAGCTCTCTGGTGTGGAACAGCCTCTGCCCTCCTCGGATGGCGAAGACCTACCTGGCCCCTCCGGTGTGAGTCATCATGCAGCACCAGCAGGACCACCATCTGCACCCCCTGCACCCACTCCTCCAACATCTGCCAACACACAGACCACCCCCGCCGACACGGACAGACCAAGGACACTGAATGACAACAGCACAGGGACCCCGGCCCCCGGGAAGCAACGGACAACAACCCCAGTACCAACCCCCAAGGGGGCCTAGGGTCACCTGTGCGTGCCACCGCAGGTCCCGCCCGTGTGGCCAGGGGTGGTGGGAGGGGTGGTAGGCAGAGGTCGCTGTTTGCAGAGGGGTCTGGACTGCATGATGACCCACAACTGGTACGCATTGCAGATGCGTTCCAGAATAGCACCGGAGAGGTCAGCCAGGTAGTGGGGATCCTCAAGGACATTCAACAGCAGCAGGCTGCCCATCATGCCCGCTTGGACTCCCACATGTCCCGTGTGGAGACACACATGTCTCGCATGGAGTCCAAGTGGGACACATTGGAAGAACTGACAGCGGTGCAGAGGGACATATTGACATGCCTCCGCCAGATTAGCACCAACATGTCCACACCTCCCTGTGTGCCCACAACATCTGGTGCCGCAACAACTGCAACTGCCACAGGGAGGGAGGATGACTCTGGTGGAGAGTCCTCTGCACCGCAGCGGCCTGCACGTGAGGGTCCCCCAGAAAGAAGAGGGGTCGTCCGAGGAAGGACAACTGAGAGGCAGATGGCCATGTACATCCCCCAGGAACCCAACACCTGTTCTGGAAATTATCCTTTGTGTGCAAACTGTTCACCCTGTCGAATGCAACCCAACTCTCCCACATGACATGGGGAGTTTAAGTTGGACTAATGTATCAGATGACTGTGGACTTTACTCAGGACATTTCTGCTACCAACACTTCCAACTCATCTGGGAACTTTGGATTCCAATCCCAATGTACAGCACCCACCATCCTGTGCACTATCCTCACACATGTATGTAAATAAACTCACTAATACACCATACTTGCCTCTGTTGTGATTCCAACGTGGTTTTTGTCATGGAGATGATGATCTGCTAAATGACACTGTGCATGCTAACTGCTACAGCAATTTCAACACCGTCATGTGAGTCATGGCGACGTGACACATATGAGGGAGACACACCACTAGGGCAACACAACACATACACACCAGGGCCATCTGACTCATCGCCTACACTGATGTTGCCAGGAAATACAGTGGAATGCACAGACACCACACCTATTCAGAGTCTGTGTTAACTAGCCCACAGGTGCAGTAAGCAAATGTCAGTCAGATGTGTGACCACAGACAACGCACATCCCAAAGTGAAGCACAGGTTTATTACACATTTGCAACATGTTGTTTCCACTACAGATGCAAGGTAATCCCACGTGGCAGTGGCCACACAGTCACCAAGTGTTGAAGAAATAAAGTCCAGGGGTGTGTGGCACATCACCTGTAGGGAAACGACTGCTTCCACCCTGGAAGTTGAATCATGGTGTCGGGGGATCAGAGTTGACCAAACAACTCAGAAAGTACCCTGTGAAGGACAGACATGACACACAGTTAAAAGCACTGAAGAACAGGACAGAACTGCAATACTCATGCCCAATACATGTCACAAGATACCTACACAAAACCAAGTTAGCATGTCAACACTGTTGGGGAGTACAGACTACCTGTAAGGACACATCGCTGCACGCATCCAGTCAAGTAGCACATGGCCACACTCAAACAGCAACAGAGCACCACCAACACATATCATGCAAACTCAAATCATTGACATAACATCTCTGTATACTCACATTCAGCTGAAGAAGTTGTTGATGAGCTGTGTGCGGACATCACCCTCATCATCATCATCACTGGCATCGTGGCCCAGGCCAGGATCCTCCACAGGTGGCGGATGTTGGTCATCGTCATCCAGGATGAGAGGCAACTCCTTCCGCACTGCCAGGTTGTGTAGCATGCAGCAGACGATGAAAATCTTGCACACCTTTGCAGGGGCATATGGGAGGCCCCTCCTGTCTTGTCCAGGCAGCGAAAGCGGCTCTTCAGGAGACCAAATGTCCGCTCGATCACTCTCCTGGTCTGACCATGTGCCTCATTGTAGCGCATCTGGGCTGGTGTCACAGGGTTCCTGAGGGGTGTCAGCAACCACGGCATGTTGGGGTATCCGGAGTCACCTACATACAGACAATTGCACATTAGCTGAGTTGGAAAAGAGGGTGGAATACAACATTGCAGAACACACACAATGGTACAAAGTCAGTACACACCGACAAGCCAGGCACACTGGTTCTGCATCTGTGACATCATCCTCGGGATGCGACTACTCCTCATTACGTAGGCATCGTGTGCAGAACCGGGGAAACGTGCACACACATGTGAGATGCTCATATCTGCAAGACATACCACCAGAGCATTGATAGAATGGAAATGTTTCCTGTTCCTGTATGCCTGCTCATGTGCCTGTGGTGGTACCAAAGCCACATGTGTCCCATCAATGGAGCCGATGACATGTGGCATCCTCCCCAGGGCATAGAAGTCACTCTTGACGTCAGTGAGTTGTTGACGTTTAGGGAAATAGATGTACTGGTTCAAGTATGTTAACATTGCCTCCAAAACATCGCGTAGCACACGGCTGAACATGGTCTGTGACATCCCACCAGCAGACGCCACAGTGTGTTGAAAGGTACCGGTGGCAAAGAAGTGTAGGGCTGCCATCACCTTCACCTTGGGGGTCAGCGCTGTAGGGTATGGCCGGCCAGCTAGCAAATGTGGGGCCAACCGCCCCGCCAATTCCTCAATCAGCGGCCTGTTGAAGCGGTACCGTCGGATGCAGTCACGTTCAACCATGGTTGCAAGGTCAGGGAATGGTCTATGGACAGCTGGTGCCCTGCAGTACATAGGTGAACAAAGAAAGATTGTCAGTCACCCCACATATGTGGCATTGACCATACTCAATATCACATGATACATCATTACGAGACACAAGTACTTGATGTGTGTGCCGTTCTGTATGGACATATATGGCACCTACATGGTCATCATCTAACATCTCAGTTCAACATGTGTTGAGAACAAGTTCCAGGTTGTTCTATGGGAAATCATTAGGCTGTGTCACAGTACCCATGTACTGCTGTCACGTTCCAAACACACACCACAGTGACAAGTGAGGACAGATGTGCCCCAGGCATCACAGCTCTTACTGACAGGTAGATTCCCAGGGACCCTGTATTGCCACATGGACACTGGCATGACATGGCGTATCATGTATACGCCAGCAAAACAATCATGACTCCCACAGGTAGTGGCCCCTGTTGCCTCTGCAGGACAGACATGGACGTCTGTGACACACACACGCACAACATCAAAGTCGATGCACAAACAACGTGGATGTGGAGACTGTCTCCCATTGTGCACATGGAATCAGAGACATCTGAAACACAACATGCACACAGACTGTGGAGGGCCATCACAATTGTGGCAATGGGTCACCCTGTGACGTACATACCATCCCACATGGGACTCAGGGTGTATGTGACATAACATACACATATACAACCTGGAAATGTGACCATGCCACATGCTCTGAACTGAACAGTTGCACATCACAGTGGTCATGTGCACAACACACAAAGGATTCTGTCCCCATGAACACGTGCACAGCCTGGGAGTGGCTGCCCCCAAGTGCCACCCAACAAACCACATGTTGACCCCCATACACACACAGGTAATGCAGCCTTACATGCCTTAGGATACAGTGTGGACAGGCTGTGGTGTTGTAGGTGTGCCCCTGAGTCCCTGGCAAGTAATTGTGGCTGGCATACGTTCACCAGTGACAACCATGGTGACATATGCGAGTGACTTGTACAGGGACGCGTCGTACAGCAATGGACCGATCCGTGCGCACGCATTGGCCATTGCATATGATGTTGACGGATGCGTGTTGTGTTTCGAAATACGCGTCGTACAGCAATGGACCGATCCGTGCGCACGCATTGGCCATTGCATATGATGTTGACGGATGCGTGTTGTGTTTCGAAATACGCGTCGTACAGCAATGGACCGATCCGTGCGCACGCATTGGCCATTGCATATGATGTTGACGGATGCGTGTTGTGTTTCGAAATACGCGTCGTACAGCAATGGACCGATCCATGCGCACGCATTGGCCATTGCATATGATGTTGACGGATGCGTGTTGTGTTTCGAAATACGCGTCGTACAGCAATGGACCGAACCGTGCGCACGCATTGGACATTGCATATGATGTTGACGGATGCGTGTTGGGTTTCGAAATACACGTCGTTCAGCAATGGACCGATCCGTGCGCACGCATTAGCCATTGCATATGATGTTGACGGATGCGTGTTGTGTTTCGAAATACGCATCGTACAGCAATGGACCGATCCGTGCGCATGCATTGGCTATGGACTGACATGGTAACGGACGCGTATTCGAAGCTTGTATGAGTCGGATGCAGTGAATTCAGTTGGCCACCCACAACAATGTTGCAAATTCATGGGTGTCATCAAGTTGAAATTTTGAAGGATGCTGTAGGCGTGTATAAGTGGTGCAATTCCATGGATTGGCCAGATTCATAAGATGCAAACGACTTGGACCTATCACTTTGGACACATGGGACAGTATCTGCCTCTGCAGCACACATATAATGCTGGCTGTTCCCCTGAGAGCTCACTTGCCTGCACTACATGCTCCAGGACGACATCTGCCACTACCACTGCTGCTGTCTCTGCATCCTCTGGCTACTGCAATGGCACGTACTGTGGATAGAGCCCCAGCCTTCAGCACTGAGGAGAACCAGGCCCTGCTGGACAGCCTCCTTCCACAGTACAGCAAGCTGTTTGGGAAACCAGGGGAGCAGGTGAGTGTGCTGTCCACTGCCTTACTAATTGTGCATGTTGTCTGACTAGCAGTACTTACAGTGTGTACACCAGTGGCTAGCATGCTCACTGAGTAGTTGTCACCCTCCAAAGTGTGTAGTTACATGCACTGAACAGGTATAGTGCAGTAACAGTGCATTCCAACAAGGTTTTACTTCCCAGGCAATGATACCATTTAGTAACTGCTGGACAACTGTTCATAGCCATAGTTGCACTACCTGTGTACATCATATGCCCCTGTGATTGAGACATGTATATCCAACTGTGTGATGCACGGATATGTTGCATGTGTAGTAATGGCCTTTTCACTTTGTCATCCTCACAGGTTGATGCCCACCAGAAGCAGGAGATCTGGCTGACCATCGCCCGGGCAGTACGATCTGTGGGGGTCTACAGGCGCCGGATCCGCAACTGCCAGAAGAGGTGGCAGGACCTTCGTGGCTGGACCCGGAGGATCGCAAGGGTCCAGCTGAAGCTGTCGCCTCCTCGCAGGAGGGGCGGACACCGGACCATGACCCCCCACATGCTCCAGATTCTGGCGGTGGTCTTCCCTGACCTGGATGGGCAGCTGAAGGCCAGACAGCAGCAAGGAGGGGGTAAGTGCTAGCCTTTTCTGGGTACTATGACTAACATGCTCTATGCACTCCTTTAGCCTGGTTACACTTCCACAGTACGACTGTCTTGTCGTCCTGGACTCATGTCCCTCACTTGTGTCATGCCCCCTCCTCATCTGATACACAGGTGTGGCCCTTACAGTCTGTGACTTAGGTCACTTGGGTACTGTGTACTTGCAGTTACCTGTGGTTCAAGTTGGGGACAGCATCAGTTACAGGAACTTTGTTGTGGGCTGCATGGGTGGTACAATTGCTCACACAATGCCTGTGATCTGACATGTACTCTGGGTATGGCTTTAATATGTGTTCCAATTGCTGCTCTGACTCACCACATGTCTGGGGTATGTGCCACACACCCATGCTGCAGCTGAGACCAAGGTAGGAGCCTCAGAAGTATGTACATCATGTGTGTGACACATGCATAGCCACCTGCCTAGTGTTCAGGGTAATACCATGTTGCACATGGACCAGGACTGTAATGCCTACTCCGGACATCGAAGGCACTCTGTTCTCCCACTCCCGTGTGTCAGCATACATATTGGGCATTGTGAAGAGTGCACTCAGGTGTCTGCCTCTGTGTCACCGTGGTGTGGCCTTGCTTTTTGGACTCCTGGAGTGTTTAACAGTTTGGGGTGGCCAGCCATCTGAGTTGTGACTATAGGATCTGCACATTGGTTAATGCATAGGTCTCTAATCCCTTGACTGTGCACAATGGTGTATGAAACATTGAGGTGCAGGCAGCTTTGGTTCATTCTCATCAGACGGTGAAGTGCTCATGTGTATGGATTTGTGTTTGCAGTCACTCAAATGTCTCATTTGAATGACGTGGGATCATCTTAGTCCTCATGATGTGGGTGGCCAGGGGTGCACATGTGCACCTGTCAGCTACAGGGCTTGCATTCCCAAAACTTCCATGATTGTGACACAGTGCAGACTGGTGTTGTGTGTATGCACTGCCCCTGTGACAGGAGACAGTTATGACTGACTTGCCAGACAGGCCTGTGCCATGACATTCAACTTGCAAAGGGTGATCCAGCAGTAGTGTGATATGTCCTGCATGCACACCATTGTCGCATTGACTATCAGGACATGAGGACATCATTGTGTCTGGTGATGGAAGCAAAACCCGCATATCGACAGAGACTCTGCCCATCACTTTTCCTGACACATGTACTGAGTCAGTGGCAGGAGATGGCATGTGTTTGGAGTGACACATTTCCATATGTTCTCTTGGATGTCCAACAACTGTGTATGTGGTGCATGTGTGCACATATGATTAGTGGCATCCAACAGGCACCAGACAGATGGGTGCATGGACAGGTAGGATATGAGTGGCATGAATGACTGTCAGGCAGACAATGGGCTTCTTCAAATCAGTGTCAGCACTTATTGCAATGTCTAGCAAATGATGGCAGGGCTTGCTCTGTGATGTGCTGTACTTACTGTGGTGTGTGTGGTCAGTACAGGTGACTAATGTTGCTCTGTTTATCCTGATTGTTTGCAGATACATCCACGGCCACAGGAGGAGACAGCTCCACGGACCAAGAGGAGCGGCAGAGCCAGACTGGGTCCACTGCAGAGGAGACCGAGGGACCCAGTGGCACGGAGGGTGAGGGGAGCCACACTGAGGAGACCTCAGCTACGACCACCTCGGCTGAGGAACACAGCGCTTCCAGTGAGGACTCCCTTGTGGAGGCGGGTGTCAGCAGACCACAGACAAAATCGAGCAAGTCTGTCCCCGCCACCACCACCATCTCCACCCTCCCATCTGCTCCCATCCCACATGTCCGTGGAGGCTCCCGTGTAGGGGAGCGTGTCTCCTTCGTGCCAGGCACCGCACCCCCTGCCTCTGTCTCCCCTGCTGCCCTGAGTGTGGAGTCTGTGGACTTGCTGAAACAGATCCATGTAGGGCAGACATCAATGCTGAGTGTCCTCCATGCACACACGGGTCTGTTGACACAACTGGTGTCATTCATGGAGGGCATCTCATCTGGCATGTCTGCCCTACAGCGGACCAATCAGTCCATGGCCTCCTCACTGACGGCAGCAGTGTCCCTCCTGCAACAGTCCCTCACCCCTCCTACCTCTGCCCCATCCACAATCCCCAGCACCCTACCTGTCCCAAGCACACACACACCGGCACAGGCACGCACCAGCACAGACACAAGCAGCACACAGACACACAAGCCAAAATCCAGACGCACACGCACGCACAGTCAGGGGACTGATACCTCACTCACAGGGGATGGGGCCCAGACACACACACACGCATCCACGAGCACTCCGCAGTCCTCAGATACCTCTCCCTCCAAAACCCCTTCCCTTGCCTCACCTGCAACCCCCCTCCCAGAAGCTCTTCCTCTGTGAGCTTGGCCTCTTCCCCACAGATCCATCTGACCCAACGTACAGGCGGAAGAGGCCACCACCACACACAGAGGGTAGTGCCCCTCACACCCGGACACCCTCCCCCAGGCACAGGCAGACTGAGGACCCCATTAGGAAGTCCCCCCGGACTAGGAAGGGCAAAACCCCACCACCACCACCACCACGCAGCTCCACCACACAGTCTCTCTCCTCCATCCCCCAGGCCACCACTCCACAGGTTCCCTCGCCACACCCTGCCCCAGGTTCCCCCACACACCAATACCGCATCCCCAAACTGCTTAGGCCCTCCCCCTACCACTTGCTCTTCCACCCCCAACCCAGACGCTCAGCCTGTTTGTGCCACTGGTGTGGAGACCGGGTCCCCCCTCTGTCCTGCCCACCTCATCTGCCCCCCTTCCACTCCCTTGGAGTTATGCACTGCAGTGGAGTCCACAACCACCCAGTCTGACTTGGGCACTGCAGTGGGGACCCAGTCCACTCCATCTGACCGGCCCACTGCAGTGGTGCCGGCACCCACACCATCTGACTTGTGCCCTACAGTGGTGCCGGCCCCCACTGAGTCAGACACCTCCACTGTAGTTGCCGGTGACACTCCTGCACCCACCACCCCTTCACTGCCTCCTTCTGGCATCCCCTGATCCTGTCCCTGCGGTGCCTGGCCTGCCCCTTGTATGCCCCTCCGAGGGGGATGTCCCCTGTCCGTACCAGTGCAGGCAAGCAATGGGTGAAAAGTTGTCACATGTCACCCTGTTCGGACTGTGAATGTGGACTGGCCATTGCCCTTAGTTTCTTTTGGACTTCAAATTTCTCATTCACATTGGCTGAATAAAGCCTCTTTTTGTTTACTAGTGGTTTTGCTTTTGAGGTACATGATGTAGATGAGTATCATCATGCATTTGCTGTTGTAATAGTGTTCAGATCAGGAAAATGAAGTGTTGCTGTGATGGACTCCATGTGGTCCATGGGATATGTGTCCTAATCTAGTCTGGATCCATAGCATCCTTTGCTGCAGTCTGAGGGTGTAATGTTCAGCATTTGACACAGGGATGTACGTTTTGCATTTGTAAATTGACATCTGTGGCTTACACTCATGCACATCTGGTGGGCTTACCACTGTTCAATGTTTCAATTTTCCTGATTGTGTGCCCATCTCCACTGGACATGCAGTTTAGCACATCAATGTTGAAGGACTCATCTGTGTATACAGTACAACTTGCTTGACACGTGTTTTGGGTATATGCAGATGACTGAAGTGACACTCCCGTACCCAGGCTGATGTGAGCAGAGCCTTCAGTGTGTTGTAATTGTTGACTCACTGACCGAGTGTTCTGCTGACATGTTTGAGTCGTGCACAGACAAGGTTTGGCACAGCGGACCTTCCACAGGAGTGGAGTGCCCTCATGGCAGTATGTAATCCCGTGACATTGCCTGGGCCCGTGTTGTGTGTTGTGTAAGCATGTCTGTGTGTGTTCCCTTCCCTTTTCCTACACAGGCTATGTCCCTACGGATGTTCCTGTTTGTGATGCCTTCTGAGTTGTCCTGTGTTCATCCAGCATCTTGGACCTGGTTTCTCCGGGATGTGGGTGCATGGCAAACTAATGTTCATCAGGTTGTCATCCCTAGTTGTCTTTGTTGTCAGGGCTGGGGATGTGGGCAAACGCAGATGGGACACAGTCAGGATTCCCCTTGGCACTTGTTGGTTACACAAGTCATGTAATTTACAGTTTGTGGTAGCTTTCAGTGATTGTGACACGTTGTGTGTGTGACTGCTGCCACTTCTCAGGGTCAAAGCTGCAATGTTGGAAGTTGTCTACGTGTGTTCTTTGTGGGTCACCTTGGCTTCTTCATTGGTGTGTGACTGTGGCCGGGATCCCATTGATTGGGGTGGATTTCACGTCATGCCCATGTACCACGTACTGTGCAGTGTGTCAGACATTCACGAGTCTTGTTGACTGGCCATGTGTGATGGGTTTCTGCATCTTAGTTCCCACCACCACCCCTGGGATTGTCATGGGTGCATGTGCAATGTCACCAGTCCATGTGAGCTTCACTGCTGCACATTGGTGGAGATCAAGGTGTGTGGTGTTGAGTGTGTGCAAATGTGAGTTGTTGCACGGCTAGACCCCTACCTCCATATTGGCCTTGGCTGACAGGCCGTGCTGATTGATTTGTGCTTGTGTAGGTGTGATGGTAGTTTGTTGCTCAGGACACATGGCTGTGGTTCACAGTGTGAACGACATCTACCTTTGTCATCACAGTGGGATTATCATGCAGGCTAGTGTCACCACAATGTGGGGTCCCTGGGGGTAGTGCTGTGGTGGGTCTGTCTCTTGCTGTGTTAGTTGCTGTTCCTACAAGCTTGTGTGACATGTGTAATTTGGGCTCCCTCTCATCTAACAATGCCTGATTGCCCACATAGGGGAATCCGATCCATGAGTTACTTTTGTATGGCACTGTATACACATCTGTGTAATTGGAATTCAGGCCTCCTCATGTGTTGTGTGGTTGCCTGGGGACACTGGCACACACCCCCATCACCTGTTGTGTTTGATATGCAGTGTGAGGCTGCCTGTTTGTGTTTGTGCATCTGCACCACTGCATTGGCATATCTTTAGTGTGCCATTGCCTGTATGTTGTTTGGAGGATTTCCCCTGCTGTCCCTGGGACTCCTAGGTCATCAGTCAGCACAATAATCATGGTTTGTATGTCCCATTGCTGCCATGGTATGGTATTTGTTCACCTCACATCTACAGTCTCCACAGGATATCTACATTTGTGTGTCCATTAGTGCAGATATGTGGGACTGCATTATGATGGTCACTTCTGGCATTGTGTAATTGATAAATGGAGACAATGTCAGCCCCCATGGGTGATGTTTGTCTGCACATGGCCAAAGGTATGTTTTATTTGCACTGCACTGTTTGCCTCACCCAATCTATGTTGCTATGGGACACAACCACTACTTTGCCACTGATGTGTTTGTTGTTCTGTGACCAGGAATCATCCATGCTGTTTGGCAGTTGCAGCTTTTTCCATGACAACACTTACCTTTTGGTCACTGTGATGATGGGGGTTTAGACCCCATTGCCACAATGTTCAAAATGTGCTTCAGCTATGGACCCCACACTTACCTTTTGGTCACTGTGATGATGGGGGTTTAGACCCCATTGCCACAATGTTCAAAACTGTGCTTCAGCTATGGACCCCACACTTACCTTTTGGTCACTGTGATGATGGGGGTTTAGGCCCCATTGCCACATAGTTCAAAATGTGCTTCAGCTATGGACCCCACACTTACCTTTTGGTCACTGTGATGATGGGGGTTTAGACCCCATTACCACAGTGGTCATGGTCTGCTTGCATTGTGAAGGCCACACACATTTTTGTGTGACACATGTGATAGGGGGTCACATTGTATGTTCAATGTCAGGTTCAGTGTTGTAGGCATTTGACACAGACTACACACTCTTGTCATGATGTTGGGGGGATGTCTTTTGCTGACATTCCTTATGTTGGAGTATGCTGGTTGTGTCATGCATTACCCGTCCTATGAGTGGGGATGGTAGTAGTGACAGGCATCCAGGCCCCCATGAGTAGGGGTGGTGGTAGTGCTAGGCATCCAGCCCCCCATGAGTAGGGGTGGTGGTAGTGGTAGGCATCCATCCCCCTAGGAGTGGGGATGGTAGTAGTGACAGGCATCCAGGCCCCCATGAGTAGGGGTAGTGGTAGTGGTAGGCATCCATCCCCCTATGAGTGGGGATGGTAGTAGGGACCGGCATCCAGGCCCCCATGAGTAGGGGTGGTGGTAGTGCTAGGCATCCAGGCCCCCATGAGTTGGGGTGGTGGTAGTGCTAGGCATCCAGCCCCCCATGAGTAGGGGTGGTGGTAGTGGTAGGCATCCATCCCCCTATGAGTGGGGATGGTAGTAGTGACAGGCATCCAGCCCCCCATGAGTAGGGGTGGTGGTAGTGGTAGGCATCCATCCCCCTATGAGTGGGGATGGTAGTAGTGACCGGCATCCAGGCCCCCATGAGTAGGGGTGGTGGTAGTGCTAGGCATCCAGGCCCCCATGAGTAGGGGTGGGGGTAGTGCTAGGCATCCAGCCCCCCAAGAGTAGGGGTGGTGGTAGTGGTAGGCATCCATCCCCCTTTGAGTGGGGATGGTAGTAGTGACAGGCATCCAGGCCCCCATGAGTAGGGGTGGTGGTAGTGCTAGGCATCCAGGCCCCCATGAGTAGGGGTGGTGGTAGTGCTAGGCATCCAGCCCCCCATGAGTGGGGGTGGTGGTAGTGGTAGCCATCAGGCCCCTATGGGTGTGTATGGGATTGGTGATAGCCATCCCGCCCCTATGGTTCGGCTGTTGCTAGTGTACGTCATTTCTGCATCCCTATGTGTGTGTGACATATGTCGGGTACGTGTCGTTTGTTTGTGTAGTGGGTGTCTGACTTACCGTCTGCGCCGTACGCGTCCGTACCGGTTCCGGTAATAGATGTACAGTATTGGTAGGACCTGCGCGATGGGATTCATGGTTGGTTCGTCTCGTTCGGGTTTTTCGTGGCTTCGACTCGTACTCGTAGCTGGCTTGTTCATCTCGTAGCCGTGGATCGTCTTGTGGCGCGAATCGGAACTCATGTGCAGCTCTCCCGGATGCTCTGACATGCCGGACGTAGCGACCAGTTCGGCGCGTACGGAGTGCGCATCGTACTAGTCCGGCCGGAAGGTGCTGTGTATTTACTTCCGTGCGAATCGAATCGGCGTTTACGGATCCAGCTCGGTCGGGGAACTGGAGCTGGAATGGGAACGTACGGCTCAGTCGGAATTTTAGCAGTAATGCGCATCGTACTTGCTCGCTCGGACGACTGTTCGAATCGGTCGGGAAAACCGCGTTTGGCTCGTATTTTTTCCGGACGAATCGTATTCGGTGCGCTTCCGGCCGAGATCGGAATCGACCCCTAACTGTTATGTATATGTACCGTGTTTTGTGGGTGGGTTTTGTCAGTTTCTTTTACAGGTTTTTCATTTCCCTTTTTTCAGGTTTCCTGGAGCGGTTCTGTTTTGAAAACTGTTTTTTTTTTTTTATGGGTCCTTGATACTATGTATTACTTCAAGGTAATTTGATTGGAAACATTATATTTTAGCATTTTTGTGGGGGATTTTAAGATTTTTCTTATTTTTGGTGGATTACTGATCTTTGAAACGTGGAGTCAGAGAAATATTTGCAACTACAGAACAGTATATTTTAATTCTTTCATTTATTTTGGGTGGGAAATGTGATACTACATTGTTTATAATAAATGTATGCGATTGTTATGTGGATTTGTTTGGATTATGAGATGTTATATTTTATGTGATGGATTGAATTTTGTTTTATCTATTTTGGTTGGTGAAAATATTTTTTTTTTTTAAATAATTTATGTACAAATCTATTATATCAGTATTAATATTGTTATTTTAAACAATTGTTTGACTGATCTAATAAAATATTATATTTATTATTATTTTTTAAATAGATATGGTATGTTGGTTTACAGTTTGTTGTACTTTTTGAGGACTTTGGTAGGTTAAGATTTATTTTATAGTATGCTTTTGGCTATCATTTCTAAGTAATGTAGTCCTTTGTTATTTATGAAGAGTTTAACTCGAAATTGTAGCAAGTTGTACATTCTTTTGGTTTGTTTGCTACATTTAGGGCCAATCCAATTAACAGATTGCTCCATTCTTAGTCCTTGGTAGCTTTACTCTTTTTGTAATGCTTCTATACATTTGTATAGTGTATATTGGGTTCTGCCTAGTGTGGATTGGAAGGGATTGCGCCATCCTTCCACTGCGTTGCTTGTTTTGGTTTCCTGTGCGAAGGTGCTGTCATAGACATTACCCTATGGTATTTGGAATTTGAGTTGGCGCCTGTGTCCAGAATGATGCAGTCTGCTAAGCCAAGTGTCTTCAAAATAGTCTATTACCAGATACCGGCCTATCGCCCATTGCCCGAGTGTCTGCCTTACCAATCCGACCCTGGAGGGGAGTAGGAAGGAGCTTCTTCCAACCCACTCCTGAGGAAACATCTATCTACATCCACCGGAACCATGTAGGAGAAATCTCAGAGGCAGCAAATAAAAAACTCTTTTGCCAGCTAGTGCACATAACCAGATGTCCACTTCTACCTGGGTGGTGACGGCCCAAACCTCATGCATGTAAAGTCAGGAAACCTCTTCGTAATTTATGAAGGACGAGGTTTCCTCACTGCATCCGATTTCAAGTGCACAGCTATTACTTGGAATGCCCTTACCTTGCAATTGCTTGCCTGTGCTTAAGTATTTATTGATTTCTGTACTGTTTCCATCTTCGTCTGTATCTTTGATTTGCTTGTGTCTCTACATGTGGCTTCCGTTTTGTTCTTTCCACTTACACAAAATACGTCTGACTTCATTGTTGTGTGTCTTTCTGTGTTTCTTCTTATGACCCTATGTATGTGTTCATATGTGTCAACTAAGCCTGCTCCTTCTGGAACAAGTGTCTCATATTGGTTGTCTGTGATGTGTTTGCTGTATGTGTGCTCGTGTGTCAGTTGGATTGAGCTCTTTGTGTATGTATAATCTGCTGGAACATGTTTCTTATCTGTGTCTGTATTTCTCCCAATGTGTGAGTGAGTGACTGTGTATGTGTGTGTATGTAACACGCATTCCAATGTCTGTGTGTCTTTACCATGGTGTGCCTCAGTGTGGCTGTCAATTTGCCTCTCTGTAGGCCTTTCTTTTCATATCTCAGTGTTTCTGCAGCAGCACATTAACAGTACACTTTCTGTGTGTGTGGCTATATTTCTCTCAGCTATTGCATATCCAATCCATGCCTGTCACAACTCAAGCTGTGCGACAGTGGGAAGGAAATAACACGTTTCTAAAAACAACCCTAAATCACCCACATCCAAATCAGGCCCAGATCCCAGCGGTCAGCGACTGATAAAGTGGGAGGATCCTCTGCCTTTTAAACGGACTTGGCAAAAAATTTACTGTAGACTCGTTCTAGCTTCCAAGCATAAGACGCCTCCATCAGAGCGCTCTGCCGCAAGTCTATGACAGGCCGCACTTGGCTAGGGACATTGCTTGACAGTCAGAAAAGTATAGTGGAGACAAGCCGTTTAGCTTCACTGAGCACGGCCGATGAAGAAAAACTGGAAAGAAAAGCAAAGGAGCTGTAGTATTGGCTGAGAAATATCACTTTCTTTGGAGAATCTCTCGCACAATTCAAACAAGTAATATTTCCAGAAACAGACTCCTGTCCAGCTTTAGCTTTTGTTAGTAGACTTTTGATTGCTTGTTTTTTTGTGCTGGGATGCACTGCACATTTTCGCATTTCCTGAGGCCCCTGTTACAAATTTTCCAGTAACGTGTACCTGGATACCGTTCAGGGTAACTACGAACGGTTCGGGGTTTCCAGACCCAAAATTACAGGGCCCAGAAATCTGGACACAGGTGTAGTGGGTGCAGAGCCACACCTGGAAACACCATAAGTTGAGAATAAGAGGGGATTGGGGCAGAAGTACAGCTCAGCCTGACCATTTTTCATCCCCCTCTCCTCCGCCCCCGGAGGCCACAGTCTCACAATCCCCCAGAAACCTAACCCTCCCTGCCCCAAATCGACAATAGGAACCAGCCCATAGTTACCACTGGTTTAGAGCTGGTGATAAAAATTTGTGTTAAACTCATTGGAATTGTTCAACACCTGTGTTAAAGGACCTCCTAATTCCAGTCCTGTGGATTATTCCTTATTTCTGGGAGTTTAACTCATGAGCCGTGTTAGCTGAAAGGGAGATACAGTCCAGAATTGTTATTTGATATCTCCTAAGGCATGTAACGGGGAACTCAGAATTGTTGGGGGGCAAAGAGTTTTAATGTAACTTTTCTTATTTAATTAGTGTTTTCATGGCCACCTTTGCCACAGTGAAGAGAACGGCACATTCATAACTTGCTGATATTTTCAGAATTCAGTTTAGTAATGATTTCCACATTAAATTTTAATAACTGTTTTCTCATATTTCATAGCAAAATTTTTATCATATAAAAACATCAACAAGCAAGTGTCATTCTGTATAGCCCTTGATGATATGACAGTCTAGCAGAAACTTCAGCCTTCATCTAGAGGAAAATTTGGGAATTAAAAAAGACAATTGGTGTGCTGCTGGTTCACAAATGATGGTCTTGTGTTTATCGCAATCAGTAGCATGCATGCCAAATGCCATGGTGGAAGGAAATGGGCCATTTGACTGCTGTTCGGGTAGTAAAAAACAATAATGTTCAGGCTTCAATGGCCCCTTTAAGGCTGTGCGCCCTGGTGCGCCCTGGTGCCACTGCACCTGCTGAATCAACGGTAGCTTTGGCCCTGATTGCAATATTGTTCCTATTCCCAAAAAGAAGAACAACTTTAATACATCTCATGCAGGTTTCTCTATTTTGGTTAGTTCAGAGCAGTGTTTGAGGCAGGGGCGGTTCCTCCACTATGACGGAGGAGCGTCGGCCCACTGCTTCCGCGCAGTGAGAGAAGCAGAAACATAAAATGGTAATAACTTTCAGTTATTACCATTTTATGTTTGGTTGTTGCTGCTCTGCGAGCAGGGGAGGAGTGGCTTGCCCACTCCTGCCCTGAGTGCGCAAAGACTGTTTGGTCGGCCCTCTGGAGTCGCCTAAACCAGTCATGCGCACTCTGCCCTTCTCCATGCAGGCTACAATTCAGCCTACATGGAGAAAATGGCCTCCCCTTAGGCGCCTGGCTGGGCGCCGTCCTAACCAATTACAACGCTGCTTACAGCATTGTGATTGGCTTAGGGGAGGGAGCCTGGCTGTCTGCTTCCTGTTTCCTGCCGGAGGCAGGAGAGCAGGACAGCAGGAGCCGAGAAGACGCGGGACCTGGCCGGCAGAAAGGTAAGTTTACATTATTTTCTTTTTTTTAATTATTAAATTTAAATGCGCAATCTCCCCGCGACCCCCCCTCTCCCCGCACGATCCCCCCCCCCCGGGCCTGCCCCCCCACCCACGAGCCATGCCTGCCACGACTGGTTTGAGGCCTACAAAGTAGATGAGCAACCTTCCCTCACGTATCCCTCTTAGGCTCATCTGATACCTCATTTTCTCCCCAATCCACTTCTAGAGACTCTCCCCCCTCCATCTCTCCTATACTCATCCCAAACCTCCTCCTACTGCTGTGATCCCCAAATAAACACTTTCTAGACTCTTCCCTCTTCTATCCCTCCATTATTCTTTTCAATCCACCTAACAGACACACATGTCCACATCTCAAATGAATACATTTTTCCCTATACTAATTCACCACTAATCCTCTTTGGGTTCCGGAGTAGCGTACTACGTGCCGAAAAGCGTTTCAATGCCTCGTCAGGGATAGTAAGCGCTATATAAATGCAATTACAATTAGGGGACTAAGTTTGTCTTCATTTTGTTGGTAGAAAGGGCTTTCTATTAATAGATTGTAGTGGTTGGCCATCTCTGTGACAAGGACATAGGCTAGTGTTATCATTTTTTTTATTTCAAAGGCAAATTGGCTGTATCTACAATATTCTACCCTAACGGCTTGATTATGAGTCTGGCGGTCCACGGACCACCAGACTCGTTGAGGCACGGCGGTGGTGGTCTCCCGACCGGAATGTATGACGTTACAACGCAAACCATTACAACGCATGCTTTTACAACGCAGTTTTTACAACGCAAGTACCATTACATCGCATGTTTTTTCTACGCATACCATTACAACGCAAAAATATGCTAATATATTGAATGAACAATTACAACGCATACTAATACGACGCATACTATTACAACGCATTTTTTTTTTATTTGTATAATAAATCCCTGGAACGGGAAAATAGGGGTTTTGGGTGGGGTAGTGTATTAAAATGCGGGTATTTACAATTAATAAGTATTAAAATTAATACCCGGGTACTAAAATTAATACTCGTGTTTTTTATTTATATCAGGCATATTTACCTAACAAATATTTTTTTTATAAATATATATTGCACACGATTACTGTTTTAATACACTATATTTAAAAAAGTACTGAAAGTTAAAATTAATTCTGGAGTACTAAAAATTTATACTAGAGTATTTTTTTAAAGATCAATCAAATCTAATTTTTTTTATTAAATATAATTGTAAAAAATATAATGCAAATTTAATAAACACACATTTAAAAATTATTAAAAATCAAATATTATGCCTAATATTTGTTATATGGATATTTTAATTAAATACACATCGTTTTTATTTTTTCGTAAATATTTCAAAATTAACAAGCCCAAAAAACGAACATTAACACACTTCATTTTACATAAGTAACTGACATTTTACATAACTGTCATTAATTATCGAATAAATTAAACATTATTGTAAACCTATAACGCAAAACAAATCCGAATATAAACAACGAAGCCACCATTTTAAAATGCACGAAAAGTAAAGTCCTACAACTCTTTCAATGAAATTACTTTGACCCGCAGGTCTCCAAAATGGCGGTAAAAACATACATACATTTTTTTTACGAACATTAACATAACTAAAAAATCATTTACAGTTTTACACATCATTAAAAACACGACGAAAAAATGTACACAAAACATATTTTCATTTCAAATAACGTTCAACACCAAAAAACGTATAAAAGGAGCCGTCCACCCTTTTAAAAACATTGGTTACCTTACTACCAGAGACACCACACGCGTTTTGCTGCCCGAGAATTCACGACTTTAAACTGAGCCATCTAGCACACCAAGTAAGTAAAAGCTATAGGAATTGTAAAATATTTACAAACGAATTCAAACGCAAATATACTAAAATAACCCAATTTAAATTTCTTTCAGTTTTTCTGAAATATTCATCAAACTTCAATAAAGAAGATTATAAAACACAGTTTGCGAAAATATATATAAAGTGAGTGAACAAAACTGTAGCCCTTTCATTTTTTATCGTTTTTAATTAAATGAAACATTTTAGAACTTTAAAAACACAGTACATAATTTTTGTGACTTTAAACTAATAATAGTACACTAACATGTGCTCCCCTGTCAAAAATGTATTATATTTTTCAATAAAAAATACTATTCCAACTCCAAAAAGAGGGCTCACCTCGTGTAAAATAATAGATAAAGGTGGGATCAAAATTACTATTCCTACTCCAATGGGTGGTTGCCTCAGAGAAAATGCTGGATACTAGTGGGGTTAAAATTACTATTCCAACTCCAAAGACTGCTTGCTTCAGGGAAAATGCTGTATTTTAATGGGGTTAAAAGTACTATTCCAACTTCAAAGAGTGCTTGCCTTCGCGAAAATGCTAGATACTGGTGGAGTTAAAATTACTACTCCAACTCCAAAAACTGCTTGTCTTAGAGAAAATGCTGGATACTGGTGGGGTTAAAATTAGTATTCCAACTCCAAAGACTGCTTGCCTCAGTGAAAATGCTTTATTTTGGTGGAGTTAAAATTACTATTCCAACTCCAAACAGTGCTTGCCTTGGAAAAAATGCTGGATATTGGTGGGGTTAAAATTACTATTCCAACTCCAAAGTGTGCTTGCCTTAAGGAAAATGCTGGATAGTGGCGGGAGCAAAATTACTTTTCCAACTCCAAACAGTACTTGCCTCAGTGAAAATGCTGGATAGTGTTACGGTTAAAATTTCTATTCCAACTCCAAAGAGTGCTTGCCTCAGGTAAAATGCTGGATAGTGGTGGGCTTAAAATTACTATTCCAACTCCAAAGGGAGCTTCCCTCTGGAAAAATGCTGGATCGTGATGGGGTTAAAATTACTATTCCAACTCCAAGGGGTGTTTGCCACATGGAAAATGCTGGATAGTGAAGTGGTTAAAATTACTATTCCAACTCCAAAAGATGCTTGTCACAGGGAAAATGCTGGATAGTGGTGGGCTTAAAGTTACTATTCCAACTCCAAAGGGTGCCTGCCACAGGGAAAAAACTGGATAGTGGTGGGCTTAAAACTACTATTCCAACTCCAAGGGTTGCTTGCCACCGGGAAAATGCTGGATAGTGAAGTGGTTAAAATTACTATTTCTTCTCCAAAAGATGCTTGGCTCATGGAAAATGCTGGATAGTGGTGGGGTTAAAATTACTATTCCAACTCCAAAGGGTGCTTGCCTCAGGGAAAATATTGGATAGTGTTGGGCTTAAAAATTACTATTCCTACTCCAATGGGTGCTTGCCTCTGAGAAAATGCTGGATAGAAGTGTTGAAAAACTTACTAATACTAATCCAACATGTGTTTAGCTTTGACAAACTCATCAACATTTGTTTTAAGGTTCAAATTATTTTATAAAATATTTTAATGTATTGTTATATGTTTTAATATATTAACAGATAACAACTGCATCCTTCAACTGCTAAGGAGGAATATATTTTCAAGATTTGCTATTCAGTAGAACAGCTTCTGATAAATATTTTAAAAGGTAATTTTTTTAAATATGTACACGAAAAAGTACTAAAGCAATGATATTATATTAAAAACACTTTCTGCAAAATACATAAACATACATAGTAAAAATCAAAAAACATTTCAAATATATCTTTTCTTCCAGATTTTACATCTTTTAACTTCAAAACTTTAAAAATTCACCACAATCAAAAGAAACAACATCACAAGGTAAATGTTCTATCTTTCAAATATAAATACAGTTGTAAAACCATAAAAAAAGTTATAAAACATTTAATAAATAAAATGCTCCTTTTCTAATTTGAAGTACTTGTGTAAGGTAAATGGATATGTTAACCTTCACATATAAAATGTTCAACAATAAACCAAAATGTTCTTCTATAACAAATAATTGATTTTTATTTTGCAGGAAAACATGTTTAAATGTACCAAAAATCCTAACAATATCTTTCCTTCTTCTTTTACAGACCTCAAATAAATTCGTCAAAATCCAAAAACCTCAACACCAACCTTTCCAAAAAGGTAAGATTACACAAACCAACTGTCAATAAATTAACTTAACAACATTTCTCTCCCTAGTAAACTTTATTACTATAAAAAAAACTAATCAAACACATTTACTGTTTATCCTTACAGAATCAACCAAAAAAATCCATTCACCAATTTAAAAGCATCAAGCTACATCTGTTCAAAAGGTAAGCCACTATAAATATTTCTCAATCAAACAACTTAACAATTTTACTCTCTCAATAAAATATTTTTAGAAAGAACTTTTCTTCCTATACAGAAATGTAACACATTGTAAGCATTATATATAACTTAAAAAAGTGAACACTTTAAAATGTTGTTTTAATTGCATAACTTTAACTATATATTTTTCCCTATCAACAGGTAAACAAAATCATTATTAATTTACTAACATTTTTTTTCTTTCTTTCTTTCTTTTTCTATCCATAACAGAAAATGTCATCAAATCAAGCAAAGTACATTACATCAAGCAGGGGAAACCGTTTGCTAAATCATAGTGGGTATGTTTATTGTAAGGAGAGACATTCTGAGCCCAGGTGTCATTGGAGGTGTGTGCAACACTACTCATCCCATTGCACAGGCAGAGCGGTTACTCTTGGTGACTCTGTTTTAAGAACCACAGATCATAACCACTCTGCCTCTGCAATGGAGATTGAAGTAAGACGGACAATAAATGAAATTAAAGATATTGCATCCACCTCCAATGAACCCGGTGGTGCAGTTTTAAGGGAGGTAGCCCAACACATTCCTCCACATGTTGCAAGTAGTATGCCCACAACGACAAAAACAGGCAAGTAACCCACAAAGAGTAACACCCCAAACCTATTCTGATATAATCATTCCACCTGAACTCTCTATAACTGTTTCTAATGAACCTTTCCTTTTGCATGACAACAAAACCCTCAAAAGAGACTTCTAATCTTTAGCACACCCCATAATCTTGTACGGTTGGAGAACAGTGATATTTGGATGATGGATGGAACGTTTAAAAGCACGCCCCACCCATCCATTCACCCAAATATACACCATTCCCGCATATATTAACAACACAGTAGTTCCCTTAGTTTACAGTTTACTACCTGATAAACAATCCTCAACGTACACTGAATTTTTGTCAGTGATAAGAGCTAAAACATCAAACAAAAGACCTAGAAAAGTACTAATTGACTTTGAATTACCTATGATTAATACTATTACCAAATTGTACACGGATACCCAAATTCAAGGATGTTTTTTTCACTTTTCACAGGCATATTGGCGAAAAATTCGAAAAACATCCTTAATTGAGGATTATATTTCAGATAGCAAACTACAGTTTGAACTAAAAAAACTAACTGCCCTTTGCTTTGTTCCTCCAAACAGTGTAGACGAGTACTACACTTCCATTACAGAATCTGAATACTTTACCACAAACAAAGAAAAATTGACACCTATTCTAAATTATTTTGAAGACACATGGATTGGCCATCTAAGCAGGTCAGGTCGCAGGAGGAAGCCACGTTTCCATGTGGAGTGGTGGAACTGCTACTCGACCTGCTTAGAGGGAGGAGCAAAAACAAACAATGCCATAGAGGGATGGCACAACTCCTTCAATAAATCAATTGGCAAACCTCATCCTAATTTCTATCATTTCTTGGAAATTTTGAGGAAGGAGCAAAGTTTCCAAGAAATGAGAATGTCACAATCATTAACAGGTAGGCTGAACCCACGTATTTCTAAAAGAACAAAGGAAATGTCTGAAAGACTATTGGGTGCAATTCAACAGTTTACGTTGACAGTGGCTTCAGACTACCTTGATAATCTTGCACACATCCTCCATTTCTAACCCACACTATCTTCTTACTTGCCTGTTTTACCCTAAAAAATTAACCCTAAATCCATTGGAATTTTTTACAAAACTTTTTAAAATGATAATAAAAGTCGGGTCTCCTTACCTTCTGATGTTTTCTTTTTTCAACTCTTGGACTTTTGTTCCTACCATTTGTTCACCAAGAGTCCTTTTTAATTTTTTTAAATCCATTACCAATAATCCATATTCCATTTTGAATATCCATAACCCGATTTTAAAAATGTAAATGTGCACAAATATATTTGTTAAAAATATGTGCATATCTATAAAAAACGCACCCCAAAAAAATCCAGAAAAATAGTTTTTATTGTGCAAAGAACGCAACAAATTTCAACGTTGCAATCCAATCTATTTCGAAAACAATCCCTTTTCGATTCCAAGTTCCATAATCCATCGCCGAAAATCCTTCTTGAAAAATTCTAAATAGCACATCCAAAATCCAAAGTCAAAATAAATATTGATGTTTAAATAGCCAATCTTCTATTTTGCAAATTAAAATATTTTTCTTAAAATTCATATTATAAATACATCTAACTGCGACGATGAAAAAGTCTCCTTTTTTTTTAAAACGCGTCGCAAAACGAAAAAAGCATATATTTCAAAACTCTATTGTTTAATAAAGTTTTTAATATATATCTTCTTAACTTTATTAAACAATAATTGTTTCGAAAATACGAGACCCGACGTGGGCCTCCTTCTGCAACCTGTAATGGAGTGAAATAGTTGGTTAACACACAACAAAAGTATCTAAAACACATATTCTACATCTATCTACCTCCCTCCTCTCTCCTTACAATAAACATTACCACTACGCTATGGGGGTCATTATGATGACGGATGGACCGCCACCGCCAGCCGCGCGGTGGCGATCCGTCCGTAACCAAACGTGGAGTGACCGCCCGCCCAATTTTGATGGCGGGCGGATCCACACTGCGACCGTGGCGGACGGAAAGACCGTCCGTCACGGTCCCGCCACAGGCAATCGGACCGATTGCCTGGCGGAGCGGCCTGCAGGCATAAAATTGTGGCGGTGCCTAGCAGGCACCGTCCACCATATTATGGTGCAGCCTTTGAGCCAGCCTTTCCATGACTGCGACACCGTCATGAAAAAGCTGGCGGAAGTTCTGTTTGGGGGCCCGTTGCGGGCAACAAAAGTGTTGGGGGGGTGTGTGTGCACGGGGGGGCTACATTTCAGTGCACAAAGTGGCAGGCACCACTGTGCCTGCCACGTAGTGCACTGAAATGCAGGACCTGCATCTTTAACATCGCGACGGGTGCTGCTGTCAGCAATGTTTAATATGCAAGATGCGACCGCCATGGTGACGGTCGCATCCTAATGTGGTGTGTGGAACCGTCGCATTTATTGCGGACGGTCCCGGTCACCACCACGATGGCGGACGAACTCCAGTCCGTCCGTCATCGTAATGAGCCCCTATGTCTTTTAATAATTTAAATTTGTCTTACCTTAACGGAGCTCTCCCTTGCATCTGTTCTCTCCCGCGATCATCCCCGTAATGACGAAAGTTACGTTTACGCGTCGTCATCTCTTTCTGTAAAAATCAAAAAAGGACATTTTCTCCCATTGACTATAAATGTATTATAAATTGTATATGTACCTAATAAATTACAAATATATTTTTGTAAAATATTTATGCTTGTATTCTATTTTTTGAGACTTTTTTGTTAATAAATTTCTTATTTAAAAATCTTTGAAATAAAAATAAAAATATATTATTAATACATTACATGTCTTGTATTTCTTACTTCATATTATTTTATTTCCTAATATTTTTTTAATGCATATTAATTATTTCCTATGAATATATTACAATACCCCCATGTTATTAATATTATTTTTCCATTTTTTTATTAATATAAATTACTAACATAACTAGTACTTTTTTATTACCTGAGTATTAATTTACATCTACTAAACATTAATTTGTATTTATATTTTTATTTAAATTTTTTTAACTCTTGTTCATTATAATATTTAAACATCACAATACCTTTAAATAAATTATATATATTTTTTTATTCTATCTAATATTTCATTATTAATATTAAAACCTAATTATTAAATTAAACCATTCCTTTTTTGCCATAACTTATACCCATTTTTATCTTATTTAAAAAAAAAATATATATATATATATAATTCTTATTCTATAAATGTAAATAATACCTTATTATTTAATTAAACACTAACACCTCTTATTTCATCTGCTTAATAATTTACAAATGGTATTAATAATTAATATTTTTTTTATTTATTTATTAAAAAGTAGTATTGAGGGGGCGTGGCTTGCTGCCGCAGAAGATGGCCGCAGGTTGATCGCGCTGCGCTTGCGATCGGCGATTTAGCCCAGACATCCGGCAGAATCCGGCAATTGGCAGGGCTCCAGACGACCGCATCGTGCACCGGAATAGTGGCGCTACACCCAGAGGGGTTCAGAGGCCGAAGCAGCACTGTCTAACGGCAGGGGGGCCCGGTGACCGACGGCGGCAGAGCTGACCCTAAGATGGCGGCCGGCACTGTGTAATCACTAGACCCCTCGAACTCCCTCCGGCGCTCAGGCAGTGGGACGGATGCACAGCGAGGAGCAGCGGTAAACGCACGCACCGCGGGCTCAGACAGCAGAGCGACGCTACAGGCAGTGCCTAGAGCACGGGAAGCGGAACAGCAACGAGCACCGCAGAGGTGCGCCAGATCACAGTGGAGCCGCACAGCACGGCGGATCCGGTCCACAGCTGACACCGTGAGGCTCGCATGAAGTGCGTGAGTACGGCGAGGGCCCGAGTACGCCGGACCGTCCCCAGCGCCCTAGCGGTGAACTGAAGACGGAGTGTGGGGGCACAGCGGGTGAGAGTGCTGCGGACCCCGTGGGCCGAGAGACGCTGCGGGTGACACCAGGCCGTCCGATAATTGAGGAGGGGCGGGAGATTAGCGGACTGCTTGATCCACCGCAAGACCGGCAGCAAGGGGCACGCAAGCGTAGTGCAAGCCCGAGCAACAGCGAAACACCGTGATACCTGAACCCCTGGCCACCGGAGGGAGACAGGGCCGTTAAAGCTTCTCGCCCGGGGGCTGCTCTGTTTCCTGGAAGCCGGGGGCAGCCAGCGAGGTCTCAGACAGGGGCCGCTTGGACCTTCCGGTCGCCCCGGGAAGGCGGGCCTCGGAGTAGAAGACTACACACGAGTGGTGTGGGCAGTGGCGGCTGGGGACCGGACGCTCTCAGACCTCATAACCACGCAGCCGGGGGCGCAGCAGTAGAAAGCGACAGGCAGTGGTTCAGCTCTCCGGCCGGACACCAGTAGACGAGACCTGAGTGCGCAGACATGGGCCGCACCAAATCATCGGGCCCAGGCCAGGCGAACCAGATCGATAAGTATACGGTCGCCATGGGTCGCGAAGACGAAGTGGTGGGAGGAGGCCCACACGAGATAGACAGTGACCCGGACCCCTCCCTCAAGGATATAATGCGGGCCATCAGAGACTTTAGAGGCACCCTCGAGCCAAAATTGGACTCCGTGACAGAGGAGGTGAACCTCCTACGAGCCGACTTCAGGAATATGTCGGAGAAGGTTTCAGTGGCGGAAACGGGCATTGGGAGCCTCCAGGCCAAAACTAAGCGACTGGAGGAGCAAGTGGCCTCCCTCACAAAAAACCAGGAAACCATCTATGCCCGCCTTGAAGACCAGGAAGGTAGGGCCCGGCGCAATAACATACGCGTCGTGGGGGTCCCGGAGGGAATGGAAGGACAGTCGGCGGACTGGTTCATCGAAGATCTGGTGCTTAAGCACCTGAAGCCCAAAAGACTGTCAAACTTCTTCTCCGTGGAGAGGGCACACCGGGCGCTGGGTGGAAAACCAAGACCGGGAGCCCCCCCGCGCACCATCATCGCCCGCATCCTAAATTTCCGGGACAGAGACGCCATCCTGCAGGCTGCACGCACAACCGGGGACCTGCACATCGAGAATGCCACCATTCGCTTTTTCCCGGACTTCACCCTTCGGGTCCAGCGCCAGAGGCGCTCCTTCGATGGAGTGAAGAGGGCCCTCCAAGAACAGGGGGTAAAGTATATGATGCTGTTCCCTGCCAGGTTCAAGATCCTAGACGACGGAAAAGCATACTTCTTCGACACGTCGGAAGAGGCGGGTGACTGGCTCGAGGGCTGGCGAGCAGTGGGTCGGAGAGGCAGACAGGAACGTCCTGACCCGCACCAGCAGCCTACCGAGGCTGAATCCGAGGACTGGAGGCGACCTAACGGCCAGAGACCGGATCAGCGGCCAGATAAGTGACTATGGGAAGGGGCAAATCGCAGACTGGGAACTGGCCTCTGCGGGAGAGGAGCTTCACTGGACACACTGCGGGGAAATGGGGGATGAGGTAGCTCCATATTAGTAGAGGAGAGCGGGTTGGTGCCCCTTGTAAATAGTTGGATATACCGAGCCAGACTCATCCCGACTGGGACACTCCAGGGGCGCAGCCTGGGCGGACAGAGGGGCCTTGGATATCGGGGGTCCTGCTGAGCTCTAAACAATGGGCACTTGTTGTAGTTATTTGATAAGTACATCTTCATGCTGGCTGCAGGCGCGCAGCCCTGTTTCTTCGTTTGTGTTTGATTCTATGGGGCGACAGGCACTCTGCCAGTTTCAAGGGTGGGTGGTTGGGGACTCACCTAGCAGGGATGCAGGGAGGGAGGTGTGGGGGGAGGGGGTTTGTTTTTTTCCTTGGGGGTAGGGGGCGTTAACTCGAGACCACAATAGCAATCCACAGAGGCAGTTCATGGCTGGCGACAAGACAGGGGGTAGGAGGGGAGAAGTGCGACTGATACTACTCCAGGAAAATGGGGGACCCAGTTAGCTCTGCGGGTATGGACCTGGAATGTCAATGGGTTGGGCAACAAAATAAAGCGCACACTGGTGCTACAACACCTAAAGAGGCACGCCCCAGACGTAGTCCTGATCCAAGAGTCGCATTTGCGGGGGAATAGGTGTAAGGCCCTGGATCGCTTTGGTTATAAAATGATTGCACACGCAGGGTACACTTCCGGGGCCCGAGGAGTGGGTATCCTAGTGCGCAGCACCCTACCCCTGGTGATAACTGACACGTGGGCAGATGACACTGGATGTCTAGTGGCAGCAGTGGGTGCCTGGGAAGGGCGCTCGGTGGTACTCTGTTCCTGCTACCTCCCACCAGGCCTACATTCCACTTTTCTACCGAAGCTGGGTGCCTTTCTAGCTGATCTCCCTTCGGGTACTCTCCTCCTGGGAGGGGACACAAACGCTGCAATGAACCCATCCCTAGATCGATCTAACTCTCCAACGGGTGCACGGGATGAGCGAGGCCTGGCGGGCTTCATCGAGGCCCTCGGCATGTGCGACATATGGCGGGCACACCACCCTCAGCTCAGGGAATACACGTTTTACTCGGCTAGACACGGGTCCTTTTCCAGGATTGACCATTTTTTTACCCGACTCACACATATGGGGGACTTCACGGATACCAGGCACATGGCGCGTGGGATCTCAGACCACTCACCAGTATGCGTTACCCTCCGAGGCCCAGAGGTGAATAGGGCTGCATATCCGAGAATAGACCCCTGGCGCCTCCGAGATCCGGTCATAAGTGACAAGCTTTGCGAGGGGTCCCAGTTATACTTTGAGGAGAATCGGGGCTCTGTGGACTCCCAGGTCACCATGTGGGAGGCATACAAGGCAGTTCTGCGGGGACAGGCGCAAGCATTAATTGGGGGCAGAAAAAGAGGAATCCCTACAGATTCGACGGCTTGAGCTGGAGGTAGAGACACTAACCCGTGATCCCGCATTGACGGGGTCGGCGGAGCTGAGACACAACTTGGCTCTGAAGCAAAGGGACCTTAAGGCACTGGCGGAGGGAGAGGCGCGAGCATATGCACTGGCCACACAACATCGGTTGTACGACGTTGGGGATAAGGGGCTGAAGCTACTAGCGTGGCTGGAGCGCCGAGACAGAGAGCGCTCCTGGGTATCCGGGGTGCGAGATGAATCAGGGACCTTGTGTTCCACTAGTGGGGAGATGGCCGAAGCGTTCGCGGCCCACTTCGAGAGGGTTTACTCGCCGGTCTGCACGAGGACCGAATCGGACTGCGAGGAATTCCTGCGCGACTTCGCGCTGCCCATGCTGTCCTCGGAGGCAAGAGAGAGGCTCGAGGCCGATATCACAGAGGAGGAACTAGGAATAGCTCTGAGCGCTCTACAGTCCGGTAAAGCGGCCGGGCCCAATGGGCTCCCGATCGAGATTTACCAACGCCAGGCGGCGGTGATACGAGCTCCCTGCTGCGGATGTTCTCTGAGGCACGCGAGTGGGGCGGCTCCCCCGGACCAGAGGGAAGCCATGATAGTGACAATCCATAAAGCAGGGAAGCCCCCAGACCGGTGTGACTCATACCGTCCGATCTCACTAATAAACGCGGAGGCTAAGGTCCTAGCCAAAGTCCTGGCAGAGCGGTTGGTGTCAGTTATAACGGACCTAGTGCACATAGATCAATCCGGGTTCATGCCCCGGAGGAGCACCCGCCATAACTTACGGAGGCTGTACGGGGTACTCCACTTGACAGAAGGAGTCGGGTCCACCCAGGCGGCGGCGGTGGCCTTGGACGCCTCTATGGCCTTTGACAGTATTGAATGGCCCTACCTATTCATGGTCCTACAGCGGCTGGGATGCGGGCCGATCTTTTGTAGCTGGGTGAAATTGTTATATGTACTACCAGTGGCCAGAGTAAGAGTCAATGGGGCGGTGTCTAGATCCTTTCCCTGAGGAGGGACACCAGACAGGGTTGCCCCCTGTCCCCTCTCCTGTTTGCCCTAGCTCTGGAACCGCTAGCACACTGGATAAGGAGAGACCCCATGATATGGGGCATTGTTACACCGGGGGCTGGGAAGAGCGCGTGTCTCTATACGCGGATGATATTGTACTGTACCTGGCTCGGCCGTACCACTCGTTGGCCCGTGTACTGCATATCTTCGAATTGTTCGGCAGCTACTCCGGCTACACCATAAACTGGGCGAAGTCGGTGGTCTTTCCACTCTCTGGCCCTCCCCCGCGACTCCCATCTTGCTGTTCGGCTCCGGTAGTAACTGACGGGTTTAAATACTTGGGGATCCATGTTACTCGAAATAAGGCTGAGTTCCTGACTAAGAACCTCGAGCCCCAACTGTCTCGCCTGGACACAGATGTGAGCCACTGGCGATCCCTCCCGCTTACGCTTATGGGCCGCGCGGCTCTATTCAAAATGCTAACTCTGCCGAGACTGCTTTACATTTTACAAAACACGCCATTTCCGGTCCCCCGCACTCTTTTAAACGGATCGCACAGGCAGTCCGCACACTGCTGTGGGATGGAGGGTCCCCGCGGATTGCGCTTCACAAACTGCAAAGGGGGGTGTTTGATGGTGGCCTGGCAATCCCGGACGTAAAGTTGTACTACTGGGCGTCGCAACTACAGGTTGTAAACGACTGGGTATACGCCGACTGTAATGAGCCGGCATACCGGGTGGACAGGATGGTCATGACCGGCAGCAACTGTGAGTCCCTTCTCTACGCCAGGAAGCCATTGCTGGGTTGGCCAGAGCACACTAGGGTGGTGGTGCAATGCTGGAAGGATGCCAATAGATTCCTTGGGTGGGAAAGTAAGCTGACCGGTAGGACCCCGCTATGGTTGGGGGCCCAGCTCCGAGAGGTGACCGCTCTGACGGGTTTCGGGGGGTGGCGGTTAATAGGCATCGAGTATTTGGGAGACATCTGGAAGGGTGATTCCCCCCGCTCGTTCGAATACATGCAGAAAGAATATGATATGCACCAGTCACAACGATACCAATACATCAGATTAGTTCACGCCCTCAGGGTACACGTGCAGAGGGGTGCATCCATACCGGAGTACTCCCCATTGGAGGACCGGTTACTGCTTGATCCTATTGAGGGAAAGCCCACATCCACGATTTACCGGAAGCTGCTCAACAACAGCCCAGACCCATTGATCTCTCTAAGAACAGCGTGGTCTATTGACCTGGGCAGTATCACTGACGAAAGTTGGCAAGAGGCGCTACAAAGCCCCAGAGAGGTAGCAATACGAGCCAGATTCCGACTGGTACAGTTGAAAATCCTGCATCGCACATACTATCCCCGCACACTCCTTCACAAATGGGGTAGAACTCAATCGGGGCTTTGCCTGAGGGGGTGCCACCAAGAGGGATCCTTCTTCCATATCCTGTGGGAATGCCCTGAGATAGCATCATTCTGGGCTGGGGTTACAGACACTCTGTCCAGAGTGATGGGGAAAGTGGTCCCAATCGACCCGAAGTGGCTGCTTTTAATGATCATGGGCGAAGAAGCCTGGCCCCGGTACGCGGAAATCTGGCTGGTCCTGGCGGCGGGGGTGGCAAAACGTAACATTGCCCGATGCTGGGGGAAGCAGGCACCCCCGCAATTAGAAGTCTGGAAGCGAGACCTAGACTGGTGCCAAAGGGCCGAAGCAGTTGTGTACAAAAGCAGGGGGTGTGCCAAAAAATGGGGAAAGGTCTGGGCGCCCTGGAAGCGATATAGAAATCCTGGGGCAACCGAAGATGAGTGAGAGGAAATGTCATTGGTACTCCCCAGAGCGGGGCTCCCATGCTTTTACCCCCTGTGGATATATGTATTCGGCGTAATAATGAACTGTTGCTGCAAATACATGTTGTATGGTCTCATGAGCTGTGTTAATAAAAAGAGTTTAAAAAAAAATTAAAAAAAAGTAGTATTAATATTAATACTTTAGTATTAAATATTCAAATATTATTTATTCGTTTTAGTTATAAAATATAATATTTTTAAAAATTAGTGTTAATATTAATACCAGAGTATTAAATTATCAAAAATTAATTATTTGGGGGCCTATTAGGATGGCGGGCGGACTTTCGTCCGCCCGCCACTCTCAGCGGTGCTGGGACCGGCCACCAGTGGTGCGGCAGTCCCGCACCAGCGATTAGGATGCCACCGCCACCGTGGCGGTGGCATCCTCCATTCCCAGCATTGTGGCGGGCGGTGCACACAGCACCGCCCGCCACAATGCTGGGAATGCACTGTGTGCATTGTCATGCACAAGGTGACAGGCACCACGCGGTGCCTGCCACCTTGTCCATGACAATGTAGGGGGTACCATAGGTACCCCCATGTGCACCCCCACCCCCAATACCCTGGGGGCCTGCAACGGGCCCCCAACAGCAAACTCTGCATGCCTTTTCGTGGCGGCATCGCCGCCACGGAAGGGCTGCTTCCCGCACCCATGCTAATATGGATGGCGGTGTCTAGCAGACACCGCCACCATATGTAGCCCCTTTCCGCCCGGTCGACTGGTCGACCGGCGGAAAACCAGCGGACGGTCTCTCCGTCCGCCGGGGTCCCCCCCGCCATACTAATATGGTGGGTAGGGAAATTGGGTGCGGGCGGTGAGGAATAGCGGGTGGATCGCCACCGCCATACGGGCGGTGGCGATCCGCCCGTTTTTATAATGGGCCTCTTAGTCATTAAATATATTGTTTTTGTAATACTATGGAGCCGATTCCGATTCCGGCCGGATATCACTCCGACCGAGCCGGACCCGGAGAGATTTCCGACCGAATCGGACCCTGGCAGTCCGACCGAACGAGTACGATGCGCACGCATGCAATCGGACTCGATTCGGTCGGACTCCCATTGAAGTCAATGGGAGCCGGACGTACAAGGCATTCGCGGGCTCCCATTGACTCAATGGGTGCGAGGCGAACAAGGGTGCCCCCTACAGCGGGTACGCCTCAAAGCGACTCGCGGCGTACATGCACAGGTAGGGGGGACCCATGGGTCCCCCCTGTGTGCGACTCGCGCGGCTAGGCGACCCCTAAAGTGTGACTCCGACTGCTCTTTCGAGCCGGACGGCGCGAGTCGGTCGGACTGCTCGCGGCGCGCATCGTACTTGCCCGGCCGGGGAACGTCTCCATCGCGCGGTGCGAGTCGTGTCCGTGTGAGTCGGTCGGAGCGCGTCGGACCCGCGAACAAGTCGGTCGGCGATTTCGCAAGCGCTCGCATCGTACTTGCCCGGCCAGACGCACGTACGAATCGGTCGAGAAAGAGGGCTCCGAATCGGATCCGGTTCAGCCGAATCCGATTCGGTGCCCTACCGGCCGAGATCGGAATCGGCCCCTATATATTTTACCAAAATAATACCTAAGTATTAATTTATCCTTATTGAATATTAAAATGCCTTATTATTAAAAAAAAAAAAAAAAATTATTAATATTAAAAAATAAGTATTAATATTAATACCTGAGTATTAAATTATCAAAAACACTTACAACAAAAGAAACACTTACCAGCCAATACTTACCATGCGTTGTAATGGCATGCGTTGTAATAGTTTATGCGTTGTAATGGCATGCGATGTAAAGGCATACGATGTAAAGGTGCCTGCGTTGTAATAGTTGCGTTGTCAAGGCATTGCATTGTAATGCCTGCGTTGTAATGGATGTCTCCCCCCGACCGCCCTATTACAATTAGGGCGGTCTGACCACCATTGCCCTGCTGCAGCTGCTAGGGAACCGCTGTTCCCTGGTGGTGGTGAGGCAGTGTAGAGGCAGTAATATGCTTGGCAAAGAGTAAACAAAGGGGGCCCTACAGGCCCCAATGGTGCCTCACACCATGTGGATGCACACAGGGGGCACAACATGTGCCCCCCTGTGTGCATGTACACCAGTTCCTACACGGCATTGACTTTACAGTCCATGCCATGCAGAAACAGTTTTTGGCGTTCCCATTGCGGTGCCCATTTCCTGAGGCACTGCTGTGACAATGTAAAAAAAAAGCCAGCCAAACACGAGAAACACTTGGGGGCCGATTCCGATTCGGGCCGGAAAACGTACCGACCGACTCGGAGCCGGAATTAATTCCGACCGACACGTACCGGTGCAGCCCGACCCGCAAAGTACGATGAAAAGTGTGCAAAATCCGACCGACTCGTACGGAACAGAAGCCGAGCGACCGAACCGCGCGGAAATCAGCTATCCGGCCGGAAAAGCACGCGAATCGAACCGACCGACAGGCACCAGGAAGAATCCCGAACGAAACGTACCCGCGATCTCCGACCCGCCAAGCTCAAGCCGTACGACCGACACGCATACAAAACAGCGAGCCGAAGCAACCCATTACACCGCGACCGACGCGTACGAAGCACAGGAAACAGCACAAACACAGCGTGAACGACTCGGAGAAGCTCGCACGAGACAACTGCAGGGTCCGACTCGGTCAGAAGAACGTCTCCTACCTGCACAAAAAGTACAAAGGGAAAAACACACAAAAAAAGACCAAACAAGCAATTACAAAGCCAATAAATACTGGGGGGGGGAACAGGGAACAAAGACACACCCACAACTCCACCCATATAAAGGACACAAATCCCTACCATGATCCTTTGCAAATTCAAATGACCTGCCAGCACAGAACACCAACAGACAACAACCACACACACACTCACAGCTCATCCATCACACAAGCCACACACCATCAGCACCTCAACAAATAGCACCCTCACATACACCCAGCAAAACACACACTCACACACTCACACACCCTCACTTGCACACCAACACACACATCACTCACCACCACCACCCATCACCATGCCCCCCAAGAAGAATCCAAAGTTCATAGATAGTGAATTGGAAGTCCTGGTAGATGAGATCCTCAGGGTAGAGCCACAGCTGTTTGGTACACTGGTCCAACAGACCCCCATGTCGCAGAAAACCAAGATGTGGGTGAGGATCGTTGACAGGGTGAACGCACAATCACCATGTTTGCGCACAAAGGAAGACATCCAGAACAGGTGGTATGATGTGCGCAGGAGGGTCAGGGACCTACTGAAGAAGGATTACATCTTGAGCCAACACACCGGCAGTGGCCCTCCTGCCAAACCACTATACCTCAGGCCCTGGGAGGAGAAGGTGCGGGCCATCCTACCACCAGTGAGCGTATATGGACTAGACAAACCAGAGCCTGGTGAGTACACAACCAATATACCCAATATCGTGTGACAATACACACACATCACTGTCAAGGGATAGTCAAAACATGCACCCTTAGCAAATCCACAGCAACAAAACCAGAATCATCCCAAGATGTGTATGTCAGTCAGATAAACACAATACATGCCATCTCATAGTGATATGTAACTGTGTCATGACATGTACAAACCCTACAACAAATAAAGCTAGGCAGTGGCACAAATCTAACCAACAAACACTGTCAGATATGTAGCCACCACTACAACACCACAACACAGGGAATCCCACAGAAAGGAAGGAATTCTGTGTATGCTGGTCAAGTCAGTGTAGCCAATGGCATCATGGGAATCGTAGTCACAGATATTGCCCACCATCACAATACGCCCATCAACACCACTCTGAACCATGCTCACATCACAGGGAGTGGAAAACAACTGACAAGATGGCTGACACTGGCTACTGCTGTGGGGAGCACAAGGCCCTGCAGGCAACTGTGCACCAACCAACAGCAGGACACCACTGTCTGACATCCTGAAAGACAACTTGCACTCCCTGCAATAGAAGCACGTTCCGTGGTGGGATATCTGGCTGGGTGGGAAGGAGGACTGACAGCTATGACCATAGTTACCAGCAGCTCTTCCCACACACACCCCTAACCCAAACTACACACAACTCACCTGGGAAAATGCATTGCCTCACACTAAAAATATTTATCCCACAAAGAACCACCACCCTGGGTCATGCTGTGGGAAGCACAGTGACACACATGTGACTTGTAGCCAAACAAACGCCAGGACAACACTGTCAGCCATCCATTCAGCACAGGCACACTACCCCAAAGGGAAGCAGAGTCAGAAGGAAGGAAGTATGGGCAAGCTGGGAAGGGGGTGGAGGCAATAGCATGATGGGAGTGGTAGTCACGGCTCAACATCTCCCCCACATGGCCCAGCAAGCTCACACTGAAGCATGCACACCTCACAGAGAGTGGAAAGCCCCATCAAAGATGTCTGACACTGGTGCTCTGTTGTGGGGAGCACAAGGCCATGCTGGGAACTGGCCACCAACCAACAGCAGGACACCACTGTCAGCCATCTTGCCATTGCTGTCACACCCACACACAGTGAAGTACACTCAAAAGGAAGGAAGTATGGGCATGCTGGGAAGGGGGTGGAGGCAATAGCATGATGGGAGTGGTAGTCACAGCTCAACATCCCCCCCACATGGCCCAGCAAGCTCACACTGAAGCATGCACACCTCACAGAGAGTGGAAAGCCCCATCAAAGATGTCTGACACTGCTGCTCTGTTGTGGGGAGCACAAGGCCATGCTGGGAACTGGCCACCAACCAACAGCAGGACACCACTGTCAGCCATCTTGCCATTGCTGTCACACCCACACACAGTGAAGTACACTCAAAAGGAAGGAAGTATGGGCATGCTGGGAAGGGGGTGGAGGCAATAGCATGATGGGAGTGGTAGTCACGGCTCAACATCCCCCCACATGGCCCAGCAAGCTCACACTGAAGCATGCACACCTCACATAGAGTGGAAAGCCCCATCAAAGATGTCTGACACTGCTGCTCTGTTGTGGGGAGCACAAGGCCATGCTGGGAACTGGCCACCAACCAACAGCAGGACACCACTGTCAGCCATCTTGCCATTGCTGTCACACCCACACACAGTGAAGTACACTCAAAAGGAAGGAAGTATGGGCATGCTGGGAAGGGGGGTGGAGGCAATAGCATGATGGGAGTGGTAGTCACAGCTCAACATCCCCCCCCCCACATGGCCCAGCAAGCTCACACTGAAGCATGCACACCTCACAGAGAGTGGAAAGCCCCATCAAAGATGTCTGACATTGCTGCTCTGTTGTGGGGAGCACAAGGCCATGCTGGGAACTGGCCACCAACCAACAGCAGGACACCACTGTCAGCCATCTTGCCATTGCTGTCACACCCACACACAGTGAAGTACACTCAAAACGAAGGAAGTATGGGCAAGCTGGGAAGGGGGTGGAGGCAATAGCATGATGGGAGTGGTAGTCACGGCTCAACATCCCCCCACATGGCCCAGCAAGCTCACACTGAAGCATGCACACCTCACAGAGAGTGGAAAGCCCCATCAAAGATGTCTGACACTGGTGCTCTGTTGTGGGGAGCACAAGGCCATGCTGGGAACTGGCCACCAACCAACAGCAGGACACCACTGTCAGCCATCTTGCCATTGCTGTCACACCCACACACAGTGAAGTACACTCAAAAGGAAGGAAGTATGGGCATGCTGGGAAGGGGGTGGAGGCAATAGCATGATGGGAGTGGTAGTCACAGCTCAACATCCCCCCCACATGGCCCAGCAAGCTCACACTGAAGCATGCACACCTCACAGAGAGTGGAAAGCCCCATCAAAGATGTCTGACACTGCTGCTCTGTTGTGGGGAGCACAAGGCCATGCTGGGAACTGGCCACCAACCAACAGCAGGACACCACTGACTGACATCCTGAGAGTCAACCTGCACCCACTGCAAGGGTGGCATGCTTCATGGTGGGATAACTGGGCTGGAGGGAGAAGGATGTCCGGATGTCAACCAAATACCACCAATGCTGGCTATGCACAGACCTCAACATTCACATTGAAATGCTTCATGTTGTCAGGACAATGCGCTACACCAATATCAACAGCTGACTGTGACAACTTAGGACAATGCAATGTACAGGCCCACATCCAGAGGTACAGTCACAACTGTCAGGTGTTTGAACCATTGATGCCTGTAGAAACATTACATACATTGTGTGTCTCTTCCAAATACAGGTGATGATGGGGACACAGCAGCAGACGCTGAGGAGTCGCTGTCCCAGGCTCCGGGGGACACTGAGCTCACTGGTGTGGAACAGCCTCTGCCCACCTCGGATGACGAAGACCCACCTGGCACCTCCGCATTGAGTCATCATGCAGCACCAGCATGACCACCAGCTGCACCCCCTGCACCCACCCCTCCAACAACTGCCAACACACAGACCACCCCTGCCGACACGGACAGACCAAGGACCACCACCACCAACAGCACACGGACCCCGGACCAACGTGGAGCTACGGACACCAACACCAGCAACAACCCCCAAGGGGGCCCAGGGTCACCTGTGCGTGCCAACCCAGGTCCTTCACGTGTCGCCAGGGGTGGTGGGAGGGGTGGTAGACATAGGTCGCTGCTTGCAGAGGGGTCTGGACTGCATGATGACCCACAACTGGTACGCATAACTGATGCGTACCAGACTAGCACCGGAGAGTTCAGCCAGGTAGTGGGGATCCTCAGGGACATTCAACAGCAGCAGGCTGCCCATCATGCCCGCTTGGACTTACACATGTCCCGCATGGAGTCCAAGTGGGACACATTGCAAGAACAGACGGCGGTGCATAGGGACATATTACAATGCCTCCGCCAGATGTGCACCAACATGTCAACACCTCCCTGTGTGCCCACAACATCTGGTGCTGCAACAACTGCAACTGCCACAGGGAGGGAGGATGACTCTGGTGGAGAGTCCCCTGCACCGCAGCAGCCTGCACTTGAGGGTCCCCCCAAAGAAGAGGGGTCGTCCGAGGAAGGACAACTGAGAGGCTGATGGCCATGCACAACCCCCAGGAAGCCAACACCTGTCCCGGAAAATCACCTTTGTGCGCAAACTCTTCACCCTGTCGAATGCAACACAACTCTCCCACATGACATGGGGAGCTCAAGTTGGACCAATGTATCAGATGACTGTGGACTTTACTCAGGACATTTCTGCTATCAGGACTTCCAAATCATCTAGGAACTTTGGATTACAATCATAATGTACAGCACCCACCATCCTGTGCACTATACTCACACATGTATGTCAATAAACTCACTAATACACCATACTTGCCTCTGTTGTGATTACAACGTTGTTCCTGAAGTGGAGATGATGATCTGTGAAATGACACTGTGCATGCTAACTGCTACAGCAAGTACAACACCGGCATGTGAGTCATGGCGACGTGACACATATGAGGGAGACACACCACCAGGGCTACACAACACATACACACCAGGGCCATCTGACTCATCGCCTACACTGATGTTGCCAGGAAATACGGTGCAATGCACAGACACAACACCTATTCACAGTCTGTGTTAACTAGCCCACTGGTGCAGTAAGCAAATGTCAGTCAGATGTGTGACCACAGACAACGCACATCACAAAGTGAAGCACAGGTTTATTACACATTTGCAACATGTTGTAACCACTACAGATGCAAGGTAATCCAACCTGGCAGTGGGCACACAGTCAACAAGTGTAGAAGAAAGGAAGTCCATGGGTGTGGCGCACATCACCTGTAGGGAAACGACAGCTACCACCCTGGAAGTTGATTCACGGTGTCGGGGGATCACAGTTGACCAAACAACTCTGAAAGTACCCTGTGAAGGACAGAAATGACACACAGTCAAAAGCACTGAAGAACAGGACAGAACTGCAATACTCATGCCCAATACATGTCACAAGATACCCACCCAGGACCAAGTTAGCATGTCAACACTGTTGTGGAGTACAGACTACCTGTAAGGACACATTGCTGCACGCATCCAGTCAAGTAGCACATGGACACACTCAAACAGCACCAGAGCACCACCAACACATATCATGCAAACTCACATCGTTGACATAACATCCCTGGATACTCACATTCAGCTGAAGAAGTTGGTGATGAGCTGTGTGCGGACATCACCCTCATCATCATCATCACCACTGGCATCGTGGTCCAGCCCAGGATCCTCCACAGGTGGCGGATGTTGGTCATCGTCATCCAGGATGAGAGGCAACTCCTTCCGCACTGCCAGGTTGTGTAGCATGCAGCAGACGATGACAATCTTGCACACCTTTGCTGGGGCATATGGGAGGGCCCCTCCTGTCTTATCTAGGCAGCGGAAGCGGCTCTTCAGGAGACCAAATGTCCGCTCAATCACTCTCCTGGTCCGACCATGTGCCTCATTGTAGCGCATCTGGGCTGGTGTCACACGGTTCCTGAGGGGCGTCAGCAACCACGGCATGTTGGGGTATCCGGAGTCACCTACATACAGACAATTGCACATTAGCTGAGTTGGAAAAGAGGGAGGAACACTACATTGCAGAACACACACAATGCTACAAAGTCAGTACACACCAACAAGCCAGGCACGCTGGTTCCGCATCTGTGACATCATCCTCGGGATGCGACTACTCCTCATCACGTAGGCATCGTGTGCAGAACCGGGGAAACGGGCACAGACGTGTGTGATGCTCATATCTGCAAGACATACCACCAGTGCATTGACCAAATGGTAGTGTTTGCGGTTCCTGTATGCCTGCTCTTGGGCCTGTGGTGGTACCAAAGCCACAAGTGTCCCATCAATGGAGCCAATGACATGCGGCATCCTCCCCAGTGCATAGAAGTCACTCTTCACGTCAGTGAGTTGTTGAAGTCTAGGGAAATAGATGTACTGGTTCAGGTACCTCAACATAGCCTCCAAAACGTCGTGGAGCACACGGCTGAACATGGTCTGTGACATCCCACCAGCAGACGCCACAGTGTGTTGAAAGGTACCGGTGGCAAAGAAGTGTAGGGCTGCCATCACCTTCACCTTGGGGGTCAGCGCTGTAGGGTATGTCCGGCCAGGTTGCAAATGTGGGGCCAACCGCACCGTCAATTCCTCAATCAGTGGCCTGGTGAAGCGGTACCGTCGGATGCAGTCCCGTTCAACCACCATTGCAAGGTCAGGGAATGGCCGATGGACAGCTGGTGCCCTGCAGTGCATAGGTGAGGAAAGAAAGATTGTCAGTCACCCCACATATGTGGCATAGACCAGACTCAATATCACATGATACATCATTACGAGACACAAGTACATGATGCGTGTGCCGTTCCGTAAGGACATGTATGGCACCTACATGGCTAACATCTAACATCACAGTTCAACATGTGTCCTCAACAAGTCCCAGGTTGTGCTATGGGATATCATTAGGCTGTGTCACAGTACCCATGTACTGCTGTCACGTTCCAAACACACACCACATTGACATGTGAGGACAGATGTGCCCCAGGCATCACAGCTCATCGACAGGTAGATTCCCAGGGACCCTGTGTTGACACATGGACACTGGCATGACATGGTGCATCATGAATACACCACAGCTAAACAACCATGACCCCCACAGGTAGTGGTCCCTGTTGCCTCGGCAGGACAGACATGGACGTCTGTGACACACACACGCACAACATCAAAGTCCATGCACAAATAACGTGGATGTGGAGACTGTCTCCCATTGTGCACATGGAATCAGAGACATTGTAAACACGACATGCACACAGACTGTGGAGGGCCATCACAATTGTGGCAATGGGTCACCCTGGAACGTACATACCGTCCCACATGGGACTCAGGGGGTATGTGACATGACATACACATACACAACCGTGAAATGTGACCATGCCACATGCCCTGAAATGAACAGTTGCACACCACAGTGTTCATGTGCACAACACACCAAGGATTCTGTCCCCATGAACACGTGCACAGCCTGGGAGTGGCTGCCCCCAAGTGCCACCCAAAAACAACATGTTGACCCCCATACATGGAACATGTAATGCAGCCTTACATGCCTTAGGATACAGTGTGGACAGGCTGTGGTGTTGTAGGTGTGCCCTCACTCCCTGGGAAGTATATGTGGCTGGCATATGTTCACCTGTGACAGGCATGGTGACATATGCCAGTGACTTGTACAGGTACGCGTTGAACTGCAATGGACCGATCGGTGTGCCCGGCCGGCCCATTGCATTCAATGTGAGCGGGTACGCGTTGTATCGCGGGTACGCGTTGAACTGCAATGGACCGATCGGTGTGCCCGGCCGGCCCATTGCATTCAATGTGAGCGGGTACGTGGTATATCGCGGGTACGCGTTGAACTGCAATGGACCGATCGGTGTGCCCGGCCGGCCCATTGCATTCAATGTGAGCGGGTACGCGTTATATCGCGGGTACGCGTTGTAGAGCAATGGACCGATCGGTGTGCCCGGCCGGCCCATTGCATTCAATGTGAGCGGGTACGCGTTGTATCGCGGGTACGCGTTGTAGAGCAATGGACCGATCGGTGTGTCCGGCCGGCCCATTGCATTCAATGTGAGCGGGTACGCGTTGTATCGCTGGTACGCTGTTGAACTGCAATGGACCGATCGGTGTGCCCGGCCGGCCCATTGCATTCAATGTGAGCGGGTACGCGTTGTATCGCGGGTACGCGTTGTAGAGCAATGGACCGAATGGTGTGCCCGGCCGGCCCATTGCATTCAATGTGAGCGGGTACGCGTTGTATCGCGGGTAGGCGTTGTAGAGCAATGGACCGATCGGTGTGCCCGGCTGGCCCATTGCATTCAATGTGAGCGGGTACGCGTTGTATCCCGGGTACGCGTTGTAGAGCAATGGACCGATCGGTGTGCCCGGCCGGCCCATTGCATTCAATGTGAGCGGGTACGCGTTGTATCCCGGGTACGCGTTGTACAGCAATGGACCGATCGGTGCGCACACATTGGCTGGGGCCTGGCATGGCAACGGACGCGTTTTCGAAGCTCCAACGAGTCTGATGCCGTGAATTCAGTTGGCCAGCCACAACAATGTTGCAAAATCATGGGTGTCATGAAGTTGAAGATTTGAAGGATGCTGTGGGCGTGTATTAGTGCTGCTATACCATGGATTGGTCAGATTTAGAAGATGCAAATGACTTGGACCTATCACTTTGGACACATGGGACAGTATCTGCCTCTGCAGCACACATATAATGCTGGCTGTTCCCCTGAGAGCTCACTTGCCTGCACTACATGCTCCAGGACGACATCTGCCACCAACACTGCTGCTGTTTATGCATCCTCTGGCTCCTGCAATGGCACGTACTGTGGAGAGAGCCCCAGCCTTCAGCCTTGAGGAGAACCAGGCCCTGCTGGACAGCCTCCTTCCACAGTACAGCAAGCTGTATGGGAAACCAGGGGAGCAGGTGAGTGTGCTGTCCACTGCATCACTAATTGTGCATGTTGTCTGACTAGCAGGACTTTCACTGTGCACACTACTGGCTAGCATGCCCACTGAGTAGTTGTCACACCCCAAAGTGTGTAGTTACATGCACTGAACTGGTACAGTGCAGTAACAGTGCATTCCAACTAGGTTTACTTCCCATGCAATGATACCATGTAGTGACTGCTGGCAAACTGTTCATAGCCATTGTTGCACTGCCTGTGTACATCATATGCCCCTGTAATTGAGACATCTATATCCAACTGTGTGATGCACGTATATGTTGCATGTGTAGTAATGGCCTTTTCACTTTGTCATCCTCACAGGTTGATGCCCACCAGAAGCAGGACATCTGGCTGACCATCGCCCGGAAAGTAAGATCCGTGGGGGTCTACAGGCGCAGGATCCGCAACTGCCAAAAGAGGTGGCAGGACCTTCGTGGCTGGACCCGGAGGATCGCAAGGGTCCAGCTGAAGCTGTCGCCTCCTCGCAGGAGGGGCGGACACCGGACCCTGACCCCCCACATGCTCCGGATCCTGACGGTGGTCTTCCCTGACCTGGATGGGCAGCTGAAGGACAGACAGCAGCAAGGAGGGGGTGAGTCCATGACTGCATTGTGCACTTTGTCTGCCATGTGAGTGCCCTCCTCTGGCCTGAGTAAACTTCCACAGTACATCAGTCATGTGGTCCAGGACCCATGTCCCTCATTTGTTACATGCCCACTTCTCCTCTGATACGCATATGTGTGGCCCTTATAGTCAGGAAATTGTGTCATTTGGGGACTGTGTCATTGCATTTTGCTTTGCTCAAGGTGGGGGACAGCATTTGTTCCCGTGACTATGTTGTGCGATTCATGGGTGGGTCAATTGCTTACACAATGCCTAAGTTCTGACATGTGATCTGCGTGTAACTTTGATATGTGGTCCGCTTGCTGCTCTGACTCACCACATGTCCCTGGGGAATGTGGCACACACCCATGCTGCTGGTGGGAACAATATTTGGGCCTCAGGAGTATGTGTATCCAGTGTGTCACACATGCTTAGCCACCTGCCTACTGTCCAGGACTCATCCCTCTTACAGGTGGAGCTGGACAGTCATGCCTACTCCAGTGCATACAATACACTCTGTACTCCCACTCCCGTGTATCATCTGGCATGTTGTGATCAGTGAAATGTACCCTCAGGTGTCTGCCTCTGTCTCATTGTGCTGTGTCTTCGTTGGCAGGACTACTGGTATGTTCATCGTTTGGGGCTCAGCATGCCATCTGAGATGTGACCATGATAGACGATACTTCTGTGACTTATAGGTGTCTGATCACTTGACTGTGCACATAGGTGTTTGCGACTGTGACTTTCATGCAGCTGTATTTTCATTCACAGCACACTGTGAGGTGCTCATGTTCAGAGAGTTGTGTTTCATGTCCCCCATATGTCCAGTTGGTATGACGTGGACAAATAGTAGTACAGATGATGTGGTTTTTGGGGGATGGACATGTGCACTTGTCAGTCACATAACTTGCATTCCCCATGCCCTCGGATTGTGACACAGTGCAGACTGTTGTTGGCTGGCTGCCATGGCCATGTGACTTGAGACAGTAATGTATGACTTTGCACGCATTCCTGTGTCATGGCATTCAACTTCCTGGGACTGATCCTGCAGGGGAGTGACATGTGCAACATGCACCCCATTGTGGCATTGACTATCCGGACATGGGTGCATCATGGTGTCTGGTGCTGGTATGCATCACATGCATTTCTAATTAGAATCTGGCCAACCCTTTATCCGGACACCTGCACTGACTCAGTGGCAAGAGATGTGATGTGTGCATGTTCACATGCTTCACCGTGTTACCTGCAATGTCCAACAACTGTGTAGGTGGTGCATGTGTCCACACTGGGGTCTTACCATCAGACAGGCACCAGACAGATGGGTGCAAGGGCAGGAGGGGTGTGAGTCCCATGGTTGACCATCAGACTGACAATTGGCTTCCCCCGAATCTGTGTGAGGACTTTAGGCAATGTTCAACTAAGGATGCCAGGGCTTGCTCTGTAATGTGCTGTACTTACTGTGGTGTGTGCGGTCAGTGCAGGTGACTGATGTTTGTCTGTTTCCCTAATTGTTTGCAGATACATCCACGGCCACAGGAGGGGACAGCTCCACGGACCAGGAGGAGCAGCGGAGCCAGACTGGGTCAGCATCGGACGAGTGGTCAGAGGGACCCAGTGGCACGGAGGGCGAGGGGAGCCACACCGAGGAGTCCTCAGCACCATCCACCTCAGCTGGGGACCACAGCAGCTCGGAGGATGACTCCCTTGTGGAGGCGGGTCTCGGCAGCCACCAAAGGCCAGCTAGTCTGTCTGGGCCCGCCACCACCACCACCACCACCGCCCTCCCATCGGCTCCCATTCCTGAGGTCCGTGGAGGCTCCCGTACTCGGGAGCGTGTCTCCTTCGTGCCAGGCACCGCAGCCCCTGCCCCTGTGTCCCCTGCTGCCCTGAGTGAGGAGTCTGTGTACCTCCTTCGGCAGCTCCAGTTAGGGCAGACAGCAATGCTGAGTGTCCTCCATGCACACACCACTCTGTTGACACAGCTGGTGTCGTTCATGGAGGGCATCTCGACGGGTATGTCTGCCCTACAGAGGAGCAATAGGTCCATGGACTCCTCCCTGACGGCAGCAGTGTCCCTCCTCCAACAGTCCCTCACCCCTCCCACCTCTGCCCCATCCACACTTCCTGCCCCCCTACCTGTCCAAAGCACATGCACACCTGCACAGTCCTCCAAACACACAGACACGAGCAGCACAGACACACCCAAGAGTAAGGCAAGACGTGCACACAAGCATCCTCAGGGGACTGATTCCACAGACACAGGGGATGGGGAACACACACACACACAGGCATCCACATTCACTCCGCAGTCCTCCAAATCCTCTCCCTCCAAGACCCCTTCCCTTGCCTCGCCTGCTACCCCACATACACAGCAGGTCTTCCTGTGTGACCTCTGCCTCTTCCCCACCATTCCTGCTGACCCAGCACACCAGGGGAAGAGGAAGTCCACCCACACAGAGAGGAGTGCCCCTCGCCCCCGGACACCCTCCCCCAGGCGCAGGCAGACACTGGAGCCCATTCGGAAGTCCCCCCGGAGCAGGAAGAGCAAGACCCCACCACCACCACCACGCAGCTCCAGCGCCCAGTCTCTCTCCTCCATCCCCCAGGCCACCACTGCACAGGTTCCCCGGCCACAACCTGCCCCAGGTTCCCCCACACACCGATACCGCATCCCCAGACTGCTTAGGCCCTCCCCCCTTGCCACTTGCTCTTCCACCCCCAACCCAGATGCTCTGCCTGTTAGTGGCACTGTTGTGGGGACCGGGTCCCCCCCCCTCTGTCCTGCCCACCTCATCTGCCCACCCTTCCACTCCCTTGGAGTCATGCACTGCAGTGGAGTCCACAACCTTACTTTTGAGGTTAAATCCCCAGGGATTTCGAAAAAGTCAAACAATAATCACCAACTCAATACAAAACCAAACATGATATAATAAACTCAGTGTTATTAATAAATATATTAAAATCTCATCTTTTTATTATTATCTTTAAAAAAAACATTTTTGGGAGTGCATATGATAAATACATGTAAGACATATTAAACAAATTATCAAAAATAAACAACATATAAATTACAAATTAACAATTTACACAAAACACCACAATAAATGAATTGTTGATTTTGACAGAAGACCAGAAACAATGAAAAGACAAAAACAGTGGCTATGCGATGGATCTTCTACGCGCGTTTCGGCGCAAACTGCGCCTTCATCAGGAAAGCCACAAACACATTCTTGGTTGGAAAGAAATGGGATAACCTTTAAATGATATGAGGTTACCAAGGTGCAAGTTCAAATCTGCAATGCGAACTTCATGAAAAAGGGATGCTCAATGGGAATGAACGATTAAGATACGAGAAATGAGCGAACATCAATCTTCGTGTGTTTAAAGTACAAAGATAGGCGTACCCAGTACTGAGAAACGATATTTCAACAGCACAACCTACGGCGATCGGATAAAAGCGCCGAGGACGAATTGTGGATTATCAGAAAAAGAAGATGATTGTAGATAAGGAATTCGGATGATGAATGCTCACTGACTGCGGTACAAGGATTAGTGTACCCAGTTAGTCAACGCGATGATGGCAATAGACGACGGTTTCGTTCAGGGGAAAAAACCACCACGTCTGACTCGGGCACTGCAGTGGGTACCCAGTCCACTACATCAGTCCAGCCCACTGCAGTGGTTGCGGCACCCACACCAACTGACTTGTGTACCACGGTGGTGCCGGCCCCCTGAGTCAGACACCTCCACTGCAGTTGCCGGTGACACTCCTGCACCCACCACCCCTTCACTGCCTCACTCTGCCATCCCCTGATCCTGTCCCTGCGGTGCCTGGCCTGCCCCTTGTATGCCCCTCCAAGGGTGATGTCCCCCAAGCGTACCAGTGCAGGCAAGCAATGTGTGACCAGTTGTCACTTCTCACCCCGTTGGTACTGTGATTTTGGACTGGCCATTGGCCTTAGTTTCTTTTGGACTTCCGTTTTACCCTGACATTTGCTGAATAAAGCCTCTTTTTGTTTACTTTTGGGTTTTCTTTTGATGTACATGATGTGGATGAGTAGCATCCTGCATTTGCAGTTGTAATAGTGTTCACATCAGGACGATGAAGTGTTGCAGTGATGGACTCCATGTGGTCCATGGGATATGTGTCCTGTTGTATTCTGGATCTATGGCATCCTTTGCTACAGTCTGAGGGTGTAATGTTCAGCATTTGACACAGGGATGTCCTTTTTGCATTTGTAAATGAACATCTTTGTCTTACACTGATGCACATCTGGTGGGCTTACCACTGTTCAATGTTCCGATTTCCCTGACTGTGTGCCCAGCTCCACTGGACATGCAGTTTTGCACATCAATGTCAAAGGACTCATCTGTATATACAGTGCAACTTGCTTGACACGTGTTTGGTGTGTGTGCAGATGGCTGACGTGACACCCCCGTACCCAGGCTGATGTGAGCAGAGCCTTCTGTGTGTTGTGGTTGTTGACTCACTGACGGAGTGTTCTGCTGACATGTTTGGGTCGTGCACAGACAAGGTTTGGCACAGCGGACCTTCCACAGGAGTGGTGTGCCCTCATGGCAGTGTGTAATCTGGTGACATTGCGTGGGCCTGTGTTGTGTAAGCATGTCTGTGTGTGTTCCCTTCCCTTTTCCTACACAGGCTGTGTCCCTAGGGATGTTCCTGTTTGTGATGCTTGCTGAGTTGTTCTGTGTTCATCCAGCATCTTGGACCTGGTTTCTCTGTGATGTGGGTGCATGGCAAACTAATGTTCATGAGGTTGTCATCCCAGGTTGTCTTTGTTGTCAGTGCTGGGGATGTGGGCAAACGCAGATGGGACACATTCAGGATTCCCTTGGCACTTGTTGTTTACACGAGTAATGTGATTTACAGTTTGTGTTAGCTTACAGTGATTGTGACACGTTGTGTGTGTGACTGCTGCCACTCCTCAGGGTCAGAGCTGCAATGTTGGTAGTTGTGTACGTGTGTTCTTCGTGTGTCACCTTGGCTTCTTCATTGGTATGTGACTATGGCCAGGATCCCATTGATTGTGGTGGATTTCACATCATGCCCATGTACAGCATACTGTGCTGTGTGTCAGACATGGACAAGTCTTGTTGACTGGCCATGTGTGATGGGTTTCTGCACCTTGGTTCCCACCACCACCCCTGGTATTGTCATGGGTGCATGTGCAATGTCACCAGTCCATGTGAGCTTCACTGCTGCACATTGGTGGAGATCAGGGTGTGTGGTGTTGAGTGTGTGCAAAAGTGAGTTGTTGCACGGCCAGACCCCTACCTCCATATTGGCCTTGGCTGGCAGGCCGTGCTGATTGATTGGAGCTTGTGTAGGTGTGATGGTAGTTAGTTGCTCAGGACACATGTCTGGGGTTCATAGTGTGAACGACATCTGACATTGTCATCACAGTGGGATTATCATGCAGGCTAGTGTCAGCACAATATGGGGACCCTGGGGGTAGTGCTGTGGTGGGTCTGTCTCTTGCTGTGTTAGTTGCTGTTCCTACAAGCTTGTGTGACATGTGTAATTTGTGCTCCCTCTCATCTAACAATGCCTGATTGCCCACATAGGGATTTGGATCCATGAGTTACTTTTGTGTGGCACTGTATGTGCATCTGTGTAATTGGTATTCAGGCCTCATCATGTGTTGTGTGGTTGCCTGGGGACACTGGCACCCCCTCACCTGTTGTGTTTGATGTGCAGTGTGGGTCTGCCTGTTTGTGCATCTGCACCACTGCATTGGCATATCTTTAGAGTGCTATTGGCTGTATGTTGTTTGGTGGGTTTCACCTGCTGTCCCTGGGACTCCTAGGTCATCAGTCAGCACAATGATCATTGTTTGTGTGTCCCATTGCTGCCATGGTATGTTATTTGTTCACCTCACATCTACAGTCTCCACAGGGTATCTACATTTGTGTGCCCATTGGTGCAAATATGTGGGTCTGCATTATGATGGTCACTTCTGTCATTGTGTCATTGATGGATGTTGACAGTGTCAGCCCCCATGGGTGATGTTTGTCTGCACATGGCCAAAGGTATGTCTTATTTGCACTGCACTGTTTGCCTCACACAATCTATGTTGCTATGGGACACAAGCACTACTTTGCCACTGATGTGTTTGTTGTTCTGTGACCAGGAATCATCCATGCAGTTTGGCAGTTGCAGCTTTTTCAATGTCAACACTTACATTTTGGTCACTGTGATGATGGGGGTTGGACCCCATTGCCACAATGTTCAAAATGTGCTTCAGCTATGGACCCCACACTTACCTTTTGGTCACTGTGATGATGGGGGTTTAGACCCCATTGCCACAATGTGCAAAATGTGCTTCAGCTATGGACCCCACACTTACCTTTTGGTCACTGTGATGATGGGGGTTGGACCCCATTGCCACAGTGGTCATGGTCTGCTTGCATTGTGGGGGCCTCACACATTTATGTGTGACACATGTGATAGGGGGTCACATTGTATGTTCAAAGTCATGTTCAGTGTTGTAGGCATTTGACACAGTCTACACACGCTTGTCATGGTGTTGGGGGGGATGTCTTTTTGTTGCATTCCTTATGTTGGTGTGTGCTTGTTGTGTCATGCATTAGCCATCCTGTGAGTGGGGGTGTTGTTGGTGGTAGGCATCCTTTCCCCCCATGGGTAGAGGTGGTAGTAGTGGTAGGCATCTGGCACCCCCTGAGTAGGGGTGGTAGTGGTGGTAGGCATCCAGCCCCCCATGGGTAGAGGTGGTAGTAGTGGTAGGCATCCAGCCCCCCATGGGTAGAGGTGGTAGTAGTGACAGGCATCCAGCCCCCCTTGGGTAGAGGTGGTAGTGGTGGTAGGCATCCAGCCCCCCATGGGTAGAGGTGGTAGTAGTGGTAGGCATCCAGCCCCCCATGGGTAGAGGTGGTAGTAGTGGTAGGCATCCTGCCCCCATGGGTAGGGGTGGTAGTAGTGGTAGGCATCTGGCACCCATGGGTAGAAGTGGTAGTAGTGGTAGGCATCTGGCACCCCTGAGTAGGGGTGGTAGTGGTGGTAGGCATCCAGCCCCCCATGGGTAGAGGTGGTAGTAGTGGTAGGCATCCAGCCCCCCATGGGTAGAGGTGGTAGTAGTGGTAGGCATCTGGCACCCCCTGAGTAGGGGTGGTAGTAGTGGTAGGCATCCAGCCCCCCATGGGTAGAGGTGGTAGTAGTGACAGGCATCCTGCCCCACCTGGGTAGAGGTGGTAGTAGTGGTAGGCATCTGGCACCCATGGGTAGAGGTGGTAGTAGTGGTAGGCATCCAGCCCCCCATGGGTAGAGATGGTAGTAGTGACAGGCATCCTGTCCCCCATGGGTAGAGGTGGTAGTAGTGGTAGGCATCTGGCACCCATGGGTAGAGGTGGTAGTAGTGGTAGGCATCTGGCACCCCCTGAGTAGGGGTGGTAGTGGTGGTAGGCATCCAGCCCCCCATGGGTAGAGGTGGTAGTAGTGGTAGGCATCCAGCCCCCATGGGTAGAGGTGGTAGTAGTGACAGGCATCCTGCCCCCCATGGGTAGAGGTGGTAGTAGTGGTAGGCATCTGGCACCCATGGGTAGAGGTGGTAGTAGTGGTAGGCATCTGGCACCCCTGAGTAGGGGTGGTAGTGGTGGTAGGCATCCAGCCCCCATGGGTAGAGGTGGTAGTAGTGGTAGGCATCCAGCCCCCCATGGGTAGAGGTGGTAGTAGTGACAGGCATCCTGCCCCCCATGGGTAGAGGTGGTAGTAGTGGTAGGCATCTGGCACCCATGGGTAGAGGTGGTAGTAGTGGTAGGCATCTGGCACCCATGGGTAGAGGTGGTAGTAGTGGTAGGCATCTGGCACCCCTGAGTAGGGGTGGTAGTGGTGGTAGGCATCCAGCCCCCCATGGGTAGAGGTGGTAGTAGTGGTAGGCATCCAGCCCCCCATGGGTAGAGGTGGTAGTAGTGGTAGGCATCCTGCCCCCCATGGGTAGAGGTGGTAGTAGTGACAGGCATCCAGCCCCCATGGGTAGAGGTGGTAGTAGTGGTAGGCATCCAGCCCCCATGGGTAGAGGTGGTAGTAGTGGTAGGCATCCAGCCCCCATGGGTAGAGGTGGTAGTAGTGGTAGGCATCCAGCCCCCCATGGGTAGGGGTGGTAGTAGTGGTAGGCATCTGGCACCCATGGGTAGAGGTGGTAGTAGTGGTAGGCATCTGGCACCCCCTGAGTAGGGGTGGTAGTGGTGGTGGGCTACCAGCCCCCCATGAGTAGAGGTGGTAGTAGTGACAGGCATCCAGCCCCCCATGGGTAGAGGTGGTAGTAGTGACAGGCATCCAGCCCCCCATGGGTAGAGGTGGTAGTAGTGGTAGGCATCTGGCACCCCCTGAGTAGAGGCGGTAGTGGTGGTGGGCATCCAGCCCCCCATGGGTAGAGGTTGTAGTAGTGACAGGCATCCAGCCCCCCATGGGTAGAGGTGGTAGTAGTGACAGGCATCCTGCCCCCCATGGGTAGAGGTGGTAGTGGTGACAGGCATCCTGCCCCCCATGGGTAGAGGTGGTAGTGGTGACAGGCATCTAGCACCCCCTGGGTAGGGGTGGTGTTAGTTGTTGGCATCCGGGCCCCTATGTGTATATGTGGCATTGGTGATGGCCATCCCGCCCCTATGGTGCTGCTGTTGCTGGTGTAAGTAATTTCTGCATCCCTCTGTGTGTGTGTGATATGTCGGGTACGTGTAGTTTGTTTTTGTGGTTGGTGTCTGACTTACCTTCTGCGCCGTATGCGTCCGTGCCTGTTCCGGTAATAGATGTAGAATATTGGTAGGATCGGCACGATGGGATTCATGGTTGGTTCGTCTCGTTAGTCTTTCTCTTTGCTTCGCCTCGTCCTCGTCGCTGGCGTGTTCGTCTCGTAGCCGTGGATCGTCTTGTGGCGCGAATCGGAGCTTATGTGCGCCTCTCCCGGATGCTTTGACGTGCCGTGCGTAGCGACGGGTTCGGCGCGTACGGAAAGCGCATCGTACTTGTCCGGCCGGACGGGGCTGCATTTTGGCTTCCGTGCGACTCGATTCTGCGTTTCCGGATCCGCATCGGTCGGAGAACTGGACCTGTATTGGGTGAGTACGACTGGGTCGGGATTTGGGCAGTTGTGCGCATTGTACTTGCTCAATCGGAAGTATGTGCGAATCGGTCGGGAAACAGGCATTCGCCTGGCTTTTTTCCCGGCCGAATGGTATTAGGTGCGCCTCCGACCGGGATCGGAATCGACCCCTTGGAATCTGGTGGGCAGCCGGGCCACGGATTTGGCGGTGTGGCGCAGGGCAGACCTGGCACCGCACCTCCAAACTCGTAATCAGGCCCTTAGTGCAGATTTTTGGAGCTGTCTCCATATACATTGATTGAAAGGATAGTACCAGTCTTGTATAGCTGGATGGGGGTATATTTTTAGAATTGTTTGAATCATGGCTTGTTCAACGTCTATGATTATGTTTTTTGGGGTAGTAGTTATTCGTTACATGTTTTATGTGGTTTAAGAGCTCGTGATAAGTGCTGCTTTGTTTATTTGGTGTAGGGCATACATAAAAGGGATATTTGTGTTCTGATATCCACCATGCATGGTGTATATCTGAGTAAATGGTTTGGGACACATTTTAAAGGTCCCATCCATCATCCAGGATTGACATTGGCTAAGTTTCATCAAGTTGTTTGCTGTAAAGAATATTAGAATTCATTTTCTTATTTAGGTTGTCATGTATAAGAAAAGGTTTCTCACTATGTGTAATTATTTTTTTTAATTTTATTTTTTTTAAATCTTTTTATTGTTAACCAAAACAAAATCACAGCGTACAGATGGTATAAAGCATATGGCATGAGGCCCAGTGACACTTTACACACAGTTCCATAATATCATGTGAAAATTATGTACAGCGAATGTTTGCGTATTAGGGTGTTGAGCCCTCCGGGGACGGTTGCGCCGATATGTGTAATTATTAATTGTTCAGGTATGTCTATGTCTTGGTATCTTCTATGGGTATATGGGGTCTCTTTGCGGCTTTTTTAGTTTGTGCAATTAATCTTTTTAAAGTGGGGATAGGTGGTAGTTGCTCTGTTATGTGTTCGGGACTCTAGGTAAAATATCCTTCAAGATTTTGCTTGTGGGTTCCTGGGGGCCAATGCTTGCCTCTCTTATATCTAGCAATATTTCTTGTACTTCTAATTCTGTCACATTTGGGGGGTGGTTGTGTTCTCTTATGTGAATTACTGCATCGTCTTTTGTAGGTGCTCTCCCATAGCATGCATTAGAATAATATTTAGTACATTTCCAGTTTATATTATCTGATGATGCTCTTTCTTGCAGGCCTGCCAAGTGCCACGCATCAGGCGTTAGACTAACGCATTTCAGTGTGGTGGTCCGCATCACCGCACTGAAATGCGTTGTCACGCATTTATAGCGCCTTCTCAGCAAGCGCTGGAGTACTGGTAATTAACACCGCAGTATAAGCAAAGTTCTTAGATGAGAACGCACGTCCGCGCTGCTTTGCAGCCAGTAGGCTAAGTTTGGGGGCTGACTGAGCTCGCTCTCGGCAGGCTACAGTGTTTCACCCAACACCTGTTGTTCACGAGAGTCAGTTAACGTGATGATTCGTTGCCCAATGATAATGCGTGGTACTTGGCAGGACTGCAGCCAATGGCAACAGCCAACAGTGTGACACAAACGGGCGCGGTACATTTAAGTATGGAGGGGGCCAGCTTGAGCTATCGCAGGCGGTAGCCCACCGCTGCAGTTTGCACCACGTTGTGCCGGGTGACTAGGCTGGGCACGGTGGCATAATGATTCGGAGAGTGGCGGTCTGGACTGTCATTCACCAGCCACTGACCCTACAAAGTGGGGTCACTTCACCGAGCAAATAGACCTCCCTCTCTCTGTGACAACAGCTGCCACCTGTCGGAAGGTCGGCATATCTGCCCTTCCGAGTGTGGCGATAGAGCATGGCGTCCGCGCCCACCAGGACTTTCCTCTCCTGCTACTGCGCACTATCTGAAGTCAATGGGGCCCGCGGCCGCCGCGAAGTGGTGCCAGGTACCTCAGCAGCCTGGCTGCCCTTTCACTGCAGTCCAGTGCAGCGAGGTGAGAATGCAGCCGTGCAAGTCGCTCAAGTCCTCTTGGACCGCGCTACCGCTGCACGTCGCGGCTGGGCCCGTCCTCCCTGCTCTTTGACCAGCAATGGTGCTCGCTGACAACAGCGAGCACTGACACAACACAGCCCTGGCAAGTACCAGCATGTTTGGCGTTTGCGGAGGAGAGAGCTGGGGGGCATCACACCCACCAGAAGTGGACCCCTGAGCAAGCAATGTGCTGCCAGCATGAGTGAAACTGAAACGTGTGACTAGGAGGGCAGTGACATCTACTATGCGTTGTTGGGGTAAGTGTCACTGAGCACAAGTTACATTACACAAGATCACAATATATTCATTTTTAAGCCTTTTACCCCGTTTTTGGTTTCTCTAAGTTTTAGTTTGTCTTTCTGCCCCGTGTTTCTAATGGTCAGTGCCAATTCACCTATACCTTTATGCCCCATGCATGTGTCCATACGTTTTGCTGTAAGTTCCATGTGCCTTTCTACCCTGTGTCTGCATTAAGTTGTAGTAGAGTTTCTCGTTCTGCAAATGGTTGTAATTTGTGATACTTATATATTTCCCTTGTCTTCATTGCTTCATTTTGCTCCAGAGAAAGTGTCACTCATATTCATTGAAATGTCACTCATAATAACACTGAAATTATGAAAATATCACACATGGCAATATGAAACCTTGGCAGCTATGTTCTTGGCTGTAAGTGTAGCCCATGTAATTTAGCAACTGCTTTCCTTTCTATGATGTTATATATTGGGTGGCCTCTGTCACTGAATCTGTAAGTATTGTAATAGTATAAATATATAATATCTTGTCATTAACGTTTAGAAATGCATTTACTTCTATTTTGTATACTTACATGTATGTTCTGGTGAGATGTTTCACACAGCTTTGCAGCTTTTCTCTTAGAGGTGTTTTAATGTGCAGCAGGTGCTGTTGACTGAAAAAGAAACATGTAAGTTACATTTTAAATGGTACTTTGTTGATAGTTTGTAGGGTTTGAGGTCGTTAGGTTTGATTTTGTTTACTATTTGGGTGGGTTTATCATTAGTTATTCATTTATGTATACTTACTTTCTTATTTCTTTTTGCTGGTTTGTAATAGTTGATATTTTCTGGTAGTTTCTTGGTTTTCAAGTTGTAGAATTTTTCTTTTAGGAGGCCTGAGTAAAAAAGATAAAAGTTGGAAAGTGTGTTAATATTTATTTGCTATTTTATATTTTTTAATTTGTTAACAGTTACATTTTAGTTTAAATATAAGTGTTACTTACTTGATCATGTAGTTGTTAAAATGTATATTTTTCTTCTTTAATGGATTGTAGAAAGAATACGGCAGAGTTTCCTCATCTTGCAGCGTTCCCATTTTTGAAGTATTTTGTTGTTCTAATTAGTGTGCCTTTTATATTGTTGATTTAATTGTTTGTTTGATTTTATTGGTTGGTTTACTGTAGTTTAATTTTTTTTCTACATTTTTGACAACCATAAAAAGTACAATGACATATGGGTCATAAACACTGCATGCACACAGCACATTAAGGTAGTTCATGTTACATGTCTACTGAATGCACACTCAGGGTTGCAGCATAATATATCTTGGAAGATTGCAGCGAAGCCATGCCCACTTCGTGGCTCAGCACATCCACATCTCATTATACAAGGCAAGGGATACTAGATACACTTTCCCACTGTTACTAATCTGGGGCGTGGGCAGAGCTAACACCGCACACTGACCCCCGGCAACAGGCAACTCCACCAGACCCCATGCACACCAGGAGCAGAACAGAAGTTTATAACCACCTGTTACAAAGCTGCTCCACTCATCACCTCATCGCCTTCCCCAGCACCATCTGTCTCTGTATTCTCTGTTCAAGTCAGGTATGTCTGATAGGGTCCCCAGATGTCCTTCGGGAAGCTTCGGACCGGCATCAGGTCAGGGTATGCATCAGACTGGGTGTTACAATATGCCGTGTCCACATGCCACTCCCGCAGCGTCGGGAATGGTCCGTTCGCCCAGCACAATGCTATTTTATGGTTCCTTTTATAAAGAACAAGGGAACCCAATGTAATGGTCAGGGACCTTGGGTAGTAATGAGTTTTAAACACAGTGGTCCCTAAACAAGGACAATAAAGTTTGAACAAATGAATATAGAACCAGAATCGGCACTATATTTGAGCCTGTCCAGCCGGACAGATATACTTTTAATTCTTAAAATATACACAAAACAATAAAGCGGGACACAAGCCTGCATCCTACTAGGTGTACATATAGTAAAACAGAAACAACAGACAGTAAAGCTCAGGCAGAGCAACTTGCTTGCATATTATACATTTGATTAGTGCAAGCAGAAATATGGTGAGAAACTGTTACACAAAAATGATATACATGAAAAAAGTGTTAACGGAGTACATAAGGTCGACGACGTTTCGATCCCTTTTGGAAATTATTGGGATCATCATCAGGACAATGTGATTACATGCCTGAGTCAAAGGATGCCTGAAAAGAAAGAGTAACAGAAAAAGGTTTTTAGGTGGACAGTAGAGATGAACCTTAAAATTCATAAAAAGGGCATGCAGACAAAAGTTAGCCGCAAACAAGAGAATTACGGCAAAATGATCAATCGCCACGGTACGTCGTGGAGGCTGCTGGTGTCATGCGTGAATGTGCTCCAGTTGCATCGGAAGAGCAATGATCAATCACGGAATAAGTGCATGTGCATGTGCACACTATGCGAGGAGAGCGTATCCTCATGGTATTTACAGATATGAGGGAGGAAAGTGGTGACTACCATGCTGAAGAATTGTCAGGACAGCGAGCAGTCACGGACGGAGAACGTGTCCTTATGGTAATTACAGATATGAGGGCGGAAAGTGGTGACAAACATGCTGGAAAATTGTCAGTTGTACGGACAATATATAGGTGAATTGGGCGAGTAGCATGCTAAGTGACTAAAGGTCTATTATGTATCATTTGCCAGAGAAGATTAGCTTGTGAGAAGAGACAGTGGTCTCTTACAAGGTAAGTCGGTGTAATACCCCAATTTCACAATCAAGATTGGGTCTGTTGGTGTCTCAATTGACAATTAAAGGATTTTATTCACAAATAATTCAAACAAAACATTACATGAAAATGGTGAGTGAGCAGGACGTGACAGGGTGTAGGGAAATCAGACGATTTCCTTACCACAGGCAAGTGACTTAAAAGTGACTTTCAAAGTGAAAAAATGTAAATAAGCAAAAGTCACAATCAAAAAGACATCTTGTACTCCACAAATATAATTACAGTTTAGAGTTTAAGATGCGAGTGTCGACGACGTTTCGATCCCCAACAAGGTTGGGGGATCATCATCAGGACTAACCAATAAAGTAAGTGCCTGGGAAGTTGCTCGTAGCTAGCGGTAGAAGTAGTAATGGATGTAGCACTAATCTCCTCCGCGAGCTGAGTTGATTTCAACTTACTGCGCTACCTTCGCCTTCACGGGTTGAGGCGTATCCTTCCCCCTCCGGGCTCCGGTCCTTATTGAAACACGTCCACAAGGGGACGGGACTCCCCTCATCCGTCTCCTCATTCGGACCATCTTGAATTCCCACTGTGACTGGACCTTATCATCCTTCCGCATTGGACGCATCACCTTTCTCCCAGGAGATTATCGCTACATCCAGAAGGGTGTTCCGTTCTGTGGGTTTGCGGAAGAGGCTAGTGATTAGTTCTCCTTCCCTATGTTGGATGATAAGATCTAGGAAGGGAATATCACTTCTGCTATGTGCCAGTGTAAAGTTGAGCCCTTGGCAGTTATTGTTGAGCCAATGTTGGAACTGTACCAAGGTGTTCTCTGAGTCATGCCATATTAGAAAAATGTCGTCAATGTACTGTTTCCACACGGTGATCCCCGTGTGGAAAGGGTTACAAGGAGTCAAGAATCTTGTCATTTCTATATGGTCCATATACAATATGGCCAGGTTAGGTGCAAAGACAGCGTCCATTGAAGTACCCTTGACCTGTTGATAGTACTGGTCTTCAAAAAGAAAGAAATTTCTGGTGAGACAAATTTCTAAAAGTTATAGTATGAAAATGGTAGGGACTGCATGTGGATGTGATCTAGTGTTGAGGACTTGTTCAGTTACTCAAGCCCCTCCATCTGGGGGACGTTTGTGTAAAGGGATTCGACATCCAGTTTACAAAGGATATCAGAGTCTGGGTTGAACGGATGGTGTTCAACAAGATTAATCATAGACATACTATCCCTGATGTAGCAGTCTGTGGCCGGGATAAAATCCTTATTAAAGAAATCAACGTATTGACCCAGTGGCTCTAGAATTGAGCCGCATCCGGACACTATGGGTCTTCCAAGGGGATTCTCATGATTTTTGTGTATTTTTGGTAGGGTGTAAATAACCGGGGTGCGTGATGATTTAGGGGCTCATTACGATGACGGACGGAAGGCCATCCGTGCTGGAGGCGGTGGCGGAAAACCGACATGTCGACCGCCCCAGGTGCGGTCAACGCGACCACCAAATCACAATGGTCCAACAGAGGCCTTTTACCGTCCGCCACGGTCTGTCAGGCTCCGCATATTTTGTGCGTACGCAAGGGTGGCAGACGGAGCAAACAGAGCAGGACCGGCGTGCAGATACACATTCCGTCCGCCAACCAGATTACGATGTTGCGAACAGCCCTTCCCACCGCCGCGTAAAAACCACCACGTTGCGGATGGCGGAAATACAACAACGGAGAGGAAGAGCCGATACAGAAGCCATCTAAACCACCGGAGCTGCCATGGATCCAGCGCCACAGGCCTCCCCGCTGCTCTACCTGCTGCACCTCCGCCAGATAAGACGCCGCCGCGCTCAACAGCGGAGGTACGTACCAAACTTCTCCATGCATGCAACCCCTGAACAACTACAACTCCCAGCAAGCGTGGTGGCACCATGACGAATGTGGCAACCTGCCAAATGCAAAGTGCGAGGCCCACCCAATCCCCATAAGTGACCCTCGGTGCCCCAGAAGGCAATTGGGGCCAATGCCGAGCCCCGCAGTTGCAGAGCGCTCACACCGCAACATCAAAATCTGTACGCCGAAGGCCCCCATTGGCTGATGGCTCATCCGCATAGTGTGTGCCACACCGCGGCGGCCCGGAAGCTGCGACCGCAACCCTGCAACATTCAATTGGAGCCAATGCGTGTCATTGCTGCCGATGCCAGCTAACGCGCATGCAAACACATTCTGCATGTGCATTGGCGCCCTGAGAATTAAATAACACATCACAGCTCATTCGCCTAAAGTGATTGGTGCACCCCATGTGTAATGTTGTGGGGCACGAGGCCCCCATGCATATAAAGTAACCACACAGACACTGTACTTGTATGGGAGAACTGGCCCAGGGCACGTGCGTCCGGCACCGTTTGTTGGCAGGGTCACAGGTCCAGTGACGCCTGTGCTGGGTGGCTGTGGGGTGGGGGGTAAGCCAACCCTCTGGGAGTGGCTGGTACATCAGAACAACTAGAACAGTGACCAGCTGCTCACTACACTGTGAAGGGATGAGAGAGTGTGACCTTTGAGTCAAGTCTTCACACACATGGTATGTCCAAGAAAGGAGAGTGAAATTACATACATTGTCATGCCTTGGGCCAGCATGGACTGAAATGAGGGAAGGAGTCAAAAAGGACAAAGGTCTCTCGCACTGTACCAATGTTGTGTAATGAAACATCCAACCTGGGAACATTGCTTGTATATCCCTTGACATCTGACTGGCATCTCTTGGCCAGGGGTCGTCCTGTGAAGGGCCAGTGACGTAGGCAGACAATCTGAGGTGTCCATTGTCTGCAAATCAGACATACTTGTAATCCCTAGCACTCCCAACACACGTACTGGTGTGGCGTGCAGTGTGCCTAGCTGACATTGCCTGCAAATGTTCCCACACACGTCCTGAGTCAGTGCTTCTCCAGACCAAATGCCCTCAAAAATCCTGCCCACCAGTATGGATGACATGTGATTACCACACCTTGTAAACCTCATTGGCTTTCGTTAGACTGATGTACTTACATACTTGCATGACTGATTGTCTCTGTACAATGTGTGCGTGACGTAAAGTACTGTCACACCCTACACTGATATCAGTAGCGCCAAACAACAAATGAATTGCACATGAGCAAGTGGCTATGGAGAGATGAGGGGCGCGGGACGAGGGTGGCAGAGAGGGAAGCCGAGGAGGAGGGCATGAGTGAGAGCATGAGAAGTGTCACTTGCCTGATACTCCCACCTCAGGTACCCTCCTCCTCCCATCATGAGGACCCTTCATGGATAAACACACTTCATGAGAGTGATAACATCTAAAAAGAGAATATGGAAGGAAAGAATGCGTCTCCCTGGTGTAAGAAACTGGCTCTATATATACTACACCAAAATGAGGTATAGTGTGTATAGGGTCCAGGTGACTCCAGAGGTAGGCTGAGGTTAAAGTTAGATAGAACCTTACTCTCTAATAGTGGTAGCTTGGAAGAGCAGTAAGGCAGTATCAGAGGACAGTGTTAAGCATTTGATGTACACACTCAGTCAGCAAATGAATTCACACACTCAAGAACTGAACTCTAGGCCGATTGTTTTTGTATAAAAATATATTGTTGTTTTATTTTAGAACCAAGCAAGCCTGGCACAGGTAAGCATAAAATACTTTGTAGTAATAAGTTACTGAATGCTCGAACAGTTTGAAAATGCAATGGAAATTGTACTTTGTTTGATTTACAGGGGAGCAGTAGTATGCAACACTTAGCAAATACAGTACATTGGAATGAATAGGCTTTTTCAGTAAATTGCAGGTAAGTTACTTTTTCTAACTCAATGCTGGATGCCTGGATTCAGCACTGGGACATTTCCTGAAAACAGGTGAGTAAATGCGTGTTTGTTATTCGTGCAATTTTTAAAGAATATTTTCAGATTTCAAAACTCCACACTTAGAAACTTTTTGGAGCAGTACATTGAAATGAATAGGCTTTGTCAGTAAATTGCAGGTAAGTTACTTTCACGTTACTTTTTCTAACTCAGTGCTGGATGCCTGGATTCAGCACTGGGACATTTCCTGCAAACAGGTGAGAAAACACGTTTTGGTTATTTGTATGATTTTTAAAGAATATCTTTAGTTTTCAAAACTCCACACTTAGTCGTTTTTTTGGAAGAAAAATTGTCAATGTTATCCTATGGAGGAAAAACAGGTTATCGGTTTGCAGGTAAGTAAACGACTGTGGGAGTTAAGGTTCTGGGGTTAGACTCAGGGGTCCCCCAGGGTCAGTGATGCACTTTTGTTTCACCCTCAGCGGCACTAGGGCGACCGGGTGCAGAGTGTTGAGGCCCAATGTTATCCTATGGAGGATAGGGGGTCTCCGGTTGGTGGCTGCTGGCGAGCAGGCCACTGGGTTGTGGGAGCAAAGCTCCTAGGGTTTAGGTCAGGGCAAATTGGGAACCAAATTAGCACCAAAGCTGCACCCTCAGCGGCACTAGGGCAGCCGGGTGCAGGGTGCTGTTTTGAGGTCGGGTGCCCTGTTGTTTTCAATGGAGCGCCTCCGGTTAGAAGAAACACTGCAGGCTCGGGGACGAGGATCTTCTGGGTGCGACCACCACTTCGAGGGGTAAGTTGGGATGTCTTGGGTTGGTTAGGCACCGTTGGTTTGGGCACACAAGGCTGTGGGGCGTCGGGTGCAGGGGTGCCTTGGGACGTCGGAAAGTCTTACCCGCTCTGGTCGCGGTAGAGGGGGTCCTCTGGATTGAGGCTGCAGGCGTCGATTGGAGGCTTGAGGCAGATAAGGAGTCGCCGGATCTCGGGTCAGGATCGCCGGGGTGACCTCCTCGTGGTGTATTTCCACTCGAGCTCGGGCCGGGTTCGGCGGGTGCAGAGTGGGCTGGATTTGCGAAGTCCGGCCGGAGCCAGAAGCTGCAGTTTAAACATGTCCGGTGTTCACAGGAGAAACAGTCTTGGAAGTGAAGGCAGACAGGTCCTCCGGGGTTTGTGAGGTTGCTGGCTGCTGGACACGCCGGGATTTCGCAGGAGCAGGTTCGAGGGGAGACAGGCCTGTAGGGCTGGGGCCAAGTCAGTGGGCGTCGTCCTCTTGTTAGCTCTGCACGGCTCTTCGTCCTTCTTCTTTTCTTCTTGTAGGTAAGCTGGATCTGAGGAAGCAATGTTCAGGGTGCCCCCTAAATACTAAATTTAGGGGAGTTACAGGTAGGTAAAGGGCAGGGACCAATGCGTCCCTTCCCTGGGGTGGGTACACCACCTGTTGTGCCACCCTCCAGTGGGAGGGGGGCAGGAGCCTGTCCCTGGTTGGCTAGGTCCCCCCATCCTCAAGATGGCGGGGACTCAGTGTTGTGCTTCACCTCGCCTCCCCCACCTGAGGGGTGGAGTTGGCAGAGGTGGGCACACCTCTCTCCCTCACTTGTTTTTCCCCGCCGGCTCTCCCGCCCAAAGTGGGGGGGTAGAACCAGTGGGGACCAGTTGCTGAAAGCAGCAATTGGTCTGGAGAGGCTCACAAAGGCGGCATGCCTTTGAAGCTTCTCCTTCGTGAACCCTGCCCATCCTGGGGGAGGAGGCTTGGCACCTCGTCCCAGGATGTGCATTATTTCAGGCCCCCGAGAGCAGCAGGCTCTCGATCCAGGGGTCCAGAAACATGTCTGTTGGTGGCAGCCTAAGCAGCCACTCAGTCAGGTCACTAGAAGTTGGTCGAGTTTCAGGGGGTATCTCTAAGATGCCCTCTGTTGTGCATTTTACATTAAATCCCATACTGGCATCAGTGTGGGTTTAATGTGCTGAGAAATTTGATCCCAAACTTCCCAGTCTTCAGTGTAGCCATTATGGTGTTGTGGAGTTCGTGATGACAGACTCCCAGCACCATATACTCTTAATGGCAGCACTGCACTTACAGTGCCCAGTAATGGACTTGGGCACTGTAGGGGTACAGGGCTCATGCACCTGTACCCTCACCACTGGCATAGGGCACCCAGCTAGAGGGGTGGCTGATGTATGCCAGGGCAGTGGTTTGTGGGCATGGCACACAGGGATGTGTGCCATGTCGACTCTTCACTTTGTTCTGCACCAAAACACGCAGCCTGCAAAGGCAGTGTGTGTGTGTAAAGGTACAGGGCCTCTAAGGGTGGCACAATAAGTGCTGCAGCCCTTAGAGGTCTTCCCTGGTCACAGTGCCCTGGATACCTGTGGTACCATTTACCAGGGGCTGACCTGTGGCCAGAGATGCCAATTGGGTTAGTTTTGGGGAAAGAACACAGGCCCTGGAAACCTGATTGGCAGGGACCCAGGGCACACCAAGAAAAAGTGCATCAGTAGTCTGGCAAAAAGTGGGGGGGTTACTGCAACAGAAACCCACTTTCCTACACCTGGCCCTTGTAAAACTGAGGAGAGATAAAGGAGGGCCCTGAAGCAGGCCTGGCGAGAGACATAAGTGACAAATCGGGCACGCAGTGGCCCACCCGAATGCCTCGTTGGACCACACAAATAAAGATTCCTGGAGCCGGCCCTGCCTGGGAGGCATACCAAATGTCGATGGGAGCCATTGATGGTACACACATTGGCCTCGTACCACTACAGGCAAGTGAACCCATCTATAGGATCCCCAAACACTACCACTCCATCAACGTGCAAGTGGTACGACAGGCGGAGCAGATCATCTCACACGTGTGTGCAGAGTATCCGGGGTCGGCACATGACTGCTACATCTGGCGGACCAGCAACATCACCCCCGCTCCCAACCCAAACATGCCCAGTGACGATGACAGTGGTGAGGAAGAAGGCCTTGACCAGCGTCAACAGCTCATCGTCAACTACTTCCGTTGAGTGTGATTCAACAATGATCGACTATGACTGTGTCCTTGTGCCTTGCTGTTGTCTCACAGACTTTGACAAATGTTCATGAGATTTCGTACACATACTGGACAATGCGCAGGATTTGAGAACCTGTGCATGCAGGGACTGAGCACAACGAAGCACCCCTACGCACAGGACACCATTGCCATACTGCCTCACTTGCTCTCCTACTCACTCTGAGGCATTCAAGCGCCTGTACACAAGCAGACAAGTCGAAGACAAGAAACGTTTCCAAATGTGAAGTATTTACTACAGTGTCAAAGCATGCAACATACGTGCCACAACAGGTCGAAAATGCATGAGTACCCAACCAGTAACCACAGTGACATATCAATTTGACATGAAGCAAGATGTCACATCAGTAATCCCTCTGGACGTAGAACCACGAGCATATCCCCCCACCCCTTGCAGGTAGGAGTTGTATGGGATGTCCCTGGTCTATGGGCTTTGTCAGCAGAACCCATCCCTCTGCCCATGTATGGTGACATTCGCATCACATTTGCTGTGTCGCTCTCATCACTGGATGGATCGCTCTCCAAGTGTGGGGCATCTAGCCCGCTTTCCCATGTCATCCAAAGGGGATCCGTGTCCTCTTGCAGCTGTGAGACTTGATTGGGTCGGGGTGCCAGAGCCACACCAGAACAGAATGACAAGGGACAATGTCCTCTGACCACGGACAGAATGTACAGACAGTACTCTAGGACCGCGCAGAGGACAAGCTCTGCGGACACCTCTCATGTGACAGACATATACTAAGGTACTTGCAGGGCACAGGTCCCAAAAAAGAGAAGTGGAGGGACTGACCAAGTAAGACAAAATGCAAATGACCTCACAACGTTACGACGTAGCGCTAAGAGAGAAGTAAAATAGTGCGACAGAAATGATTTGTGCAAATACTGGGACAGACTAACCCATCTGACAGTCTCACAGTGTCTGCATTGATACACATGGACAGAACACAGGCAAAAGCATGCCTCCCTTAAGTCCCTGTGAACAGAAGGCAAGCTGTGTGCCTATGTTTCCCTCTGTGGCATCCATATTCAAATGTAAGGTTCAAGGCGGCCCCCAGTCAGCATGTACAAACAAAAGGAGGCTGGATGGCCCCTTTACTTCGGCACGGCTGGAGGTGAAAAAGGCGCACTTGCTGCCTGCACGTTGCTGCAGGGAATGGAGAGCAGTCAACGTGCAGGTGCTGCTGAACGTGTCCCGGTAACTGGAGAGTACACCGGGACAAGTTATGCATATTCCTGTGGGGACCAGCGTCCTGGCAGGGGGGACGGCGTCCACCCCATGTAAAGAGGGGGGGGACGCCGTGTCCCTGCGTGTACACCCGACCCCTGGGTACTTGCAAAACAACAACGCCATGTAATCTTCGTGCGCCACATCTGCATAATGGAAGCCGGGCCCATGCCAGACGACAATGTCCACGATGGTCAGATGACAGACTCCACTTGCTCCGTTCCGTGGTACCAAGCGAGACAGCCCGCAGAGCTCAGCATAGTCCAGGCCAATGTCGACAGGGCTAAAGTCAGAGAGCTGGATGACAATTCCCGTCAGGAGGCGTGAAGAAAGGGAAACGAAAATTGAATTAGTCACCAACAGTCCCTGTTGCTGTTAAATAGTCACGAATCCAAGAAGGCACAGGCAGCTTCGAAGGCAATCAGTTCCAAAAGACGATCCAAATCATCTTCAGCGAAGAGGACCGCCATCCAATCCAGCAGTATGAAGGAACAGATGTGCTCCTCGCACCACGAGGTTGAAAGGAGCATCCCATCGCAACCTGGGAGAGGTTCGATGTAGGCATTGCACAGGAGCCATTGCGTTAACGCACAGGCGCAGCTGTTCGCCTGCCTGACACATTGTAAGGCATCCCATAAACGTGTCTCACCGAAGCAGTCTTGCACGTGGACCAACAAAGGAGTCACCCACAGCTCATGATCCAGGTCAGCAAGGCATGTGTTTGAAAGGCAGACATCCATGGCCCACTCAAACAGACATCTCCTGCAGGAAAAGACAGGTTGCACGCAGGTGAAATAGGCATTGCGGAACGTTAGCCCATAACTGATGCCCAGCACAGCCAATGGGACACATCCAAAGAGAAGCTGCATGCGGGCCCGATACAGTTGCAACTGACCGGGCTCGGCCTGGACCACAGGACGGTCAGACATGGCGTGACAGCAATCTCAGAACCAGCGCTCAGCTGTACAGCAGAAGTAATGAACTGAGACCGCTAAATGCAGTGTTGAAATTTGGAGCAATCACACCCGGTGGTACTCCCGGAAAAGCATGGAAGGAAGGGACAAGGCCAGAGCCCACAAGTCTGATGAAAAGTGTGCAACAGCCTTCAGCATCAGACGCTATCAATAATTTGTGTGTCAGTTCACCGCGAAAATAGTGGGAGAGCCGTGTTCAGCAGTGACTGAATAGCGCGGGACGGTCAAGACACCTGCAATTCAAAGGTCTCCGGTCTGGTGTGGGAGCGACTACTTGTCTAAACAGAGGCCCATTGTGCATGCACACTTACTGAAGTATGCTTTCGCTGTGTGAATGTGAGGCCACAAATGACTATCCACATCACTCATGGGGTAGTTAGCTGAACATTGCCACAAAAAGGACATGTCGTGCAACAGATCCTATATACGTGATGCCTGGCCTGTGCACGCAGCTGTTGTACTCATGCAGGAACAGCGAAGTGCGTTTTGAAACCAGACTTGGCGTGTGCATGTTGTCAGGGACTGGTATTCATGTGGTTGAACATGCATAAATCGCACGTGTATTCAGAAAATCCCTGTGCAACAGTACTTGAGTGTGTTAATGCGACAATGTCCACATCGTCCACATGACAGGATGTGGTGTGATGCTGGCTCCTGTGGGCACACTGCTAAGGATTTCATTGGTCTGCGCTATGTGATCTGTGACAACTTCCGTCATGTCCATGTTTGTTGGTACTTACCAGCCTCCAGTCCCCCCTTGATTCATGTGAGACTCTCTGGATGCATTATGGCAGGCACCTTCTCCTCCCATTCGGTGAAGGTTGGTGGTGGAATGGGAGGGCCGCCACCAGTTTTCTGAGCCGCAGCGTGGTTCCTCTGGGCCCGTAGCTTGAGCCAGCCCTTGGGGTCGCACCACCGCTTCCTGATGTCACGCACAGTGCGTAGGGTGGTCCCTACGGCATTGACTTTGCTGTGGATCCTTGCCCGCATCTGATTCTTGCGCGCAGGTGGGGTGTGTTGGACCAGGTGCCCGTACAAACGTGGTTCTGCTCTGATTGTCTCGTCTACCATCACTTTCAACTCTGAGTCGGTGAAGTTGGGCATTTTCTTAGGGGGCATGGTGCAAATGAATGAGGGGTGCCGGGTGCAAGGTGATGTTGGAGATATGTGTAGTGTGTGAGGTGTTTGGGTGGAAGTGGTGTTGTGTGGGGATAGGTGGGAGTGATGTTGTGCAGTGTGAGTCAATGGTGCCCTGTCTCTCTGTCTCGGCTTGTGGTGTGCAAAGGATGCTGGTCCAGGATCGGGTTGGTTTTATACTGTGGTCTGTGGGTGTGTCCACATGGGTGATGACCTCCAGATGTCTCTTCCATGCTGCGCATGGCTTTCCATACCAGGAGCAAGTTGGGGTATATCATAGTGGCGTGTGTGTTGTGGTTGTGGGCGGCAGGGGGTACAGGCACACTTCGGGCGTTGTTGTGAAGTTGGTTCCGTCCGCCATTCATTTGGCCTATGTGCGTGCGCGGTGGTCGGACGCAGTGCTCGGTCCACCAGCTCCGCATTCTCATCGTAATTGGCCGTGCGGTCATTCCGCGGCAGGGGCGGCCTTTTCAAGCCTTTGCACAGCTTTCCCCGTCCGACGCGGTCGATTTGCAGCTTTTCCGAACGTGGTGGGCGGTCTTTTGTGGCATCCTTCCGCCGCGGTCTGATTCTGCATTCATTGCATCGTAATTTGTCCGACGGAAATGCCGCGGGTCATGCGGGGGCATTCTTCCCGATACCATGGCGGTCGGAGGGCTTTTCCGTCCGTCATCGTAATGAGCCCCTTGGTGTTAAGGAATAGATGTTCGTTTTTGCTCAGAAGCAGGATCTGTTTTTGGAGTTCCCTGGTAGGGTTGGTGGGCAGTTTACAATAATGGTCTGTATTAGACAATTGCCTTAGTATCTCGTTTTTATATGAGTCTTTTTCTTGGAGCACTATGCTGCCCCCTTTATCAGCAGGTTTGATAATGAGTGTGGGGCTGGATTTAAGGTCGGCGAGGGCGGACTTTTCTTCCAGTGTGATGTTGTATGGAATAAATCTGCGTGTCATTTTAAGTTGTGTAACATCATTGAGTACCATCTTTTCAAAGGTCAATACTTCGCCTGGTACCATGCTGGAGAAAGGTGAAAAGGTGGAAGGGGGACGCAGTGGGGTATTGGCCGTGTTTCCGGGAGTGGGATTTTGCAGAAAATATGTATGTAAACGGATTTTCCTGAAGAACCTCAGTAGTTCTGTCTGGAGAACTAGGAAGTTGGGGTGGATGGCTGGCACAAATGAGAGGCCTTTGCTGTGAAAGGATTGCTCAGATTCCGAGAGGGTATGTTTAGAGAGATTGAAAATGGGGATGGCCATGTTATTGCATACCACGGATGCGATTGCTGGTTCTTCTACCATTGGTAGTGCTTGTGGCGGGGCTGGCGTTCCCCGGGCGGGATGTACCAACGTTGTTGCTGTTTTACCCTGTCGTTCGGGCCTCGTCCTAAAAAAGGTTGATTTGGGGTCCTAGTGGAAGTGCTGGGGCCTTCGCCCTGATCAGAGTTGTCTGATGATTCAGCAGATGTATCCGAGAAGCCTAGTCTGAGCAAAAACGAACATCTATTCCTTAACGCTAAATCACCACACACCCCGGGTATATACACCCTACCAAAAATACACAAAAATCATGAGAATCCTCCCGGAAGACCCATGGTGTCCGGATGCGGCTCAATTCTAGAGCCACTGGGTCAATACGTTGATTTCTTTATTAAGGATTTTATCCCAGTCACAGACTGCTACATCAGGGATAGTATGTCTATGATTAATCTTGTTGAACACCATCCGTTCAACCCAGACTCTGATATCCTTTGTACACTGGATGTCGAATCCCTTTACACAAACATTCCCCAGATGGAGGGGCTTCGAGTAATTGAACAAGTCCTCATCACTAGACCACATCCACATGCAGTCCCTACCATTTTCATACTACAACTTTTAGAAATTTGCCCACCAGAAATGTCTTTCTTTTTGAAGACCAGTACTATCAACAGGTCAAGGGTACTTCAATGGGCGCTGTCTTTGCACCTAACCTGGCCATATTGTATATGGACCATATAGAAATGACAAGATTCTTGACTCCTTGTAACCCTTTCCACACAGGGATCACCGTGTGGAAATGGTACATTGACGACATTTTTCTAATATGGCATGACTCAGAGAACACCTTGGTACAGTTCCAACATTGGCTCAACAATAACTGCCAAGGGCTCAACTTTACACTGGCACATAGCAGAAGTGATATTCCCTTCCTAGATCTTATCATCCAACATAGGGAAGGAGAACTAATCACTAGCCTCTTCTGCAAACCCACAGAACGGAACACACTTCTAAGGTATTGTCATAAGGTTTCTGCACATACACAGAGCTATGCACAGGAAAATGGGACCCCGGAATACAGTGGTTTGCCACCATATACCGTAGCACCCAAAAACCCCAACCCAACTAGCTTAGCATCCCATTAGCACCCAAGTACTAATGTTTGGACAACCCAGAACACGGTATCTTTATCTCAGGACTCGCAGAAGCAAGAACACTCTTTCGTCACTCACTCGTACTTGTCCACAAGATGCGTAGGAAGAGACACTGGATAGGTTAAAATGTTTATTCCAACTTACGTGCTCTAATGTACAGTACACGTGTCAGTACTAATAGCATAATGCATATGACTAATATAAGCAGCATGGTTACAATTCCATAGAATACAAACGGGGAAAGCATCTCAGAGCTCAGTGGATAAACGTATAAATAACATTACCACCCTCCCCTTGCAGTAAGATAGTTTATTATAATAATAGAAGACCTCTGGGCTTTGACTAGCGAACCCCCATACCTCAGTCTCTAGATGCAGAATTACATCAGCAGGACATCATAGCTCTTCTCACTGAAAGGGATTTCTCCAAGTGTGTTTAAGCGCTAGTAAACCACAGTATTAAAAGCATATCAAATCCTTCATGGCAATTGCACATAATGTTATGTCTGGGTGCGCGAGACTGGCCATATCAGGAAGAACCAGAATACATTGTTATGTGACCTTGTACATGTTTGTGCAGACTGAGCCCAAAAAGGTGAACAACAGAAAATGCAGACAGTGCAAAAGAACTTGGCACGAGCAAAGGGCGAGGAAGGCCCGGCTCAGTGTAACGTGCGCAAAGAAAAGCAGCATGGCAGCCAGGCCTAGGCCAACATAACAAGGCAGGTAACAATCCACAAGACACCCTCCCCTGGACAGTCTGGCGGCCAGGACAGAGGCCCATCAGAGGAGAAAATTGACGTCGGAGCACAGGGAGCGCCCAAACGGCGAAGGGCAGGTCAATCCATGAAAGTGAAAGTGCAGAAAAAAGCCATACCCTCCAAGAGTTCATCATTGGAATCGTCAAAAAACATAGATGCCATCCAATCCATGAGTTCAAAAGAGCAGGAATGCTCCTCAGCAAAGGGAGCATCCAGAAGCAATGCGGGACAGCTTGCGTGATAATTGAAACAGCTTCGTTGTAGGAGATCCTGGGCAGCCGCCCAGATATCCCATTGCGCCAAAATCCCCAGTGCAGCCGCACGTGCCATACAGCCAGCAACGGAACAGTCCTGCTCATGGGCCTCTAAGGGACCCATCAACTGAACAAAATCCGGAACAGACAATGACGAATTGGAGAGGCAATAATCCAGAGTCCAGGTGAAAGGACAGCGGACACAAGTCATCACAGGTTGCACGCAAGTGAAATACGCAAAGCGAAATGAAAGAGTATATGACACACTCAGTGTCGCCAATGGCAAGACACCAAAACCAGCCAAAAGGCGCTCACGGAGCAGCTGGAGGCGTTCTGGATCGAGCAGGTCCCATCGGGGAGCAGCCATTGCGCAGAAAGCAAATTAAGAGCAAGACACCAGCCGCTAAAGCGAGGATCAATGGGAAACCGCCAAAGACACTGGAAAAAATAGAATGTATGAAAGCCGGGATGACACCAAAAATAGTTTGGAAGGAGGACACCAAACCCGACCCCACGACCTTAAAAAAGTGCACTAGGCCTTCAGTGTTAGATGCGTTAAAAATACGATGTATTAACTCCCCAAAATGTTGGGGGAGATTAGTGTTTAAAAGGGCCTGTATTTCACTGTGGGTACTCGCCACCTGGAGAATGAATGTCTCCCGGGCGGACGTGAGCATAACTTCCTCGTTTAATAATAGTGCCTTTATTCTGCTCAGTCTATTGAAATCTGCTTCCAGGGTAGGGATGGAAGGCCAAATAGAGATATCAACCTTGCCGTGAGGGGAGGAAACAGCACATTTTTGCAGCAGACAACCCTGTGCGAAACTGTTACAATGTAAGGAATGCCAGCCTGCAGGCCACAACAGTTTTCGTTATTTAAAAGTAAATAACTACCATTGGAAAGGAGAGTGAAAGTAGGTGAAATAACAGGAGCAGGAATACCTTTCAGCACACAAGCAAGATTAGGAGAGGAAACGCTGCATGAGCCATGCAATTTAATGTGTTTACAAATAAGCGAATGACCTATAGTCGAGTCGCAGTACTCCCCCGTGAGAAAGACTTCCTTGCCGTCCCGAAGGCATTTATACATGAAAGGCAAGGACCAGAGTTCATGCAGGAAAGCACTGCCCAATGGCCGGTAACGGCCCACAGGATAATGTTTCATGCACGAGTCAAATTCAAACAAGGAAAATGGTAAAGCTATAACCCCATGGACTAGCCATACAGCAGAATCGAGTTCTGCAACAGAGAACGGCAAAGGATCCACCTTTTCGATATGTAATAGAGTGTAAGTTGCATCCTTCATGGACATAAATTGCTGTTTGTCAGTTAAGTTAAAAGGTAGAAATAAGGCAGAGGTGTTCAAAAATGCCAAGGCACTTTACCTAACTTAAGTGTTTGTAAAGTCCATGCAAACTGCATAACTGAGCGCAATTGATTCTGACCATGATATAACACAGAAACATCATCTTGTACAATATCAACAACAGAGGACACAATATTCTCTAAAGTGTAAATGCGAGAAGACAGGGTATTAATACTATTGTCAACAACAGCAAGCACCTTTTCCATATTTGCTTGATCTATTTCCCGAAGACGGGAAGCAGCTTCCATTTGTGATAGCTTCCAGAGTTCATTATACGTTTCATAAATGAATCTCTTAGGTCGGGGACCACGAGGTCCCAAAACAAAGTCGGACAGATCAATATTGCCTGTAAGGAGGGACAAATGTTGTTTAACAGAATCAAGGGACGAATGTTGCAGCCATTGTTTGCATAATTTACCAACAGAGTATGTAGTGACAGTACGGGCATCAGTAAACCTCGGATCAGGCCTATTCTGTGTGTAGCTAGCACCAGTATTATGAAAACGCATTTGACATGCATTAGATGATATAGGCCATACTAACCAGGGTGACTGAACCAGCTCAGAAACATTAAACGAGTTATTTTGTAACATTGCCTGCAGGGACACGAGGGACAGATTGAATCGTGAGCTTTCATTTGGAAAACTCGACAGGGATGGTATTGATGGCGTATTCAATTGTTTAGTGGTTGCTAAGCCCCAACATGTAGTCTGATAGATGGAAGCATTTAGGAACATAATTTGGGTAGGGATGAGGCACGCACGATGCAACGCCTCGGTTCCCTGTACCTGCCATGGCTTGGAGCCCCAAATAGATTTTAAATCCACTGTATTATCCCAGTACTCATAACCACCCACAGCTAAGGCACTTAGAAAGGAACCTGAATAAAGCAATTTGGTGTGTGTTAACATAATTTTCTGAGTTGATGTGTTATTTAGTCTAAAATAATAGGATGCAGGGTTCGACCGATTAAAATCAGTAAAATAATTAAACTTATTTCGAAGAGTTTGAGAGCTACCTGGCAAGGGGTTTGGACAATGTTCCCATTGGGTATAGTTAACAGAACTACGCAGGGCACTGGGCTTATGGAGAAAATGATTACCCCAATGTTGGTAACAATACAAATCGGCATAATTAGCAGAATTCATATATAGATCTTCAGCATTAAAAGATGCATAATATTTTAAATCGGCAAACAATGCTTCAACGGCATGCACATCCCAATCATCAGAATGAATATTATTTTGTACTACATCACCCATTGAAACACGAAGGACATTAGGTACATTAATAATTTCCGTCGGACCATGGATTTGATAGTTCACTGCATCCCATACGATGCCATCAGCAACTGGGAAAGCTGAAATGTTCACAAATGTGTGGTCACGCTTCATGATGTGAGACGAGGAATGAGGAGCCAAAGTTCCAGAAACATAGTCTACAGCAGAGCGTTCAGGTAAATAGTGACCATTGATTAGTAGAAAAAACACTGTGACAAAGCCAATGGACATGAACAAAAATATCAAGAAAAGTACCAACCAGATGTATGTCCAGGGGGAATCAAAAAATTGTCTCTAAACCAGGATATAAAAATACTGAACTTGGACGGAACTTTTGAAGATGTGGAATCCGAATCAAAGGAATAACGAGTCGGGCTTAGTGGCGTTGTTGGTTGATGGGCCACCGATTCTGATGCAGGATAAGTATACTCGTCCTCGTCGATATTGGTGGAGAGTTGGGGATCAATCGTAGTTTCAGGCAAATCAACCATCTCAATTACAGCATCAGCGATCGTTCGTGCAGATGGACTATGAACATATGTCCGATAAATGGCAGGACAAGAGACCGCTGGTGTGACACTATTCAGGATCGGCCAGGCGCTGTAGCTTGACATTTTCAACTGAGATGTATCTGTTCTCTTTGCGACCAGGAAGCGGTGGTAAAATGACTGTACGTGTTCCCTTCAGGCCAAGAACTGGAACCGGTGCACGAAAAGAGGGGCCAAATTCTTTTTGTTTTCAACCTTCTCTCGAACCAGTTCTCCAACTTTCGGAAGCCAGCCGGCTACCGGAATCTGCAACGCAGGATCTGTGGCTGAAGGCAAATGTATAGTTGCAAGTTTGTCTCGGGCTTCTTGTAAGTCCTGTAACATAGCAGAGTGGTTATCTACATCAAACTTGGCGGATTGCGCCGCGATGTCTGGACCCTCAAGGTCAGGCACAAACATTCTTATGCCAAAGAGCATTTCGTATGGGGTCCGCCCACCCAGAGGTCTTCTAGGGAGATTATTAAGTGCACGCTGAACGGTATACAAATGGGCCAGCCAGTTCCTGCCAGTACCTAAAACCCTAGCTGTTAAGGATTGCTTTAAGTCACGGTTCATTCGTTCAACGATAGAGTTGCCCTCAGGCCTATACGGAGACGAAAATTTCACCCGCACCCCAAGCGAAGCCATTGCATCCTTGTAAGCCCTAGAGGCAAACGCTGGACCTTGGTCCGAATGGAAGGTGCCGCATGCGAAAATTCCCACAAAGACACGCAAATCCCTGATTACATTTCGGGCGTCAGCACTCCGTTGTGGCCAGACCCAGAGAAACCGTGTGCACGAGTCCACTGCCACTAAGATGTATTTATAAGCAGTGTCTGATGAGAATGGACCGCAGTGATCCAAGTAAACACACCCAAAGGGTCTGTTAGCAATGCAGAGCGGTGTTTGTGGTGGACGTGTTACCGTGGAAGGCTTAATCTGTTGACAAACGTCGCAAGAAAGAACAAAAGCACGGGTGTCTTTATATAACCCACGCCACCAATAACGCTGCTGCAAGATGGAAACTGTAGCTGACACACCTGCATGAGCCGAAGCCATGCCTTCGTGTGCAGCTGATATCAAGGCACTCCTGCGGTCCGCGTTGGGGATCAGCCGATCTCCAACGTCAGGTATAGTTACATAAGGAACCTGATCGGGACTTAATGTGTAAGAATACTTGGAAGGGAAACCTGTAGGGTAATTATTACCTTCCTTGGTTGCAGCAATAGCTGCTAATATTACAGGGTCTATTTTAGACATGGACCTGGTAACCGCTGCTACTGAACACGTGACTACTGCTGAACGGGCAGCTTCATCTGCCAGATCGTTACCAATAGCGTGTGCGCCCACCCGCTGATGGCCTAAGGTGTGAACCACCTGTGTGAGGGGCAGACGTTGTTGCAATTCTGCCACTCGAACCCAAAGCATTTTATGCTTAATTGTGCTCCCTTTTGCGTCTTTGTAGTCGTTTTTCGACCAGAAAAACAGATTGTCATTGTAAGATTGTACACAGTAAAAAGAATCACATACAATAAGAGTGGTCTCATCCTGAGAAGCGAACTCAAGTGCAAGTAGCAATGCATGCAGCTCGGCTAATTGTGCGGTACTATCTCCAAGTGTGCGAGTATGCACTGCAGAGGATTTGAACTTTCCATCTACAAAGGAACCCGCAACAATAGCACATGCAGCTGAATAAGCGTGCTTGGACCCAGTGGCCGGTTGCGCCGAACCATCGGTGTAGATCACACATTTGTAATCCTCAAGCGGTAATAAAAACAAAGGAGGAGGATGAACGAATTCATACTGCAAAAACTCCTGAGTCTGCAGAGAAGAATCAAAAACAAAAGTGACGTCCGAAGACGTCAAGGATGTAGCCCATTGTATCCAACGGGGATGCATTGCTTTTGAGTTCGGTACACTTGCCTTTGTTACTGCCTCTAGGGCAGGACAGGGTGTTACCACTAGAATCCGCTTTCCCTGTGCCAGTGCGCGTTCTTTTAGAATCGCCATTTGCACTGCAGTTAGAACTTTTTCGACAGATGTAAAGCGCAATTCAGCGGAAGTGTACAGATGTGACTTGTATGCGATGGGTACTGTATCACCTTCATTAAAGGTTAAGTATGTGAATCCCACCGCCCCCGGAATTATTCTAATCACCAGGTTTGTGTGGTTATCACGAGTCAAAAGATATTTAGACTCCAAAGGTCTGTCTGCAAAGACTGCAGAATTGAGGTATGCTCAGGCAGCCAGCAAGACCTTGAATAAGTAGGTTGTATCAAAGCATACAAAGGCTTGATACGCTGGGCATATTCGGGAATGTAAGTACGCCCGAAATTCAAGAAACCCAGCAAAGACTGAAGTTTCTTCAGAGTATTTGGGGGGCACAAATGTGCACATTTTTCCAAGAAATGGGGGCTAAGCCCTTACCTTCGTTGTTGAGCTCATAGCCCAAGAACAGAACTGTAAATTCAGCAATGTGTGATTTAGCAAAGTTAAATTTGTAACCCTGCTCCGCAAATTCAAGAATAATGCGGTCCACACGGGACAAATGCTGAAATAATTCGTCGTCCGTCAGATAGATGTCATCTACGTACGAACATGCGTCTTGATCAATGTCATTTAACAAAGAAACAACACGGGCGGCGAATATACCCGGACTATTTTTGTAGCCCATGGGTAAACGCCGGAACTGGAATAATTTACCACCGGAAGTGAATGCGGTCCATTGACCACTCTCCGGGGCTAGGTTGTGCGTGTAGAAACCGTTTGAAAGGTCAAGTGTCGTTTTGTATTTTTTACGAACAAGACTGTCTACAAGCGCAGAACTGTGTGTATTTTGCACCGCAAAGTTCCGACAATGAGTATTTAAATGCCGGTAATCCAAAACTAAGCGGTACGATCCGTCGGGTTTAGAAACCACGAAAAGGGGATTGTTCATAGGTGATACGCATGGTTCAATTACTCCCTGATATTCCAACTGTGTCAGAATTTCGGAGACGGGGCCTTTTGCCTGCCGTTTTATGGGATATTGGGGTTGTGGCTGCGGTAGTGACCGCAAAGGTATTGCATGAGGAGGTGATTCTTCATCCCATCCCACATGGTTGCGGTATAACGCTGGTGCCAGGTACACAGCCCACTCAGCTGCAAGTGCTTCAGCTTTGTCCTTTGGGACATGCCTTGATAAGCTTGGAAGGATTACCTCCTCTCCTTTATGTGCAGCTAAAACGAATGGGGGTGGCCAATCCACCTCTGCTAACAAAATGTCATATGAAGAGGTTAGATTTTCCCAAAAAATCCCTTTTATTTCACGCGGTATGTCACCTTCAATTTGTATGACTATATTATATAGTCTGTCAGGGGGTGCCACTCTCGTGTCAGCTGTCTCTACAGTAACGAATGTTTCAGTTGCTGTCGCCTCCATATGAGGACGTAGCGCCTCCCGCACTATGGTAACTTCCGCGGCGCTGTCTAGGAGGGTCACTGCCCACGTCCAATTCTGGAGTCTCGTTCTCACGGTCTGAGGCATATTTCGCTGTAACAGCGGCAACCTTTTTCTTCTGAAATTGCGGTCGAGGAAGGTGAAAGTCTTCTGCTTTCCCTCTGACTTGTTGTCGAGGTTGGTCTCGCTCCTGGGGAGCCTCTCGGCCCCTTCCTCTATCTTGACGTCCTCCTCCACCAGCCTGTGACGACGTCTGGGCCTGTGAAGAACGAGGAGAACGCGTATCAGAGCTCTGAAACCTTTCTGGTGATTTAATCCTTGACCTATCACGTAAATCATAAGTACGTTCAGAAGAAACCGAAACTGGGGAAGCGCCTCTCGACCCCGGCTTCTTTTGTTGCTTACCCTGTTTTTTCTGTCTCCAACTCTTTTTAGTGAAGACCGGTTTATCATCTTTCTCAGATGCACTTTTTGTTTGTATAACTTGTGTTTGCGATTGAGTTTGCATTTTTACAAAAGGCTTGTTGCCTAGGCTATTTCTTCCAATTGTTTTATAAGCCCGGGCTATTATTTTCGGTAATTCGCGAGGCCTGTCCAACTCTGGGACCAAAGCCAAAGCATTCGCTACTTGAAAGTTCATAGCATCGCCCTTGACATTTCCAAGGATCAGCTCAGCTACTACATCAAACACTCCCACTAGTCTCATCCCTAATTCCACAGCCGCTTCAGGGCCATGTTCATCCTGTACTTTTTAATTACAGAGGGTAGAACCGTCATGGAAGGAGTTCCAAAACATTTTGAATAAACTGCTGCGAATACCTTACCCCAGTTTTCACATGCTGTCAAATCGGGGATTATGTCTTTTGGCAAACTTATCGTGAGGATGCGGTGTTTATCTACTGGGGATGTATGTGGAAACACTGCTTCTATCTGATCGAACTTTTCTGCAAGCCAGTAAGGATAGTCGTCCTTGTTTTGTGGACGTTTGCCCATCACAGAATTTACCATGACAGGACTTATAGTCACTCCAGCTGCAATAGCTGGTTGGCCTGCGACTACAGGAGCAGCTCCATGGAGGCTACCTGTAACGTATGTCACTAAGGCTCGATGCACTCGCACCAATTCGGTATGCATAGTGCGCAATTCCGCTAGCGGTAATGCCAGATAATTTGGATGCGGGGTATACCCGGCCAATACAGGCCAAGTGGCCCCCTGAATTGACAAGGGGCCTAAACGAACTGCGGTAGTTGGTTGTGGTAGGGCGCCATTAAACCAAACACGGTGCTGCCAAGCCGTGAGAGGTACTTCAAGAGTGGTATAGGGTCGATAGGCAGCAGGAATAGCGGTGGGCTTATATTCATGAAACAGATTATCATCTGCCTCCACCGCTTCAAAAGTGATCCAAGTGTAAAACACCTCAAAGTGGTAAGCCGGATCGGCTTGAACCACAAAGACCAACTCGATCCCTGTATCAGGCACTCCATACACCCGTAAGTGGTCTCGGAGTGCTCCTCGACTATGTGCAGCTATCGCCACACCAGCCATGACTAAACAATTATATTCGACAACCTAACAGGGAGCACAAAAATGGGTCTGTTGACTAACCTTTTTAATAATCTCAAGCTTGAAAGAACCTATAAAACATTCAATATAGGAGGTATCACCGTCACACACGCCTCCGGAAGCGTACGCGAGGGGTTTGTGGACAAGCACAAGTACTACTCAAGCGTCTCGCAGATAAGCTGCCCCACGTTGGCGCGCCATGTCATAAGGTTTCTGCACATACACAGAGCTATGCACAGGAAAATGGGACCCCGGAATACAGTGGTTTGCCACCATATACCGTAGCACCCAAAAACCCCAACCCAACTAGCTTAGCATCCCATTAGCACCCAAGTACTAATGTTTGGACAACCCAGAACACGGTATCTTTATCTCAGGACTCGCAGAAGCAAGAACACTCTTTCGTCACTCACTCGTACTTGTCCACAAGATGCGTAGGAAGAGACACTGGATAGGTTAAAATGTTTATTCCAACTTACGTGCTCTAATGTACAGTACACGTGTCAGTACTAATAGCATAATGCATATGACTAATATAAGCAGCATGGTTACAATTCCATAGAATACAAACGGGGAAAGCATCTCAGAGCTCAGTGGATAAACGTATAAATAACATTACCACCCTCCCCTTGCAGTAAGATAGTTTATTATAATAATAGAAGACCTCTGGGCTTTGACTAGCGAACCCCCATACCTCAGTCTCTAGATGCAGAATTACATCAGCAGGACATCATAGCTCTTCTCACTGAAAGGGATTTCTCCAAGTGTGTTTAAGCGCTAGTAAACCACAGTATTAAAAGCATATCAAATCCTTCATGGCAATTGCACATAATGTTATGTCTGGGTGCGCGAGACTGGCCATATCAGGAAGAACCAGAATACATTGTTATGTGACCTTGTACATGTTTGTGCAGACTGAGCCCAAAAAGGTGAACAACAGAAAATGCAGACAGTGCAAAAGAACTTGGCACGAGCAAAGGGCGAGGAAGGCCCGGCTCAGTGTAACGTGCGCAAAGAAAAGCAGCATGGCAGCCAGGCCTAGGCCAACATAACAAGGCAGGTAACAATCCACAAGACAGTATGAAAGTAACCACCCCGTGCCTTGAGAGATTCACTCTCTTATTCTCAATTCTTACGCATTAGGCAGAACTGCACTCTCAAGGAAGATTACTTCTGTGAGGCCAAAGTACTATCAAACAAACTTACAGCAAGGGGTTACCCATGCAGACTGACACGGAATGCATTGAAAAGGGCATGGTACTGCCCGAGGGATTGCCTTTTGTCTCCCAAAGAGAAATCCCCCCAAAACCGGCTAGTATGCGTTACCACATTCTCCCCGGTGTCAAATACTGTACGCAAAAGCATTCTAAAACACTGGGAAGTCTTTAATGCGGGAAACCTTAACCTTGAAAGACCGCTATTTGCGTTCTGCAAAAGCAAAAATATAAAGGACCACTTGGTACGAGCTGCTTTGTCTGACCCCAAACCCACCGGGACAGTAGCCGAACATTGGGGTCTTGAACCTGTTTTAGGCCATGTGAAATGCGATAACTGCATTGCGTGTCAATTTACAATTGAATGTAAAGAATTTTGTTTTAGTAAAATTAAGGTACAGTTAAAACAATTTTCCAATTGTAATACCTGCAATGTTATTTATGCAATCCTGTGTCCTTGTGATAAAATATACATTGGGCAGACCTCTCAGAAAGCACGAATCGGGATCTGCCAGCATTGCAGCCGCTTACGGTGCAAAACGCCGAATGCCCCCCTTGTCGAACACTTTCTGAGCACTGGGCACACTGAAGATGACATTCATTGGACCATTATCAGTGTGGTCGAAACCCCACCGAGAGGCGCTGACATTGCACAACTGCTCAACAAAGAAGAACTTAAATGGATTTTACGTACAGGCAGCATACGAACTGGACTCAATCGCCTTGAGGATTGGACCACTCTACTTTAATCTACCCGGCACCGATCCATCCAACATACTCTGCCAGGGGACTCGCACCAACCCAGATGGTATCCGTTATGTATTCAATCACTCAATATGGTTCTCCCAATTAGGTTACCTACTTACTCTTGATTCCATGCGCAATGCCCGTAACTATGCTCTTTATATCATCATCATCAGCGGACTCCAGGCTGCACGGGCAATACTCTGACCCCAGCCTCTTGGCTTCATATTGTTCTTAAAAACCCATGATTATAGTTTTTAAATTTTGCACTGTGTGTTTGTTTTAACTTGCTTTCACGCGCACTGTTGCCTTATCTGCGCTGAAACTGTTTTTCTGTATTTGAAATTATTGCCATATGTTTGTGTTGGTCAACACTCACCTGATCTGCCTGATTTAAGCAGTGCCCGGTCCCCGGTCCGCCGCGGCTTGTGCCGATTGTGCGGAGGGACTCAGGGCCTATTTTTACACTTCCGGTCTGGGACTGGTTTTTCCGGTCGGGTTGGCGGTCTAGCGGCCCCGTCCTCCTCTCTGCCTATTTAAAGCAGGAAGGGGCGCCGACGCGCAGCGGACGCGCGCAGCGTCGCGCCAAAGGCAAGCCCGTCTGCGCCCGTCCGTGCCAGACCGCCGCCAGCCGCCAGGACCCCTGCTTTTTTAATTATATAGGCCATAATATATATAATAACCATGGCCATACAGCGGTGCTCTAGCGCAGAGTTAAAAGTTTTAAATAGGCCTTTCACCATCCTGAAACCAAAAGATCTATCATGTACCGAGGAGTTTTTTGTGGCACCAACGATCGGCGCTCAGACCTTCAGTAAGGAATCATATATGATAACCACCTCTTGCCTTAAGAAAAAAAGTGACCTACCAGATTGCCCGTATCAATTACACGGACTCTATCTTAATGCCCGGTCTATTCCTAAACACGCTCTAGAATTATGGAGCCTTCTAGATCTTGAAAAACCGGATGTCTGTTTCATAACTGAAACATGGCTTCATGACCAGGCATCTCCCGACATAGCGACTGCCTTCCCATCCCAATATCAGCTAACTAGATTAGATAGAGTGGCTGGGAGAAGGGGGTGGGGGGGGGGGGGGGAGATAGCGGTGGCCACTGAGGGAAAATTAGAAATCATCACGCTAGACTCCTGCAATACAGACAAAGCGGAAATACTTATTTTTAAAATCATGACCCAATCGTCTGAAGCATGGACAGGGGCCCTAGTTTATAGACCCCCAGGCCAAAAAACTAATTTTGTAAATACTCTCTTGGAATTTATTGCACCTTATGTCCTAGCCGCAAATAATTTCATTCTCATAGGAGATTTCAATTATCATGCAGATTCAGTACAAGACCCTGATACTGACCAATTGCTAACCTCACTACAGACATTAGAGCTGATGCAGTTGGTAGTAGGTCCTACCCATCAGGCTGGTCATACCTTGGATTTACTGTTCACTAACTCAACTAAACTCACAGTTGAACAACCTCAACCTCTGCTTTGGTCGGACCATTATCTGCTAAAATTTGGCATTCGTATGGATGCTCCTAAAATTCGTCAGGATAATGACTATGCCTTAATCAGACCCTGGCGTAAAGTCACCTCTAAATCTTTCTCCACCTATTTTAATGTTGAAGCCATACTACACCCAGATAATGTAGATCAAGCAACTGCGGCCTTTGAAGAGGCCATTATACATGCCCTGAACACAGTAGCACCTATGTCGAGAGTCAAGACTAAAGGCAAAGCATCGCCATGGTTTAAATCAGCACTAAAAACGGAGAAATTCTCATGCAGAACTGCCGAACGGCACTGGAGGAAAACTAAAGCTACTGAAGATCAAATCAGATATAAATTAATCCACCGTACCTATTTAAACAATATTAAACAGGCTAAAAAGTCCTATTTAACAGCGAGGATTAACAACGCTGCTAACTCTAGTAAGGAGCTATATAAAATTCTGAGGGAGTTTACTACTCCTCAGGCCAACCAGCGCACCCTTCCCCATACGCAAGAATGGGTCGATAGAGTATCCTCCTTTTTCGACGAAAAGGTTAAAGCTATCTATAGATCCTTCCCCCAAGACAATGTAAACAATATTGACTCGCACTCAGCTGCGAATAGCCAACCGTTGTTGCCTTTGCTGGTTGAATTTAAAACTGTGACCTGCGAACAGGTATCTGAAGCCATTGCAAAGATCAAATCAGGCTCTCCAGCAGATCCTCTTCCTCCTGCTTCTTTATGCAACTAGCACCTCTGTTGATAACAAAGTTAACAGAGATCTTTAATATGTCACTAGACCAAGCGATGGTGCCGAAAAGATGGAAAACAGCTCAAGTCAGACCTATCTTGAAAAAGCCAACCTTAGATCCCAGAGAACCAGGCAATTACCGTCCCATCTCGCTACTGCCTTATTTCAGGAAGGCGCTCGAATCCTTGGTAAATAAACAACTTACTGTCCATCTGGAAAGTCATGGACTTCTTGATTCATCGCAATCAGGATTCCGGTTGGCGCATAGCACCGAAACGGCAGTAGTAGAGATGGTTGATAACATCAGGCTTGCTCTGGATAAAAGAGAATCAGCTATGCTGGTTCTTTAGGACCTGTCTGCCGCCTTTGACACCATCTCCCATGACATTTTAGAACAACGGCTCTGGGAGATGGGGGTCCGCGGGAAAGCTCTGGACTGGTTTAAAAACTATCTAAAGGATCGCTCCACTACTGTACATATAGATACCTTGGCCTCATGCAGCAGACCAGTAAGCATTGGAGTTCCCCAGGGGTCAATCCTGAGCCCTATGCTTTTTAATCTTTATGTAACACCTCCAGCCAGGATAATCAGGTCTTATGGGTTTGAGGCTGTGTCATATGCTGATGACACCCAGCTGCTGATCACATTTGGTCCTGACCCTACAGATACAATGATCCGGTGTAAAAACTGTCTGACCCACATTAACAACTGGATGGGCAATAACAAATTACAGCTAAACGGCAGTACAACCGAGATCATTCTGTTCGGCAGGGCCGAAGAGTACTGGTCTAGCAGCTGGTGGCCTCAGGCATTGGGCCCATGCCCGTCCCCTAAACAAGTAGTCTGCAATCTTGGAATAACGATTGACAACAAGTTAACCATGAAAAATCATGTCAATCTTGTGCTGGGTACCTGTTACGGGATTTTGCGGAAACTACGTAAAATCTTTAAATGGCTACCTATCGAGGCCAGGAAGCCTCTGGTCCAGGGCCTAATTGTAAGCCGCATGGATTATGGGAATGCCTTACTAGCCTCTTAAATCAAGACCTCTTTTCTAAACTGCAAATTCTGCAGAATACTGCGGCCAGACTGATCTTAAATCTACCTCCAAGATCTCCTTCAGTCCCAAGTCTGAGGTCCCTCCACTGGCTTTCAGTTAGGAAAAGAGGCCACTTTAAAATCCTGTGCCTAACTCATAAAAGTATTCATGGCAACGGGCCTGTTTATTTTGCGAAAAAAATTAAAAGATATCAGCCAGAAAGAACGCTAAGATCCAGCTCAAAATCTCTCCTTACCCCATTGCGCGTCCGCACTGCACGTAATGGGGGTCGATCCTTTTCTTTTCTCGCCCCCCATCTCTGGAACAAACTGCCGTTTCATCTTCTTTCTATTGCGGACAACCAGCGTTTCCGCAAAGAATTGAAAATGTGGCTGTTTGACCGGAAATAACGTAAATTGGATATGACTGCCAGTCTTTGGAATCTCCGTAAGCGCCATGAGACCTACCGGTGATATGCGCGCTATATAAGATTCTCTGACTTGACTTGACTTGACTTTTCTCTACGGATAGCATTGTATGAAACTGTGTCGATTATTCCGCCCTCCACATGTAGTGCCAATTTGTTTCCATATTTCTACACCCTTCTAGATTGTATTGGTTGTCTCCTATACCCCCATGTTATTCGCTGAATCATCATATTGTGTGGATCACCTTCAACCGCGCTCCTACTATTACGTAATATTTGCACCACATTGAGATATGCTTGTTAATTGTCTCTATTGTGTTTGCCCGAATGTTATTCAATAACCATGTTTACAAAGGTCCCATTTTCCAATCTTTACAATGTTTCCATGCTCTTATTTCCGTACTCTTTAAGTCTCATTCTAACCATCTCATCACCTTTCCAATATGGCCGCCGCACTACACGACTTGTTTCCAATCTTTACAATGTGTCCATACTCTTATTGTGTTTGGCCGAATGTTATTCAATAACCATGTTTACAAAGGTCCCAATGTTTCCATGCTCTTATTTCCGTACTCTTTAAGTCTCATTCTAACCATCTCATCACCTTTCCAATATGGCCGTCGCACTACACGATTTGTTTCCAATCTTTACAATGTGTCCATACTCTTATTTCCGAACTCCGAAAATCTCATTCTAACTATCTCATCACCTTTCCAATATGGCCGCTGCACTACACGACTTGTTTCCAATCTTTACAATGTGTCCATACTCTTATTGTGTTTGGCCGAATGTTATTCAATAACCATGTTTACAAAGGTCCCAATGTTTCCATGCTCTTATTTCCGTACTCTTTAAGTCTCATTCTAACCATCTCATCACCTTTCCAATATGGCCGTCGCACTACACGATTTGTTTCCAATCTTTACAATGTGTCCATACTCTTATTACCGAACTCCTAAAATCTCATTCTAACTATCTCATCACCTTTCCAATATGGCCGCCGCACTACACGACTTGTTTCTTTCAAGTGACTAGTCACGTGACTCCACACTTCCGCATCTTAGTCCGGCCTCACCGCGTCACAGCACTTTCCATGGAAACCCACATCGGGATGCATGCTGTTCAGATGCCCCAATTCCTCAGTGATTTGTACTAACTGGTAAGCATGACCTCGCACCCCATGCACTTCACAGTTGCTATCACGACAAGAAGTTTTTTAACATCCCACCTCCTTCACAGGTTCATTGAAACCATTGCCACGTTCGGTTAACCGCGGACGCGGTTCCGCCATCTGCCCTATCCCGCAGGGTCAAGATTCACAGCATTAGCTTCTTCTGGCAACCTCAACAGAAAGACGGTATGTAGCTTAGCCTCACTCCGCATGGAACCCGCCGTTCTCACGGCCTCCAGCATTTCACACTTCACCTTTCTGTTTCATATCTACGCATTAATCGGATCCTCCACAGCAGTGTAACCGCAGACGCGGTACACACCACTGCCAGCTAATCTTCACTGGCAAATGGTACATAATAGACCTTTAGTCACTTAGCATGCTACCCGCCCCCATTCACCTATATATTGTCCGTACAACTGAAAACTTTTCGGCATGTTTCTCACCACTTTCCGCCCTCATATCTGTAATTAGCATAAGGACACGCTTTCCATCCGTGACCGCTCGCTGTCCTGACAATTCTTCGGCATGGTAGTCACCACTTTCCGCCCTCATATCTGTAAATAACATGAGGATATGCTCCTCTTGCATAGTGTGCACATGCACATGCACTTATTCCGTGATCGATCATTACTCTTCCGATGCAACTGGAGCACATTCACGCATGACACCAGCGGCCTCCACGACGTACCGTGGCGATTGATCATTTTGCCGTAATTCTCTTGTTTGCGGCTAACTTTTGTCTGCATGCCCTTTTTATGAATTTTAAGGTTCATCTCTACTGTCCACCTAAAAACCTTTTTCTGTTACTCTTTCTTTTCAGACATCCTTTGACTCAGGCATGTAATCACATTGTCCTGATGATGATCCCAATAATTTCCAAAAGGGATTGAAATGTCGTCGACCTTATGTACTCCGCTAACACTTTTTTCATGCATATCATTTTTGTGTAACGGTTTCTCACCATATTTCTGCTTGCACTAATAAAATGTATAATATGCAAGCAAATTGCTCTGCCTGAGCTTTCCTGTCTGTTGTTTCTGTTTTACTATATGTACACCTAGTAGGACGCAGGCTTGTGTCCCACTTTATTGTTTTGTGTATACAATTTTAAGAATTTAAAGTATATCTGTCCGGCTGGACAGGCTCAAATATATAGTGCTGATTCTGGTTCTATATTCATTTTTTCAAACTTTATTGTCCTTGTTTAGGGACCACTGTGTTTAAAACTCATTTTATGGTTCGCCAGCAATAGTCACAATGCCACCAGACGTCGTACAGACTTCGGGATGTCCCTGTTGTAGCCCAGCAGCAGCAACTGGGGAGACAGCTCAATGCGTTCACCCGTTATCTCCCCCAACTCTTCCATTATTGTATCCCAATAGCGCCATATCCCCGTATAGGACCATGCCACATGAGCAAACCCTGCCCGTTCTTTACATCTAAGGCAGCACAAACTGTCCCTTAACCCACAGTGGAATAGGCGGGCCGGAATGTAATACACTCTGTTAAGATATTTGAAATGCATTAGCCGGTGTCAGCTGTTCAGGGATATCGTTTTGATAATGGAACAGCAAAAGGTCCACTGTTATCATTGATAATTATACCTAACTCCTCTTGCTGATCCAGCCTAACTTTAGAGACTCCCTGCCACCTCGCACCTTGGGAACATGCATACAGTTTTGCAATGAGGCGCTGGGGAGTCGCCTTCTGCATCAAATATGTCATGGCCGGAAACTCTAGAGGTTTCTGCAATCCTTCCCATAATAGCTCAAGTATTGTGTGTTGCGCCCTATAGTACTGAAGCATGGCTTTCAATGTGTGAGTGTCCTCTAGTGCACGCACCTGCTCCCAGCTGCACAATACTCCATCCTGAAAGAAGTCACCCTTGTGCCTCAGAAGCAACCCTTGCAGTACTCCCGCCACCCCCCTCTCCTGCCCCAAGGGAAACCACATACACCATTCCATCTGCAACAGTGACGAGTAAAGGAGAGGTCCAGACTAGAGCTCAGTAAGCCTCTTCCGAGAGTACACCATGGAATTTAGCAAGTCGAAGGTGTTATAGTGTTGTATTGGTCGATCACACAGCTTTTAGGAAGTGAAAGCAGGAAGGCAGCGTCCCTTTCAAGCCACAAATGAGGAAGGTCACCCAGGCCATCCAGCCAGTAATGGGCAAACATACACTACGCAGCTCTGTAGTAAGCCTCCAGATCTAGGACGTTTAGCCCTCCCATATCATAGGGGAGAGTTCACGTGTCCCAACTCATGCATGGCTATTGCCCAGGCCAGGCACACTAAAAGTGTCTGCAAGTTGCGCAATACCTCTCGTGGGAGAAGGAGCAGGATATTCACGAAGAGGAACAAGAAACCGGGCAACACCACCATCTTCATTATAGCAATGCGCCCACTAAGTGACAGAGGTAGTATGATCCATCACTCAACAGACTCCGTAAGGCGCTGAATGGCCCTGCCATAGTTATCCAGCAGCACCACCGATGGGTCCGTGTGGATCTAAATACCTAAGTATCGCACTGAGTCTGTCATCCACTGCAATGGGTACTCCAATTGCACTGGCACAGAGGCCGCCATGAGAGGGAATATTATGGATTTGTCCCAACTAATACGCAAGCCGGAATGCCTGCCAAACAGACAACCTCACGGAGTACATGCGATAAATTATGCACTGGATTCCGCACACAGAGAAGTGCATTAACTGCATATGCAGATATAATCAGATTGTAATGCGAGAAACAAATCCCCCAAAGTGCGTGGTATTCATGCAATGCCCGGTGTAGTGGCTCAGGTACCAGGGCATATACATTAAGTAATTGTTTATTTCGGGCACAGCCCATAAAACACATCAGATTAATACAGCGAAAATACGTTTTAAATGCATTAAAAATTATATGATATAAAAACATACGACATCAAGGAACAGTTGCCTTACTGTAAAAGCAGTTAAAAATCATTTCATCGAGATAAAAATAGGAAAGACGGAACATCATCATAAAACAAATTGAAGATCTGGCAAGGTAACCAATTGTGCATTTTGGTGTCTAGTATTCTATCCAATTATAAAATATTCAAGTAATCATACCGGAAGGGATGTGCAAAATAGCTATCATGGGGAGCTATACAGAAGGAAAAGATTAGCAGGATAAATATGTGAATGATTTTATAATTACATGTTAGATGGAAGGGAGGATGAGGCAGTACTCTGACAGGATTCGTGTTTGCAAATGGCCTTCTTTCTTAATGCCCAAGCAATATACAGATACTTAGAGACTGCGAGAGCTAAAAGTTCTCTAGTATCGCTCTTAAAAAGTCTCTCCGCTTCCCAATAGTGTCTCACACCCATGTCATTACATAGAGCCACCAACCATTTTTTTCGGACTTTCCTGTATGAAGGACAGAATAGCATGAAGTGGGACTTCGTTTCCAGTAAATTCGGGCAATTTGGACAACAATCGGTCTGGGAAGATGCATTGGCCTATTTGGAAGTGTGTGATCTCAAAGGTAGAACCCCGCACCTATATTGTACGTACAAACATTTTAAGGCATATGGCATAAGGCATAGGGCATATAATAGTGGCACTAAGGGACACTCCTGCCTGGTGCACCTCGTGACATCAATGGCATCCGTTAACACAGACTGGGGCCGTCGACCTCATGTAGAGCACTTTAATGAGTTGTATAAAGCGATCTCCCACCCCGAGTCGTCGCAACACTGCCAGCATGAACCCCCATTCAACAGAGGCAAATGCTTTTTCAGCATCCAAAAATACTGCCTTGGCGTGCACTTCCGGGTCGATCCGGGAAATCACGCCGAAGAGGGTTGTGAGATTGCAACTTAGCGACTGACCCAATATGAACCCCGCATGCTTGGGCCCAACAATACCTGTGAGAGGGGCGCAAACCTGTTGGCTAGCACCTTCGTAAAACTTTATGTATCAGTATTTAACCGTAACAAAGGTCTGTAAGATGAGCAACAGTGTGGGTTTAGCCCGGCTTCAGCAAGGTGACTAGAAGCACTTTGCACAACATGGGCCGCATGCAGCCCTCCTTGACCATTTGCTCATAAAGGGTGACCAGGTGCGGCAACATTTTCACCTGGTAGGTCTTATAAAAGGCCACTGTTAGCCCATCAGGGCCCGGCGCTTTTCTACCTGGCATATCTTTAAGTGCTGCCACAATCTCCATGGGGCAGAATGGGACCGTGAGATGCTCTCTATGCTCCACCATCATCCACTTCATCGTTATGTGAACTAGGTAGTCCGCCGTAGCTTTTTTGTCGTGGGGGAGACGCGACGCATATAAATCTGCATAATAACGGCAGAAACATTCATACACCTGCTCCGATATGTGCAAGGGCACACTCGACTCATCTTTGACAGCTAAAATCATGTCGTCCTTGGGGCGTGGCCTGGCGGAGGACTGAGATGGCCGCTTGTGCCTGAAGCTCCGACGGCAACACCGACATTTACCCGCCCGTAGATGTTTTCCTGCTCCCAATTGCATTGCACGGTGCTGGAGCAATGAGCTGGATTCCCGCATGCGTCCAGTGGTGAGAGGCGGGGAAGCTGAAACAGCGGAGAGGTGAGGTGGTGGGCCGACCGAGGTTGCGGCCTGACTCAGTCCTCGGATGCCCCGCGGTGACAGGGGCCGTGGGCGAGCCTGAGGGCTGGGCCACGGCCGTGAGTGCCGGCGGAGTCAAACTCGAGGCCCGCTGGCTCCTGGACCTGTGCTGGATGAGGTTGCATGCTCCTCTTCTGGGACCATATGGGCCGGCGCCTGGCAATCACAAACCTATGGTACTGGTGAGTGATCCTTGCGATGCGGTCGGCCCCATTGACTGGTGCGGTGGGGCTACGGCGATAGGGAGTTACCCCGCGCTGCGGTTGGCCCTTCCCTGAAATGGCGCGATGACATGAGGACCCCAGCTTTGTACTATAAGGAGGCCAATACCTGATAATACTGAGAACACCTCGCAGCGCTGGATCCTGTAATGGGAGCGGTTGGCACAGCAATCAAGGAACGTGGCATTGTGCACTGTGGGCGCTTGCATACCTGAGCACCCTTTCGCGACACACCCCATTTTTACGGTGCGGCGCCATAAGGGTGAGGCTACAAGCGGCTGTACTTAAAGCAATCAACAACAAAGTGGTGATTGCTTGGCGTCTGCTTAACATGTGTGTCCCCATCTCCATTTGACCCACATTGAGCGCTGACACCTCCCCCCCCCCCCGGGGGCTGGTCGGATCATGTGAGCACGGCCGCAGGTCTCTGATTGCATGGCTACCAAAATGGGGCGCTCAGACCCTCGCCAACGACCTTTGTCATTTGATGCTGCCAGGACCTCGCGGCGAGGAGAGGGTGAACCAGCGAGGAGTGGGGACACGGGCCCAGAGTGCGCCGGCACGACTACCATGGGCGCTGCGATGATACTGACAGAACTCAGGGCGGGATTCGGGGCAGTGGAAACCCGCCTTGACAAAATCGCATCTAACTTGGAAACCATCCACCAACGCCTCGACCAACACGAAGTGTGTCTCACTGCTGCTGAGCAACGTCTTGCTGACATGGAGGATGGGGGCTCCTCAAATATCAAATGCCTGGACAAGCTAGAGAGACAACTCAAACAAGTCGCGGCGAAGGCTGAAGACCTGGAGGCGAGATCGCGGAGGAATAATTTGTGCATAACGGGGGCCCCTGAGACCACCAACACGGTGCGCCTCCTCACTGACCTATTCGGAAGGGAAGCCTTTTCCGCCGCGTTTGCCATAGAGAGAGCGCAGAGAACCCTAGGACCGAAACCAGTGCCTGGAGCCCCACCTAGGATGATCATAGCCAAACTGCTCAACTATCAAGACCGTGCTACGGCGCTGCGGCTTGCCCGTGAGAGAGGCTCCCTGCAGCATCAAGGCCTTACATTAGCACTGTATCCAGACTACACCCCAATGGTGCAGGAGGCGCAACGCAAGTTCGCAGATGTCAAGAAAACCTTCAGCAGGGCCAATGTCAAGTACTCTATGTTATATCCAGCGAAGTTGCGCATACAGTACAACGGCAAGGTCACTGTCTTCGAAACAGTGGAGGAGGCAGTCCAGTTCTGTAAACATCACCGCGCTGGTGGATACGGGCATGGCAGCTGGGAGCTCCCCCGTCTCCTCCGTCACCCAAATAGCAATGTTTTACGGCCGGCGACCATGATGTTCCATTGTTCCTCTCTACGTTTCTTTGGTGATCTCATGCACCTGATGACTGGCTCTGTGGTCCACTTCATGACTCTGCAAGGATGTGTCAGCGTTTGGCACCGAAGGGATCTGACTGTGGCTTTGAATTGTCACTGACACTGAATGCAGCTGACTCGCCATGGTCTCTTTTGCTGATTATCAGTGGGGCCATTGACATTAGTCTTATAACCATGCCAATAGGTGTTAGCCAGTGAGCGTTGTGCACCCCAAGGATGAATCCTACAAATTATTCTTGTTTGTTGATTGGGGTTTATTCTTTGGGATTCTCCAGTAGCCTCTGTTTTACTACCGGAAGTGAAAGGAGGGGAAGTAGGGGTTGTTGCATTGTATATTGTGTTCTCTTTGCAGTTTTCTCTTATCTATATGGTCTCTATAACTGTACGAAACATAGGATGTGTCTTGGGCTAATGGGCTGCCCCGAGGAGTGGGGCTATCTTTCCGGTTGCTTTTCATCACTTATGGGGTTCACTGGTCTAAATTGGTGTGTCCTCTAATGCTGCGACGAGGCATGGTCTGACCTGCATCACCTGGAATATTCGTGGTCTCTCAAACCCCAGGAAGAGCAGGCAAGTGCTCTCCTACTTAACTAGGCACTCAGTGCAGGTTGCCTTCCTGCAAGAAACTCATTATGCCCCAGGTGGTGCGCCTCGGTTTGCCTCTGCTTGGGGTGCAAACAGATACTTTGCGAGTTACAGCACGTATTCATGGGGGTAGGTATCCTTGTGCACCGTTGCATACCGTTCAAGGGGCGGGAGATTGTTGCTAACCCAGAAGGCCGCTATTTAATAGTAGCAGGCACGCTTGCTGCCACGCCATTGAGCTTAACAAATGTTTATGCACCCAACACGGACTCTCCTGACATATACGCATGCATATCAGCTCATCTGTCCTGTCTTCACATATCTACTATACTTATGGGGGGGGGATTTCAACCTCTATCCAAGCACGCAACTCGACACCACCAGCATGAGCCCTGTTGCGAAGCCCCACTCATTGCTAGCCCTAACCATGTTGAAAAACTATCATTATTTAACAGACGTATGGCGCCACAAATACCCAACCTCCAGGAAATATTCATTTTACTCTGCACCTCGCTGTACATGGTCCCGTACAGACCACTGGTACGTCACGCCCAATTTACTGCTAGACCTACATGACATTGTCCACCTCCCCAGGACTCTATCAGACCACGCCCCGGTAGTCCTCACCTTACAGATGCCCGATGCCTCTGCCATGTGCACCCTGGCACTTTCCCACAAATGCGCTGATCGACGACGTCTTTAAAAATGAGGTGAGAGAGGCTATTGCTGAGTACTTTAAAAACAATGAGGACACTGTGGAGAAGTATGCGTATTGTGGGACACGTTCAAGGCAAACATAAGGGGGGTGTGCATTGCTAAACATTCTGGGCACTGCGGTCAATACGTCAAGACTTAGCTCAGGTAGAACAAGCGCTGAAGGCACTAGATTCAGAAATGCTCACAGGGTACCACATGACACTCCTGCGTAGAAGATCCGCATTGATGCAAGAGTTCCATGAATTAGCGCACCGCGAAGTAACATATCTGGGCAAATACGCTAGAGAAAGGTCCTATGGTGAGGGGGAGAGGCCTGGACGCACTTTGGCCAATACCCTACGGCCTCCGTACCAGGCAGCAATGATTCCGTCTTTGAAATTAGAGGACGGTAATTCTGTCACCAACTCGGAGGAGATAGCACAGGTATTCACGAACTACTACACTCAGCTATACACATCTAGATGTTCAGCTTTGACGGAAACTATTGCACAATACCTCGCAGAATTCGCCATGGTCTGGTTAGAACCAGGACAGCAACAGTTCCTTGCTGAGCCCATCTCATGTGATGAGATCGGAGAGGTAATAGACGCACTAAACGGTGCTCGAGCGCCTGGATTGGATGGATTCGCCTGTGCCTTTTATAAAACATATAAGACTGAATTGATCCCATACCTTATTGAAGTCTATGCGGAGGCCCTGGCTGATGGCATCCTCCATCAAACAATGCGAGAGGCAGTCATTACTCTCTTATTGAAGCCTAGTAAGCCCCCAGAGGCCTGCAGGTCCTATCGCCCTTTATCGCTGCTAAACCATGATTATAAAATCCTGGCTAAGGTCCTTGCTACCCGCCTATTGTTACTAATGAACACGAGTATATCCCCATGGCAATCAGGATTCATGCCCAACCGCTCCACGTCTATCAACCTGCGCACTGCCTTAGCAGTGCTTAATCAGCTTAATCCTGAGTTGCCAGCAGTGGCAGTACTATTAGACGCTGAAAAAACATTTGACTCGCTAGAGTGGCCTGTCCTGCTTGCCACGCTGGGCAAACTGGGCTGCCCCAAGGGATTTTGTGACCTGGTCAGGCTCCTATATACAAAGCCTATAGCATGTTTGAAAGTTAATGGTAAAAGAAATAGTCAGTTCTCGCTGTCTCGATTTACTCGACAGGGATGCCCATTATCTCCGTTATTGTTTATCATTGCCATGGACCCTCTGGTTCGACAGTTACAAGAGTGACACCTGGCAAAAGGGCTTCAATTTCAGCGCTGTCCGTTACTTGCATCACTGTACGCAGATGATGTGATGCTTTTCCTTAGAAACCCTGAGTCCAATCTCGGCCCAGTGCTAAGAGAAGTGGTCAGATATGGGGCCCTAGCTGGCCTGTCAGTTAATTGGTCCAAGTCTGAGGTTTTTTCTTTGACGGAAGCCACCACCCAGGTACGGTCCCTCCTAAATATCTAGGAATTTATTTACATCGTTCCAGTTCGGAGGTAGTTAGATTGAATTATGGCCCTGCGGTGGACAAACTTGCCACAATGATAGACAAATGGATAAAGCTATCATTAAAATGGTGGTTCTCCCCTGTTTTTGGTACTTGTTCCTAAACATCCCAATTGTACTTACGAATGCTTTCTTTGACAACCTTCAGAGCCTGCTGACCCGATTGGTATGGGTGGGGGGTCATCCAAGGATCGGGTGGACCACACTAACCTTGCCATATGAACGTGGCGGCTTCGGAGTCCCCGACTTCTACCTCTACCACCTGGTAGCGCAGGTTCAGTTTTCTTACCATGATGACCGCTTGCAATACCTCAAGCCTGAGCACTCACAGGTCCATCCCCACCCTTTGGGTATACTATTGCCCCGTGGGCTTCCCAGAAGCATCACTGACATACAGACCGTAGCAACCACCTGTTGGGCAGGGTCCAGGCTTCGGCGCTACCTTGGTTACGAAATGTTGTACTCCCCGCACATGCCGATATCGGTCAACCCCTGGCTACCGGTTACGACTAAGCTGATCACTAAAAGAGCTCTAGCTACCTGTCGAATCCACAAACTTGGTGATATGTTTGATGAGAATGGTTTGCGTACAGTCACGTCACTGATGGAAGATCATAGCATTGCACAAATGGATAGATTCATCCTGCAGCGCCTACGCAGTGCATTGTGTGCTCAGTTCCCCTCTCCACCATCTGAGCCCCCCGAATTTCCCCTACTGTCAACAGTCATTAAGTCTCCTGAGGCAAACCACTTAGTGGCCAGACTTTATCGTGTGGCTTCCAGCATGAAAACCATTGTAGATAGGGGGTCTCGAATGGCTTGGGAAAGGGACTTAGGAATCCAATTGACGGACAAGGTATGGTTTTATTGTTGCCAGAAGACCAAATTAGTCTCGACCAACCATCGTCATAAGCCGTTACACCTTAAATGTTTGCACCGGTCATACTCTACCCCGCGCTTACTATCGAAGTTTGATCACACCAGGCCACACACCTGCCCAAAGTGCCAGTCGAATCAGGGTGACTTCATACACTTGGCCTGGAATTGCCCGCCGGTGCTGGCCTATTGGGGGGAGGTGTTCCGAGTATTGTGACAAATGGTTGAGACAGAAACAGACCCCGACCCGTCAAAGGCCCTGCTGGGATATGTCCAGACGTTGCCGAAGGGTGCCTGGCGTTACACTGCCATGGCGTTACTATTGGCTAAAAGACAGGTGTCAATACACTGGGGGGTGCCAACAGCACCCTCGACAAAACGATGGGTGCAAGACTTAGTAAATTGTGACACCACAAGTGAGATATATGCTTCTCTTCAACCGATAGCTTCCAGGCCCAAAAATATATGGCTGCCACTAAGGTCGTATTTGCAAATGTATCCCCTGGAGTCTGGAAGGGGTCCCCCCGATTAATCCCAGACGCTAACCCAAACTATCATGAGGGAAAGGAGATTGACCATTGGGTAAAAGACCAGTGAGGACTGTTGCTACTCGTGGCATGTTGCGCTGCGTTTTGGGATAGACATGGGATGTGGTGCACAATTTTCCTGTTAGCGTCAGAAACTTGTTGAAGTGTTACGGCTGGGACCCCATTTTGATTTGCAGCTGTCCTTGCAGCTTTGTTGATGATGGCCGAAAGAGACAGACTGATAATATGTACATAGTATTGGTCTGCTCCCAATAGAGGGAGCGGTTCAACCCTCATCGAGACACAGATGTACCCGGAAGTAAGCAAGAGACCGTATTATTGTGTATTGTGATTATTGTTCTTTTTCTTTCTCTTCACTCTTTGTTGTTGTGAGCTGCTCTTTCTGAAAACGCAATAAAATACATTGTCAAAAAACAAATCATGTCGTCCTCCCGCTGAGGTCTCAGAAGCACTGCCAACATTCCACTAGGACATTTGTCCTCGCCATAAACCCTCCCTGTCGCATATTTCCCCATGCACCACATCATGATACTCTTCAAACTTGACCTTTATTTTGCAGAGCACACTCTGCTCAGATGTCTCTCTATGCACTCTCTCTAAGCCAGCTATCTCAGACTCCAGCCTAGCAAGCCTGCCCGAGGTGATCGGAATACGCCGGCATGTTTGGAAATCGTGACCTCCCCCAGATATAAAGTTTGAAAGCCTCCCAGACAGTCTTGAATTTCTCCACCAAGCCTATGTTATTATTGAAGTAGTCGTCTATCGCCTGTACAAGCTCCTCCCGGAACACTGCATCTGGCAGAGAGTAGGGTGGAAATCTCTAGGCGAACTCGGGGGTCTAGGGCTGTCCAGTATCAGCTCCATCAACACCAGTGAGTGATCCGAGTATGTGCACAGTAAATGCTCGCATGTTGGGCACACGGCATCAAACTCAAAGACATAAGTTAAGTCAATACTCTATGTGCGTGTGAATGTCAGGCACTGTGGAATAATGCGTGTATCCCGCTATTGTGGGGAACCTATGTCACCAAACGTCTAGTAGCCCTCATTGCACAGCAATTTCATTAAGAGCGCGAGCCGCAGCAGAGGGCCGCCTCGGCAGGCCCCTGGACCAATCCAGGTTCAGGCACAGAACACAATTGGAATCTCCGCCCCATATTTGAGGCATAGCCCCATACTGAGCGAGCCGGGTACGTAGATTATGATAAAACTGCAGATTTTCATATTTAGGGCTGTTCACCCCTACCAGCAAAGCCGTCAAAGGATGTTTATAGCAGTGCGTCACCAAATACCTGCTGCCTGGGTATGCACATACTTCTCGCAATTTGATACCTGAACACTTCCATACCCAGATCCTCACACCCCACGCCTGTGTAATAAAGCCTGCAGTATAGCAGTCCCCCCTCATATGACGCTTTGTAAGCAGTCCGATGTCAGTGGCAAGATGTGTTTTCTGCAGTACAGCTACATCTATACAATGCCACTGTAAATACGCCACCACTTTGCGCACTTTCTTGCAATCATTCAACCCCCCTGACATTCCAGGTAAGAAACTTTAACAGTGGTGGACCCCTAATGGCCGCCACACCATCTTGCAAACCAATAGCTGCCATCATGCAGCCTCACGTGCCAATACCAGATGAATCGTAGTACGTGTCAAGTACCTGTCTCGTTCTGACGTGCATAAATTGGTTGTTTAAACTAGTCCCAACCCCACCCACACTGTGATCCCCAGCAACATACACAGCAAATCATTCCCTCCCAACCCACCCTTTACCCAAACAACATAATCCCAATCAAACCATTGTAGGGCGCAAATGGGGCCTTATGTTGCCCTGCCGACCCTCCCCCCGCTGCACTGTGTCGCAGGGGGCCGCTGTCATGCAGAAGGTGTGCTTTAACAGCTTGTCAAGGAAAGTCAAATAAGAGGTGCTCCACCGTCGCCCCACATTCCTCTGTGAGCAACAAACACAATGCTAGGACCATCTGGACCTCCACTAGAGTGCAAACTGACACTCACCAGGTAATGCCTACCCCACAGCAGAATCAAGTAGCACCCATCCCTGGCAGGCTGCTCGATGGTGGCCCTCTAGGCCAACGCCCTGGGCACATTAATCGCCAGCCATGAGGTTCTCCATTGGTCAAATATTATAACCAGTCCTTAGTATTGTAAATAGAAACATCCTGACGGTGGCCCCCTGGTTCTCAGTACAGATACTGGGAGCAGTCCATATGTCCTGGAGAGTAATAGTCCTACCCATCCAGGTCCTGCGATGTCCCAGAATCCCCTCTTCTGATCTTGGTGAACATCGCCGAGTCCTTGCGGCCACATGCTGTTTTAGGAACTACTGCAGCTGTTTAGGGTCTTCAAAAATGTTGGCTTTTCCGTCCATCCTTGCCCGCAGGTGGACAGGGTAAAGCATACTGTATTCCAAGTGGAGGTCTTGCAGTTTACACTTGACTGTAACAAATTGTCTCCTTGCCTCCTGTATCTGCTGAGTAAAATCTGTGCTGAAGCACCTTCAGTTCACATTCCCTGCGGAACGCTGCATCGAAGTTCCTGTATTTTAATAACTTCGCTATTATCGGGCACAGCCTCGCCCCAAGCATCAGTCGTGGTGCAAGGGACCGGTGTGCACACTCCCCCACAAAGATCTCTAAAAAAGTCTTGTGCCCTAGGAGATCTATTAGAAGTTGTTCCACGTACCTCTCCATGTTACTAGTGTTGGTGGACTCAGCTAGTACTACTATCCGAGGTTATTGCCGTGTGACCTAGTCTCAAGAACCTTTGCCTTGGCCTACAAAGGGGTGAGCTCCTTCTCCATTTTCTTCTGGGACGCCTAGGCAGTGACTTGCTCATCCTCGACCTCAGATACCCGCCTCTCTACCATGTCAAGTCATTCGGTGTGCTTGCCCAGGCAATCCGACATTCTGTCCATCTGGAAGGAAAGGCCATCAATCTTCCCATCTATTTTAGTGAAGCTATGATGCTTTTTGGCCAGGATTTGTCGCAAGTTGTTGCTCATCTCCGGCATGGCTGTGTCCTGAACCCCCCCACCCCCCCTCCACCATCACCGTGCTATTGTCGCGACTTTTGGGGGTTTTCTACAGACCAAATGGCAACTTGAGCTGTAACGTATCTGTTTTGCCCATATTGGAGAGACATACAGTCAGGATCTGGAATGAAGTACCCAAGCCACACAGCGATCTCAGGGCGCTGCCCAGAAGGAAAGTCCTGTAGCCCGAATGCAACACCCAAAGGTAATTCCACCTTAGCCTCCAAACATAAATGCCCTTCTAGTCCTTAGTTACAGCTCGTGAAGCACATATAATGGTTAACAGTGCAACTCCGCTTCAATCTTGCACAAATGCTGTGGCAGCTGGGCCCCGCCAACCATCAGGACCCCATGGAGATCTCCTCCGTTGTTCTCTGCCTCCACCTGGGCCAGAAGTGAAGAAGCAGGGCTGCACGCTGCGTCAACGGCACTCCGTTCAGCCGCTACCGGGCACTGGTCATTCGCCCGGTGCACCAGGCCGCCACATTGGGCTCCGCCACCCTACACTGGTCCCGCCCTGCCCCCAGGGCTCGACACACTCACAGTCCCAGCACGGGCAAATCTCGGGCCTAGGTCGCTCCCTCCTGATCTCCATCTGCAACAGCCGCAACAAGGCCCAGCAGTACCAGCCAGGGCAGGACGCTCACAGCTCTCCGAGCACACAGGGCGTTCTGTCACCAGGTCCAGGGCAGCACAGCACTGCCTGGCTGCTTGGCCTTAACATAAGGACCTCCAATCAGCCAGAGGGCCCCGTCAGCCACACTGACCATGTCCCACGCTGCACACCTTCAGATGCGGGCAGGCTGTGCGACCATCACCGCAGCCCCGCCTCGCGGTTTCAGTCGGCCTGTCTCAATGGGCAAGTCAGCAGTAATTTTCTTACTTTTTGAGCTTCCAGCTGTAGTGGGCCAGGCAGGGCATCACATAGGCACCGGTCATACCCTGAAAAGCCATATGTAACACCAGGATTATTTAGGATTCTTCGTGGCCGATAGAGCTCACCTAAAAGGCAGCCATCTTCAGGCAAGCTCCACACCCTAGTTTGAATTTTTTTTATCAGTTGAATCCTTCTATGGTAGCGCTAATTTGTGTCTTACTATTTATTTTAAATTTGTAGTCGGGATTTTTACATATTCTATGTTAATTTAAAGGTAACTACATTTTTGTTTTTGGTATTTTTGTTTTTGATATATGTAAAAATCGATATTTTTAACAACAATATTTGTGTTCTCGATATTTGTGAGTTTTATAGTTAAGTATACCTAGTCGACAATTGTGTTATCAATATTTAGTTTTTGATATTTTTATGTTTCGATATTTGTTGGCTCAATATTTTATCAGTGATCCTCTTCACAGAGTAGCTGGATTGATACAAGCAGAGACATCCTATTTAGAAAGAATACCCAATGCCTGTCTGTGTCCGAGTTAGACCTATCAGCTGGCTTATATTTTTTTCTTTTTGCTTTGTTTCTTCTGATAGACTTAGCATGGGTTCAAGTTGTATCAGCACACTTCTGATCCCAGGAATAGCTAAGCAAAGCAGTAGCGGGTGCGCTGGCCAGACTAGATCTTGTACTGGGCCACAATTCAGTGCAAGTGTTAAGAGAAACATACAAACTGAAAATCACAAACTCGCGGCTATATGGATCCAAAATATTGGTAGAGAAAGAAATAAAACCGAGATAATTTAAATGAATATATGGAAGTCTTGGCTTGGATTGTCAAGAGGAACAGTGAACTCAGCGCTGCGATAAGAGTAAGGACTTCTGAAAATTAAATTTAAATACTTTTAATAATGGATGCAGCAGAGGGATCAGTAAGGTATATAATAAAATCATACCTTCAGTCGTAGCCTTACCTGCCTTGGATGGTTAATAAAGATAAAATTATAAGATCTGTTCACCAAACAGGGATTTTGAAGCAAGGTCCAAGATTGATGTCCAAGATTGATGTCAATCAAGAAGAAAACGATTACGTTTTCAGTCAAAGCATATGCCAAGGTATACGATCTTGAGGTTTGTGGTCTCCGACCACACCTTTTCCCATATGCAGGAAACTGTGCTGATTGGATAAATGAAGCCCTATTTACAAAATATACAGGATAGCAGTATTAGACGTTGGATGCTGGTATTAGGAATGGGCTAAGTACAGTTCATCTATTGGAAAATGCCTAAACGTGGACCAGTTCTCTAAGTAGGGAATTCAGAAATATGTCCTTGCTGCAAAAATGTTACTTTTTCAAGGATCCATTTAATCTTATTCTATTCAGCTTTTTTTCAAGAAAGAAGGGATATTGTATTTCTTGTTTTTAGTGTTGCGGATTAGAATGATTAACGTTTTGGTGACTACTGTTATGAAATGTGATAATGTAACCCTGTGTTTTAGTCTAGGTAATATTTTGTTTTAATTAGCAAAGGGAGGATAGTGGTAGTCTCTGCTGTGGAAGGTACAGTTGTTAATATTTGAATAAAATGCTATCCTATTATATAAGATTCTGCTAAGCACTTCACTTAATTATTTGCTGCTATGGATTCAATGTATTTTATATTAGTTTTACTTTGAGGTAAACCTGGTGGATATAACCATCTGTTTGAATTTAATCACAGAAAGATTGGGATGTTCGGATCATAATTTCTTATGTTTCCTATAATTTACACTACAACAAGCTCTTAGCAACAAGTTATCACCCCTAGTAAAGGTTTTAGATAAGCTCAGGAATAGAAGCAAGTAATGTAACAATTCGGTATGCTTTACTACAAGATTTTGATGAGCACCTTATAAACTTTATCGCTCCTATGATACATATGCACTTTATGACATTTATCACCCCGAGGTTAACCTTTATGATATTATGATGGATTCTATCAACCATATAACGAATGTAATTAATTGTATAAAACTTTTTTGTTACTTGGAGTGTAATGTATTTTTAAATATTTGTAGTTTTAATGATAAGGTAGCACCATAAGCAGTACATTTGTTAGGCTTAGGGCTGGACGGAGGGAGATTGATATTCTTAGCATATCCTGCTTATTTGTATCAAGATATTTTACTTGGTAATCTTTCTCCACCCGCTGGTTGGGGGTGGGTTGTGAGATACCTTTTTAGTCTATTGGTATTAAATATTATGTATAGTGTTACACTGCTTTCAAAGTTTGTTTTGCTATGTCGGCATAACATCAAACTAAATAGAACTTGAATATAGGACAAAACAGGATTTTCTCAGTTATCTGTGTTGCAACTGGAACTTTGTGTTGCGGATAAGCTGGATGTTTGCATTATGTGTGCCGTCGACTTTAGACGCTGAATTATTTCAGAGCCTGTAAAATCTGGGACAGTACAGTTGAATTATGACAGACCCAGCTGTCAATTTCTTAAGTAATGATAGTATAGAACTTAAAATCCTTATTAACACATTCATGGTGCCTGATAATGTAATTTCCTCTCTCCCTTGAAATCAGGCATATTCGATTCAGCTCTATTTCTTGTAGGTACCCTTAGGATGACAGAGTCTGCAGAACCCAAGGGGAAGCTTTTCCCACAATTAGAGTCACCTGTGTTTACAGACTGTTTTCCAACTAGGTTTTCTAGTGGGCCTACTTCCACCAAATGAACACAACTGAGACATATGAGAAAGTGGCTCTTTTGACATGGTTAGCCCCCCACTTTTTGCCTGGAAAATTATGTGGTTTTGATTGCAAGTGAACAGGGTCCCTACTAACAAGGTTCCCTGTGCCAGAGCTCCCTCCCTACAACTGTTCCATGATTGGCACAACTTCGGACCCCCCTGGAAGTCTCTAGTAAATGGTACCCCTGGTACCTAGGGAATTGGGACTGAGGTCCCCTAGGGACCCCTCACCAAAACTATGCAAACTGCCACTGCAGCCTGCAGGCCTTGGTGCAGGGAAGAATGACAAAGTCGACCTGGCACACTGCTTGTGTGCCATATCAAGTAGCACTGCCTAAGGTATAGGTAAGTCACCCCTCTTGCAGGCCTTACAAGCCCTAAGGCAGGGTGCACTATTTCTCAGGTGTGGGCATAACTACATTAGCAGATATGCCCCAACAATATTTAAGTCTATTCCTAATATTGTAAGTGCCAGGGAAGCCATAAAGAGTACGTGGGTTGAAAACTCGACAACTTGAGTTCCCAAGCGAATCGGATCGAGTCGCGGGAGCTCCCGTCATGCTCCGCGACTGAAGGCGAGGCGGGCTGGGCGGCTGACGGCGTTTCGTTTCCCGCGGCAGAAGCGCTGATGAGAGGAGAGCGGCTCAGGATTTCTGCCGCCGAGCTCAGCGTGGTTTCAGGAGGTGGCTGGTTCGGCTGTCGGGCCATAACGGGAGCTGGTCGGCTGGAGGAGGAGATAGACTCCACGTAAGTCCACGGGTGGGGGGGTAAAATAAAATGTAGCAAACGTGCAGAAGCTCAAAGGTCCAAGAAACTCTTATTTCTTTTTTCTTGTTATCATGCAATATCTATTTCCCAAAAATGTCTATTAAGTCGTTGAAGGTAGTGTCCTGAAATGTAAATCGTTTTAATAATAAAGTGAAGAGATGATCCATGCTGGCTTGGTTTAAATCCCTACAAGCTAATATAATTTTTCTCCAAGAGACACACTATAAGGAAGGCTAGGGCTCCTGGCTATATCCAACACAAATTCTATGCTTCTTCAAATGCAACAATTAGGGGGGTGGCTATATTAGTAGTTAAAAACCTCCAATGCGAAATCTCGTTGGTGCATAGAGATCATAGTACCAGGTGGCTTTGGGTGCAGATGAAGATCTTGGACCAGCTCTTTAACTTTGTGAGCTATTTCGGCCCTATTGAAGATTCTCCTGCAACACCACAGTCTCTGTACGATTTTGCAACTGTTCAGTCTGGGCATTTTGTGTTAGGTGGTGATTTTAATCTATTGATCAACCCGACTATAGATTGTTCCCGGGCTTATAAAACGCAGACAAAACCGTCGAGAAGGCTGTACCAAGACTTAATATCCGATTTCGCATTGGTTGACTGCTGGGGAGATGAATTTCCAGTCGAGACAATATATATGCCATTCAGGAAGATTTCACTCCTCCTCTCGGATTGATTTTTTCCTGATTTCACATACTCTCTTAAAAACTGAGTCTGTGATACTTGAAAATCCCTTCTCAGACCATGCAGTAATTTCAGTAAAGTTCAAAATCAAAACTCAAACTAAGATTGCGCCTAGATGGGTATTTGACAAATCCCTCCTCACTGACGAACAGTCGGTCTGGCATATGCGCCTTGCCTTAGAGGAATTCCTAAAATTGAATATTAATACAGCTTCGACGTTTTCGGTATTGAATGCTTTAAAAGCCTTCTTCAGAAGGGAAGTAATTGCATACTCGGCCTTTAGGAGAAAGAACGAGAATGACAAAGGACTCCAGCTAGAGAAAGAGCTGTGCAAGGCAACGGCAAAATACCTTGCTCTACCTAACCCAGAGGGCACAGTTAAACTCTCCAGCACTAAGCTCAATCTACAAGGTTTCTTTGTATCTAAGGAAATCTTGAGCCATGACTCAGTATTGCAAAAAAGATACGAAGAAAGTGATCACATAGGCAGGTACCTGGCTTGGTCTGCTAAGCGGAGATCTAATGCCAATTGCATAAAAAGAATAATAGAACCAGTCACTTCGAGATCTACTTCACAGCCCTCTGAGATTTCAGAGGTCTTTCTTAATCATTACAAGGAGCTCTACTCCGAGACGCATAACACCATCCCGGAGGCTGCTCTAGATTGGTTAGGCGGGATAAATATCCCCACATTACCAACTGAGCAGCGAGAGTTTTTGTGTGCAGCCGTTTCACCTGAAGTTATCTAGGCGGTGAATCTGTCCCCGGCGGCCAAAGCCTGTGGGCCTGATGGAGTTCCTATTGAGGTCTATAAGATTTTCACCCCCCAATTGTACGTTTTCAATGGGATCATAGAAGGGGACCTAGTTCCCGAAACATTTACCCAAGCTGCTGTGATTAGTTTTGTTAAAAAGGGGAAATCGGAGGATGAGGTTAATTCATATAGACCTATTAGTCTACTAAATGCTGACTATAAAATCTTTATTAAAATTCTTGCAAATAGGCTCTCACAAGTTGCTCCTTCTCTCATCCATCGCGACCAAAATGTTTTTTTTAAAGATAGGCTTTTGGCTTCCAACACCCATTACTTGATTCAGGCAATTGATTACTTTAACACTAATAAAACCAAAGAGGCAATAATAATGCTAGACGCTGAAAAAGTGTTCGACAGAATGCAATGGAACGTTCTCTTTGCAATTCTAAACAAATCTGCGATCCCTGCTGAATTCTGCCAGGTGGTGAAAAACTTATACCACAATGCTAAAGCTTCTATAATTATCAATGAGAACATGGCTGGCCTAATTTTCATTAGCCGGGGGACACGTCAAGGCTGTCCCCTACCTCCAGGTCCGATATTTTCCCTTTTCATTGAGCCTCTGGCATGTGCTATTAGGCAGGATCATGCAATTGTCGCCCCTATACCTGGATCGGCCAAACTTAAACTATTTGCAGACGATATGGCTCTCTACCTAGCAGCAGATAGAGATAATTTAGCGAGAACTCTTGCCAAAATAAGGGATTTTACAGATATCGGGGGATACAAAAAAATCACTCTAAATCTAAGGTGCTACTTTTTAATTGCTCTTTAGATATTCTGCCCCCCGCAATGCAGGAGCACTACTCAACAACTAAGCCAATAAGGTACCTGGGGATTTTTGTGACCACCCGACTTGAGGACTTATATCTGCTAAATTTCATTCCCACATTAAATAAAATGCGTAATTTGTTTAAACAATGGGAAAATCTCCCTATATCAATTATGGGACGAGTCTCTCTCATTAAGATGAATATTCTCCCAATATTTTTATTTCTATTTTCTAACATAATGATTAAGGTTCCCGAATCCTTCTTTGACTCCGTTTACTCAGAATTTAGACGTTTTATTTGGCATGCAAAAAAACCAAGAATAAGATTACAAGTGCCACAATTAGTAGTGGAAGACGAAGGCCTTGCCCTACTGGATCTATGGCTATACTATCAAGCCTCGCTTATTAATTGGTTGAACTATAATAATTCAGGGGACATGCTTGATGCCAATTTCTTTCTTACCATAATGCTCAAGGAATCCGAGATTGGCCTCGCTCATTTTTTACGCATACCTAAACTTCCCAAAAAGTCACGCTATAAGTCTCCTAGAGTTATCACTTCGCATTTTCAAAACATTTGGGAAGTATATGGAATCCTGTGGCTCCATCCCCAGATGAAACTAGAAGAATGTATTCCTCTGGGGCTCCAATGGTCTCCTCAGAACTGCGACCAGTGGGCAAAGCTGGGGTTTCATGTATTACAAGAATTCTATAAAAACGAGAATTTTCTATCCTGGCAGGAAGTTTTAAATTATAAGAGTAATATAAACAGCCTCCTGATGTTCAGCTATGCACGGATTAGGCAGTTTTGCTTGGGTTTAATCATCACAGAAGACAGTGAAGGCACACTCCTTGGGAAGGTACATTTCGTATAAAAAATTAAAGGGATAGGCAATTGGTATCGATTATTTAAATCTGTGGAGAATAAACATGTGATTTTAGATCATCTTTAGAGGGTGGGCTCTGCTACGGGCTGTAGCTTTAATCTTCAGCAATGGCAGAATTACAACAAAATGAGCTGCAAGACAGTAAGGGCTGCTAATTTAAGAAGGATGGCATGGTTCAGCAAATGGATGGTCTACTATACCCCGGAGACTCCACAAAATGTTTCCCACTGTCAATCCTAGATGCTTTAGATGTGGACTTGCAACTGGGAATTGGCTCCATGTTGGGTTCACATGTAGCCACTTAATGGACTTCTGGCAAGATGTCGTTTTAGAAATTAGTAAATAATTGGCAATCAACCTCCCTCCCGGTCCTCTAGCTGCTCTCTTTGGCAGAGCAGATGTAGGCGAAGACCTAATTCTGGGTCAACGCCAATTTATTTTCATTGCAACATTAGTAGCAAGATCACTTATCCTAGTCAATTGGAAATCTAAGGTGATCCAGACAGTTTCCCAATGGTTTACTAAAATGCAAAGAGTTCTCAAACGGGAAACCATTTATGCAAAAAGGGTAGGCTCCGTTGCCAAACTTAACAGAATATGGTGGTACTGGAAATGAACTATTTTAGCAACTGGCATATGACAATGTTACATTGTACCAACTGCTATGAATTTTGCACATACTGTTATTTTCTAATTATCTATCTTTATCATGAACTTGGCACTTTATTGGTCTTATAATTTCTGATATTTTTATACACATTAGGGTTCCAAGCACTCTAATAATGGGAATCAGATATGCATATGTTTTATTCGTGGATACGAAATATATCAGGTTATACGCACTTTTTCCTATGCTAAACTAGATAGAATATGGCTGAACTGGAAATTAACTATTTTAGCAATCGGCATATGATAGGTTTAACTTAGGTATTTTTCCAATTACAATGAAATCTGTTTATACTGCTAATATCTAATTATCTATTTTTAGTATGAACTTGGCATTATATTCAGGATACCTTTTTGAATGCTCGCTGAAAATTCAGTTCTTTTTGCGAAGCAAGAACCCCTTGAAGCCAGGGCAAGGTGTGTTCTTAGAAGAACAAGATGGTTATTCTATCTCAACATTTGTACTTTTTATTCATTTTAGGGAAAACCTATCCTTTTAGGAAAAGAAAAAACGGGAAACCTATCGCAATCACTTTATTATTGGGAATCAGATATGCAAATTTGTTTTATCAACAGAAATGAAATATACCATGTTTTATGGGGTTTTTTCTATGTACTCTATGTACTCTGAATTTTCTATGCACTGCTTATTATTTATACTAGATTTATGATGAATTTTGGATTCTGTTCTTTTGCAATTGCATTATACTGGTTGTTTTATTTCTGTATAGACCTTTCTTTTGCTACATTAAAAATAAAATAAATTTTAAAAAACTTGAGTTCCCCAGCACCATGATGGTTTCACTGAACCCAGGAGTGTTTGGTCCCAAACAACTCCTCTTAATAAACCCACACTGATGCAAGTGTTGGATGTATTAGAACATGTACCCAGAAGGCACCTCAGAGGTGCCCCCTGAAAACCTACCAACATGATGTGGTCTCTGACTGGCTTTAGGCAGCAGGCCACCACGAGACATGTTTCTGGACCCATAGGGTGAGAGCCCTTGCTCTCTGAGGCCAGAAACAAAGCCCATCCTGGCCAGAGGTGTCACACAACCTACCCCAGGCAGGCACAGTGCTCGAGAGGGAAGCTTCAAAGGCCTTGTCGCCTTTGTAATGCAACCCCAGCCTCTGCTGCTAGCAGCAGATGGCAGCCCCTGGTTCAAACCCCCACTTTTGGCGGGAGATCCGGCAGGACTATGTCCCCCTCCCACAGGACTTATTGGTCCCTACCTGTCACTCCCCTGTAACACCCCGAAATCTAGTATTTGGGTGGCATTCCCAGACCCTGAAATCAGATTCCTGATGACCTACTAAGCCGAGACACTGAAGAGCCACAACAGCAAGAAAGAAGAAGGACCAGTGACTGACTCGGCGCCAGCCCTACCGGCCTGTCTGCTGCCTTTCGATCCTGCTACAAAAGTCGACTCGTTCTGCAGGTCCAGCGACCTCCAAAACCCTGGGAGGACTGCCTGTCTTCAATAAAGATCAAGAACTCCCATGGACAGCGGATCTGTCCAGAAGAAACTATCTTTAAAGAACAAGAGCTCTGCCTTCAGGAACTGCTATACCACCCACCAGACCCACGGCCCGCATCCAAGTGGCCCACTGGTCCTGCGAAGGTGCCCCAGCAATTCTGAGCAAGAGTCCATTGTGGGTTGACCCCGTCGGATTCCACGCCGATACCTGCATTCTCTGCACGACGACCCCTATAACCGCGACCTGCTCCGGTAAGCATTTTCCGACGTCTAAGGATACCCCTGCACCCGTACCCCTGGGCCTTGGGGAGCACAACCAACAGTGTCCCTACATCCCCAATAATCAGTACTTACCTTGGCAGCTGTGGGTTTTCTTCGTCCAGCCTCCTGCCAGAACCTGCAACCTTTTTCCTACAACAATTTCCCTAGTTGATTTGCATTGGACGCCCGATGTAGTGTTGGCACTCTGCACCCAGCCGCCCATGTGCCACTGAGTGCGTAAGTTTGGCACTGCCTTGTGACCCCCCCCTTGTGCTTACCTTAACCCCCGGAGACTGGGTTACTAAACTGTGTTACTAACCTGTAAGTAGCATCTCTTTGATTACCCCCTTTCTCCATTGGATAACATTGGCGCCAGATTCCGAATTTGAACCCTGCACTCAGCAACCCCTTTACTGCTGGAGGTGCAGAGTTGTTACCTACCTGAACCTTGCCTGGTGCTGATTCTTTATCCTGAAAACCAAGACTGTAAGTTGTATACTTACCTACAAAACTGCATTCTTGTTTTCCTCCCGTAGGTTAACATTAATGAACTTAAAAATTGCAGTTTAAAGTGAAAAGTATTTTTATTGAAAAACGTACTCACCTTTTAACGTAAATCTTGGTCTTAAAATAAATCTAGAAAGAAGCTTATTTTTCTAAAATTGGTGTGGATCTCCTTTTTGAGTCGTGTGTCATTTGATAATCACTGCGGGTGTAACAAATGTCTTACACTCCTCTGTGCTAGGCCTAAGGCTGCTCGACCACACTACCATAAATAGAAATCAAATCAAATCAGGTGTTTGTTAAGCGCGACTACTCACCCGTAAGGGTCTCAAGGCGCTGGAGGGTGTGGGGGGGGGGGTTCGCAGGTTTCAGTCCATCAAGGAGGGGGTCTGTCGAAGAGCCAGGTTTTGAGGTTTCTTGCGAAGATGGGGAGCGATGTTATCTGTCTGAGGTGGAGCGGAAGGTCGTTCCAGGCTCTGGCCGCGCGGAAGGAGAAGGAGCAGCCTCCCGATCTGGTCTTTCTGGTGCGGGGGACCACGGTGTAGGAGAGCTGGGCTGATCGTAGGGTCCTTTGGGGTGCGTGGAATTTGAGTCGGCTATTCAGGTATGCTGGTCCGGTGTCGTGGAGGGCCTTGTGAGCGTGGGTTAGCATCTTGAAGGTGTCTCTAGCTTCGATGGGGAGCCAGTGGAGTGTGCGCAGGGGCTGGGAGATGTGGCAGTGTCTTGGCAGGTTGAGGACCAGTCTTGCGGCGGCGTTTTGGATGTTCTGTAGCTTGCGGGTGAGGTTTTTGTTTATTCCGGCATAGAGTGCATTGCCGTAGTCGAGCCTGCTGGTGACCAGGGCGTGAGTGACGGTCTTTCTGTGTTCGAGGGGGATCCATTTGAAGGTCTTACGTAGGAGGCGGAGGGTGTGGAAGCAGGAGGACGAGACGGAGCTGATCTGGCGGTCCATTTTGAGCTCTGAGTCCAGGATGATTCCCAGGTTGCGTGCGTGGTCCGTGGGGGTGGGCGGGCTTCCGAGGGCGGGGGGCCACCAGGTGTCGTTCCAGGCGTCTTGGTTTGGGCCCATGATGAGTACTTCCGTTTTGTTGGTGTTTAGTTGTAGGCAGCTGTTTTTCATCCATTTGGCTTCCATGCCTTCTCGAAAGTTGTGTCTGGCGGTGTTGGGTTCGTTGGATAGGGAGAGGATGAGTTGGGTGTCGTCTGCGTATGACTCAATGTTGAGTCCGTAGGTTCTGACGATGGGGGCGAGCGGAGCCATATAGACGTTGAAGAGCATAGGGCTGAGGGAGGACCCCTGGGGGACTCCGCAGGTGGTAGGTGTAGGGTCCGAGAGGAAAGGGGCGAGTCTGACCCGCTGCGTTCTGCCGGAGAGGAAGGAGCAGATCCAGTCGAGGGCCTTGTCTTGGATCCCTGTGTCATGGAGTTTGCGTATAAGGGTGCGGTGAGAGACTGTGTCGAACGCCGCTGAGAGGTCGAGGAGGATGAGGGCTGCTGTTTCTCCTTTGTCCAGTAAGGTACGGATGTCGTCTGTTGCGGTGAGGAGGGCGGTTTCCGTACTGTGGTTTTTTCTGAAGCCGGATTGGGAGGAGTCGAGGATGTTGTGCTCTTCGATGAATGTGGCGAGTTGGCTGTTGATGGCTTTCTCAATGACTTTCGCTGGGAACGGGAGCAGGGAGATGGGTCTGTAGTTTTTGAGGTCGGTGGGGTCCGCCGAGGGTTTCTTCAGGAGGGGGTTGATCTCAGCGTGTTTCCAGTCGTCAGGGAACGAGGTGGTTGCCAGGGAGCGGTTGATGGTGTGGCAGAGCATGGGTGTGATGGTGTCGGCGGCTCTGTTGAAAATGTGGTGGGGGCAGGGGTCCGTAGGGGCCCCAGAGTGGATTGACTTCATCATCTTCAGTGTGTCTTCGGTGGTGAGGGCTGTCCAGTTGTCGATCGCTGGCTTCAGGGTGTCGGGGGTGGTTGGTGAGAGTTCAGTGTGTTGGTTGTCTTCGTAGAAGTTGTCGTAGATGCTCTTGATTTTGTGGTGGAAAAAGGTGCTGAGTTTGTCGCAGAGGTCTTGTGAGGGAGGGATGTCGGTGGACTCGCTGGTGGGTTGGGCGAATTCCTTGATGATGTTGAAGAGTTCTTTGCTGTTGTGTGCATGAGTGGAGATTCTGTCTTCAATCGCTTTTTCCTCGTTTTCTGATGAGTTGGTGGTGGGCGTTGGTGGCGGCTCTGAAGTTGTTGTGGGCTTCTGTGGATTTGGTGTTCCTCCAGGCCTTTTCGAGGCGGCGGCAAGTGCGTCTGGACTCTCGAAGTTCTGTGGTGAACCATCTAGCTTTCTTGGCGTGGGTGTTGTTATTTTTCTTGAGGGGGCCTATGGTGTTGGCGCTGTCGGAGATCCATCTGTGCATGGTTCGGGCTGCGGTGTTGACGTTGTCGTTTTCCGCTATGGTTGGGGTGGAGTTCCTGAGTGATGAGGTTGGCTGGTCGTCGGTAATTCTGGTCCAGTTTCTTCGTGGGAGCAGGTGCTGGTGTCTGTGGATGGTGGGTGTTCTGAAGGTGAAGTGGACGCATCGATGGTCAGTCCATGGGAGTTCGGTGGTGTGGCTGAAGGTGATGGAGTTTCCTGTTGTGAAGAGGGGGTCGAGGGTGTGTCCTGCTGAGTGCGTGGGTTCGGTCACGATCTGGCGGAGTCCAATGTTGTGGAGGTTGTCCAGGAGGGATGTCGTGCTGGGGTCCAGTTGGTTGTCGAGGTGGAAGTTGAGGTCTCCCAGTAGGGTATAGTTGGTGGACGCGATGGCATGCGGGGAGATGATGTCTGTGATGGAGTTGGCGAAAAGTCCGCGGGGTCCAGGGGGTCGGTAGATGAGGGTTCCTCGGAGGGTGGAGGTAGGGCTTGCCAGTATCTTGAAGTGAAGGTGTTCCATCAGGTCTGTGGGCTCGTCGGGGAGTGTTCTCAGGCGGAGGGTGGATTTGTGGACGATGGCGATTCCTCCTCCCGGGCGGCTGGGGCGGTCCTTCCTGGAGATCTTGTATCCTTGGGGAATGGCAATGGCGATGTCCGGTCCCGAGGTGGTGTTGGTCCAGGTTTCGGTAAAGAATGCTACGTCCGGGGAAGTGCTGTGGAGGAGGTCCCAGATTTCAGTGGCGTGTTTGTGGAGGGATCGGACGTTGAGGAGGATGCATTGCAGGGTCTTCGGTTCGGTTGTGTTCTTGCGGGCGTATTGCGCTGGGTCAGTAGTCTTGGCGGTGCTGCAGGTGTGCCGGCAGCGGTGACAGCTGAAGGGTCCGTGGGTGTCGGCTGGTGATGCTAGCTTGGAGTTGTTGTTGCGGCCTGGGTTGAGAGCGTGGAGTGCCACTGGGTCGTAGCGTTGGCGGTGCAGAGATCCAGGGTTCCTGGCGCTGGTCACAGTCGGGTCGCGGACGGGCGCAGACGAGCTTGCCTTTCGCGCTCCGGCGGCGCGGCCGCGCTCCGGCGGCGCAGCGGCTGCCATTAAGTAGGGGTCGGGGAGGGCTGGACAGCTGGGAGGCGGGGAGGAGCTGGATTGGGCCGGTCGCACTGGTCGTGCTGGGGGGAGGGGCCGCGGGGCAGCAGCGGCGGGGAAAAACGGGCTGAAAAGGCAAAAGGAAAAGGCAAAAAGAGAGAGAAAAGTGCAAATAAGGCAGCAAAAGTGCAAGAAAGAGTGGAGGAAAGACACAGAGGACACAGGAGAGTGAAAGGGGAGATTGAGATGAGGGTAAAAAACGAGTGAAAAACGGAGGAAAGACACAGAAGGTGAGTGAAGGGGGAGCTTGAAATGAGGGGAAAACGACAGAAAAAGTGCAAGAAAGAGTGGAGGAAAGACACAGAGGACACAGGAGAGTGAAAGGGGGAGATTGAGATGAGGGTAAAAAACGAGTAAAAAACGGAGGAAAGACACAGAAGGAGAGTGAAGGGGGGAGCTTGAAATGAGGGGAAAACGACAGAAAATGGAGGAAAGACCCAGAAGAAGAGTGAAGGGGGGAGATAGAAGTGAGGGCAAAAACGAGTGAAAAAGGAGAGAAAAAGCGGAGCAAGAGAATGGAGACAGAGGTCCACTGGACCACCAGGGATAAGGCGCAGGTGAAACCTGCGGGTGGAGGAGGGCCTCGAACACCAACACTCGAGAGTGCAGGGGCTTGGGGGAAGGCCTCACTTAATGGTGGAGCTGCGAGGGAGGGAGAGCAATTTCACTGACAATGAGTCAGTGGTCTTGGGTTTTCATAGAAGCACTTCTGGGGGAATCTCTGGACTCTTTACACGATATAACCAATTATTGGTACATTCCATAAAGAGCAGCTTCCTACAAGACATCAGGGAGGTAAAATCATATGCAAATGAGGAACTTGCTACAGGGCTTGGATTGTCCATCTCAATTTCTTTATTTATATTGGGCTTGTAGGTTAAGTCCTCATTCTGAGTTAACTCCACCAATGGCCGGCTTCCAAGGTGGCATTGTTAAATTAAAATTTACTGGCATGATCCCTTACACAAGGCATCCAAGGTGGTTGCTACATTTTTATTTTCATTGACCAGTGCAACTCTGGCACAGGCACCAGTAATAACTGAGCCTAGTATTGAGTTTGAAGATGTTGCCTGGGCTTTGGCACTTGTGTTGTTGAAAAAATAATCAGTGATACTTTTAGGCATAGGGTCAGGAGGGGTTGCCAGTTTTGGGCTCAAAGTAGAAGGAACCTTGGAAGCTGGCCTCTCAATAATACATAGGTCCAAGCTGTCCAATTATATTTGTGAGACCAGTATGGGTAGATCTGTCCTCCGTCAATGCTGCAGCTTTCGCATAGGAAACGATCAATCTATTATATACAGGTAGGGATCTTTCTGGCACTAGGGCCCTGGAGCATAACTTAAGGATAGTCATGATTTGTCTATATAGTAACAACTAAATAACAAATAAAATAAAGATAGCGCTCAGTGTTGCTCAGTATTTCTCTGTGTTAGTGCTGAACTCTTCGGCTGGTTAAACCAATAGTTAAAATGGTTACTTCTCCTCACACAAGGTGTATCAATCGATCAGACGAACTTATAAACAGCAAAAGCCATAAACTAGTGAATCAGTGTGACAATGAGCATGATAGCCCCAACTATATATGTGGTGTCAGCTATCATGACATCCTTCGAAACTCACAAAAACTCCCACTCATTAAACAATATTCATTAATATTCATTAAACAGCGGGCAGAAAAGAGTAAGAGGTGAGCAGCAAACAATATTGTAGTGCTCAATAATAGTAGATGTATAAAAGATGTATAGGTCGGGGTATGTAAGTAAATCAATAATCATTCAATCAATTAATGATCAATATTTAATGATAGATATAAGGTAAATCAGCAGAAGAAACCACAAAGGAAGTGACAAGAACAGAAGCCAAAAAGAGTAAGACAAGGGGTAATTTAGTGCTACAAAATAACTACAGCACAACTCAACTCCCTGGGCGAGTCACAAGCTGCACCAGCCTTGGGCCTGTCCAACAATTCACACCCCCTGTCTCCTGCCGCCTACCGTCTCACCCGGGATCTCCGAGTCTTACGCGAACCCTCTCTAGCAGGTGCCATGCTCAGCCAGACTCCACCAGACTCCACCCCACATGTGCTTTTCTGTGCCCCACAGTGTGGCACTGTAGCAGCAACGAGGGAGGGAGTCTTGACTAATTAAGTCTGGCTTATGCATTTAATAGGGAAGTTGGACTATGGCCAGAATTATTTCTTTATATGGCTTTCAATTGTGGGATCTGTTTTTCCATTTGAAGCGCATAAGACGCGATAAATCGAGCTTTAACTAATTTAGTCCAACTTTCTTCTGTTATCCATCCTACTAACTGGACCCACTCAAGTGAGGTCAATTGACTATAGAACCAACTGCTGTACCCTAAGGATTCAGCCAGTTTTGCCCCAAGATTCAAATTGGCACAGCTTCATCCTGATTCCTGAATATCCTGGGGAGACGAAGTGGCCGACTCAGTAACCCGTAGAAAAACAACGTGAGTATCAATAGGGATCATTGTGTGTGTGAGGAAGTGGGTAAAGAGCAGGAGCGGCCGGTATGCTGAAGGAGCGGGAAGGGCAGGCGGAGGAGGGAGGGGAGGGGCACTAGGGGTCGAGGGAGGATAAAAAAAGTTTTTAACTTACCTTCATCCGGCCGTGCTGCGCACCTCTTCACCTCTTCAGGAAGGCACAGGCTCCCAGAATGCCCTGTGGCCAATCGTAAAGCTGCTCTCATGTATGAGAGCAGCTTCAGGTTTGGCCTGAGCGCCCTCTATTTGCACTCCAGGACAGACTGCGAGTCTGTGCCTGCTCTGTACAACCCAGCTGCATTGCTGGATTGGAGAGAGCTTTCACTGCACATGATGGTTTGGCCGGCTGTCTGAGGCCGGCCAACCCATCATGCGCAGTGATGAGAGTGCACTGCCACTCCCCTCAGTGTCTATCACTACCAGACCCCGCCCCCAAGACTCAGCAGGAAAGGAAAAATAAAACAAGTGTTGTTTTATTTTTCCTTTCCTGACGTTTTTGGAGGAGCAACACTCCTCCGCCATAGCGGAGGAGCCGCCGCTGGTAAAGAGCGAGGCAAGACAGCGCATGTTGGGATTCGTAAACCGAAATGGAATGGTGAAATGCAGTGGATGGAGTATGAATTCAACTACTATGTGGCATTAATTCTTGGATTTGTAGAGATGACAATTATTGAGCTCTTAGCTATTTTTTTCGTCTTTTAAGGACAGCAATGTATAAATAGTTTTTGGCTAAATGGGCTTGTGGAAAGGTACCTTAGTTAGCTGTAGTTCGAGATTTACTGAATTATCGAAGTTGTCTGCTAAGGTGAGGTGTACTGTGAGGCGCTATCAGTTACACAAGGATAAGGACGTAACTTTCTGTTTTGTAATTATACTAAACCAGGCCGGTGGTCGTTCATTCTTTGGTACACAGGAGTGAGCGTGCTGGTTACGTTAAGCTCCCACTGGTTGAGAGTCAGCTACTGCGCGAAAGTGGACAGTATTTTCTGCATTGTAGAAAATTTCCATAAGAGGAAGCAGGCAACATTAACAGTGAAGAGTGGAGAGAGTCAGGAGAGACCGACAGTATACGGTTACTTACATCATAAGGTGCCACGCAAGGATTGGCTGGCGAGCACTGAAAGTCGTGCTGCAATTGGTTGAACTTTGACTGGAACGCGCTGGTACTGGCAGACAGATTGTGAGCATGGTGAGATACAATAAAGAGTGAAAGAGATCAGAACGAAGAATGACTGTTGACGTTTGATAAAATGGTGAATCTCTTTTCAAAAACACAGAAAGATTCATATAAGGAAGAGAGAATTCCACCCAAAGGCACACCAGCAAGGGAAATGGCAGCAAAGAAAGGGTTACACATGTGCATGTGGCACAGCCAATGGCAAAAATATACTTTGAAAGATGGGGAATTACGGTTCCCATTGAGTGATACATTCCACATACCTAGAATTGAAAACCTAAGAAGGAGGATGTATGATTTATAGCCCCAGCCTACACCCACACAATTTGAGGCCTTACACCTTTGGGAACAGGTAGCGAATGAAAAGAATCAAATGAAATTTGCACTGAAACTCCATAATAAGGCTTACTCTTGGATAAGCGCACAGGACGATGAGAGGCAGAGGAGATGGCGAGAGGATGTGATTAAGACAGTCGGAGCTTACCCGTTGATATAGAGTGAGGACGTAGAGAACGAAAAGACTAATACCATAAAGTAACCCAGAGATGGGACAGAGGCAGAAATTGACGAGGAGGATGCCTTCATAGATGAGCTCCGAAGAGTAAGACCACCCTCATATCATGCAACACCTGCAGCAGGTGCAACAGCCCAGACACTAGCGGAGATTGATTCTATTTCTGTACCCTCTCCCAATGCCAGCGCACCCCCAAGTTACACTGAGATCACTCACACCCATTGCACTGACCCTATCGCCAGCTATTTCAATTATGTCTCAGAACCTGACTAGCATAAGCATTCCTTCCACTCCAATGATTACTAGCAAACCCCAGATTCACCCACTCTTGAGTATTCCCCTAATTGCAGTAGACGCATCCAGTATATTAGTTGCTGGAACCCCACAGGGAGAAATCCCAGGAACCCCCATTACGAGAGGGGCCAGAACACCTACAGCTCTCAGACTCACCTCACAGCCCAGCGGACAGACCCCACAAAGACTAAACATACCTCAATTAAAAATTGAGTTCAAGGAGCTCATAAAGGATAATGTAGGATTGGATTTCTTAGGACACTACAATGAGAGTGAATTGCTTTACCTGAGCAAAGAGGCTGCAAGAGTGGCACGAGAAGCTTATGCAAAGATGGAAAAGGTGGCTGATAAATGTGGGTTTGACTTGACGCAAAGGAAGAAATTGCAAAAGAATGTCAGGATGATAATGAACGACAAGGATTTGAGGTTGCTAAAGCTGAAGGGATTGAAAACGCATGTAAGGGAACTGATTGAGGCATCAGGAAATAGAGGGATGTGGAGAAATTTAGGGAACCGTGGTCCAAAAAGTAAAGGTCGAATGTAAAACGGAAACAGGAACCAATGAGGAAGAGGTAGAGAAAAGTCTCTGAGGGAGTAAGAACTGATTGAGGCATCAGGAAAGAGAGATGTGGAGAAATTTATGGAACGTGGTCCAAAAAGTAAAGGTCGAACGTAAAACGGAAAAAGAAACCCATGTGTAAGGGAGAGAGAGAAGTCACAGAGGGAGTAGAAAAGGAGTACCCTTTGAGGGAAATCCAGGGAAAAGCTTATGTTCCTTGTCCATGTACATGTCCTCATCCAAGTACATGTCTCTTGGTCTCGATCAGATCTCTTCCACTTCACGAATACTCTCCCGAAGTTGAGGGAAAACCTTGACAAATGGCACACTCAAATAGATCAGGTAGTGACAATCTCAAAGGTCTTGTGGGGGGATTTGGATTTGCTTTTCAAAGTATCAGTCCCAAAGGATTTGTGGGCAGAATGCAAATCAGCTGTAAACCTGCCAACGCACGAACCCCAGAGTAGCAAACACAAATGCCCCGTCATAATTAGTGAAGACCAAGTATGATGAAGTCATTGCCCACCTCAAAATCACAGTCCCCCAAATGGAAAAGAATTTGCCCAAGATTTTCTGGACATCCCAAGAGCCCAAAGAGTCAGTACACGCTTACTCTAAGAGATTAATGAAGGTGTACATGGAGTACAGTGGTATAAATGATCCTCTTGGGGACAACATAGGAGGATTTCTCGCTTCCTTTATGTATAGGGCTACGACCAGAAATCAGTACGCAAATAATACAGGGTGTCCTTTGCTGGCAAAGCAAGCCAGTAGACAAGATACTGCAGTATGCAAAATATGCAGCGACACATCAGATGCCAAGCAGAGTGGACTGAAGGAAATATTCATGGTCGCCAGACCTAGTTAGAGTAGAATGGAGATGTGAGGGGAATAAATATGCCTGATCCAGAGCTAGACTTTGATACAAGTATGGAGTTGAACATTCAGGGAGACTCCATCACCTATGGAGGAATTGTCCAAGGGATAGGAAGAGGATGGGGAGGTATGCCTGGAACAAGTATAAGCGCTCTGAAGAAACTTACCTGTCACATTTGCAACAAGGTTGGCCACTAGAAATGGGAGTGACGATACAACCCTGACCAAGTGATGATTGACGCTCAAGTACCTAATCCCATGACGCAAAAGGGACCCCACCCCCCGCAACAAGGCCTACGATGATGAACCAAAAAACCCAAAGGCCAGGACTACCACAAAATTCCTTGGTGCCCATATAGATGCAAGGAGGAAACCTTCACTTCCAACATAGCGTTAGAGCACAGTAAAACCCATTCATTACTCAGGCTTTCCCAGTTTCCATTTTGTTCGGAAACTCAGTTGAATCCGAACAGGCCCCACGACGGTGCCAGAGGAGGGAAGAGAAGGGCCTGTTTGGTGCAGCTAGAAGTGGATCAGAGTGCCCCTTATTTAGCAGAAGAGGTCAATGGACATTCTATATCTTTCCTGATAGATACTAGAGCCACCCGTTTGGCAGTTAGGACAGTTGAGGTCCCGAAGCTACCCCTCTCTGGAAAAGAGGTCCAAGTGATTGGCATCATAAATCAGCAGCATGCTAACCAGTATTTCCCTGAAAAATAGGGGCCATCAAAGAGCATCCCCAATTCGTCATATGCAACTCAAACCTCAGGAACTTGTTAGTGAGAGACCTACTCTGTAAACTTAACTGCGTGACATATTGCCCACCAGATGGAGTAGAGTTGGAGACTCTGGTGGCAGATGCCGAGTTCAATTTGCATACACAACAGCTTGTAGTACGATTATACCCTGTCTTCACCACAGACGATTTACATCTGGATCGAAAGGAATCAGTGAGAGACAAAGTGTGTGATTTTACGGGGAAGGAGATTAGATTAGGGTGCTAAACCACTAAAGATAACTCTCAGGTCTGATGCAGTCTTTCCACAAACTCATCCTCACAAATTGACCCCAGAAGCCATCGAAGGGATAACTCCTATCATTGAAAATATGATAGAACTGTCCATTTTGAAGGAAATCATCAGGAGTCCATGCAATTCTCCGAATATATGGCCTTACAAAAAGCGAATAAAAAATGGGGGATAGTGCAGGACCTCCGTAGAATGAACCAAATAATAATTCCATTCTATGCCGTGGTATCAAACCCTGCGGTAATCCTATTCCAAATTCCCCCAGAAGTGGAATGGTTCACGGGCATTGACTTATGTCAGCCATTCTTTTTCATTCCCCTTCACAAAGAGAGACAATATCTCTTTGCATTCAGATTCCAGGAAAAAAGTCTTGTGTGGTGTTGGGCTCCTCAGGGGTATACAGAGATCCCCTCATATTTCGATTGGATACTAAAGAAGAACCAAGACAGACCTACAGCTACAATGCAGTTCCACCTTAGTGCAGTACATCAATCACCTGCTCGTAGCATCAATGACAAAATCAGCTTGTAGGCAGGATACCATCACCCTCCTCAACCACCTTGTTTAGAACGGGCACAAAGTTTCCCCTGAAAAACTGAAGTACTGCCAGAGAGAAGTTAAGTAACTAGGACACCAGATTGAGAAGGGAGCTAGAAGAGTGGACAATGAGAACATTGAGATGGTCCTCAAAATGAAATTCCCGACCACACAGAGATAAGTGCGAATGCTCTTGAGAAAGGTTGGCTATTGCTGACAATGTATCCCAAATGTTTCCCTTGTGGCGAAGCCTTTGCTGAGGTTGATGCATCCAGATGTCAGTGTCCTGGTACCAAGGGATGACGAGAGCCTGGAAGCCTTCCAGGAGCTCAAAAATTTACTTTGCCGTGCACCTGCTCTTGGAATTTCAGACTACACTAAAGAGTTTATCCTCTTCTGCCATGAGCATGATGGGTGTGCCATACCTGTGCCGGCATAGCCCATGGAGAGGGAAAATGCCCCATAGCCTATTTTTCAGCAACGCTTGATCTGGTAGCCGAAGCATTGCCTGGCTGTCACAAAACCGTTGCAGCGGTTAGTCAGAGCATTCAGCAAGGGGAAGGAATCGTGATAGGTCACCCCCTCATTTTCATGGTGCCACACTCAATTAAAATCCTCAAGTCTCGCACCTGCACACAGCATTTGACCAAAAGCCGCCTAAACCGCTATGACAGAACTATTCTGGCTGCAGACAATGTCTCTTTAAAGAGGAGTAATGCACTAAATCCTGCTTCTTTGTTGCCTACTTCTGATGAAGGTGAAGAAAGTTAATTTGATTATAACTGTAGGGATGTCACCTTGCTATGCACAAAGCTGAGACCAGATATACTGGACGTGCCACTTCTTGAATCTGACCATACCATGTCTATTGACAGCTCTTGCCCGAGAGACAGACGTGGCATTTTAGAGCTGCGTATGCTGTCTCTACCCTAAGTTGTTGTGTAGTTCCTATAAAACCTATACAGGATCTGCGCGTTCGGACAGCATACACTGTAGGATTGGTGTTGGACTGATTCTGAACACCCCCACCGGGTATGTTGGCCTTTTGTACCAGCTAGCTCACAGTGCCACTAGAATCTCATCTTACCAAGGAGAGAATAGTTCTTGGCAACCATCGAACATGACAACCCTGATCCCTCAGGACCGTGGAAACAATACACTACTTTTCGCTCAGTCACTCGTGCTTACTTAGTCTGTCTTAGAGAGATACACAGAATAAACAGGCTGGGCGTTTTCAATAAGTATTTATTGAACAGTTGTTATTCTGGTGTAAAATAGATGAGCTGCAACAATCGTTAGACAGTAGCAGATATATAGGATTAGAAGCACTATGAAAGTAAACGGATGGTAAAGCTCTACCATCTTGCAATAATCATGAATACATACAAGTACATAAAATACACGATAATAAAAAGATGCATACTCCTACGATGCCTCCCTAACTAGATATACCTAAGTGTACCTAGCATGTGTGTAGGTGTTAAGCCAAGAATCCCTCTAGGATAAAGTCAACCCTATTACCTGAAGTGAGAGATTGTGGGAACCCGTCTTGGTCTCGAGTTGGATACCCCGCGAGGGATGTTAGACCACTGCGAGCTTGAGTGTCTGCATGCAGGAACCTCAGCGTCTCTTGTCAGTGTGTCGGCCGGGAAGTCCTGATCTCCTCTCTCTATCTTAGCAAGATGTGATGTATATATACCCATAGGTCTCCCCAGGGGTCCTACCTCGCTGTATTACTGTGTCAGACTAAGGATGACGTCGGGCATGAACTTTATACATAGATATTATACAGGAGATGGTAGTCATGCTGTGCTTCCAAGAATCCTCATGCATAATGTATGAGATTTCGAGCTAGGGAAAACCCGCGTTCTGAATGCAGTGTCGTATCTAGGTAAAAGGTCAGTCCCTATAAACCATTATAAGTGCAATGTAGGGAAGAATATAGGTGAGGGGTTATGAAGTTACCTGGGCCTATATTATGGTACCTATATGGAATATAACAAAGTGGAGTTGTAGAAACATCCTACCTGTGCCATGTAACCACCGCACAAGTAGCTGAACTGTTTGCCCTTACTAGAGACTGTTGTACTGGCTCTCGAGTCACCATTATACTGACAGTATGGGTTCAGCGTTGTGCACAAATTTGGCCAATTGTGGTCCCAGAGAGGATTTTTTACTTCAGCTGGTTTGCCTATCAAGAATAGTTTGTATGTCATGAATCTGTTGAATGCACTCCAGATGCCTAAGTAAATAGCAGTAGTGAAGTATGCTGCACACAGGAGTGGCAAGACCTTTGTCACAAGAGGCATCTGCTGCGCAGATGAGATTGCTTGATACTGCACTCTTGAGCCCAGCACATTTCACATGAATGAGCCATGCTGTGCTGAGGGCAAGACAGTTTCAAACATGCTCTTGAACACTGTACAAACATTTAACGAGTTGAGGGAGCTGCAACATGAAGCTCTAGAGATCAGAAAGGCAAAAAGGGAGAGGTCAGGATGTATAAAGGATGCTAGCAACATCTGGGTATCTAGTGACAGAAAGCCTGTTTTGCCTGACTCTATGTTATCTGCCATGGTGAGACATGTGCATGGCCCACCAAATGTGGGACGAGATAGGATGGTGATGACCTTTAGGCAGTACTGGTATATTCCTCACTTCCGCGCAATGCCTGAAAACCTGTACCACCGTTGCGCGACTTGCGAAAGGCAGAATGTAAGCAAGAAGGTTGTGGTGACTATGAGTCACATAGGGAAGTCAGATGGCTCCTTCAACTATCTCCAGATTGATTTCATGGAGATGCCTCAGTGTAATCAATTAAGGTACATATTGGTGATTGTATGCTTATTCTCCTGTTGGATTGAGGCATACCCCACCAGGAGATGTAACAGTCTGACAGTTGCCTAACTACCATTGCTGGAATTGATTCCATGATTAGAAATGCCAGCTCGCCTTGAATCAGATCAAGGGAGTCATTAAAAAAATTAAGGGATGCAGTTGTTGTGCAAGATGCTAGGGACTGACCAAAGGTTTCACTGCAGTTACAGACCACAAACTTCAGGCGTGGTAGAGAGGGTAAACGGGATGATCAAAGCAAAACTGTCTAAAGCCTGTGCCTCAACATCCCTCAAATGGCTGATGCGCTTCCCGTGGAACTGATGAGCATTTGGAGCACCTCATGCAAGAGAACAGGACTTTCTCCACATGAAGTGCTAATGCTGAGAGCCATGAGAATCCCTTCTCTCCTGGCTTCTGCTCTTAAGAATATCACAGATGACCAGGTTCTCAAGTACTCCAAGGGTTTGGCTGTTGTGGCACAGTCTATCTTTCACTTTATCTGTGCGAGAAGCTCTGTGCCATGATTTGAGACATGGCGATTGGGTTTATGTGAAGAAACAGGTCCGCAAGTCATGCCTGGAGGAGTGCTGGAGAGGCCCATATCAAATGATCCTGACAACTAACACCACCGTAAAGTGTGCTGGATTGCCAAACTAAATACATACCTCCCATACCAAGAGGACGAGCAGAGGAAGAAGCGGAGCAAACATCCACTGACTTGTTGAGTCTGCCCAGGTTTGAGGTTTCCGAGGCATCCGAAGAGGAAGACCTCAACAATTGCAAGTACAGACCAGCAGCACAGATTTCTCAGTCGTAACCGACACTCGAGACTCTAGACTGAGACTACGAATCTACAGAGAGAGTAAGAACTCATGAAAAGCAGAGACAAATCTGCCGAAAACAAGTGTCTCCGGATCAGAGAGCGGAATTGACAGTGAAAGTTCTGCTTCAGAAAACAAATCAGCATCTATCAAGCTGAAAATCAAAAGTACCTCAAGAGAACAAGTGTACCCAGAAGAAGAATAACCAAGGACTAGACGAAAGGGACTATTAACAAGAGTTAAGAGACCAGAGACAATTAGGGAAGTAAGCAAGTTAGAAGAATAAGAACAACAAGAACTCCAAGACGTCAGTGACGAGGACATAAACTCATCACAGACCCCTAAAAGAATCAAAACGGGAGAGAAAGGCAAATCGCAAATATTCAGGTCCCAACTGGACATGCTTCGCAAACATTTACATTCAATCTGATGATTGTCTGACTGACGTTGATGAACCTCCATGAGTCAAAATGACAGACGAGAAGGTTCATCTTATGCAGACACTATTGACAAAAGCTGAAACTACAGAAAGATAGTTAGGGCCATGGAAAGAGGACTACAGGGCCCTTAGGCATTCAGCCGACTCAGAATAAAAATCACAGTAGATTCTGAGATAGGGTAGTGACTACAGAATAGATTTCGAAGGACTAATTTCTTAAACCGTAGTATAATATCTTCACTTGATCTGATGCAAGCTGACATGGCACAGCAATGGTGCAAAACTGTCATAGTAGTACTGGTAGTTGACACAGCTGCTTCAGTAGTTAGGTGGATGTTAGAAGTCTATCTGCTAGAGGGAAATGTTTCACATCTGCAAATTAATCAAACCGATAAATGTGAAACTAATAGAGAAAAGCATGTAGGTAGATTTTCGCATGTCCCTTATTCTGAGAATTTTTATAGCTAGAACGTATTCTACCAGATCCTTGCTGAATATGTTAAAATAATGAATATTTAAAATTGCTTTGTCTGTTCCTACATTCCAGCTTCTGCAGCCAAAGGATTGGCGTATTATCATTTCCCCCTGTCGTACGCCTTCTCATGTAGTGTTTCCTTAATCTGTTTTATCAGGAGCATTCGATTAAACTGTTTTATATGATCTATGAATGCCCTTTAGAAAATATACCGTTTGTAAAGGGATTAAATATGTATCTGTGGGCAACTAAGCAGGCCTACCAATTTTCTAAAGCCTTCAAATGAATGGATCAGCATGAGTATTCCTTAACTAAAACAAATTCCACTAACCATGAGGTGCATGATCTAACCTGCAACATTAGTGAAGATGAGAAAACGTTTGTAGATGAGTTAAATGAAGGAATATGACAAGATGAAGAGAATGGAAGGATGGAGAGGGAGGGAACCAGAGGAAAAGATAAAGGGAACATAGAAGATCCAACCCCACACTTGAGTACTGACCTTGCAAAGAAGGGAACCTTATGTATGCTAAGAAGACAAAAAGGGAATGAGACCATAGAAGATGTAGGATGGAGTAAATGTGAGCATCGCTACTTAATCAAAGATAAGAGTTTTTGCTGAATTTGAGGTAAGTATTAAAGGCATATCATATGTGTGTGGTACGTCAGCTTACTTTCAGCTGCTGCACAATTGGGTAGGCAGTTGCTATGCAGCTTTAGTTTTCTCTAAAATCTATCACACTGATAACATAGACCATAAACTGAACTCTTAAATAAGACGGAGCCAACGCAGTTTCAAGCCAATTATATGTGATATCTTTGGAGCACTATTACCATCAGTAGGTGTGGCTTTGAACTATGTTAAAATTAGAAAGCTGGCATGTCAACCCTAGTAGGCAGAATAGCCACTAACACTGCAGTTGTCTTAACTGTCGTTAATAAAGAACTGCTTGCAATGAAAGCCGTGATCATACAGAACTGCCTCACCATAGACATGCTACTCACAAAGGAAAGCTGAGTTTGCAAAGCGATTTATGCGAGGGAATGTTGTGTGTACATCTCTAAAGTAGATAGCCAGATTAACAGCTATAGTATCAATATCACTAACATCACCCATGAACTTACTGAACTGAAAGAGCAAGTGCCTGAGAAAGAATAGGCTCTGTATTCAGGTCTACGGGACAGGGATTTGTCAGAATAGGCGAATAGATAGGACGTGTAGGCGGAGGAATACTAAAATTGCTTTCAAACCCTCTCCTAGTCATACTAATTGGTACTGCATGTGTGCTTTTTTTCCTAAAACTTTGCAAGAGAATTTCATCAAATGGTGGGTTGAATCGTGGCAAAAAGAAGCTGTCAGCAAAGAGCGGACGGAAACGGAAAAGAGCAGACCTAAACATTGAGGAGATGCAGAGTGAACTTTATGACACAATGAAAGAATTGGAAAGATCTAATTAGTGCACTTGATAAATAACGATACCACAGGGTACGTTATTTATCAGGTTCCATAAATAGCACCTATTAAGAGTTTATGAGGAATAACATATGGATGTTGGCAGGGCTTTAAGTGGGGAAAAAAACTGGGGGTGCTCTAAAAGGGGCGTGGCAAATTTCTTAAAGGGGTGTGGCCTATCCGAGTAGGGGCGTGGTCTAAATCAAGATAACTAGCATTGTGTGCTTAAGAAAATCATGAAGTCGCATCCAGCAAAGGATAATAAAATAGGCAAAAGGTATATTTATTAAGTATAAGCCATAAAATACCAAACACTTTAAAAAACATGTAAAAATTATTTACATTACTTAGAAATCTATTGCAGGATTTCCCAAAACCCTTGAAGATATTCACTGTGTCTATTTTGCTGGGGTTTCTCACAACAATTTTCTTCAGCAGACCTTCTACCTTTTGCCAGCCAACTCTTTACATACAGCTTTGCGTCAAATGTTTCAAATGGAGGACCATTGAGTTTTACCCATAAGCATGAAGAAATGGTCTCTACAAGAAGAGAGGCCCTTGTTGGACTAGCAATTAAGTTCATTGCGCTGAAACCTCTCTCGCAATCCGCATTACTTGCTGGCAGGGTTTCCATGCAAACTACTAACTTTTTAATGCTTCAGGGGTTTTCTTTCCACCATCAATCTTTGAAAAGTCAAAAAGCTTGGATAGTATCTCTTGCTGGCAGCTGAAACTCTGAACACAGTTTCTGGATATCTGTTTCACCATAAAGAATGCATTCATCACCAGAAGGCAAGTTGCCTGCATCTAGCACACTGAAGCTGGCTATAAGTTCTTTCTCAGAATCCGGGCACATCATTTATTGATATTTACAGACAGACTTTGGTAAAACTGATTTTGATTAAGGGCAACAGAGTTACTTCTACCATGGAAAAGAGGAACATTCTTGAATTTGCCCTCGTCCACTGCTCTCTGAGCCGCAGAAGCAAACTCCCCTGGTGAGTCCTTCATTGCTCTAAATATACGTACTTGACTAACCAAAAGTCTGTGGGCATTAACAATTGTGGTGGGGTTATTGGTATTTTCCGGCGCTGGCACAAGTCCTTCTGAAGGCTCACAGGTTGTGTGCAAGCACCGGCGCTAGAGTATATGCCAACGTCGGTATGTATTTCATGTGTTATTGTTCATCCTATGTGTGATTTGACATGTGTGGTTCCACGTTATCACATATGTGTTACTGTAAACGTTATTTATTAGGCGATCAGTGAACAGAAGCAGACACCTGGACGGACTAACACACAGAAGGGAATATAATGTAAATGAAACGACCCATGGATGGATAAACTGACTGATGGGTGGACGGTCGGTTGGTTAGAAATAGACATATGATTGAGAAAAAAGACTGGCAGGTATGTATCTAGAGAAATCAGACAGGTTTTTGAGGCATAGAGATGACGGGCCGACAGGGGCAGGGCTGCACTGGTAGTGGTAGTGTCACTGCTGCTGGATTCTGTTGTAGACCCTCGTCCCTCGCTTGCTTTAAGGCAGAGCAGGGTCACACTGGTTGCTGGAGAAATCTTGCTGCGGCCGTAAAAGCAGGGTCGTGCCGGTTCTAACCAGCTGTTGTTGTGCTGATGGCTGGCACAATGACGTAGGTGGCGCTGCGTGTTCAAAGAGAAGGGAAATCCCGAGAGAAAGTGTCTCTCTTCAAAGGATTTCCCTTCCTGCTACAATGACGTCACGCCTTAAGCAGTGCGTGCGCATGCTCACCCGAAACACCAAACAAAAACCGGGACGTCTGGTCACCCTACCTTTGACCTTTGAGGCCCGAAAATAGAGCCCCCTAGAAACCCCTTTCGAGGCCCCCCAAAAAAAACTGGGGGTGCTCAGACCCCCACAGACCCCCCCACTTAAAGCCCTGGATGTTGGTGTTTAACGCAACAAAATCTGCATGATACAGTAAATACCGTATTCTTTTCTGCTGTTAAAGGTTTGACTTGCCGAAATTAAACGAGCCTTTAGGTACTTAACACATCCAATAATTATCGGATACATTAAATACCTTTTAACTTGTTATTCCAAACGTGTGTAAACAGGAATTTAAGCACAGGACGAAATACACCGAACACATCATTATCAGAATCTTTGAAGGCGAATCTATGCTTGATTTTAGTAGAACTTTGCTGAGTTCTTTGCTGTACCTTTGAATGATTTATAAGAATAATGGATGAATTGATTGATGGCCCGCCCAGCTTATGCATTTCTATAACTGATATTCTTTAAGTAAATTTTTAAACTTCAGCCCTTGTCTGTCGTTCTTAAAGCTGAAATGTTTTCTACCCAATATCCTACGTGTAAATTTTAATAATAGGGAGACGGATCCAGCGGGGAGCACCAAAGTCCATAGGGACCACACCACTCTCGTTCCAGTTGTTTGTTGACCCGTATCAAGGAGTAAAGTGAGACACTGGTTTGCGCGCTGACACAATCACCGACCTTCTGTCGTTAGGTTTGTGTGCGGTAGAAAGAGGGACATTTCCAGAAAATACAACAATTTTTCACATTCATCAGCCTATGATCTCTTAACTCAACCACTGAAATGCCTAATTTCCCAGCCACACCTACTCTGCGTCTCAATTTTGTTCCATAATCACATAATTTCCTTTCCAGGGCCCAGCCTCTCGTCGGCGTTATGACCTGTTACCATGGGAACCCGTTAATTACAGCAGGAGACCTCGCCCCTCCGTCCCCATTTCTCCTGTCACTATACACTAACCTATACAACTGCACGAGCGGCTTCCAGAAGCAGAGAGCCTTTGGGAGAGGCGTGGGGCGTGAAGAGACACTTGTGCGCATGTGCGGTGCTCCCCTGTTTGTGTTGGGCGAGCGCCGGTGACGTCACGGGGCGGGGTCTCTCGTAATAACAAGGAACGTGCCTAAGGGCAGGCGGCGTAGGCCGCGCTGGAGCCGAGGGCGAGTGGGGCCATGGAGCCATTCTGGGGCCCCGTGAGGGTCCCTTGACCCCACCATATAGGCGGCGAAGGAGCACCATAGGAGGATTCTGATAGGTGCGTCTGTGAATACGCAGTTAGCACCTGGAGGGGTTTGATTGTGTCGGAGGTACATGACACCAAGATGAGAAGGACTTCTCTTGCGAAGGAATTGGACTACCATGGCTTCGAGAATTTGCCGCTGGATATGTTTGGCCCCGAAGAAGGATGACTGCCGGTGCCTGGTTAGGCTGTTTTGTGGATCATGGTACCCAGTGTGTGCTGATCGCGTGTTCTAGGATAATTTTGCCATGTGAGAATTCTCAAGTTTCACAGGTCCACGAGTAGGATCTAGTCTGTTTTATTTCTTTGCATTCTGGGATCTGTAGTCCTGTGTTATCCCATTACTAGAGCAGGCAACAAGAATCAAAATGCGTACAAGACTGGGTAAGAGGCCCGCGCGTGGACCTGGGGAAACTCGGGTTCTCTGACCTGCAAGATGTGCACGGTAATGCGTGAGTGGGGTGTAAAAATGTTTAGTTCTATTGGAGGGGTGTAATGTGTTTTGGTCATCTTGGTGGGGGATACATGTGTGTTGGTTATGCCGCGGAGTTATAAAAGTGTTTCCGTCCTGCACGGGGGTTATAGTGTTTTTTTTTTTTTCCCGTCAGGCAAAGGGGGCGGATCGTAGAGGTGTTTTCGGCACTCATGGGGGGGTGTTGTACAGGTGTTTTGGTTAAGCGCAAAGGGACTGTAAATGTGTTTTGGTACAGCACGTTGTGCAAGTATGATCCGGGGGTGCATTGCCTAGATGAGGGAGAGCTGGTGGTGTGATGGATTGACTGTTCTGGAGGTGTTTTCGATGGAGCAGGGGCGTTGCTCCTCTGTGTAAGCTTAAGGTGCGGCCGCGGTCTGATTTCTGTAAATCACTGTGAGAGTAGGCGACTGCCGCTGCTTTGTGTTTGCTGGCACAGGCCTGGACGGGATATTGGCACCCTTTCTGTTTAATATAATATACACTGCGTTAGGCCCCCTCCCCCCGCTACAGGCCTCGCTTGTGCAGAAGTCGTTGTGAAGGATGCTTTGCATTTTAGAAATTGTGGGTTAATCCCAGTCCAATACAAGCTTAAGAGGGACCGCCGCAGTACTGTGCGCGGTGTAAGTGGCCGATGTTCTGTCTCAAGAATGTGCAGCAACGATTTCCCTTCAACGACAGCTGTTGAGTCGCCGTTGTCCCCGCTGACGCTTGAGCTGCCAGTGTTTAGTTTTAGCACTGGCAGTGCACGACCACGTGGCTTGTGTCGGAGCAGGAAGGTGTGGCTTGGAAGACCAGCGCGGCGAATAAGAGTTGGGATTTCTCTTTTCGGTGTTACTGAGCCGATTCACTTGTTGACCTTAATGTGCATTACTTCATCAACTGTTTTCTTCGTTTCTTCTTATGTATAATTTAGTTGTATGGCTTAACTGAATACCTTTCCTCTGTTAATTATTCCCCTCCCGGAACACTTCAGAAAGTCACAATGATGAAAATATCTACAGACAAATGAATCCTCGATTTATAACAACTTTAACAGGATCAAACTATCGGATCGTATTTGGAGAGGTGGATGAAGACCCTTCTCATGGTTTCGCGCTTAACCGTTGTCCCGACTCATTTCCTTTAGATAACATTGTGATTTAAACGATAGTAGCTGCGGAAACCTGCGATATTCCCAAGCTTGCTTTTGTTACTCTGCACCATAAAGAACGCAGTCAAATCAGCCCGTCCTTAATTTAACGGAAAAAAATCAATCCATTTAAATCTGAACTGCAGTGGACAATCCCACTTATGGAAAAACAGCTGAATGACAATAACACGAAGATGAGGCTAGCCAAAAGTTGTGTGAAACTCCTCTGTCTTGAGGAAAAACAAAGATTGTCTAGTCCGAAGAAGATTCTGCTCTATCCCCTAAAAGCCTACCACTGAGATTATTCAGATGGCTGCAAATGAACCACATGCTGTCTATGTAAAACTAAACAGTGAATCACTATTTCACATCACTTGTATTTGCAAAAACATTTGGTCCTGAAGCAGAAATTCTTGCAGCATTCAGTTTATAATAAAACCTGTTGAGGACATATGAACCAGACAGAATCGCATATTAGCAATTCAGATTTAGGGCTTTTTTCAAAACCTTGTAATCCAACATTTAGAATGTGATAAAACCTCTCATGAAGTCTTAAATTCCTATCTGTTTACAATTAACGCCTGGAATGAAAGCATCGTAAATCAGGGGTTTCTTAAAGAGCACGACTCGGACACATTATTGAATTGTTTGTAATTGATGTTAGTTCATCTAGTCTACACATTTGGCTTTGAATATTAAGGTTATTTAATGTTTCCAGATACTTTAGGTGGACTAGGCAAAGGCAGTCCGTCTTCTTAAGGAAAAGAATCCTACACATATATTTTCATTAAACCATTCTACTTTGTAGTCTTTATTTCAGCATGATTAAAATAAAAAAGGATCTTCATATGATAAATAGCATGCAATGCTGACCTCTAAAATAAAATGTCCAATGGGAGGTATTGGGAGTAAAACCATTGCTTTTGTTGTTTTCCTTCAACTGTAGATGGGGAAAGAAGTTGCAAGATATTAATCAAAAATCGTTTTTTGTGCCTCGGCTGGGAGTGATTCAGTTATGCAGGGATTACAAAAGAGTCGAATTGTGGTTTACCAGTGGGTTCATCCAGTTCGCGGTAGGATTGGTATTATGGTGCTATGCATAGTGCCCTTGAGTCACTAGTACTGGGGTGTGTGTGTATGTATCTATATAATATGCATAAAGACATAGACCATCTGCGTAAAGTTGACCACTGTTATAATTGATAAAATATGCGCTACTTGAGCATTTAGTGACCACACTTTACTAAAACTTCACGTTTGGGAAACTGTGATGAGATTTTATTTTTAAAACCATTCCAGAACTGATCTTGGGTTCGGCAGTAAATTCCATTAAAGTAGTATTTCTCTAATGGAGACTGCTGGCGCTAATGCATTTAATAACGTCAGTAATCCTGCCCCTAAAATGTAACCTTTATGGGTGAATTTCACTACCAGGTCCTGCATCTGCTTTTGGTAATGGGCAGTATTTACAACCAACAACAATTACCATTGTCTGTCAATATTCATACTGACCTTTCTGGAATGAGAACCCTTTAGGTGTCTGGAGCTTGTTAGCTAGCTGGGCCCTCTATGTGAGGTGGGTAGCTTTGTGGAAGACATGAGCCGTTTTGGTGGTTATTTAAGGAATGGCATGGTTGTTGGGTGAAATCTGCTTTAATTCCATGGTAGTCGGGATGAAACGGGCTGTTTGTTAAACGACATGTATTTGGATGGAAGCAGATAATGTTTGGATAGACTAATAAGTACGTACGTTGCTTAAGTTCTTGAATGTATGAGGACATGATAAACAGTCATCTTAGAGGTGAACGCAGTGCCAAAAAGTTACCAACATTTTTGTACACCATTGTTTTTTTTTGTAAAAACTATAGCTCGTTTTGGGAGACCATTTAACCTTTGTTACCTCTTCTGCATTCCTTTTTGTTACTCTTCTGTTGTACTCTCAATAGTACTAGTTTTCGATTTATAACTGTTTCAGATAGTTGAGGGTTGGTTACAAATACTTGAAATGTTTACGGTCTGTATAGCTTTCTACAAAAGTGACAATTCTGTGATATTTTTATTTTTTTAAATTTTTATTGTTTTTTTCTGTACAGTAGAATTTACCTCAGTTGGATAGTGGACTCATCCATCACAGACAAGTCACGTCTGCTGGACCCTTGCCAGGGAATGCTCCTCTTAGACACTTCTCATATGTCCTTCCGATTGTCATTTGATGTTTACACTGGTCCACCTGGTAAGACATTGGTTGTCTGTCTTTAGTGTATGTGAAGAATCATGAGAAAAGTAATTCCTTGTTGCTAAACTCTTAGTTCTAGCATCGCACAATCTTTTGTCATTGTTTCCTGTGTGTAGACATACATTAATCATGGGGGTTTATTCACAAATCTATTTTCTTATGGAAGTATCAATTTACTGCAGACACATTATTGACATCTGCCAAAAATTCACAAAATGATTCCTGCAGGCGTACATGCATTTGCTGCTGCGGACTTCTGTGGCGCAGATGTGGAGAAATCTGCAGTTGTAAATCCTGCTCAGAAAGTGTAAAGTGTGCTTTCCAAAGGGGTGTTTGCCTTGAAAGTTTGAGGGCATTCTCAAACTCTTTTGTGGGCATTCTCCAACTTTAATCTTACCCCGTTCCACCATGGAATTGGTCAGATATTTACTCAAGCCAAGAGCAAGAGAAACTTCCCTTCCTAGATAGGAAGGGGGACAGGTAATCTCCTCCCCCAAATTTCCTGGGGGTTTGAGGAAGACCTTTCTCTGTGGAAAAATATTTTTTCTGTGGAGAGAAAACGTGTGCGTATGCATAGGGGGCTTAACTACTCTGTGTGCTTTACACTGTATAGAAATTCACACAGGAGTCTGAACCCACAGACATTTTCACTTGACATTCTTTGTGATGCCAGTGTTGGATTTATCAAAACATGTACTCGGAGGGCACCTCTGAGTACCCTGGTGTGGTCTCTGACTGGCTTTAGGCAGCCTGCCACCACCAGACATGTTTCTGGACCCCTGGGTCAAGAGACCCTGCTCTCTGAAGCCTGAAAAAAAGCCCATCCTGGGCAGATGTGTGTCACCTCCTTCTCCAGGATGAGCGATAGGGAAGCTTCATAGGCCTTGGCACCTTTGTAATGCAACTCCAACCTCTGCTGCTAGCAGCAGATGGCAGCCCCCGGTTCAACCCCCCCCCCCTTGCTTTTGGCAGGAGAACCGATGGGAAAACTTGGTGAGAAAAGGAGGTGCGCCCAACCCCAAATTTGACCTCTGCACCCAGCCGCCCTTGTGCCGCTGGTGGTGCAGTCTTGGTACTAATTTGTACCTTGCCTAGTGTTGACCTGAAACCTCAAAGACTGGATTTTGTAAGTCGTGTACTTACCTTCAAAACTTCACTCTTGTTTTCTTTCTCCCATAGGTTAACATTGCTGAACTGAAAAATTGCACACAGTGTCCACTTTTTAAAGAGAAGTAAAATAAATCTTGAAAGAAGCTTATTTTTTTTATAAAATAGGTGTGGATCTCCTTTTTGAGTAGACTGTCATTTATTAGTCACTGTGTGTATAACAAATGACTTGCACTCCTTTGTGTTAGGCCTAAGACTGCTCGACCACACTACCACAAATAGAGCACTTTTTGCTTACATTGAGCCCTGTACTCTTCTGGGGGAATCTCTGGACTGCTTGCATGATATAGCCAACCAGTGGTATATCACATAAGGAGCCAGCTTCCTACAGTCTACCAATAAGAAATGTAAAAAAAAAATTTTTTTACTCCTGTTAACCAGAAAAACAAAGGAAATGGAAGATAAGTGATCGTACAGTCCTTGGCGAGCACAGGGTAATCTAATTTGCTATATCTTAAATGAGAGTACAGCGTGTCTGCATTGGTGGGTTCTGGGGTGAGCGGCAGATAGATGACCAACTGCAGATGAAAACCACGTGGCATTGGAACATGTTCCAGTTCTTCTGTGGGGTGGCTGTAGATGGTGGACCTCTGTCGTATGTGTTTTTTTCTTCCCTTTTCTGATTTAGGTTACTTTCAGCCTCAGAATTGTTTTCTTTGCACATAGAGCAAATTTCACAAAATTGGCCGGTGATCGGACCCATCATACTACAGGTGGGCATAATATGTCAAGCTTTAGCAACATTGTGTCAGAGCCAGCATTTTACCAGGGCTGGGCATCATGCCATAGATGCCAGCACATTGGGGGGCAATGTGCATTGTTCTTTCTCACATTCATGTGCGCACACAGGCACAGCATTCACATTTTTATTTTTAAACTTACCCTTCCACTCTGGAGCTGTTATCCGAAATTGCTGCTGCCTCTCCCCTCACATGGCCAGTTGCTGCATCTGATAGTCTCAGGAGGATGGATGGACATTTAAGAGCACCATGAGTGGCGCTGGGATGCAGGTGGGAGTTCCACAGGGGTAGGGACAAAGGAGCAAAGGGGTGTGATACAGTAAAACAACAAAAGGAGTTCAGGAGATTGGGAGATTGGGAATGGTCTGTCTCGTGTCCTCCCTACACTAATTGAGACAATCATAGATGTGACATTCCAAAATAGCCCACTAGTCAATATTTGTTGCACGGGTTTTGTTGGAGATAGTCATGTTTAGTGTCCCAATTCGTTTAACAAGTCCTAATCAGGGCATCTTCTGTTCTGCAATATGAACCCTCACCCACCTAGGTGGCATGCTTTATCATTGAGTTCAGCTCCACGCTATATGGGTGGTACAATGCTTAGTGGGCACCACACCCTAAGAGAGGGGCTCTTATATTGGGAGGTCTTTTAACTGTCAGTGCTAGTGGATTGGGTTTTCTATTGTGGTGAGTGTTTCGGTGTGATAAGTGAAAATATCGTCCATATTTAAAGTTTACTAAGAGTTCCTAAATACTGTTTTTTATTCTGTGGTGATTCACGCCAAGATTAAACAACACAAAGAGGACCAATTGAACATTAGTCGTTCGGTGGTCCCTCACTTCTGGTCTACATTTTTCAAGCCAAATCTCCCCCGCTGAATCGAACAGTATTTCTTTAGGGCCCTGCTTGTATTCACCCTACCCTATAGGGATAAACCTCTGTTGATGTGGGTATTAGAAGTGTGCTAGCCTCTGGTGCAACACATGAAAGTGCCCTTAAATCCGAAGACTCGCACGTTTTGGGCCAGGAGGACTTGTAAGGGAAGGAGGTCACACATCACGTCGCACATGCATATTAATATTGACCCGCCACTGTGCAGTTACACAAGCTGCGCGTAGGTTTGTTAAATGGCTTTGACATCTTGCACAACTTGGTAAAGGCATACTGCAAATTTCACATATTTAACAGATTGTGATTTTGAACATCTGTTTTTTATTTTTAATTATTTATTGATATATTTATTTTTATTAGTTACAGGATGAAGACATTGTTTGAGGATATCAAAGCATCAGTTAAAAATAATGATATAGACCGTTCTTTTTGGAGGCCTGTTCTTCCCTGGGGAGGAATATTTAACATCAAGGCAGGCCGTAAAGCTGTGTCCTGTACACCGTTTTATGTTGAGATAACTCTGAAAAATACATGTACAATTGATGGCTTCCTAATGTTGCTGTACGTTATACTACGAGAAAACCACTCTTTCCCTAAGGAACTATCGCATTACCTGGGAAAGGAGTTTGTCGAATGCTTTCTTCAGTTAATGGACTCCTACAGTTTCACATCAGTGAAATTACTGTGGATCTGGGATAAGATGAAAAAGCGTCAGTACAATTCCAAAATCCAGAAAGCTTCTTTAGAGATTGATCTGTTTGGAAATGAACATGAGAACTTTACAAGGAACCTTGAAAACCTGATGGTGACAATTCAGGAAAGCTTCTGTTCAAACCTAAGATGTCCAACCCGCGTGAAGGAAAGCCAGCAACGAACAATAAACATAAAGTAAGTCTGTGAAACCTATTTAAAACCTTTTTTAATCATAATGTTAATCATATTGCAAATATTATATAGCAATTGTTTCTGCAGTGGTTCAAAACTGGGAATTGTTTGCAAAGTAGAACAAGCAGTAAAATGTAATTTTCATTCAAAGCACATTGTACAGTTTCCAAATATAACATTGTTGTTAAATAAATGTAATTTTAAAGTACGTTGAAAGGAGACGGAGTGAAAAGCAAATAAATTTTGCTTTTGTTTTGTATACGTTTATACAAAATGGTTGAGCCCATGTCAAGCTGGGGCGGTGGGGCCGCAGATACAATACAAAAAAAAGCGGGTAACCTCCTCCACTGTTGATTCAAATTAGTTTTACCAGAATGCTATTAATAACATCGGTGTAGGTGGGGGTGTGGCTAGCCGAGCAGCGAAATGGCCGCTCTCTGAGAGGGCTCCGCCGGCCACCACAAAATCCTACACTATCCTGGCATGAGAGTGCGCAGAGTCGCCCACGGTTCGGTGTAATCTGCTAACCAAAACGTCAGGCATTGGCGGCTGCCGCCCAAAGAAGCGAAACGTGCTTGCAAACTGGCTAAAGCCGAGGTAACAGACATCAAGAAACCTGACCTGGAGGAGCTGCCCGCGATCGATGATGGCGAGGCGCGCCCGGCCAGCGGCACAAGCTGGTTGCTGCTGTCTCCTGGGTCCGGCTGGACCACGGTATCCCCCGGTGCTGTGCTCGCTGGAGGTGGGCGTGCGACGCGCTGTGCGGATCCCAGGCGAGGAAGCCCGGATTGCCTGGAGGTGAAGAGCGGCCCGGGTGCGATCGCTGGGCCGTGGCTGGGCGTGGCAGCGGAGATTTTCGGAACGAGACAGGCGAAGATACGGCCTGCTTCGTTGGGGTGAGTCACGCAGCGCTGCCAACCTCAGGCGCCTGGGAATGATTGATCTGCCCGTTGGAGGAGGCGACCGGCGAGGCGGGGCGCATTCCGGGCCTAGTGGTATTGTTTGGGCCTACGTATGGTTCCTGGAGGGACTTTGGCTGCGTGTCCGGGGCTCCCCCTCCTGTGGTTCCCGGCATTGTGAAACGCCTTGGACACTTGCCTTGCTGCGGGGACGCGAGTCACGGCCCTTATTTTTTGTGTGACTGGCTCCATGAGTGGTGACCACCCCCGGGACCGTTGTGGTATTGGTGCTCTGATCCGGGAGTGACAGGGGGCGGCCCACCAGTGAGACATGGAATAATACGCTCAGGATTACAAGTGGGGGTTTTTGGCAATACCCGGCCTGATGACATAGTTTACAACTGTAATACTCCCCACGGCTGTGGCGATTACACAACCCATTTCAACATTTTGCTGTGCGGTGCGAGTGATCTACCTACCATGGCCAATTACATGGTTATGGCATAATCAACTGACTGACTTGCAGTACCCAGAAGCATAAGGGAAAGGAAATCAATCATGCTACAACCACACAGTGCCCTGACACAGACCTGAAGCCTGACTAAACCTAGTTCTGAATACCTGCCTGAGGTCTCACCCCTGTTTTGGAAGATTTAATATACCCTGTCCTGTGACAGCTCTGTGAGTTACACTGAACATTTTGTCGTCTGAGACCCCCGTTCCTTGCTGGGTCAACGGTTATAGACTGATAATGGGGAAACACGACGCGAAACAGGCTAAGCTCTCCTTTGAACAGAAGAGGCTCACAAGGCACAAAGAAGACGACGACGATACCGACAATGAAACTAGTGCTCGAGAAGGAGCGGACGGTGATGAACTCTGTGCCCTGATATTAGAGATGAAATCTAGCCTAAAGACAATTGATAATAAACTGGATTTGCTGAATGCCAGGCTGGATCAGGTTAAAAAGCACGTGGATACGCACGAAGAGCGTCTAGACCACCTAGACAACAGCGCAGTGGAAGAACATGAATTCCAGGTCGAGACCAAAGAAGAACTACTGAACATGGATAAGGTGCTGAGCATAATTAAGGATAAGAATGAAGATTTGGAGGCTCGATCACGCCGTAACAACCAGCGCATAACAGGTATTCCAGAAACTACGGCAATAACAAAAATGGAACCATTCATTGAGGAACTGATGCACGAACTGTTCGCTCCGAATCTCTCCGCCCGATTCATTGTGGAACGTGCTCACCGTACATTGGGGCCTAGACCTCCTGTAAGCTCCACACCCAGACCAATTCTAGCACGGATATTGAACTACCGGGACCGTGATACCATTCTCAGGTTGGCTAGGGAAAAGGGAAGCATCAATCACAAAGGTAATAACATTTCCATCTTCCCGGACTTCACCCCCTCGGTCCAAGTCGGTCCAATATGTTTGTTTGTGTTGTGGGATTTAATTTAGGCTGTTGCTGCCACATGATAATTTGATGGGAAAAGTTGAGTAATATCTATATTGGTTTTAAATTACTGATGCTAACTTTGTTATGGGTTTCAATGTAGGTTGTTGCCGAACAAATTATGTCTTACTTAGAAAAATGATAATATAGTTCAGTCTTACGATATAGGTAAGAAGTGAAATAAAAATAAAGGGAGTATGGATATTTTGATCAAAGCGATTTCAACCGATTGTGGACCAAATTTGCAAGAATCTATGCACTTATTTTTCTATTAAGGGCCCGTAATTATTGGTAAACATATATCGTCCTGTTCTGAGAAATATACCTTGTGTATCGCTTTGGGTTTTTGTTATAATTCCCCCTTAAACTAATTGGTAGGATATCCAGGAGCATATTGAACAACAAAACATTTTTGGGGTTGTTTATTTAATAGTCTCCCAGAGTTTTATATCTTTGTAATATATCCAGGAGCATATTAAAGTTTTCTGGATTTTTTTTAATAGCCTCCCACAGTTGTATATCATGTAAAAAAATGTAATCCTTTTTATTATTCCAAGTTAACTGGCAAAGCTAAAAAGCATCCAGCTTTTTCTCCTTTTTCATGTATTGGGTGTTGGAAAGCGTGGTCATTAACAATTTCTTTCTGCCGTAAGAAATCTCTCACTTTTTCTTTGTGTGTCCACCAAATTTGTTGGGCTCGTCTGCTTCTGTCTAAATAGCATTATATATAGATATATTACCCAGTCGCCATTGGGTAGTTAAAGTTAGGATTCTGTTTCAATAGGAAATGCATTTTTTGTGTGTTGCTAATAACTTTGGACCCATTTGACAAATCTCTGCAAACCTTTCCAAAAAAGTGCTACTTTTTGACTAGTTTGCACATGGAACGTTTTGGGTGATCTGTCATGTGGGGGTAGAGGATTGGGGGAGGAGGGGGTCCCAAAACATGTTTTATCCCATTCATTTTCGATAGGAACTTTAGACACCACTGCAGCCCAAATTTTTGGCAGAAAGCTAGACCTTGGTCCGGAAAGAGTGCTTTTTGTGTTTTGGTGTAAATCCAGTCAGTAGTTTTGGAGAAATTAAGGTTCAGAAATTTTTTATATATTACATCGCAGAGGATCCTTTGAGCCGGCTGATCTTAAACTGAGATCTTATTGGTTGCCACCACCTCAGTCAGGAAGTGAAGGCAGCCATCTTAGGACTCAGTCCTAACACTTTAAAAAAAAAAAAAAGACATAAGGGGATAGAGTAGGGATACCCTGACCCCCTAGCCTGGTGACGGGGGTTCCAAAAAAAAAAAAAAACGTGTGGGGCCAAAAGCGTTGAGAAAAAAAAAAATCCAGCTGAGGGGCTGTACTTGTTTTTAAAACCCCCTGGGGTGGGCCAAGGACTATGACTCTTGCTTATCTTTTGGAAGGGGAAAGGGTGCACGTGCCGGAATCAAGCATCCTGGGACAGGTTTCGGGCTAACAGCTCTCATCAGCCAGGCTTGTTTGAATCTAGTGGCAAAGTGACCAAGGGACCCACTTCTGGGCATACCCTGCCAATTTAGGGCGAACAAAGCAAACACAAGGAGATGATGGACGGAGTGCTGAAACTTTTCAAACACTCACCCCCAGTCACAGATCTGGGTTGAATTCATCATCATTCTTTAGCTCACTTTGCCACCCCAGTGCAGACACAGCTATATGCAAATCAGTCTTGACCTTGTGCCTCATGGGAACAGTCCAGACCGAATTGCCAAGCCATATCTTCCCTGGACCGTAATCAAGCATTCTGGGACCGGTTTCGGCTAACAGCCCTCATCAGCCAGGCTAGCATATCCTGGGCACAGTCGTTTCCAGGCATAGACTGGCACAGGCAGGTTGGATCATTCAGTGGGGGGTTCTTGGCAGAACACATACATACACCCTAGGCATTTAGGTTAGGGAATGCATAGATGTATATAATTATTATATGCCTGCATATATACATTGTCTTGGCAAGTTGGTAGACATTTTCATCCTGTTCACTGTTCTCGTATTGCTAATCACTTTCATCTGCTTCCGTCTATTGATCATTGCAGCACATATATTTTGTTCAAGAATCACAATGGTTCAATAAATCTTAAACGCCCCATTGTGCATTCCTTGTTTATTTCTTGGAGCGAAAGTGAGCACAAGTGACTGAGCGAAAGGGTCCTAGATCTGTTTCCACAATTTCTGGGAGAGCTCAGGAATGTCATTTTCTGTGGTTGCCAAAACCGTTTGCTACCTGTCTAGGTTTAGGGGTGCATATGAATGCATGGTGGGCTAGCTGACCAATAGGATGACAAATCCTGCGGGGTGCACGAAAGCAGTCTGGCACCATCCCTAGGTTTATGTACCCCAACAAACGCGCAGTTCCTACTGAGAAGTGGGGAACTACACAACAAAAGCTTACATATCTTGCATTAGCAGTAGAGAATCCTCTTTTCTTGTAACTGCACCATGGTACTGTATACTTGCATTCAAAGGGTTTGTGCTGCAGTGGGTGGATCCACGCCTTTGGAAACAATAAACAAGAAGGCTTGTTATCCTTGACCCCCCCCCCCCAGCAATATGTCCTGGCCTCAAGTGATAAGAGTTCCATACCTCATGGTATTTCTATACCTTTTCACTGCATCCTCTAGACTTACAATGTACCTTCAACCCTCTACCCCTAGCCCCTACCCCCTCAAACCTAACCCCACCCAGGGTGTAAGTCTGCAGAGCTTCTGCTACCTAGCATAACACTCTCGCAAGGTTGCTTTAATTTACTGCTGCCCTGCCTCTCAGCAAGTTAATCTCAGACATAACTACCATCATTAGTTCCTCTTGTCATTTGTATAAACCATGTCCGTGGCAAAGGCCCCCTACTCTAGTTTACCGTATGATCTCTGCCCTGCGCATATTTCATCTCTCAATCTGAACACCATTTGCCTGGTACATACTGATATATGCAGTTCACAGCTGGAAAACCACTAAGACTTAAAGAAACCTGAGCACTCTATTCTCTGCAATTTTTCACACATCTCTAACTTTCTTTTCCTGTGAAAATTCTTGTCATCAATTAAACAAAAACGACTGTCTTGTGTTTGTTGCAATCCTGCACAGTGCAGATTCTGTCCCTTACATTAAATTGCCATCACTGATGTTCGGCTTATACTGGACTTGGGCTTCCTTTGCCTCAGTACAGCCTTCGACACAGTCTCCCACAACATCTTTGTGACCCTTCATTCCAACTTTGTGTCAAATGCCCAGCGCACACCTGACTGAAATTGTCCTTACCCACTGCTCGCACACTGTCCTCCATTCCGTTCCTTTTGTCTACCTTTGCTTGTGGAGGCTCCTTGGAGCTCCTCTTAGTCCATCCTCAAACTTTAAATGGTTCCCTTGGCTACTTCGAACAGATAACTTAGTTCCTTTTCATGGCTTACCCTGCAATACTCTGATTGTAGTCCCTTTCAGTGGCGAAGGGCTTGCTACACAATGCAAGTTTTTACATTGTATTTATGTTGCAACTGTTGGAAACTTGGTAGCAATAATACCAAAGTTCTTGTCTTCAGAAGCAGTTCTAAAATTAGAACCTAATTTTAAAGAGCCAATTTGCAAAGTGACTGGCACGTGGGAGAGAGGGGTGGTGTGAACACTGTAAATTCTCGGAGCAGAGCTTTGCCACCATCCAGAAACGGAAATGCAAGAACTTGAACAGCATTCTGAAGTCACTTTCTAGGAGGAATGGTTTCACCTTGTTTTAGATATTGCGTTCGTGTTTTTGTGTGTTCGTTCGTTATCAGGAGTAGGGTGAGATAGGTGTCCAGAGTCCTTGTTCCAAGGATTGGGTTGTGACCCTAACATTATCTTCAGTTCTTCATGCCCAGATAGTAAACATGCCGTCTTGTGGGTACTGTCCTGTTATTGCCCCTGCTGGCTGAAAATGTTGTCCAGGCCAGATTTAGGCTACAGGAAATTGAAGTTTGGTACTACAGCGGGATATACGTTTTGGTGCTAATCTATTCCAGTACCTGCAGTTTACTGCTTTGACTTGTGATGAGTTTACACCCTAATTGGTATCTTCTTGAACTTTAGCCAGACGAGGATACACACTACTGGACTACATATCCCTGGACGTAGATATGAACAGGCCTATTGGGATCCTGCATATCACCTTGGACTTTTGTGGGGGCTCTGTCCTTGTTTGTGTTGCTCAGGTGTTCGCTTTCCATCAAAACCCCACAAGTTTGATTCCCAGTGGGTGAGCTCTTCATTCAGAGCCACTGACAAACTAGTTCTCATAACCAACTTGGCATCTGTGGCACCATATCTGACTGATCTGCCATGTTGACTGGCTAAAGTAGCCAATTGTTACAATAAACCCAAAAGTTCACATAGCTTACCAAGAACATCCCATTAGGCTGACCGTGGCCATTGAGCTGCATGTTTTATTATAGTGCCTTATCGCATAAGTGATTTAGCATTTGGGGTTGTATGTCAGCACCTGAATGTGCCAGGGGATTCTGGTGGTTATGCATTATTATTTTAACCTTTCTCGCCTATTTTTCTACTTGTTACTCTGATTCGATTGAACATGTCATGCGGTATCTGATTTCCAGATCAACTTCCACCTCCTTGAGTAATTAATCTCTGCTCATCAATGTGGTTATCCAGTGAGTTGAGTGCAGTGAGATCTGATTCTCTGGGACACCTCTTATAAATGAAAATACCAGCTACATAGAGTGCCCAGTAGTCCTCAGTTGACCCTAGGCCTAAAGGAAAAGCCTTGCCTGGACACATTTAAAAACTAGTGCCTAAATAACTTGGTACTAAAGTAATAAGTTAAAGTAAATTGTCTTTTACACTTCAGGCAGGATTGTTTTTTATGATATTGTAAAGCTTATTAGTCCTCTACCATATTGTTTCTGCTCCACGTCTCAAAAACCTTCTTTCATCTGACTAGGTCATAATCGAGTCATCGTCTTGGGAAAGTTCATGAAGATCACCCCTTGTTGCTATTTACAAATTTGTCTTATTATTACTTACAGACCCCACGGTTTTTTGAGCCAATAAATATTGAAGTAATGGAAATTATTCAAGCAGTTACCCTCAGCAAAAACCGGAGTAAAAGTAGAAGGACATCTGGCAGCACCAACCTCAGTATTGGAAGGATCTGATTCTGCATTTAACTCCGAGGTCTCATTAATTGAACTTTCAAGCTTTGTTTCTGCTAACAGTTCTTGTGATAATGTTCTCAGACTCTAATTACATCAAATTTAGTCGTACTTTTCATGTTGAGCCTAATTCTTCTGTTTGTGTTTTTTCTCAAATAATGTTTCAGGCTTTCCAAGAATCCTGAATTGAGGTTGATTGCACTTTCAAACTGCGACAATGGAAAGCCCCGATTCAACACAGCTATTTAATCTTTAGGAAAGCTTTCTTAAAGTTTCCAAAATACTTGCCTCTTTGATGGATTTCTCTGCAGATTCAATGCCAGATATTGTGATCAATATTTTTTTAATTTTCCTGTGTTCCGGATCCTCTCCGTTGTTTTTAATGCCTATCCCCTGAATTAAGAGAGCCCTCTCTGACTCCACATGTATGCCTTTTTGCAAACAAACTCATCAGTTCCTGAAAGATGGGAATTGTATTCTCATTGTATTTAGCACAGACACTATAGGTATTTCCACCTAAAGGGGTTCCAGCTTAATGACTTTTTCCTGTAGTAAGTGTGCTAACAGCATGCAACGTTAGACAAGATGCACAAAATGAAGATCCAAGTTTGTGCTTTTGAGTGTCCTGCTCCAGCATACGTATATCCTTTAGAATTTAATCTGACTCCTATTCCTCTTTGATGCACAACCCATCCAGAATTGATATTTGCCTTCAAATTAATTATAAGGTGAAATTGAACAACTGTATGTTCTGTGACACAAAGTCTAATTTATTCTACTTTGTACTGTTAAGTAAAATATGCTTAAAGGTATGGCTGTGTTCAATAATCTCCTTTCTCTGAAAATATGCTGTTTGGCAAGCAACTGTAAAGGAATTATCCAAGGAATGTGTCACATGTAAGTAACTTCTACACAGCCAGTATTATAGTTGATCTTCCACTTTGGGTTTGCCCTGATGAACTTAATGCACCAACGCTAGATAATGTAAACTATAATTGTCGATATGGATGAGGCATTCTCATATAAGCATGGCAGATAACAGAGCAGCAAAGATTTCATTCTTCTCCTTTTCTCCTGACATAACCCAAAACATTTTCTCCAACTGCGCCTGCTAATGCTCTGCTTAGTAATTAAGAAACGGTGTTCAATGTAAACTGCACTGGGCTTACTTGTTATGTAGCGTGACACAGCTGACCACTTCTCAAAAGAAACTACTTCAGTGAGGTTGCCCCCATTCTCTACTAAAGTAAATCTTTTTAAAGGAGCTTAATAATGAGGTGTATTAGGAATTTGAAAGTTTAGTGTTAATTCATGATTAAATAAAGATTAACTTGGACAAGCAACAGTTTTTTAGATCTTTTCTCTTCTAGCAGCATTTTGGTATCACCCGAGACCCCGACATTGATTCAGTATACATGAAAATCCTTGTAAGAAAATGTTTAATTGGAATGAGTGGATGTTTAACAAATCGCTTGGTTAAAGTCTGTTTTGTGAAAGAAGTGATTTAATCTGAGAATTGTCCATGCTGGTTCCGTTGAATTTGGTCTTCCTAAGAGACGCCTGTTGACTTAAATTCAGTAACTGGCCCAGTAAGTGGCAGCAACCCATTCTGTGTAGATCCAAGCACACTTTCTCTTATGTGTCTGAATTTGTGCCTGAGTACCTTTATGCATGAGGTCTGTAGAGTGTCTCTCTGTCCCTCTGTCTCTCTCTCTCTGTCTCCCCCTCCTCCCCACCTTTTGTTTTTCTCCCCCCCCTCTCCCCCTAACACACACAAACAGAAGGTCTGACCTTGGAAATATGACACACATCACTGTTCGGATCTGTAAGGGCACAGATTAGATATGCACGTAAGGTATTTTATAAGGCGGCTCATCCAGAGTTCCCTTGCCAGCCGGTGTTTTAATGGATCCTCCTTTCCACAGATCCCTTATTTAAAATATTCCCAGTTCCAGACCCAATGTGGACATTTTCGAAGCGGTACCTCTTTGTCCGTGCCATGTTCATCTGCTCTGCTTCGCCCACTGATCTACCTTGCTTCATTTTTGGTTACATCATTGATTTAATATTATCCTGCACCAGTGACAGCCATTCCATTTGTATACCATACCATAACACACATGAGTCCAAAGGTGCATTGAATTAGGCCATCAGAAAGGGAGATTGGGCTCTTTGGATGGTCCCAGAGGGAAAGCACTGGAAGCAAGAAAAAAAACATGGTCTTGTTTCTTCGCCCTGAAGGAGCAAAATGAAAAAAGTTCAGGTCGTACAACAGGATTTGCAGTTCCAAACGCCAGCCCCCTTACATGCCCATTAGGGCCACCCTTGTTGAAGAAGAACATGCGCTTCTTGCCGACTACCTCTGTGGCTTCAATTCAGACTACACAAGGTTCTTATAAGTTGCCACAACTGACTCCATTGGAGATGTGCGCTGGAGACAGTCATTTTTTTTTTTTATCAAAGACTTCCTTGACCACTGTTTTGCAAACAACTAAAAAGACTGCTTCTAACCTTGAAGAAAAGGTATCTTGCATTAGGAAAAGAACCACTAAGAAGCCCTTTAAAAGATTTGCTGATGGCTTTGTCTTTGACTTCTTATTTTGGGGTTACATCGCCCATCCCTTAAAAAGGAGGATGATAGTGTGAGGTAGAGAAGTAACTCTTACCAGAGTAATCCAAAGGATGCCCCGTGTTTGATTTTCTTAGTACAGGTGGCTAGGATGCGGCCCCAGAATCTGAGTTACCAGTTTTGGCGGGGCACTTGTCATCTGAGCATGTGTCCTTTTCACCTGTGGTTTGAATACCGTTAAACCTTTGGACATTCAGCCGCACAAAAATCAAATCTAGATTCTTACAGCTTTTGCACCTTTTGATAAGCCTTTAGTGGCTACTGTATCAGAGGTCTAGGAGAATGTTTGAATCATACCAGCTGGGTCTTGGTTTACTGCTAAGTACTGATATTTTTTGTCACCCTGCCCTGAAAAATTAAACCGGAATACTTTACAGCCAGTGCATCTTATTAGGCAATACAAAAAGCTTCCATTGGTATGGATAGTCTTTGTCTTGGGATGTCTGGCACTTAATTGATGTGATACTATCTGTCTTATAGAATCTTGGTAAATGTTGTTTTTGTCCGTTCTAGTTTTCCATTGCAGCTCCACGACCACTGAATGAGGTGAACTGTCTTCGTACTGGGTGCCTAAGCTTTGCTTTTACACATGCCATTTGATGGTTAACGCTTGTTTGGTGAAAAGGCTGATCATTGCTGCAAAGTTGGAACAGAGTAGAACTACAACAGTTGCTTTAGGATTTGCCTCACACCCAGCAGATTCTATCAGTAGTATAAAATGTTAACGGGGTGCTAATCCTTCTAAACAAATGCCTCAGGCTTTTTGTCGTTGGAGAGTATGAGGCTGAGGGTGAGGAAAACAGCAGACTTCATCTTCCTCCTGTACTCCTGCCACTTGAAAACCTCTTGACTTCTTGCTAAGGAGTTGTCATGTGACAGATTGTTGGTTGCCTGCCTTTTTCTTTCCAAGGTCATGAGATGTTCCCTCAAACCACTGGGTTCAGTAGATTGTTGAGGAGAGGATTTGGTTTTCCATTTCTGACCAAACCACCATCTGTTCCCCTTCTAGTTTCCCACATTTCTGCGACCTCACTCCCCCCCCCCCCCCCCTTACAATATCTTGACAGTTATTAGCTCTTTTTATACAAGGGAGCTATAGAATTGGTTCCAGAAAGAGGAAAGGGTTTTTACTTGGGATGTTTTATTAATTAATATTTAATACTTTATTAAACCCAAAAAGGGAAAAGTCTGAGACCTGTCCTCAACCTGCCCTTTCCTCAACTAGTTTCTTGGGTAAGAAATTCTGAATAGTTACTCTGCAGCAGGTGCTCTCAAGCTGTCCTGAATTGTATGGTCTCTGTGAACCTTCCAGACCATATATCCATATTCCAATGATTGTGTTGCAGGCAGGATCTAAGATTTGCATTAAATGGAATGTGTTACCTGTTTGCGATTCTACCTTTTGGCCTACAGCCAAGGTTAGCCGACACAACCGCCTTAGTGAGGCACTGATTTGAGAAGAAATGATAGAGAAGATGCATTTTGGGAACAAGTTAGTTGCCAAGCAGTTCAGGACGTTATCTTTTTACCTGCTGAAAGATGACTGAATGGTGGTGGGGGGGAGGGGGTCATTATCAAATATGCGTACTTTTATGTACTGTTGCTACAGTTCAGAGTTGGCTGAGGGATGACCATTCAAGGTGCTGTCCTTTGCACCTAGACTCTGCATAAAGTGCCTGGCACCAGTTTAAAAAAAAAAAACATTTTATTGCCACTTTCAGCATTATCGCAAGACAAAATTAAAATTACTACATCAACTTCGTCATCTTCCCCCTCCCGTCCCTTTCCAAATTCTCATAATTATACATCGGTCGCCCCATTCGAAGGCCTCAACATTAAGCATGCCTTGCTTCGTATCAAACAGTCTATGCCAATTGAACTGCATTAAATCACCCCCTCCCTGTCGTGCCTGGTCCCAAAAAATAAAAAGTATGTTGACCTCTGGGCGAGCCATTCTTCTATTCTGGCACCGGTTGTAGCGCATCCAAGCAAACAGTGGTCCACTTCTTCCCGCCACCACCCTCACCTGGATGATTCATTGGTGATGACTTCAATAAAGGCAGTGAAAATCATTCAGATGTGTACTGAGCTGTTTCTGGAACTGGTGTTGTCAATCAACTTTGCGAAATTTCAGATGGTCCTGTCTGGGCCCATAGTATTCCTGGGTGCACTACTAAATGCCGCCTAATCCAGTCTGCAGAACACTGTGTACAAGCTCTACTAGAAGAGTCCTGCTTTGATAAGTAGTCATGAGTGGTAACTGTTGGACAGTTCATGGCACCTCTAGGATTCGTGATGTTCTGCACCACCATGATGCCACTTTATGATGAACGTTCTGGAGGAGGAATGGCACATGCACTGGACTCCAGTTACTAGAGCTTGGCCAGATGATGTCCAGGTGATGGACCACAAGGAAGCAAACCTGCACAGATGAAACAGTATACCTTACTGCTTACTGTATACGCCGCCGCCAGGAGAATCTTCCAATATGGTGTCCATTACCACAGACAAATGGTGTCCCAATACAGGATCCATGATGTCCACATCACCCTGCTTGATGATATAATTGATGGTAGTGGTAATGTGTGACAGAAACTTAATGGTGCTCCCTGAGGTGGAAGGGAAGAAGGCCTTCAGGGCAAGGTGGACCTCCGACAGTTCCAGCACCTTCATGTGTAGGTGCTGTCATACACTTAACAAAGACTCGGCTCCATCATGTCAGCCAGATGGGTGACCCAGCCCAATAAGGAGGTGTCTGAATGTAGTAGCCTAGCCTGCACCTCAGTGGAAATGAAGGGACACATCTACCAGTGCAGATCTGGATGAACCGACATAAAGAGAAGCAGCTTAGCAGAGAGGCTTCTCTGCTGTTGGCACAGTTGCTTTATACAGCATCACTGAAGGACTCTCATGTTCCAGCTAACACAAGGCATGTTAGAATGCAAGAGACCTCAGACCTAGCAGGCATAGGACTTGGTAAAATTACAGCCTGCGTCTGATATAGAAACCATAAAATCGCCCTCATTTCCGCAAGCCTGTGAATAGAAGGAAAAGCCTTCAAGTGGGTCAAGCCTGGAACTGCGCTTCCAAATGTCAAGCTCCGCCTGAGTGTAACATGAGATTTCTGGGGTTGGTTATGAAGCCCAAGTTGTGGACAATGTTCATAATGTGCTAAAGATGTGCCTTGAGCAGTGCTGGAGAGCCTCCCCAACCAGTTTTTCAAATTCATGAATACATGGACTTCTGATGGTTATATTGAAGCTCCCACCACTTTATTTAAAAATGTAATGCAGTGGTCTAGCCAAGCGGCAGGACTGGGAACTGATGATGCTGGGGCCCCACAGTGACCCTTGGGTAATGTCTGTGGGCTTGGAATATTGAAAGAGGGAAATGGTTGTCCTGATCTTGCAGTGATGCCAGTCAACCCCCTCCATTTCCCTCAGCCCACTTCCCATTGAAGGCCAGCAGGACTTGGTTCAAGGACATCATCTTGTGCATTTCTTGCTAAATGAACAGGTTGAAGAGGTGAAGGTTGAGGATAGGTCTTGTAGTCTCAACAACATCCCCTGCTGCTTTCCTCCAATGTCACCACTACTACAAGCCTTGTTCAGTAGGTTAGTGAGTTTAGTCTTTTTTTGTTTGTGGTGTGTTCGTGTGGTGTGTTTTTTTTCTTTTTTTTTTTCTTTTGTTGTTTTGTCCATGAGTTAATCTTCTGTGAGCTGGTTTTCTGAAGGAACTTATCTGAAGTAGAATGCTACAATGTATCCCACTGGTCCTTGGCCAAAAATAGGTGGCCTCCTACTTTCTGATACCCTTAGGATGGATGCATTGTTGAACACTAGTCACGGACTTGTTTTCAGAGCCCAAATGCCACTTCAAGGTATCCTATGGGTCTGATAAGGATATCGTTTTGCTGCACCTGTGACCGGACTTGAGCTCTGAGATCTTAGGGAGAGACATTTTACCTAATTGGTGCTGAAAGCAGATTCATTTAGAATGTGAATCAAAGAAAAGCACAATGGACCAAAGTATGAGGCTTGGAAAAACAAGAACTGACACCACAACATGAGGCGGTGGCTTATATACTCCAATGTCAACGCATCCGGGGTGCAATCGTGCCTGAGGTCTAATAACTATTGTTGGGCAGCAAGTTACCATATGGCAGCTCTAAAAATATCACTACCAAAAGGTAATACACTTTTTTGTTGAATGCTTCATTCAAAGGATGGGGTGCACATCTGGGTTACGCCTAGACCAGAGGTCTGTGACTTGCTTCTTGGCAGCTGCTGCCCATCACCATTATTGAACTCAGGATGGTCACATACACCCTAAAGACATTCCAGCTGCAAGAGCAGGACCCCTTTCTCGCTCCCTCTCAATTTTAGCAGCCCATGTCTACATCTCCTGCTTGCTGCTGAAGATCAGCCACCCTATGAGCCACCTGCCCAGAGTCTGACATCAGGGAAGACTACCATAGCAGGGCAAGGTCTGAGTCTCACAAGTTCAAACTGGGTGGATGTTGTAAAACACCTATTCAGCCACTGGCTTGCCCTGAGCATCTGTGTCTTTATGGCAGACAAAAAGCCTTCAGGTTTATAAAACCGGGATCACTGGGAGAAGTCTAATCGGTGGATTGGAGCACGGATGTCCTGCATCAGGTGTCTTTTTCTTTCTTTATTCACTTTATTTCGGTTCGAGAACCATAAAAGTACATTAAAAACATACATAATCTTCTTTTTAAAACATGAATTGTCTTTATAATCATAATTCACACAATGAAATAATTAAAAGTTTAAAAACAAATTTCATCCAACACGATTTAAAAATAAATCGGTGTAACCAGTAGAACCAGCGCAATTTCAGTAGAAAAAACATTGAGACAAATACTGATTAAAATTTTAGCGCACTCAGCAATAATTTGGTTGGACTAATTGCACAGGGTAGATGGTCACAAAAACATTTTACGTATACACCAAATCGAGAATGGGTATCTGGAAACCGAGAAAACAATAGGTTTGTGGGTATCAGATTTCAAGACTGAGTGCCTCGACACCATGCGATGTTCCTATACACTGCGACTAACCATTTGGACCTAACTTTCTTGTAAGTGGGGCAAAAGAAAAGCGCATGAGCCTCCGTTTCCTCAGCTATGCCTCAGGATGGACAATTCTGCTCCAGTTCATGGCCTCCAGAGCTCCAGTGATTGGTAAATGTACGCGTGGGAAGTGTTCCATGCATGAACTGCAAATAGAGCTTCCTTGCTAAAGGTTGAATTTCGTCCAGGAATCCTTCCAGTCTATATGTATCCATTTGGCCTATGAATCTAAGGGTCAGGGTTCCCAAGAAAAAAATCCTCCGGAGGGATGCCAACTTCTAGTTCTTATAACATTTTGCAAGTTCCATTTTAGAAATGGTTGGACAGGCCTCAACGGGATTATCCCACTGTCTAACTCTACCCATATGTTTTAGGGTTTCCCTAATGTGACAAAGCCACAGCAATCTCCCAACGACCCCAAGATCTCCTCTCGAGCCGATGTATAAGAGACCAGTTCCGGTGTGACCCAGATTCTTCTCCAATAGAGGAGGGGGTCTAAGGCAGATTCCCTCCGAGATAAGCCTAATTTCCCAGGTCAAGTCTGAGAGGAACCAACTGAGTACTGGGGGAGATTCAGCAAGTGCCTAAGAAAACTATTCTCTGTCTGCGTGATAGCACTGACAGACTTGTGACCCCATAGCTCAGCCCCATAGATAGAGGCCCCCAGGCCTTGAAATTTGTAAATCTCAATAGTGGGTATGATTGGCTTGTAAAAGGGCCCTCTATACACCTTGGAGAGCCTGCCAGTGTATTGCACCAGTTTGAGTCTTTGCTTGGCAATGTGGAACGACCAATCCATTCGCTCACTAAGCGTTATCCCGAGATATTCAAAAGTTAGGACCCTCTCTAGCGGGATCCTGTTCAGACTTTGGTTTGGACGAGTGGAATGAGATGAATTAAAGACCATGAATTTGGTTTTGCTAATGTTCATTTTTAGGCCCCTCGATTTGAAAAAGATGCTAAAGTTGTCAGGAACCCTTTGGATACTCATTGGAGTCTTTGAAAGGAGTAAGGTATCATCAGCAAACATAAGAGCGGGCACCATTTCAGATGCAAACCTTGGGGCATTGTTGGTGATGGTGTTCAGGGAGTCGACAAAGCCATTGATGTACAAAGTTAAATAATATTGGCGCCAACTCACAGCCTTGCCTGACTCCCTTATTAATGGGAAATTTATCGATGCCAGGGGCCTTGTGAGGGGCAGTCTTATTTATAGCCCTATATACTTAATCAAGAGTAATTGCTGGGTATTCCTTTAGATCATATAAGGGCTCCCTGCCTATCCTGTCATTAGCTTTAATGCCATCCAAGAGATCACCAGATCCCCTCAGCTCGTCTTACAGGGTCCGGTAGTGATCGGTCCAGATTTCGGGTGAAATACTATGCTCCATACTAAGAATGCCCTCAGGATTCCCTGTCAAAAATATGCTCCAGAATACCTTGTGATCATTGCGCTTGGTAGCACAAAGTAGAGATTCCCATTTAGCTATTTTCCACTCTCTTTTGGCAGAGTTAGATATTTTTGTATAAAATTCTTACGTTTTGGATCAAGTTTCTATCTTTGAATTTAATTGCCTCTAAATTGGCTATTTTAGCAGATTTGCGCTGTTTGTCGAACCATGAGTGCGAGTTTCGTCTGGGCCCCTTGGACGGTGCTTCTACGAAAAAAAAGTTCTTTAAGTTCTCCGACTAGCATTGAATGAATCCAAGCCCCCCTTGCCTGTTGGGTGGGTTTGCCATCTGGGGAGGTTACTTTGCTCAATTCTGTTAGAAGTATACCCACTGCTCTATAGAGTGTTTCAATGGAGTCAGATGACTGCTCCAGCACACTCTATCTGATTATATTACTAGAAACTCAACAAAGTCTTCCATCCAGGTTGTCTGTTCATGTGGCCGAAGCCTTTCTATTTGAGAGCGATAAGTCAAGGGAGAGGGCGTTATGGTCACTATCGTATCTGGGCAGGAATTCCAGATGTGCCGCAAAGGATCACAGCCTTACATCAACGAGGATGTAGTCGATCAGTGATGAGCATCCTACTCTATTAAACGTATGTGACCCCTGGCTATCTGACTTAGTTCGCCCATTGCAGGCGCATATAGAGTGCTTTAAAGTAAGGGCATTAATTTGAAGTGCCAGGGCCATTTCTTGATGGGAATAATGGACAGTGTTGAATAGCCCACAACCCATCCTCATTACATAATATATCATCCTAATAATAATAATAATACTTTATTCGGTTAATGTATCATCCTAGTTGGCTTCACGGGGCTCAAATTAGCAATTAATGTCACCGCCCACCACCTTGTAAGCACTTTCCGGAAGTGTGGTCAGAAGGGTAGCTAATTGCTCCATGATGGGAGATTCATGCACCATGCTAACTGATCTAGAAGAGACATTGACCAGGTAAACATCTATGCTAGGTGGAAAAGTGAGAATGAGACATAAAATATCCTCTGTGAGAGTCTCAACTACCCTAACCGCACAGCCTAATTGAGTGGCTATCCAAGTGGACAGTCCTCCAGAGGGTCTACACCTCCCCCCACCCACTCAATTGCTGCCTCAGAGTAATCTGCATAATCTGGACACTGGGCTCCCCTAATAAGCCAGGTTTCTTGCAGTAAGCGGATATCATACTGCTCTATAAATGAACCCCAGTCAAGTTTGGCCTTTAGGCCAGCAATGCTCCCTGACATCACTTTAATTGTATTTGGGGTTAGTGGAGTACCTGTTGTTTCCACTGCAACATATAGTTCATTGCACGCTTCCAATTGTGTATCTACCTGGTCAGTTCCCCCTGCCATGGGATTCCTTACATAGCTGTTAAACCAGTCAGAACCAGGACCCATGTCCGCCCCATTATGACTCAAAGAGCCTAAAATGCTGTAAGAATTGTGGAACTCTTGACTTGGGATGTAAAATTCTGAAATGGGACCAGCCATGGTAGACAACCCGCTTTCTGTCGGGGGGGGCTACCATATTGACTCCATCACTGATAATGGTATCAAGATAAGAGTACCTGACTGAAGAGGATGGTCTCTATCCTCCAGTAGTAGTAGGTATTGCCCACTGCCATTTCTTCCCACCAACAAAGAGGTCGAGGTCACCCGCGATGTGCCTGAAGTCATATCCAGCCCCAATACCATTAAGTCAATCCACTCCCTCCAATGTGTATAATCTGTTGGCTATAGTTACCTTGTATACCAAAGTGTGTGGCATCTGGGAGTTAGATTGCCCCTGTATTGGAGCTGTACTCATTGGCTTTGAGGCCAAAGAATTAGATGTACCATATAACAGGGTCTATAGAAGTAGCCCATAGGTAAGACTGAAATGGCAGAACTTGGCTCCTGCATATCTGATTCGCCTAGCAGAAAATTATAGGCAAACTGCGGGTTCCTAAAAGTAATACTAACGCAGTTGCCAGGCGGATCAATAGGGCCCTGCCCTATCCAACTCACCTTTCGGGTAAGAAGGATGCTGCCAGCCAATGCAGGGGAAAATGTCTATTTCTTGTGAGCCAGTGCAGACATTTATTGGTCTGTTCTTCCTGTAACTCCCACTGGCCCATTTTTAACTCTGGTACACTTGATAGAATCATGACAAAGGGACAGGGATGCCAGTGCTAAATTAATAATTGGAAGTTTTAATTTATGGGTAACGGCTGCCTCAGACAGGGCTCCCACTTGATTATCCAAAGATTGGCTCCTCCCAACATTTGTAATCCATGAGCTCCTGTGGTTTGAGCCATCAGACCCAGTAGGGCCGGAGTGGGCCCCTGTGGCAGTTTCAGGTATCTTTTATAATCCTGCTCTACTGACTGGTGTGGAGACTCTTGGAGTTTAGGTGCCGTATAAATCTATTGACACCAAACTGGGCATGGCATAGATTGGGTGTCATATTAACCTCGCGTTAGAATGCCCTCACTTTTCAGCGACCAACGTAACTCTAGGCAAGGGACAGGCCAATAAACTTCTTCATACCCGTCCACTGTCTCTCCAAGCATGGCTGTTACAGTCCTAGTGTTTGGACTTTTGTGAATCTCCTTTGACTGCATGGAAGTGCAGACCTTGTTCAGTAGTCAGTTAACCTGTGCCATCAACGACAAGAAATGGACAAAGGTTTGTGTTAAGTGCTTTGAAATTGCTCGTGCGGAAGACTGCAAGCAGAGTGCTGTCGTCTTTTCACAGGAGCATGAATGATTTTCAAGCCTTTTCAGCCGAGGAGCCTTGCATTATGTTCCATCTCCGCAAGTTCTGTCCCGGGGTGTATGTGATGTGCCCACCAAAGTTGATCTTTTAGGTTCAATCTAAAGCAGGCTATATGTTTGCCTGTATTTCAAGTCACCCAAGGGTATGGCATAGTGCTTACCACAGATTCTCGACAGGCTCAAGGGATTAGGCCTGCCATTGTAAAGTTAACAGACATCCAACATCAGGCCCATAGAACCCTTCAGTATGTTTGGGTAGAGTGACCTTTTCTCACATGGGTAAGGTGGCCATGTGTCTGGAAGAGAATCTTCCAATCTGGAGGGGGCCCATGAGACCAGCCAACACCATTTTATCCAGCACCTTCATGGCTAGCTATGGATGGACTTTCTGGCGCAAGTTCCAAAAGTATATCTTCTTTCTTCCAGACTATGCATAGGGAGGGCTTTAGTTCATGCTTCACATGTACAAAAAGGCTTTCAACCAGAATCTGCTGATCTTCGGGAACATCCACTACATGGCTTTCAGGGCCATTTACTCTCTTGCCATGCACCTACAGTTGTGGCTCAAGTATTTGGACCAGAAACCTAAGGCAGAGGAAAATGTCATTGGCCTCCCTTTTCATAGGAAAATCTTGTTCAATTCCTCAAAAGATGAAGTTCATTTTAAGTCACAAGGGACCATAACCAAGTAAGTTCTACGGGCCTTTTATGTCCTTTTAAACGACACCTGCTTGCATGTTATTACTTTGCACATAAATGTAAATATATATGCAGATGTATATAGTGTAATATGCTGTTTATTACCAATATTGAGTCTGGTGAGAGACCACTACTATATATTCATGTATACTTGTGTGTTTTATTTTTATGTATTTAACTAAAATCAGGTTGGAAGGGATCACATTTGTACAGTAAGGCAAAATCTTATTGAAGAAGCCTCGTAACTCTTAGTTGTTGCCATATGCTACATAATTGTAATATGCATTATGTGAAGTAGTAAAGTGTTTTATAATGTCAGCTTTGCTTTACTTTGGTAATAAATCATAAATTGACCTTTGCATTATAGTAATAAATGTTTAAATGCACATCTGATCTAAATATCACGTTATTGGACTACATTTATTTTCACTAGCATGGCATATATGAGGTTTTTGAATCCCTAGCAGTTGACATGTCAGCAGAAAGAATGTAAGCCTTGGCATGCTCTTTCACCAAGCACATTATTTATTCCAGAAGAAACAGAATGCTGTCCTCTATGCCAACAATAAAAATAAGATTGCCGTATACTTTTCTTTGGCCTCGTGTGGGGATTTTTTCTGAAGTTTGACACTGCTCTTTTTTAGGGAGTTGTTGAAAACAAACCTCTTCCATTAGTTGAGAAGGATTCCATGCTTACTGTGCTTCTCTCGATGCTTTCTTTCAGTCCTCCGCATGAAATTCCTCACAGAGACTTGATTCAGCTGGCAGTGGATGAGCTTTTCTGTTCCAAGTTGGAGCTATGTGATGAGTTCGGGTAGGTGTTTGACAAAATGCTGTTCTTATGTGTTGTTTAAATGCTGACTGCTTTAAAGAGAATTTCAATTGCAAACAACATTGTATTTTCATCTGGCAACCTTTTACTGCCAGTAACTGATAATAACCACAAGGCTAGTAAATGTAGACTTACTTTGTTCAGTCACTTTAGAGCAACACAGTTGTTAGCGCGTGGTAAAGTCTGTGATTTATCACATTGATATGTTCTTAGTAACCACTCCCCTTTCCCCCCACCCCCCAAAAAAAGAGCTGCTGGGGTAGTATTTCTAGCCCTCTGTCACAAGGACTCAGTCAATGTACCGGTATGAATTATGAATCCAATTCTACTGCAGCCCATACACAACCTGCTCAGCAATACTGTGCTGGAAGTATTTCTAGTAACTTATCAGTCCCACAAGTTTAGTTCAGATGTATTTATTATATGCTTGGTTAATAAACCATTGCATAAATTACAGTGATAAAATGGAGTCAATCATGTGAGTATACATTCTAGATGTCAAATGCAAGTGGGACGCAGTGTACATAAAGTGCATGATTGTTTGTGAAATTCATCAGAGGAGCACTCCTATTGGTGCTGTTCAGTTCGTCTGGATGAGTTAACTCCTGTGACTGTGTTTTAAGTGGAGTGTGTTTTTTTGTAGTGCAAGACATAAATTAAATCGTCTTTGAGTTTAAACTTGTGTTTTCCCTGTCAAAACATGCAATTCCTCTTGCTGGTAAGTACATACTCCCAGAAGCAGCAGCGCAGTTGTTCCAGACGCTCGTTTTGGAATGTTGGGCAGATGCAGATTATGTGCATGATAGTTTAAGGGGCTTGGTTGCAGCCTCGGTGCTGGTTGTAGTTTTCTGTTATAAGCCGTTTTGAGCAATGGTCTAAAGTTGAAAACTCTCCCAGACGTAGGCGCAGAAATCTTTTTATTGCGTTAAATGACCAGCAAGAACTTGGGTAAGGTTGTTGCGCCAGGGATTTGTAGAAATGAATGATGAACCAGGAACTTGCTCACTTTAAAAACGTATTTTTGTCTTTAATAAGAGAGTGGGCGTGCATACATTTGTTGACCTGTTTCTTGAAAACTTGGTAGAACGTTGGAAGATCCCACAGACCCATAATTTGCAGATTAGCTAAAGAAGAGTGTAGATAATCCTGGTGGGGGGCACTGACCTGAGTTGTTAAAGAGTTTGATCCATAATCTCTGGTTGAGGAAGTTCTCCTTGGCAGCTCTCGGTCTGAGGCAGAATTTGATAAAGGCTCCTTGTTGTGCATACTTTTGGTTTACATGCCCAAACTCCAACCTTATTTGGACAGGTAAGGCATTACGAGGGAGCCAAAAAAGCTGCTTGGACAGATTGAAATGCAGTGTTTCTATCCACTGATAAGTCACGACCATGGAGTGATTTGCTGCTGTATGCAATGGTTGGCAGAAATTTCGCTTTGATAACCTTAATTAATGACAGGAAAAAGAAGTCTTCTAACCTTTTCTGTAGGAAAGAAAAGGCAGTGAGAAGGGAACCAGCTTTGAGTTTTGTTTTGTCCTTGTGCCGTTAGTAGGTGCCTTTGGTGTCAAACGTGCTCCCTAGGTGCTTCTATTCACTGTCTTTCATCATATTGTTTAGACTCCAGGGTCCCACTGTGTTTTGTTTTTTTGCAAAAAAATAACGTGTGGTGTATACATTGCATTACTGGGTGGGTGTGTGTTTGTGTTGCACAAATACTTTACACATTGCCTCTTTAGATAAGCCTGACTGCTCTGTGCCAAGCTACCAGAGAGTGCGCACAGGTTATCTTTTAGTGTGTGTCTAGCTTACCCTGACTAGAGTGGTGGTTCTTGCCTGGCCAGGGTGCATACCTCAGCCAACCAGGAATCCCATTTCTAACAAGTTGGCACTTTTGTTTTGTTTAGATTGATTTGCAAGTTATTAGCCTGGGTGTACAAGAATAACTTGTGTAGCAGCCTCTGTAATGTTCGACTGAAGAAAACAATGTTATCAGCGTATAACATGCTGGCTAGTTGCCGTCCACCTAATTTGGGCGCATGGGTATTGAGTTGATCCAGATCTGCGGTGACGTCCGCTATGAAAAGGTTGAAAAGTGCCGGGGCTAGCACACATCCATGCTTGAGACCTGTTGTTATTGGGATCTTGCGGGAGAGCCTTGTTCTGGCCCCTATTTTTATCTGTATTCCAGTGTCAGCGTGGAGGAGTTGAATAGCCTTCAGTATCTTCCCTGGGATACGCCAGTTGGCAAGTTTGGACCAAAGCTTCGTCCGGTCGACGCGGTCAAAGACTGCCTTCAGGTCCACGAAGCAAGCCTATACAGGGCTTTTTTTTGTTCTGGGCTATTTTATTTAGAGGGCTAGTGTGGTGAGGTATATGATTGTGCCCATCCCAGGTCGAAAAACTTACTGATTTTAATGGAATTAACTGATGTGTATTAGCCTAGATATTCAATTCCTGTAACAAGAGGCCCACGTAGTATTTTGCCTCTTTTCAAGAAGGGCGATCAGGCAGTAATTTGCTTGTTTGTTTATGTTGCCGCCTTTGTATATGGGATGTATGATTGCGCTACGCCAGTAGTCGAGGAATTTCTCTGTTGACAAGGCTATAATTAAAGAGAGGTGTAAAAAAGTTCAACCAGCTTGCGGGTCGGATTTGAACAGGGCGTTGGGCAGTCCATTAGGACCGGGGGCCCCATCTGTTTTACTTTTTAGTAATAGCCTCTCTAAGCTGTTTGAAGAGATGGTTAACTGGTGTCTTTAGTCCTGGTCCAGGCCTGGGACTGGAGGTGTCTTTAATTGCGCCAGTTCACTCATGTGGGTGCAGGTTTGATCAGTGATGTTAGAATTGTTGGCTGTGTTGGAGCCTCTTTCTAGATACTCTGTAGTTCTCCAGAATTGACTAAAATTGTTATTGGAATCGAAAAGCATTTTTGCTCTCAGTCCTTCGTTGTACCTCCTCTTAGCTAATCAGATTTCCTTTTTGTACAATGACCTTGGTTGTCTGACTTTTTCAACCTGCAAGCTATTGGCCACAGACTTTATTAATGTTCGTTAGAGGCGGTTCATGTTTTTTGCTGTCCTTCAGGCCCAGGTGTACCACTCAGACATTTGTTCCCTGGGACCAGATTGATTGCCATTTTCTTATTGCGACTTTGAATAATTATGTAGCAACTTGTCAACTATTTGTTCCCAGCTTTGAATGGGGTTGCGGCCTTGTGTAGATTTCATGGAAAGAAGGATAGCACAGTCCGTGACTATTTTGTTTTGTATTAACCCTTTCCATTGTAGCCTTCTTACTGTTTGGAGGTTAGTGGAACTGATAGCAAGTTTGCTTTAGGATGGAAACTTATTGTTGTACTTAATCCAATAAACTGTGAACAGTGATCATTTTCGAGTCTAGGTTCAATCTTGAAAGAGGTCATCTGGTCCAATATGCTGAGGGACACCACAGTATAGTCGATTATGGAGCCCACCTTCTTGGTGATTCTCATTTTTGCAGGCGGTTGGCCTTTGCGAAAACATCCGTTTAGGACTCTTAGGTCCATGTAGGTGCATTCCGTGAGAATGGAGGCACCAATCTTGCTGCTTCTTTTGTTTGGGGCCTCTGCTCCGGAATCTGCCAGGTGAGCTCTTGTTCTGGGATAAGCTCATCCACATCTTGGGGATTCAGTAGGTATTCATTAAAGTCTCCTGTTAAGATAAACTCTGCAGAACTATATTCCTGTTTCCATGCTAAGAGCTTCAAATGCTGGTTTGCCTCAACCATGCGTTTTCCTGATGCCGCCGGATTGATGTATATATTCACGATTATTAAGGTGTGGAATGTCTTCATACTAGACCTCAAGCTTGACCGCTAAGAGCCAGGGGTACGATGGCTCCAGCTGAGTCATCTCGACTTTCTGATCCGCTGAAATATACGTTGACAGGCCTCACTTTGGACTTCTCTTTGCTGTGTGCTTAACTGTGTGGTTGTTGAATTCGGTGAAACCGGTCACACACTTTCCTGCGCCCATGACTCTTACAGTAGGATGATGTGCCGTGCCCTCTAGAAGATGCGACACAGGGAGATTCTAGGGTGGTTTTTAGCCCGCCCACATTCCAAAAGCAAATTTGCAAGACAGCGGGGTATTCCATAGAATTGGTTGGGGGGGCTTTGTGAGCACAGAGATCATCTCTCCATTTTGCTATTTAAAGCTTGAGGCAACCAGCTCCTCGCTGTAATTAATTCCCTTACTGCACTTTCCCTGGCAGAAATATGTGGCAGATTTTTACCGATTGGATTTCTCAGGATCGAGTAGACCGGTGAATGCTTCTCAATTTTTGGTTGCATGGCGTGTTTCGTTTTCAGGCGGTCCTTTAGCAGAATTTGGGGATAGTTTTTCTCAGCTTTTTCCCTGATGAGAATGCCCCACTTTTCAAAGTATGGTTTGATTGATTATTACAGCTTTTGCGACCTCCTGCAAGTGCCAGTTTACCATCGTTATTTCCGGCATGGAATCCTTCTCTAATCCCAAGTTGGAAATTAATTTGATATAGTCTATATCTGCTGACTCAATGTCCTGTAGCGTTGGAATGCTTTTGACTAACTTTAAAATATTCCCGCGGTTTAGTACTTCGTGACTGCCCCTTGAGGCATATGTTGGGGTGAAATACAAGTGGGTGTTGGTTGTGCTTGATTGTAACACAAGTGTTGGCTGGGTTGGTGTATGTGTGAAGTTCCTTTACCGCATGTGTTCTTTCTAACAATTTGAGTTTGACTTTTGTTCTGAACGCACTTTGTTTTGGGTTTGATTGGCGGAACTGGTAAGTTGAAATTGAACATTAGTCCTGATAGGGCAAGTTATGGTTCCTGAGTTGATCAATCCATACTCGTCGTTTGATGCCGGTCGAAGGGTTACTGCGACAGTCATTCCTCTGGATTAGGTCCTTGTCGTGTAAGGCCATGTTAATGCACCCTTTGTCAGGAGGGGATACTCCCTTCTAGAGCTGACGTAGCCTGTGGGGTGATGGGAGCCTTGTTTTTCGCTCAAGTTGCTTTTTGCCCCCTCCGTTTGCTTGGGCTTTCTCTGGCCTTGGTTATTGCTAGTTTGTAAGCAATTTGAACTTAAGGTGTTCTCATTGTGAGGGGCCTTGTTCACTTGGTTTACTTGGGTTGTGGGTGTTGTATCTAGTTTACTGCACTCTCCCCCTGAATCTGTTCTTTCCATATATTGTTTGTCTGCCAGTGGTTCGTTTTTGCTTGTATCTTGTTTACTACACTCTTCCCCTGAATCAGTTTTTTTCTATATTTTGTCTGCCAATGGTTCATTTTTGCAGGAAGCGGCCCAAGAGGTTGCTTGTTTAGAGCCGTTTAAAAAAAAAAAAAAAAAAGATTGGAAAGAGTTTAGTTTTGCAGTGTTTGTTGCTGCAGTGGTGGTCTGGCTTGGGGCAGGTTTGCTTTCATCTTGTTTATGTTTTTTCATAATCTTGTGTGGTCATTCCGATATTTTGGGATGTTTGGTGTCACGTGGTGACATCGGGATTCAACTTCCAGATGAGTTATCCTTTGGCCCATCAGGAACCGTTGTGTTTTTGTTCGTGGTCCCAAAATCGCCTTTTCATGTAGTGGAGTGCGAGGCATCGATTTCATCGTTTTCGGGGGGCGAGGCCTCCAAAAATGGAGAGGAATAATGCCAGTATATGTGTCGATATCACTAGAAGGGCTATTCAGTAGTTCTGCGGGGGTAGGTGAGACTGGTGTTCTCAGGAGGGGTATGGCCGCTAGGTCTTTCACTGCATGTCACAGTCTCCTTGGCGGTGATTGTGTTTCCGGTCAGTCCGTAATTTGATGGTAGTTCCCCTTTGACTTTTTTCAGATTTATAAGTGATTTACTTTTGTCTTCCTCCATTGGCTGGCTCAGATCTGCCCATACTGTAAAGGGGAGGGAGAGAGCTGCTTGGGGGTTGGATGATTTGCTTAATGTACAGGTTGAATTGGTGCCATCTCCTGACCCTAGTTTAGCAGGGATATTTTTTTTTTTATTTGCTTGAATTAGTTGATCATGCATTGCAATAAGCTCGGCATGGAGCTTAATTTGTCCAGGAGCGGTGAGCAGAGGCATGTCGTGAATGAGACCTGATGGTTCCGCAGGGATAGAAAAATTCTGTAATAGGGTCTCTAATTTTGTGTCAATTCCTGTGACGTATATCATCAGCATGTTTAATAGCTCTTACTTGGATAGCAAGCTTTTCGGAGTGAATGTTTAGAGCCTCTACCTCTACCTCTGTTTGTGCTAGTGCTAGGAGCGATATCGAGGGATCTCCCTTTTTGGATAGTTCAGTAGTGGGGGTTGATGTTGATTCTTTATCTGGCGCCTGAGCGGCGAGTCTTGGGTTGGACTCCAAAAGCTCTGAATCTAGATAGGACGCGGTGAATGTGATGGTTTTTTTTTCTTACTTTGAGCCCCAGGATCCAGAGGCGGGATAGTTGTGGAATCAAGTGCCACCCAGCTGGGAGTGGGGGGGTTCTCTGATTTGCTTTTTGCTGGGGCTTCGCAAATTGAGTTGGTTGCAGACCTTGTGTATGTCTGGGGTCTGTGACACTTGATTCTGCCCCGCTTTCCTTGTAGATAATGGGATTTGCTTGAACCTTAGGTTGTATGGGTTGATCAGCTTCACTCTGAATCGGGGTGAAGGGCCCTCCACCTACTCCTCTGCCTTTAGCGCTATGTCAGAGCATGAAGGAGTCTTTTTAAAAAAAATAAAAAAAAATTCTTATGGGAAAGACTTGAGTTACGTGATGCTGTGGTTAGTGTGCTCTGTTGTAGTGCCTTAGCTGTGCATCATTTACTGAGTTGCTGCTCCTGAACTTTTGGGTTTCTATTAATGACTGGGTTTAAGAGGTCTTTTGCCGCATGTGTGCTCTACCTGCTTTTTCCACTTGTCTTGTTTTGCGGTGCCCCTTTTGAGCCACCCTGGGGATATGCCTTGTCACATGAATTTAGAATATCTGGGTGCACCTGCCCATTTTTGTGAGCCCTTGTCCTGTGAGTTCTGCGCAGCGTTGTTGGTTGCATTGAAAGTGAGTTTTTCCTCTCACTGGACTCGTCTCTGTGAATGTTTTATTCTTTTATGGATGCTTGAGTATTGCCTAGAGCTCTTGGTGATTAGCATCAATCCTTCCTGAGGATTTAATGGTCTGCACGCGTCTTGCCCTTCTCTCTGGTGCGGTGAGGTTTGGAATCGGCTGGGGGCTATCGTAGGCTATCATGGGCATGGATGGCTGTCGGGTTAAGTGATGGGTGAGAGGGTGGAAGAGTGGTGGGGTGGTCGGTGGTCGGAGGTGGGGAGACCCAGAGGGCATAAACCGCACCAACTAGTAAGTTGGCCACTTCCAGGATCAGGCCTATGCACCGCGACACCTAGTGCGCCGGGGTTCGCCTTCCAAGCTGTAGGACCAGAGCTCAAACTACACTCGCCTCCGCCCTCCTCACCTTAGGCACCTTGCACGCCTCTGGGCTGGTCAGTTGTGTACCTTCCTTCCGGCCTCGGCTCCTCCGCCAGTCCGAACTCCTCTGCGGTGCCTCTGCAACCCGTGCTTTTCTGTTGCTTCTATTGGTTTATTCCGGCCTCAGCCCCCATGCTGAGCCAAATCCCTACGCAGGCTGCACATGGGTGAGGGATCCTTGGGTGCAATACTGGCAAGATGCAGGTGCTGGAAGGCCGCACCATCTGCTCTATGGCGGCCCTCTGTCTTTCTGGTCGCAAGCCCACTGCTCGGGCTCCGGCTTTTGTGTTAATAATCCTAGAGCTTAGTCCCTCTAAACCATGGTCCGATATCTGGGATTTTATAGTAGCTGATCACCGATCTTATCATCGTATTTATAAAACAAATTTGTACTTGCAAACACTAAAGTATCAACAAGACTAAACCGAAGAAAGATAAATGTGTCTTGATTCACATTTTGATTATATTCTCCTATAACTAAAAACATGTCTGGTATTACAGTGAGCTTCTGTGATGTAATGGCGCTGTCCATAACTTAAAACAATAAAATGATAGCCTAGATAGCAACCAGACATGATGACAACATTTCTCCATGCGTCTAAGAAAGTCACAATTTCTAAAAAGAGATAAGACTGAAAGCAAGCATAGGATAAAAATAGAAGAGACCTAAATGGAAACTGTCAGTGTTTAGGACACATTGACTCCCCACCCTTCTAGGTAATGTACACTTAAGACGAAAACGGAGTGTATTGTGTATTGTGTGTGTGTGTGTGTCTGTCCCTCCCTCTGTCTGTCTCTGTCCCTCCCTCTGTCTGACTGTCCCTCTGTCTGTCTGTCCCTCTGTCTGTGTGTCCCAAGGGTTGCGGTTATGCCAGCGTGCTGCCAAAACACTGGTGGTGCCCAATCAAGCGCTTGTTAATGCATACAAAAACATCTTCCCACTTCAGTGACAGAGGTGGCACTCCGGGGCAGAAGTAAATCAAATCAGTTTATTGGTCACTCCGGACAATCGGGACGTGTTTCGGACCCTTTAAGTAATGTACACCTGAGACGAAAACGGAGTGTGTGGGGTGTGCTTGTCTCTGCATTCATACCCTATTAACGTGTGTGTGTGTATGTATGTCTGTGTGTGTATATATATATATATATATATATATCACAAAAAGGGTTCACTTCACCACGGAAAGAACCGGAGGGACACAAGCGTGGAGCCAAGAAGAAAACCTTTAATGCAGCATCGGAGGCATGACGCGTTTCGGGTTGAATCCCTTTATCAAATGCCAAACACTGACTCCTGCCACCTGTAGCTTATCTGTGATCCATCTTGCTGCCATTGGTGGAAGCCCAGCTGAGTCAAATAATTTCCTGAACGCCTGGGCGCTGTCTCGTCAAAAGACTTCGTTTCCCAGCATGCACCATCTTGGCTGCCAGGTAGGCGTTTCATTGTTGGCTCATAAATAACTCATAATTGAGTGCTGGCGATCGTGATTGAGCTTGTGTCGGTGCGGTTAAAATAACACAGTGTCCTTGCTGCTCCAAGGTCTCCCCCGGGCCCCCTTGACGTCTCACTGCAAAAGTCAATGTCCATAGTAGTTGGAGACTCGGCTACAATGACGCTGGTCCCTCCGTGCAGTCACGGACTGCATTAGCAGCAGCATTGCAATGTTCATTGGTTGCGGGGGCCTGAGCATATTCCAATACCTTGGATACAACAAAAGCTGCAGAGCAGTTACCCTCGAGCTCAGGCCACAAACGAGACGGGTCCCCCAATCACGCACAGGGTGTGGCGCGAAAAATATCAAAAAAAGGGTTCACTTCACCACGGAAAGAACCGGAGGGACACAAGCGGGGAGCCAAGAAGAAAACCTTTAATGCAGCATCGGAGGCATGACGCGTTTCGGGTTGAATCCCTTTATCAAATGCCAAACACTGACTCCTGCCACCTGTAGCTTATCTGTGATCCATCTTGCTGCCATTGGTGGAAGCCCAGCTGAGTCAAATAATTTCCTGAACGCCTGGGCGCTGTCTCGTCAAAAGACTTCGTTTCCCAGCATGCACCATCTTGGCTGCCAGGTAGGCGTTTCATTGTTGGCTCATAAATAACTCATAATTGAGTGCTGGCGATCGTGATTGAGCTTGTGTCGGTGCGGTTAAAATAATATATATATATATATGTGTATATATAGTGCTAACCATACACCTGAAATTATCATAGTATTGCGAGTGTGTGTGTGTGTGTGTGTGTGTGTGTGTGTGTGTGTGTATATATATATATATATATATATATATATATATATATATATATACATATATACATATATATATATATAAATATATAAATATATATATATATTGCTAACCATACACCTAAAATTATCATAGTATTGAGAACTTGTAGCTTTCAATTGACATGTTTCCAAAAGCATTATTTACAAAGCATGACACTTTTTATTTTGGGCTTGTGACAGTCTAAATACGTGCACATGGTACTAGGTGCCTGTAAATTGGATTCTCCTCTGAAAACTTCAACAGGATATAGAGAACATCAGTTCTCGGTCTGCTTTTTGACAGTGCAGTTAAATAACACATTGGCGAAGTTATCAGGCTCCCTAAAGGAATGACATGTTTGCAAGTCCTGTACTAAAATTAACGAAGCAGAAGCATAATCCCTCATTGTGCATACATTCACAGGAACAGGTTTTCTTATTTGTCACTTTCAGATATTACATAATAGCCGTTGCATAACCTGTATCAATCAACGTTGTAAACCTCCTTAAGTTTAGTGATTGCATTGTTACTTATAGGGTAAACCAAATGGAGAGACTAGAAAACCTAAAGCGGTGCTTTTCATATTTTAACAGTGACGTCTGTACCAGTGCATGTAATTGTATTCAATTTCCTTGCTTACAGGCACTGGTTTTAGTTTATGCTACAAGATCATCTAGTCTGCAGCTTTTAGATTTCACAATGGAAGGTATTGCCTGTTAAGGAATATCAAAAGGGCTTCTATGTTGGTGGGATACATCTTAGAATATTAATTGCAGCTTGACACACACACACTGACACACACACACACTGACACACACACACTGACACACACACACACACACACACTCTGGTGTACACAAATATTGCCTTTTGGAGGATGTGGGGGTAGTTGGGGATCCAGATATATCATGGTCGTGATTTACATGGTAGCATATAAATATAGGTGTCTGCGGTGTTGCTACTAAATTATTTGATCTTTCATCTATTATTTGTAGGGCTGGGACCTTTCCTCAGCCATTGCAATCCTCCGCTTTGCTGATGAGAGGGCTGTTGCAACATACTGTTGGGCAGGCGGGGGTTAAGTATACCATAACATATCCCAGGAAGGCAATTGTAGGGGTTAAGTCTTTTGCAATATTTGTCGTGTTCTGTAGTTCGCCCAATATTTCCATTCCAATATTTCATAGTTGTTTCAAGTTTACAACTGAGTTGCTACAGCTGGATCAGTTAGTATTTGGCCTGATGCCCATTGCATATAGTTTACGGGTTAGTGTATATTCACTGAATGTATAGAGAACTGGTTCTGATTTGTGAGCAACAATACAGCCATTGCTGGTCTGTTATGCCTTGTCCCAAATCAGTTGCCTTCCTAACCACCCATTTTCCCCAAGGTATTTTCATGTTTCTGCCTTTATAGATTGCTGTGAATACACCCTGTTGATTAGGTTTCTCTAATATTTGTGTAAGTATATTGAGGAAGATGTGGTTCTGCTGTGAATTCTCCTGATTGTGTTCTGAGCGTATTACCAATTCTATGATGTAAAACTGTGTAGTGGGTTCATTGACTCCTTTCCTTCTATATATCAAAGTTATGAATGTACTCTAACAAAAAGGTCACCCAGTAGTGTTTGATTACAGTTGGCAGGTTGTTTAGCCTTCACTTCCTGAGTTGGAGACTAAAATAGATTGTCTATTAGTGGAGGGTTCGGGTAGTAGGGTATTTGAGTCTTTGTGTGCCAGTTTCCACCATGTGTGTATGAAGCAGTCTACAGTGTCCATCTGTGCAGTTTTCCCTAGTGGTGGCATAATAGCTGTGGTTAATGGATGGGGTCGAGGCGGTTTACTGTTTCTCTACTGTCAAATGCAGTAATTTCCTAGTATCATGGTCAGAAAGGTGCATATCAGTCTCTGCTGGATAGAAGTAGTATTCTAGACCTGGAACTGTGAGGTCATCCACTTACCATGGGCATGTTAGTTTCCCACCTGATCCAGAACTATTTCCTGGCCCAATACGTCAGTTCCGTATCTATGCCACTTCTTCTCAGGACAGCCTTCATATATCCCCACTCAAGGGAGTTGAAGGCTCTAACTCTAGGCACCAGGTTTTCCTTAACTGGCAGCTTGTATAGGAAGTTAGTAGGCTCTTCCAGTCACTGTCCCTCATCCTCTTAACTTTTACAACATTCCATGACATTATAAATGCAGTTCTGATGAGTGTCTCGTGCTCAGTGGGTCTAGTGAATCCTTGCCTTGTACACCACCTGAGAAGTATGCCCTAGTCTACAGATATTTGTGTAATAAGCTGAGGCAGAGGAGTATGAAACCTTAGTCTTATCACTGTTGAAACTTCTTTCTCTGAATTTACAATTGTTTCATGGCATATTATATAACTTGTGGGGCCACCTGTCGCAGTTGTATCTGGCTTACATATTGCGATTATTACGAGAGCCTATTGGTGCCTACACTGAGTATAACTTCTTATGCAGCAATGATCTTTGTTCCATATACAACTAGCCTTCCACAAGTGACCAGTCGAGCATTGTCGCCTAGTCCAGATCAAAATTACTCTGTGGTCCTTAATAGTTGGCCAACATCTTCAGTGTCCTTTGGTGATCGTGAAAGGCACCCTCTAATATACCTATCAGTGTAGAACTTTGTTACACAGAGATTCTCTGGATCACTGTCAGTATCTGCTTGTGCCATTGATGCAAAGACCCATGTTTATGTTGAAGGTATCCAGAAAGTCCAGTGTCTCTCCATCCCCTTTCTGTTGGCGTGATTTTGAGGTGAAAAGCTATGTGCTTTCGGATCGTTCAACCAGTTAGATCAATCCTTTAAATTACCCATCAACCCCCTTTTTAAAAAAAATATTTATATGCATAAATAAGTCCACTTTACTTAAGGAATTTTCAAGCTGACCAAGTCTTCCATGCTGGAGGTGTCCAGTCCCTTGCGTAAAATTTGTCTTTTCACTTGTGGACTCCCATGTGGTAATGGAGCCACGTCATCTGTAATGGGGCTTCTAGATCTGTTTCACCCTATAAAGTAAATGAAGGCTTGCTGGGTGTTGAGGTACAAGTAGTTATCCTGAGATTTTGCCTCTCTCCCTCACTAGTTCTTTTTGCATGGATGGTAATTTCTTAAATATAATCTTTCTGCCACTTCTCCACAAGTTATTGCTTGCTCTTTACTATGGATTGACGTGTTCATTAGGAGCTGCTACCGTTTTGGCATTTCAACAAGAATTCAATGTATTTGATTAGCATAGCTGATTTTTTTTTAAGAAGGGCAAGTTAATAAAGATGACTTGGCTTTCACTATTCCCTTTTACGGTAGAATGTACTACGGTTTAAAAAAAGAAATAGTTAAAATAGCTCTCTAAATATTCTTTTTGTAGATCCTTGTTGGGAGGGGTAGGAGTTAGGAACACCGCAGGACTGGCTTTAAGGGGTACTTGTGGTCCATACCCTTTTCACCTCTTTACCTACTCTTCCAAAAGGGAACACCTATGATGGGAGACCCTTCAGGCGTCCCTGCTAGTGCAGCCTTATCCACCTGTGCTAAACCATTACTTTGTGTTCTTGACAAAGGACAATCAGTGGCAAAAAGCTCTAGTCCCGGTAGTATTCTCTCCTGGAGTTAAAGCCAGCACCTCTCGGAAGCTGTACCAGCTGCCAGGAAGTACCCTATGGTGCAGAGGAGGGATGTACGCTATGTGCTTCTTTGTGCAGCCAGCACTTGATTCCAACGGCTCTTCCACAGTCTCATGTAGACCGACTTTAAGTTCATATGCAGCAAACTCGTACTCTCCTTATTCAATTTGTTATTGCAGTGAAAGAAAATGCAGTGCCCAAACAAGGTCAAGTTATATTCTGTGCAATCTGCCGTTGATCACACCATACCCAATAGGTTGCATGAGCAAGTCCTGCTGCCCACTTAGACATTTACAGCAGGTATGCAGCTGTGTGTGTGTGTGTGTGTGGGGGGGTGGGGTTGGCAGCTGGATAAGATCAGCCTTTTTGAGCTTGAGCTCTGGCCAGTGCCTTTAATTGAAGCCACTTTCCTCTCCTCTTTTATGAATTTGCAGCCAGAAAACAAGAGTTGAAGTGGAGGGGAGTCAGCTAGTACTTTCTAGGCATCAGTCAAGGGAGAAAATTGAAGCAGCAGCACCCTGCACAACAGTCTGTAGTTGGTGACGTGTGGTGCCAGGGCGGCACGCTTGGGAACGCAGAGCACAGTGTTCTTAAAAGGTACAGCAGATGAAAGGCCAACTTCTGGTGCCAGGGTAGCTGTAATGTCGAACACAGAAACTGCTCTGAGGGGATTATGCTACACATCTGTTTGAAATAACGCTATATATTTGAACAGGAGCCTAAGAGGTTTTCATGATAAAAGAGTGGAAAGGTTGAGCACAGAGGACTTCGTTTTAGAGCTGGTGAAGGTTGAAGTCTGCTTGGTTGTACTGGGTCACTCATTTGTTAATACTTAGACTGTGTGCTCTCTGAGCATAAGGTTGTGAATTGTGTGCCTATTACCTGCCTGGAGACAAACGAGACTGTTTTAGAGAGAGACAACTTGGGCAGCCATGTTGGAGATGATTAGGGTGTAAAATATTCACTGGTGATCTCTGCACCCCCACGGTGGATTTTTACACCATTTAACCCTCACAGGAGTAAACAAAGAGGGTGGAAGTTCACTTTCTTTTTTGCCCCCAAAGAGCAAGCTGAGCAGACTGAGCATTAGGAATCATCCCTCCCTCTCAACAGCCTTGGAGATTATCGGTCATTTAGCACTGCCAAGAATTTACAGGAATACGTCCTCCATAAATGGCAAATTTGATACTCTGCGGGGAACATTCATACGTGTATTTTTCCCCCTTCTTAAATCTTAAATCTAGTTGTTAAGCGGGCAAAATGTTCTTGAACTTACCTTGTCCTGTAAAAAAAAAAATATCCACTTGACCTACCCTCTTCCTAAATCAATTACGTTGTTGTAAAGAACTTCAACAGTGATCATTCCTGCACAGTATTCTCGTTCACCAGTCTTTGAAGCGGACCCTCACAGTCTGAAAGTGCAAAGAACCTATACTGGCTTTTCTTGAATAAAGCACACTAAGGAATAAGCTGGATCATGAGAACGCTAGATAAATCTCCTTACAAAATCAGCCTAGGGGGCCTAATTGAAAACAATCACGACTTAGATACGTCATTTGTTCAAAATATTTCCCATCAGCTCAGCTGTCTACTCTAAAGTCATCTAGAAAATGCTGGTGGCATGTTGAGCGTCTGGGTGCAGACACATGGGAGGTAGAACATACAATGTAGCTTGTGAATGGTTTCACTTTCAGCTGTGTATCGTGCTTTTGTTTAGGAAGAACATCTGAAGAGTCAAGAGATGTAAAACTCTGAGAAGGGAATGACGCAGTGGTTAGGGGATAGGTAAATATACCAGAAGCAGCTTGGAGAGATGGGGCTAAGGCAACAGCACTGTGGAAGATAGAGACAGAAAAGTGAACATTTGGGACATTTACAAGAGGAAAATGGGGTCGGAAAAATACATGAAATGAAAGCGGGAGAACTTACAGTAGCCATTAGTTACCCCCACCATGGGATGGTTAATATGCGATGGTAGCACCAGCATTCAACTTCCAGCTGCTAGGCCTCCCCCCGTGCTAAGCCTTTTTTTAGCTATTTGGGGTAGTTTGCGCTTAGGCCCCCTGTAACCTTTTGTCCCTATAAGGTATCCGCACCAAATTTGCGTCCTTTTCTTCCAACATCATGGGGATTTTAAAGGTACCCAGAGTTTGTGGATTGCCCTGGAGGGGACCCTGAAATTAGCCCAAATACAGGTAGATTTTGTTTTTTGGGGGGGGAAATGTGGAAAAAGTGCTGCAGAAGAAAGCGTCTGTTTCTTTTCCCTGCATACGGTATCATCAAAGGGTTTGCAGTGCTGAAATCACCAGCTTTCAGGGACGGGCAGATACTTTTGTCAGAAAACTAAAATTTTCTACACAGTTTTGGCATTTTACTGGGACATAGTCTATCTTTGCTACTTTTTGTGCTTTCAACCTCCTCCCAGTTAGTGGTAGAAATGGGTGTGAAAGCAATAATGGTTCCCGGAAAGCTATACATTTCTGAGAAGTAGGCAAAATTGTGAATTCAGCAAGGGGTCATTTGTGCAGTTCCTTGAAGTTTTTTTTAATTTTTTATTTTTTTTATATAAATTAACAATTGAAAATAAGAAATATCGCAAATGAGTTGAAAAAAAACAGCCATTTGTAACCACGTTTTCACCTGTAGCTTCTTCTAAGTAAGACAGATATTTGAAAGAATATACTGTTCCATCCGCTGGACCCTTCGGGCTATATAGGACTTGTAGGTTCACCAAGAACCCGAGGAACCCAGAGCCAATAACTGATCTGCGTCTTGCAATGGTTTTTCATTGTGTACCGTGTAAAATATAGAGAGTAAAATATAGAGTGAAAAATAGGTAAATGGGAACAAAATATAGAGTTTAAAAGCTGAAGTTATTTGCATATCTCCAAAATAGTGTGTACCCATGCTAGCATGTGAATTAGAAGACATTTTTCAAAGTGGCTTCTTTTTACACAGTGTCTTACACTTGGAAGGCAGAAATGCATAGAAAGTCAGTAAGTAATAACAGTTCTGCAATTCTGTGTTCCCCTAAGTCTCCCGATTAAAAATGGTACCTCACTTGTGTGGGTAGGCCTAGTGCCTGCGACAGGAAATGGCCTGAAACACAACATGGACATATCACATTTTTCTAGTGAAAACTGAGCCTTTTTCACAAGGTACCTAGTTGTGGATTTTGTACCTAGCTCAGCCGCACCAGAGAAAACCTAGCAAGCCTGTACATTTTTTACACTAGACACGCAGGGGAACCCAGGATGGGGTGACTTGTGTGGCTCTCACAAGGTTCTGTTACCCAGAATCCCTTGCAAACCTCAAACTTTGTCAAAAAAAGCAACTTTTCCTCATATTTCTGTGATGGAAAGTTCTGGAATCTGCGTGCATCAACAAACTTCCACCCAACCCGCATTCCCCAAAGTCTCTCGCTAAAAATGGTACCTCACTTGTGTGGGTAGGCTTAGGGCCCGCGACAGGGAAGGGCCCAAAACGTATTGTGGAGACATCAAAATTACCTATCCCAAAACGACCTGGTTTTGCACGGGGGGAGTCACCTGGGTTTTTGGCCCCGGGCTTGGCGGCGATCTAGGGAACCCTACCAAACCCAGCCATTTCTGAAAACTAGACACCCAGGGGAGTCCAAGGAGGTATGGCTTGCATGGATCCCCAACATTTTCCTACCCAGAATCCCCTGCAAACCTCAAATTTAGCTGACCGAATCTAATTTTTCTCACATTCCTGTGTGGGAAAGTTGTAGGATCACCAGGCTGACACAAATTTCCAGCCACCCAGCATTCCCCCAGGTCTCCCGATTAAAAATGGTACATCACTTGTGTGGGTGGGCCAAGTACCTGCGAGAGGCAAGGGCCCGAAACGTATTGTGGAGACATCAAAATTACCTATCACAAAACGACCTGGTTTTGCAAGGGGGGCACCTGCGTTTTTGGTCCCTGGCTGGGAGCCGTCCGACCCACCAAAGGGGTGAATACATTGAAAACCCCCATAGGTGTCTTCCTCAGTCAAGCAGCCAGAAAACAAGTACCTTTATTTAGATACAGCCTCTATATACATAGGTAGGTGTGAAGCCTGTGCGCTGAACATCTGGGAGATTACTAGGAAATTTTGGTTTCTTCTAGACCAACCAATGTTCCTAACATAGCCGGACACTAACATGGAGCAACCCTGCCATTACATGTCTCACTACAATCACACTTGCAAACATTCACAGCAGGAAGGGGTTGAGATGTGACCTAGAAGTGGGAGAGGAATTTAGAAGGGAGTTAATTGGGGCAGATAGGTTTCACAGAGCCAGTGATGCCCGAGAGGTTACACAAAGAGCCAAGTATTTCTTAGGAAATGGGTTACAGCTCACCAGAAAAACCCAGAGAATCTGCCTACTGCCGTTCACCTCGGAACCCAAGAACATAATCTGCGGCGTCCCTTAAAACTCGTGCCTTTGCCACACTGTGTTGAACACCTACATGAACTTCATGGCCAACATCATAAAAACCCATGGACTGAGCATCATATCCTATGCAGACAACACCCAGCTCATCCTCTCACTATCTGAAGACCCCTGCACCACAAGGGCCAACTTCACAGATGCATGACCAGCATTGCCAACTGGATGAAAAGCAACTGCTTAAAACTCAACACAGACAAAACTGAAGTGCTGATCTTTGGGAACACCGCCTTTCTGTGGCCTTCCGAATTAGGACCCTCACCTACTCCGACGGACCAGGTCCGCAACTGTGGCATTATCCTGGACAGAAAGCTCACCATGAGAAGCCAGATCAATGCAGTCTTTTCCGCCTGCTTCCTCACCCTCCGCATTCTCCGGAAAATCTTTGAATGGCTATCCATCACCAGACGAACCGTCACTCAAATCCTTGTCACAAGCCGGCTGGCTGATGGCAGCGCATTCTACCTCTTAATCACCACTCTCCTCCTGAAGAGACTGCAGACCATACAGAATTCAGCAGCCAGACTCCTCATCGACCTCCCTAAATGGACCTAAATCACCTCTCACTTCAAGAAACTCCACTGGCTCCCCAAGAGAAGAGGCTTTGTAGATGCGGATGAGCAGGTCTTGGGTCTGTCGTAGGCTTAGTGGGAGGGTGTTCCAGGTCTTGGCGGCGAGGTGGGAGAAGGATCTGCCGCCGGTGGTGGTTCTTCGAATGCGAGGGACGGTGGCGAGGGAGAGGTCGGCGGAGCGGAGTTGGCGGTTGGGGACGTAGAAGAGGAGTAGTCTGTTGAGGTAGGCTGGGCCAGTCTTGTGGAGTGCCTTGTGTGCGTGGATGAGGAGTTTGAAGGAGATTCTCCTGTCGACGGGGAGCCAGTGCAGGTTCCTCAGGTGGGGGGTGATGTGGCTGTGGCGTGGTACATCGAGGATCAGGCGTGCGGAGGCGTTTTGTATGCGTTGCAGTCGCTTGATGAGCTTGGCCGGGGCTCCCGCGTAGAGGGCGTTCCCATAGTCAAGTCTGCTGCTGACGAGGGCCTGGGTGACTGTTCTTCTTGTGTCTGTCGGGATCCACCTGTAGATCTTGCGAAGCATGCGGAAGGTGTTGAAGCAGGAGGATGAGACTGCGTTGACTTGCTTGGCCATGGAGAGCGTTGAGTCGAGGATGACTCCCAGGTTGCGTGCGTGGTCGGTGGGTGTCGGGGCTGCTCCCAGCGTCGTTCGCCACCAGGAGTCGTCCCAGGCTGAGGGGTTGGAGCCGCGGATGAGGACCTCTGTCTTCTCCGTGTTCAGTTTTAGTCGGCTGATCTTCATCCAATCGGCGACGGCCTTCATTCCTTCATGGAGGTTGGATTTGGCGGCGAGGGGGTCCTTGGTGAGGGAGAGGATCAGTTGAGTGTCGTCGGCGTAGGAGATTATGTTGAGGTCGTGCTGTCTGGCGATGCGTGCGAGCGGGGCCATGTAGATGTTGAACTGTGTTGGGCTGAGGGACGATCCCTGGGGTACGCCGCAGATGATCTCGGAGGCTTCGGATCGGAATGGTGGGAGGCGGACTCTCTGGGTTCTGCCGGCGAGGAAGGAGGTGGCCCATTCCAGGGCCTTGTCTCGGATCCCTGCGTCGTGGAGGCGTGCGCGTAGAGTGCGGTGGCAGACCGTGTCGAAGGCGGCGGAGAGGTCCAGCAGGATGAGGGCTGCGGTCTCACCGTTGTCCAGCAGGATCCTGATGTCGTCGGTGGCGCCGATGAGGGCAGTCTCAGTGCTGTGGTTGCTGCGGAACCCCGATTGGGATGGGTCCAGGATGCTGTTTTCTTCGAGGTATCGGGTAAGCTGTTTGTTGACGATCTTCTCGATGACCTTGGCTGGGAACGGAAGCAGGGAGATGGGCCGGAAGTTCTTGAGGTCTCTCGGGTCCGCCTAGGGTTTTTTGAGTAGGGCGTTGATCTCTGCGTGTTTCCAGCTCTCTGGGAAGGTCGCGGTCTCGAAGGAGAGATTGATGATGTTGCACAGGTGGGGTGCGATGGAGCTGCTGGCTTTGTTGACGATGTGGTGCGGGAAAGGGTCTGACGGGGAGCCGGAGTGTATTGTGCTCATGGTCTTGATGGTGTCCTCGATGTTCACGCTGGCCCAGGCTGGCAGGGGGTCGTGGTCGATGGTGTGCGGCGGGTCTGGTGCATCGATCTTAGTTGGGGCTGTCTGGGTGTTGAAGCTGTCGTGGATGTCGGCGATCTTGCGGTGGAAGAAGGTGGCGAGGGAATCGCACAGGGGTTGCGACGGCGGGATGTCATTGGTGTTGGAGCTGGGGTTGGATAGTTCCTTCACGATGTTGAAAAGCTCCTTGCTGTTGTGTGCGTTGTTGTCGAGGCGGTCTTTGAAGGAGATTCTCTTGGCGGACTTGATGAGGTGGTGGTGGTTACGGATGGCGTCTTTGTGGGCTGCGTGGCTGTCCGGTGTCTTATCACTGTGCCAGTATGCAGACTCAGAACAGGTCTATGCATCCTGTTTGTTCAAATAGTACCATCTGCAGCACATACTTGGAAATACAGAGCAGTGGCTGTCTCTTCATGTTTCTAAGCCACACTGTCTGTAATTTATACACTCTCTTATATTTTCTGAGTTAATGTATGCACTGTAGGCAGCTCGGTGTCTGCAAAAGCTGTGCATGGACTTCTTCTGAGCCTGTTCTTGGTTGCTGAAGATTTTCATGATATGGTCCTTGTCCTTCTGTATGAGGGGATTCTGCTTTGGAGGAAGGTTTTGCAGACTGTAATCATGTAAATCTAAGAGTAGGAGTGTTACAGCCATTTCCACATGTAATTTTAATAGTTGTCACATATGGAATACTCATCTTTAAGATTTGGAAGACAATGCACTGATGTTTCTTTGACACCAGCTTCCTTTTCTATCTCTTTCTCTTTTCCTCTTCTATCAATTTCCCACAAATAAAGTGTGATGAATGTGAAATTTCCAAATCACTTTACCACATGTTCCACTGAATGTCCACTTAACCAGATTTTACTTTGCTCATATGATGCTTGCTTTGTCACTGGAGTGATCGCTTGTACAACTACATGTTGTAATGAAATATGACACTGTATCACTACAATAAGAGCGAGTTCATGAACACTGGTTATTTCAGTCTTGAAACAGTCACAAGCCTAAATAATTTGGACTAATACATAACTTTTGGTTAACACATATATAATCACAATGCTGACCGCTACCCATGATTTTGAATATCTGAAAGAGACACGTTAGTGACAGATTCCTTACCTTAGAATATCCCCAGGCGTCAGGCTGGATCCGGAAAGTTTTTGCGTAGCAGTACCCTTGCGCGTCGGTAGGCGTCGTGCGGCTCTGCGTCCGTCGTCGGCGTCTGGACCGCCGGGATGACGTCGCGGGCAGTACTTAGACGCCGCCCCTGCGCGCTGACGTCAGTTCTTTCTTTTTCCGCGCCAGTAAGCGCAGATCCGGGAAGAGCAGTGCCCTAGTCATTTTTTGACTAAGTTTTTGGGTGATTTTTTCACTGTTTTCTCGAAGTCTCTCGACTCCGAAGGTGTCTGTAGGGATGCCCGGCTTCAAGCCATGCGACGCCTGTGGTCGAATGATGTCGATCACAGACCCGCATCCGGATTGCCTCTACTGCCGCGACCACGACACGAAGTCGTGCTCCGACTGCCGGGTCTTGCACCCGAAGGCTTTGCGAGAGCGGTCTCGAAAGCTCCTCGGGGTCCGGCAGTCGGCTCCGCGCCACACCAAGCCCCGGTCACGTGAGAGGTCGAGGGGCCGGTCGCGGAGTCCTCAACGGTCGTCGGGGTCCAAGTCTTCGCACTGCTCTGGTAAGTCGAAGCATAAGAAGTCAAAGAAGCGTCATCGCTCGACGACTTCCCCTCGCCGGTCACGTGACTCGGCTGAGGGTCCTGTCGGCACCGTCTCCGGGAGTGCCTGTGGAGCCGCCCCCGCATTACCCGTCCTTCCCGGGTTCGGGGGCGACTCCGGCCAAGATGCAGGAGTTCCTGTCGGCCATGGCCCGCCTCTTCGGGCCTCAAGGTCCCCCCGGTGCGCCTTCGGGCCCCGCGGGCCCTGATGGGGTTTCTCCGGCGACTCCGGTCCCGGCGCCGCCTGTCACACCAGCCTCGGTCCCGGCCCCGGCCTCGACCCCGGCTCCGGTGCTGCCACAACCCCGATCGACGCCGGTTGACCTGACGACACCTCCACCGGCGCCGATCTCTCCGGTGCTGTTCCCGAGGCTCCGGGCGGCGGCGTTCCCCGGTTCTCTCCGGATCCGGACATGGCGCCGGACCGGCGTCGCTCGACGCCGGCTCCGACGCCGCTGGGACCTTGGGTCCCACATGTCCCTCCTCCATATTTTGAACCTGAATTGGAGGACCAAGATAACTGGGAGGGGTCTGATGACCCTCTCACACAGCAGTGTGATTTTGATCAGGACTGGCCTGAGGAACTTGGGGATGCCAGTGGTCTGGACACCTCCCCTGACTCTGGCATGCTGTCTCCTCCTTCCGTGGCAACGGAGGAGCGAGCAAACTTTGCAACGGTGTTGCGTAGAGCAGCTGGGGCCTTAAACCTCCAGTTGCCTACAGTGGCTGTCAGGACTAACATCCTGACGGAAGTGCTTCAGCCGGCGGCTACCTCCTCGGAGCCACTGCTGCCGTTTAACGAGGCGCTTTCAGACGTTCTTTTGGGCACCTGGTCCAAGCCCACCACAGGGGCTCCTGTGGATAGGAACATGGCCCGACGCCATCGCCCTGCTCCGGGCGACCCCCCGTTCCTCTCTCTACACCCCACTCCTGAGAGCTTGGTGGTCCAAGCCTCTGCTTCCCAAAGCGCCTTCCCTACCGCTCCCCCGGATACGGAATCCAAACGCCTGCGCCAGTGCTGGCTTGCGGTCCGTCAACACCACTTGCCTCTTGGGCCGATATTCCCACTCCTTGTGGGACTGGGTGGCGCAAGTTCTGCCCCAGTGTCCTGAGGAGGTCCAGACACTGCTTTCCCGCACCATTGCGGAGGGAAGAGATGCGGCAAAGTACACCATCAGATGTGGCCTTGATACCGCCGACAGGCTTGCGACGACCGTGGCGCTGCGCCGTCACGCCTGGCTGAGGACCACTGGTTTCTCGGGTGATGTCCAAAACTCTCTTATGGACATGTCCTTTGATGGAGTCGGTCTTTTTGGGACAAAGGCAGACCATGCGCTGGAGCGCTTTAAGGACTCGCGGGCTACAGCCAAGTCCCTGGGCCTTTCTGCTGTGCGCCCTCAGCAACAGTCTGCTTTTTGCCCCTTTCGTGGCCACGGAAGGGGCGCCCAGTCACGTCCGCTGCCCAGCCACCGGCCCGCGCAGCAAGCGTCTTCGCGTGCCGAGGACGTGGCTCCCGCCATGGCGGGTCAGGTAACCAGCGTGCGGGTCAGGCCACCCACCCCGCCCCGTCCGCGTCCTCCAAGCCCTCCTAGTCCTTCCTTTCAGGTGCACAGCACGCCAGTAGGGGGCAGGGTCCGCCATCACCTTCACCACTGGCGTGCCATCACCTCGGACAAGTGGGTCTTGGACATTGTCCGAAGGGGCTACTCCCTCCCCTTCGAGACCATCCCCCCAGCCATGCCGCCTCAATTCCACCGCATGTCAGGGGATCGCGTTCCGACCCCATAAGTAGGACGTGGTTGCTACTCCCACTACTTTCTGGTGCCCAAAAAGGACAAGGAGGACATGCGTCCTATCTTGGACCTCCGGAACGTCAATCGCTTCCTCCGGAAGGAGAAGTTCAAGATGCTCACCCTAGCTCAGGTCTGGACTGCCCTCGACCCTGGAGACTGGATGGTAGCGTTGGACTTGCAGGACGCGTATTTCCACATCCCCGTCCTGCCGGCCCACCGGCGTTACCTGCGGTTCACGGTAGGCCTCGAGCATTTTCAGTTCACCGTGCTCCCTTTCGGCCTTACCAGCGCCCCTCGGGTGTTCACGAAAGTGATGGCGGTGGTCGCAGCTCATCTGCGCCGGGCAGGGGTTCCAGTCTTCCCCTACCTCGACGACTGGCTGCTGAAGGCGGGCTCGTCACAGGCAGTCGTCTCCCACCTCCAGACTACGCCCGAACTCCTGCACTCGCTGGGGTTCTCCATCAACGTGCCGAAGTCGCACCTGATTCCTTCTCCACAGCTCCTTTTCATCGGAGCAGTTCTGGACACGACGCAGTTTCGGGTCTATCCTCCCGAACGGCGAGTCCGGGATATTCAGGCTATGATTCCGATCTTTCTGCCTCTATCCTGGGTTTCGGTACGGATGACCCTGAGGCTGCTGGGCCTCCTGCATCCTGCTAGTCGATCTTGCCAGATGGCATATGCGGGCTCTGCAGTGGGACCTGAAGTTCCAGTGGGCGCAGCACCAGGGCAACCTGTCCGATCACGTCCAGATCTCAGATGGGACTGCAAAACAGTTGCAGTGGTGGCTCTCCAACCGGCAATGGGTCATGGGCAGATCCCTCTCCCTTCCCCAGCCAGAGCACACAGTTGTGACGGACGCGTCCCTTCTGGGATGGGGCGGTCACATGGGAGAGGCGGAGATCAGAGGCCTCTGGTCTCCGGCGGAGTCCCGGCTTCATATCAACATTCTGGATTTCCGGGCGATCCGACTTGCACTCAAGGCATTCCTTCCCTCTGTCAAAGGGAAGGTAGTGCAGGTGTTCACAGACAACACCACCGCCATGTGGTACTGCAACAAACAGGGCGGGGTGGGGTCGTGGACCCTATGTCAGGAGGCTCTGCGCCTCTGGACATGGCTGGAACATCAGGGCATATTCCTGATGGTTCAACACCTGGCAGGTTCCCTGAACGCCAGGACGGACGAACTCAGCCGCAGGTGCATGATGGATCACGAATGGCGTCTTCACTCGGAGGTGGCGCAAGGTCTCTTTCAGCAGTGGGGAGAGCCTTGGTTAGATCTGTTCGCCACCGAAGAGAACGCGCAATGTCAGCAGTTCTGCGCGTTAGAATTTCCAAGGCAGCACTCGCTCGGCGACGCTTTTCGTCGCGAGTGGAGTTGCGGTCTGTTGTACGCCTTTCCGCCTATACCACTTCTACCCAGAGTGTTGAAGAAGATTCGGCGCGACCGGGCCCAAGTCATTCTTGTGGCTCCGGACTGGGCTCGAAGAGTTTGGTATCCCGAGCTACTCAGTATGAGCGTCGATCCCCCGATCCGTCTGCCTCTTCGGGAGGATCTTCTGTCGCAGCAGCAGGGGACGGTCCTCCACCCGAACCTGTCCAGTCTTCACCTGCTTGCGTGGAGATTGAGCGGCGGCAGTTGATTCCTTTCGACTTGCCTCCCGAAGTTTGTGATGTGATTCTGGCAGCCAGGCGTCCCTCCACTAAGGTGGTATACGCCTGCAGGTGGAACAAGTTTGTGGCATGGTGCACAGCAAAGGCTGTGAATCCCCTTTCTGCCCCTCTTTCCGAGGTTCTTCTGTTCCTTCTTTCTCTGGCCGAACAGGGTTCTGCCCTGGGTACCATCAAGGGCTATCTTTGTGCAATCTCGGCCTTTCTCAGGCTTCCTGATCAGCCCTCTCTTTTTAAGTCCCCTGTTGTTAACAGGTTTCTTAAAGGCATTACACACCTCTTCCCTCCTGTTCCGTTTGTAATGCCTCAGTGGGACTTGAACTTAGTTCTTACTTTCTTAATGTGCGCTCCCTTTGAGCCTCTGCATAACTGTCCTCTTCGTCTTCTTACTCTGAAGACAGCCTTTCTGGTGGCCATCACTTCCGCTCGGCGGGTGAGTGAGCTCCAGGCTCTTTCATGCAAAACCCCCTTTCTGTCTGTTCATCCAGACAAGGTTGTTCTTCGGACACGTCCGTCCTTCTTGCCAAAGGTGGTTACTGCCTTCCACATTGGGCAGACCATCACTTTGCCCACCTTCTTTCCGCCTCCGCATCCTTCCAGAGAGGAGGAGAGGCTCCACCGTCTGGACCCAAAACGAGCGCTTTCTTTTTACATCAACCGCACACAACAGTTCCGGGTGGGTGACCAGCTCTTTGTTGGCTACGTGGGCGCCAAAAAAGGTCGGGCGGTACACAAAAGGACCATCTCCCGCTGGGTCACCATGTGTATCAAAGCCTGCTATTCTTTGGCTAAGAAGGAGCCTCCTGTTGGGCTGCGTGCCCATTCCACCAGGGCAACGGCGGCTACCACGGCTTTAGGCCGCGGTGGTCCGTTACAGGATATATGTCAGGCAGCTACGTGGGCCTCGCTGCACACGTTTACCAAACATTACTGCCTTGACAGCCAAGTCCGGAGAGACGGCTTCTTTGGCCGTTCTGTTCTCCGGGACTTCCTCGTCTGATCTTTGTTCGCAGACCCACCACCGTGGTTGGTATTGCTGGGGTATCTATTCTAAGGTAAGGAATCTGTCACTAACGTGTCTCTTTCAGATGCACAAGTTACTAACTTGTGTAACGATATATCTGTAAGAGACAGTAGTTAGTGACAGATTCCTACCGCCCCACCCATCCTCCCCGTTCTGCGAACTGATTTCTAGGGTTAAGGACATCCCTTTCAGGGCCCTAGTATTTTTCAGACACCTGTCAGCTTCTTGCATGGCTCTGCGTTCCTGGCGCGGAAAGTCGTGTACAGAACTGAAGTCAGCGCGCAGGGGCGGCGTCTAAGTACTGCCCATGACGTCATCCCGGCGGTCCCGACGACGGACGCGGAGCCGCACGACGCCGCCTACCGACGCGCAAGGGTACTGCTACGCAAAAACTTTCCGGATCCAGCCTGACGCCTGGGGATATTCTAAGGTAAGGAATCTGTCCCTAACTACTGTCTCTTACAGATATATCGTTACACAAGTTAGTAACTTGTGCATTACTAATTAATCCGTATTATGCAATCTAATTTCAAGTTTTGGTACCTCCAGCTAACTTCCTTGATTTTTCTTTTTTTCTTTTTTTTTTCTTCTAAATCACAGGAATACCATAAATGACTACCAAATGTATGTCTTATATTTACTTGGCCATTGTTGGTGTTTGGAGCCTCAGGTAATAAAAAACCCAAAAAAACTCCCATTTGTAAAGGGTTATTTACAGCGCCTTATGTGAAGACATTAATTTTAGCGTCGTCGTATACATAGTGATTTTTGTTGTCCAATCTTGATACTGAAGCTTTCAGAAAGCAAAGCCCCATCCATCCCACTGTTAGTGAAAGAGGATGACCTCCTGGTGGTGCCTCTTTCCCTGGAATGAGACGCTGCCCATAGTTCAGCTGTCAGTCTGCTGGCCACTAAACAGCAATGTGCTGTGAACAGTGAGCTGAATCCATATGAGGTGAGCTATGCTCCCAAAGCGTGAGTGGAAGTGGGTTCCAGGACTCCTGGGGCCTTGCATATGGGCAAAGGACATATTGATTGGCTTACCGTGACCCAAAAGGATTATAGTGGGAGCATCCATCACAGAGAAGTGCTCAAATGTAGAGACTGCTCTTTTACTGATTTGACACTAGAGGACACCAAAACAGTAAAAATGTAGCAAAAATCTGGTGTTTTTTGATTTCTCCTAAGAAACGCATATTAACTTCGGTGGTGTTTTTATCAGGTATAACTGAAAACCGGAAACCCTACTAATACTGTAACCTCACCCTTCCTACCCTGAAGGCGTTACACCAGTTTCCTACTTGCCATGGATATGACCAAAATCTTGGTAATTACGCTTCAGCTACACTTACGCAGACTGCTACACCCAGACCACAGTGGCTTAATCCAGAGAAGAAATATTGGGGACAATATGAGAAAAAACCTATTTCTTGATAACTTTCCAAGAAAGGGCGGAAGGAATGCCGGTCTATTGCGAAAACAGCCTTTGACAGTGTGGACTGGGTATTTTTAGAAGGTACACTGAGAAATGTAGGAATGAGCAACAGATTCCTCAGGTTGACATTGGCTGGCTATGTTATCCTGTAGCTCATATAGGAGTCAATGGAAGAGATTCTAACAGATTCACAGACAAGGCAGTGTTATCTCTCTTCCTATTGCTCTTGCAATATCCTTAGGGCTTCTCTTTCGACATATGAGAGCAAATGGCGACATAAAAGGCATAAACTAGGTACAGATTAATTCATATTAACCATTTTCGCTGATGACATCTTTGCTTCATTCTTAGAGCTGCAGAGGTCGCTACCAGCTTTGTTGAGGGAGTTGCAAGATTATGAGAAAGTGTTTGGCTTCAGAATCCACACTGTGATGTCTGACAGGCAACCTGTCACTTGACAGGTGGGAAATACAGGAACTAACACAGACTACCTCCATTTAGCGGTCTGAGACCACCATTGATTACTGAGGCATACAACTGACTAGTAAACTCCCAGAGATCGGAATAGGACTGTTCTCGTAAGAGCAGTTAAAACAGACTTGTGCAGTTAGAAACACACAACGCTCTCCTGAGGAGGGCGCATCACAGCACTCAAACTGTCATTTCCCCTGAAAAATTCTTTACACTTGTCAGGCCATCCCTCGTGTGTATTTGAAAGGATTATAATAAAATGTTGTAATTCTTGTGCCAAGAATATGTATGGCAAGGTAGGAATGGAAGAATAGTTGGGAGGCAAAACCTGAGAACTAAAGAGAACTGTGTGGGAATTGCTTGCTTATGGTCCTACTACCAGTAAGTGTAACTGGGATTCTTGACAGAGTGGACCATAAAAAAGGCTGACAGAGCTATGTGCAGGATTGCCTATACTCTGTCCAGCAGAGCATTTGAAGCCTTGCAGAAAAAACATTGTGAAGGCAAGCTGTACCTATCCCTTGTCCCAAAATCAATACTGTGAGCATGGAACACATATCAGAGAGAAGAGGTCAGACAACTTTAATGTACCCGTTGACTTAGATAAGGGATAATAACCCAAATTTCACCCCAGGCATGAACAGTATGGGTCTTTAGGCGTGGAAAGAGAGAGTATGTCTCAACCCTCAATATGTTTCAGAATGAAATACTGAGTTACCCTGCAAGTGTAGGAAGATGGCCAGCTTGAAGAAAACAAAAGTTTCTGCAATCCATTGCATGTAAACATTAGGCTGTTAACCCTTAAATTAAAGGATTGGTGACCAGGCGACTGACTCCCTTTGAGAAGTTTCTCCTTAAAGGGGACATTTCATAGCATGCTATCTCCACCACTTTCAGACAGATCTCTGGACCCTAGGTGGGGAAGACCAGAGCAAACTATTTTGCCACAACCTTGAATGGCAGATTGATTGATAAAAAATGTATGCTATTGGTACACACAAATGTCACACGATGGACTTCACCAGATTCAAAAGGTGCTGGAGGGAATGTGGGGAAGAGCGGACACTGACACAGGCATGATTATTCTGCCCCCAAAATTCACTTGTTCTGGGTAGAGGTCCCAAAAGTGGTGGAGAACATCAGTGGCTCAGCCATAGGGAGATTCCCAGAGGTGATCCTGCTCTGAAAGCTGGCAGAGTCAATCAAACCACAATCCAAGGCAGACTAGCAGAGAAACAAGCACTACTAACACATTTGGGCACAAAGTTGAAATTAACAAATGGCATGTTTCTTCACAAGGTTTTGTGGGAACTATTCATGGAGAACTCTGGTGATATGCGGGAAAGAGACTACAAACAGTGGAAGCCACTAATCAACTGTATGGCAAAAGAATACAGAGAACTGAAGTATTGCCATTGTTCATCTTCTTAACATTTTGGAGGGAGAAGAACAAATGCTCTAAGCCAACGTCTGACTGAGCAGCACTAAGCAAGGGAGGTAATGAAGATGCATTTTGAGAGGGGCTTAAAGATGCAGCTCTAGAGAGTAATGGATGGGTGAGGGTATTTAGGTGAAAAGGAATAAATCTGTAATGTGTTTCTGTAGTACATCTAAATGAAAATCAATATAGATTATTGAAAGAATCCACAATTCATCCCCAGAATCCTAAATATATCTGTGCTGAATCTTGATCAACTTTTAGCATCAGAATGCTACCTCTGGACCAGCTCCTCGTCCACTTCAGGGAATGAGCCCTCACATCCATAGTGTTCCACTGTGACCCTGTGATGTATCGAGCAAGGGAGGAGAGCTCTAATAACACCACTTTTCTTGGCACCAGCTACAGTGGGAGAGATCAGGATTAACAGTGCTTCATCATGGGTGCTTGGAGCCAGGGCTCTGGCTTGGTCACAGTCATGGAGGTCGTGCACAACAGGGGCACTGGGAGAAATAGTGGGTTTGCGCGCAACGCAATTGGAGTGGGGATAATGAATAGAGCAGTAAGGGCATTAATGAGCAGATGCGAGTTAGATGTTACCAAGCTTCTTGCAAGCTCGTCTAACTTTTTTTTTTTTTTTTTATTATTTGGTTTTTTTTAGTACTTCTTGTTAGTAGTTATCCCATGCATGCATGTGATCTACGTAATGTCCATTACTGGAAAAAAATTAAGTTTCTTAGCTGTAACTATAGTTTTCCTTCTCTAGCATCTTTCATAACCGCACACAAACGTTGAAGGTTATCTTCGTTGCTAAAACGGCTTATATTTATTCTATTTCGTGAGATATGGTGACCTGTAGGGTTAGTGGAGTTCCAGGCCTATCCAGCGAGAAATGAAATGGCTAGGCTACCAACGCCTGCTACGTGTAAGTGTTTAATACAGTCATGTGTAAAGTTTTATGCAAGTGTGTGAATTGATGCTAGTGCTGGTAGGTAATAAGTAACTTTTTAATCTAAGCTAGAGTAAAGGGAAACAGACCTGCTGCCCTAGTTAAGTCAGATTTCTAATGTAGACTGTGTTCTTCCAGAAAAGAGTAAATCGCCTGCCTTTTTCTCTTTAATGTTTTTAATAGGTGTGATGGATTGAGAGAATTCTCTCAGCGGGTTTTCTGTCATGGAGCACCTCCCTTTGTTATTTTAAATATGCAGCAGTGGAAGTCTGAAGAACTCGCATATGTCCCTTTTTACTTGGGGTTATCCGATCACAAGTAAGTTTTGCTTATCCTTTCTTTTACGTTCTTTCTATTTAACTTTTCACCTTCTTTATATTTTATTTCCTGTCTATGCTGGTAGAGTTTTGTGATCCACACAATCTGTCACTGTTACCTCATGACACTAGGCAGCAGCCCTGCACCCTCCCTCCCCCCTCTACCCCCTCCAATCCTGTTTTAACCTCCAATTGTAGCTAAGCCAAGGTTTGGAATCAAGTAAGTGGGGTAAAGGTGTGGACTTCAGGAAGCGGAGCCCTCCAGTTTTATATACAGAAATGTCCTGCAGTGAAGTAATGGTGAGAAAGAACTATGTTGAGCTTTTTGTTTGTGGAGTTTTATATAGCACGAACATGACCCGAAGGTATCGGAGCACTTTACATGAGCACCGGTTACATTACAGATGAACACATTCATTTTTTTGTTAGGCACAGGGAGATTAAGTGATTTGCCCAGAATGTTGAGCGTCCCTGCCAAGACTCGAACCCGGTTCCCCAGCTCCGAGGTCGACCGCCCTAGCCGTTAGGCCACATTCTCTCCCTTACAGGAACTTCTGTTTATCTGGCTCCTGCTAAATTTATTGGCAAATTACAGAGTAGAAAATAGGGGGAATCCAAGTATGGTACTTGGATCACTGCAAGAAACATACTGGATGGACTGTCAATTCGGCAAATAGTTAAAATAAGTGTTAAGTTTATTCCAAAAGGCCCAAATTGGTTGTGGCACAGGACTCTTGCTTAATTGATCACATCCTTTTCCTGCAAGACTAATAAGGTGAGCAAATGGAGAACGTTACACGTCCATCAAGCATCAAAATTGCGCTATGGGGCAGGTATTTGACCGCAAATGCTGCTAGTATCTTCCCCTTGATGTACAATATACACACACATTTTCACTTTTCAAGAAAAAAAAAATCTCAGTTTCTATATGAACTTAATTAATTGTGCAAGTGCCTATCGTTGACGATTTTCTTCAACGTCTGCTGTTTTTTTCTGCTTAGTGTTTGTCTTTTGTAGGTCTCATTTTTGTGATCCTACTTTTTTGATGGTAAAGATGCATGAATGTTGGATAGAGTCGCTTATCAAGGGTCCATTCGGCTACTTCATAACCACATTACCTTTATAGGTTGCTCTTCTATGAATCCAAGACCACTATCGAACTGTTCACATTCCATCATTTTATGCCTATAACCTAAGAAGACATCAGGTAGACCGCTAGCAGTGATTTTGCTTTTTCAGTCCTCCCTGACTTGCTTCTGCCTCCTCTTTCCATCTCTCCTTAAGCACAAGATTATCTGCCATTGGATCCGACCTGCTACCGTTCACTTCAAGTGCACCAGACTTACCCTCTATTACAGTCTTGTGTTCCAGAGGCTGTCCCACTTTCACACTCTGCAGAGATACGAAAGGTGGTTGGGAGGGAGTGGGGGGAATCCTGAGGGATTAGTACGAACTTGTTTCTCGTTGCACCACAGCCAAGACTATGCCCCTGGTTATCTCCTGCAAAGCCGGGAACTTTCGCCACCCCTCCCCCCCCATAGGCACACTACTTACACCTCCGCTTTATGAGACCTCTGGTGGTCAGTAGAGCTCTAGAGTCACGATGTGAAGGCAGAAACAGAGGCTTGAGCAGGAGCCTTAAAGAACAGAAACCATCTTGGAACCCAGACAGCCCTCCCCCGAACCGCAACCCCTAATCCCCAACTCCTCCCCACCCATTAACAGTTTTTTACTCCTATTAGGAGTGCGGATCAATCCTGAGAGCTGGCTAATTTGCTTATAGAAAATCATGTGGCCTCCTTTTTAACATTTGCATAACTCAAACATGAGGAATCAAATGGCAGTTAACCTTTTCAGCTTTAGCTGTAATGGTCACAGAGATCCAATACTCTTTGGGGATTTTCCTAGGCATAATGTTCTTCAGAATCGTTTTTTCTTACCCTGAAGTAATATATTTTCACGGAAGGCAGGCAGTGACGTAAAGTCCATAAGGCCCGACTCCATCTTATGCAGGCCAAGACTCCATTTTCTGTATTTCTACAGAATCCTCAACATGTCTGCCTTTGACCCAGTTATCATTTGTCCTTATCCAAGTACCTGTGAAAGTGTCAAGTCACTCGCACATAGACGTCGGTAAGGCACCAGATGGGACATCGGTCTAGAAAAAGTGCCTCATTATCTCTGTTTCAAGGTCAAACAAGAACAATAGCTAAAACAGTGTAGCCTGAATTGTCATCATATGTTTACCTTACTTGTTTTTGAAAATGCTTCTTAGACTAGCGTCTTGGTTGATATTGGTTACGCTAGAAATTCCTACGGTGATATGGAAAATTCCCGTCTTAGCTAAGATAGTCTAAAAGTCTGACACTTGACTGCTTGTCAGGAGAGGTCCTTTGCCCCAGACTACCGCACAAGATACTGCCAGAGAAGATCTTGGCTGCCAGAGATGCTGCTGTATCGCACTTTCTACTGAAAGCGCGTATCTAGCCAGGTTCGGGAGGAAAGGAGCTGATGCGACGCATGTTTGACTTTCGCAGGAAACACAGCCGTCCCAACTAATGATAATTACAGCTCTTGGCTGTAAACAGGTATGCAGTGCACTGATTCTCCCTAAGAAACTCTAGATGCAAGTTCTAGTACTCCATGCTTTCCTAGCGTGTCACATATAAGTAGATTTTAGGGTGCTGGGTTTTTAGATGACATTTTAACTATAGTAGAGATCTTCAGTTTATTCTAGTTCGCAACTTGGCAGGGCTCGAAAAATCCACTCTCAATAGGAAGCCAGATTTAATCAGGACCAGCTATTTTTAGGGTCTACTCGCCCATTCTGGCAAGCTGCCAACAGGTGTTCTGCTTGCTGACAAAGTGAATGAGCAATAAAGATGCCTTTAAATCTTGTCACATTTCTCTGCTTTCAGAGACAGAGGTCAAAAGTAAGTTTGTCTCTACCCTTACTTTTCTTTCTGTGACTGAAGTTAAAGGATTTTGTAAAGTGAACTGTGTGACAATCTGGATGAGTAGTGTATTCAAGTTACTAGACTTTCCCAGGTGAAGCAACGCTTGTCCCTTCTTTCTAGTGACATGGATCTCGGGGATTTCTTGTTAGGTCACCGGAACCCACGTCAAAAGCTTTTCTTGTATGCAATATACAACAAGCTCTGGAAAGTTTCTCGACAGGAAGCTGCTGAGAGACTGCGCAAGATTGATAGGATTAATTTAGAAAAGGCTTTGGCTGTGGTTGACAGTGGAATGACCACATTATTCTCCAGGATATATTCACTGGGCAACATAGTATCTTCTGCACTTTATATAGTACAGCATGATATGTCTATTTTACAGCATGTGCAATCACAACTATGGTCTATTGTATTATTAAGTTGGACACTTCAAACATTATGTTCTGGCCACGTACCATGGCGTTATATCAACAGCACTAATCTGTTTTCTGCATATGACCCAACGGAAAGACCGATATTGATGGCGCGAAGAGATACAAAATATACCAAGTTGCACATTGAAAAATTAGATCAATTATCTTTAAGCGTGGCTGAGACACCATCCACAGACTGGATAATCCATGGTTACATCACCCTCTCGGTCACAACTTTCCAATTCCAATATTGTCTACAATAACATCAAGTAGGCAGATATGAAGCATGGGGAAGGTAATGTGCATGAATACTGGGAATTGCCATTCAGGTTTAGATGCAGGAATGGGGACACGGAAGTTTTCCTTAGTGGTTCCGAATGTGAGGATGCTTTGAGCAGTTCCTTAGTATGCAAGGACATTTCACTTCATGGAGCATACAAAGCTTCAGTTGCGAACTTCTCCTGTTATCTGAAGGGTTCTCCAGCTGCCGTGATCCGACCGGTTTTTAGGCTGCTCTCTAATGGAAGTTACTTGATGCTGAACAATCAAGGCTGCTGCGGAATGGAACCAGGTATCGCTTATCTGCTAACTGTTAATTCCATAGTTACTTGTTGCACACAATGACTGTTTCCACCTTCCCACGCAATTAGGGAGGCATCGCTATAGCCTTCAATAAATGTTTCCAACATGCGCTTTGATTCTCTGAGCAAACTGAAAGCCATGCTTTTTCAAAAAGATGTGGCCTTAACATCAGCCAGAGAGACGTTTGATCTCCAGGTTGGAGGGTCCTCGTCCCAAATACAGACGCTACTTCATACTAACTTCCCGCTGCATTTTAGGGAGTTGGACCACCGTATCTATTTTTAAATGTATTGGCACCTTTCAGACAATTTTCGGAGTTATACCACCTCTTATACACTCAGTGTTGGGAAGTGTTTTTGGAGGTCTCCCGCTATCCTGCTACTTGTGGCGGGAATTCTTATTTTAATTTTTCTGCTCCGCAATGGATGTCTCAGTTCAACCCGGAATGGAGACAGCACTGACTGTGCTGCGGTGCTTGAGCACAGAATACACTGCTTCGGCACACCTCTGCTTTGAGAACTGAATGAGCACTGGTTTTTGTCATTCAGGTCTGTTTGGCTTCACTGCGTACAACCTGTATTCCACTGCCTGCTTAGCAGTCATGAATGCATATTGGATTTATGTCTCAGATCACAATCGGTTGCGCCATTGGACATTGAAGTACTGATGGACCCCTTAAAGGCCCATTGGTATTGTTGTCCCCAGCATATTCCATTGCTGATGAATGCATTCTTTGAGCCCCTGTGGGATGCTTTAGCTCCTAGTGAACTGGATACTGGCTCTGCGATACACCTACAGGATGCAGTCCCTCCCTCAGCGGCTGCTGTGGAAATTGGATGGAACCACCTTTGCTCCATAAACCTGCTTCGAGGTGCGCCTCTGGGAACGTCGTCTGCAGTTTCCAGCAACAGCAATGTTGTGTCTACCAGTCGGAACACTTAAACATTTTGCTTTTCCGTGTGGTGGGTACTATTTGGCCGTAAACAAAATGATTCAAAACATTATTATTTTTTCTGATTTTTCTAGGCACCATGGCTTTCTGAGTGCTTGGAGTTTTAAACAGTATAATGACTTTTAATGGCTTTTTGTGAATATTGTAAAGGGAAGCTTGCTTTTAGAGGATTTTTAAAATGGTTTTGGACCTTGTTAGTTTGAATTTCATTATGGCATGCTCATTAGTGATGGCCAGTCAGCACGATCACACCTATATTTCAGAAATATATGGTCCTTCACGGAACTTCATCTAGACCACTGTGGCTGAAAGGCGTTTTGAAAGCTGTATGGCTGACGTCCTTCTAGTATCAGCAACAATTTCCCCATGTAGTTTTTGTTTTCTTGCCTGCCTGGGTTTGCCATGCTTCTCTAAATAATTATGGGTGCGAAAAAGTATTTCGGTCCTGTCTTTGATAGGGCAGGCCTTCAGATGTACTCAAAATAGCATCCATGTAGTTGTTGGGCTGTGAGTTCAAAGTCTTCTCTCTGTGGAGTCATTTAGGAAGCTTGGCAAATCCCCCACCTCTAAATGATACAGGGGAACCTGTGATTTCTTAGGGCAAGTTGATTGAATTTCCTTTCAGTCACTTTTGAAACACTCTTGGTTACCATGATGGAAGCTTTCATTGGTGTGTTGTTCACCAAGCCTTTCTTTCCCTTGAGAGAAGTTCTGTGGACTAAAGAATGGGAGATTGCAAGCCCTTTGATCTTACCTTTGTCTCTGGCACTCCACAAACTAATTTGATACAATCCTCGTTGGTGCTCTATTTTGGGAGACTATCATTTGGTTGCAGTGAAGGGAGAAGATCTGGACAAGGAACAAATGGTGGATAAAAATAACTCAAATTGGAGAAAATTATATCCATCTTGAAAATCCTAACCCCATAGAGAGATATACTGTAGTGTCCACATTAGAAAATCTAAAAGCAGTGTTGAACTTCAGTATAGGCCTGCTTTCGGGAGCAATTTCACTTACTCAAAGCAATTCTCTTAATGGTGTTGAGGACGAGGCAATTACTGATAATGAATCAATATATTAGGACACATGTTTAATTAGAACAACCATTGTCTTCACTAGCGATCAAGCAGGTTGTGGCCACAAATTGGAACAGACTTCAAAAAGAAGCAAGTAACTTGAATGGTCAAGGCTTGTTAGGTAGAGAAACAATATTGGTGTGCATTGAAATAATTTTGTCCACCTTAGGTTAGGTTTTACTATAGACCGACAGATTTCTAAACTTGAAGCTTGCCAAACTTGTACCTAAAATGGATTTAATGTGTGAAGTTATTGTCTCTAGGAAATCTACTGAATCGTTGTGTTTCTAGGTTACAGAATAAATCCTTATTGAAGCAAATGGAGGGAGAAGTACATAAAATAGTGATGTGAGTAATGAGGTGACGGGTAATGAGAATGTTAAGATAATGTTAGGAAGCATTACAGGCCTAATGCACAAATTAACATTGCACAAAAATTGGTGACAAGTGCTAGTAATTAAATCCAATGAGATATTAAGAATCCTTTCAAAGCAATGCCTCGATTCATATATTAAGTTGTTGTAAATGGGTACAGTATTGGACTGGCATTTGGGCAGTCTGACACTGCCAGATAGGCCAGCTTTAAAAGGCTAGTGTGTGGACTTTTTTTTTTTTGCCCCATTGCAGCCCACAGGACAACAAAAAAAAAACTACCTTTCCCATTGGTTCTTTCATGCTGCACATCTGGCAGTGCCAGAGTGCCCAGAAGGCTAGTTCAGAACCGATTTCTTTGTACAAACAGAACTCGCCCTTACGTTTGAGAGACTGCGCTTCCTTCCGCACAACTAGTGTTTAAAAAAAAAAAAGTGGCAACATTTTAATTTTTAAAACATAGTTTTAATATGTTCGTAATCTATTTTATATCTGAGAGATTGCACTTTCTTTGCACCTTTAGCACTTTAAAACTGAGAGCACTTTCTAGATTTCTGATAACGGGCATAATTATGTGGACTTATGGCGCATTTGCACAGCTGCGAAGTACAGACTGACTCATTTGTCGTCTATATGCTCTGCGCTAAAGTCTCGATTTGTTGCTTTTTGCACTTAATGCATTGCACTATGGTATTTTATGAATTGATTAGCAGATTCGAAGTTCTGAGCCGTTGGTGCTGTTTCAAAGTTTTTAATTGTAAAAGTTTTAATTAACTGATCAATAAACTTAAAACTTGACTTAAACAGTCCAACACCGAAGAGTTAATGTAAAAATGAAGGTGCATGTGTTTTGATTGACGCTGTGGTGCCATCTATTCAGGCTAATATGCTCACAGTGTATTTGAGGAAGGATCAAGTTTGTCACACAAATGGGCGTCTGTATTTTGCAAATGGGCAAAAGAATCAGGAGGTAGTTTATATCAAAATTCAGTAGGAAATCATTCAGGTGGAGTTGGTTTCAAATATAATGGGATGTTTGCAAATTGATAGCGGAAGCAAACCTTTGAAAGATCTTTCTCTGCACTTAACTTAATTAAATAATAATGCTATTAAAATTCACCAAAGAAGAAGGGTAAGCAAGCCATTGAGTCTGTAGCTTCTGGGGCTTCCCTTGAAGGTTATAAAAACCGGAACTAAGAGGGAATGGAAATCAAAAATCTTGAAGAACCAACCTGTCAGTAATCAGTTAGAAATGTATGTGTACATTATTTGTATATCGCAAACCTAGCCAAAAGGCAGCGGAGCGTTCTACTGGGTCAAAGATGAGCATAAAGTCAGAGTGACAGGAGAGGTAGCTGGTTTGTGGATGGTGAATATAAAGTGATGTAGAGTTATTAAAGTGCGTCTTCAACTCTTTCCTAAATTGGAGCAGTGTTGGGGTGGTCCTGATGGATATAGGGAAGTTGTTCCAGAACTTGTGTGTGTAGATGGGAAAGACCTGCTGGTTTGTTTTTTCTTTTTAAACTTATTCTGCAGTCTCGTGGTGTCTTGGCTGCAGTTGTGCTGAAAACCACCAACGATGGTGAGCTTGTCTGCAAGATAAGCAGGGGATGCTGGTCGTGATGGTTCTGTAAATGATGCACCGTTCTTGTGAAGAATGTGCGGGGAGGCGAAGTGAACCAGTGGAATTGCATCAGGATGGGGGCAACATGATCATATTTTTTTCAGATCCCTGGATGAGATGTGCTGCAGTATGTAGGGATAACCTTAAGTGGTGCCAGTGAAGAGTCTAGGAAATACTTCTATTGTTACTTACTCCAGTATTGGAACTTTCATAGATTCACTTGCTTGAATCATTCCCCCGTTGAGATGGAAGTCCCCGGTACATCAAAAAAGCAATGCAAAGCTAATACAAAGCAGAAACTAGGCTTAGGCCCATTTCAGTTTTGTACCTTCTCTATTGTTTTGCAAAAAAAGATCAAAAGTCAATCCTGAACCAATCGGGACCTCTAACCCTCTAGAACACTCCTGAGAGAACCTGACCCTCAGATTTTCTACTGCACGTTGTGCTGTGGAATCTCCTCTGAGCTCTGCTCAGTTTCTACTACACTCTTCAGTGGTTGTTGACAGATTTCTTTGCTTCAATCTGCATCATCTACTACAGTACCATCTTCAGTACTGATTTGCCTGTTTCTGGCATAGTCGTGTCAGATGAGGAGAAAGTCTTTTTAGATCCTGTGCCACCTGCTCTAAGAAAAGACTTCATACGGGCGACCTTCACAGTGACTGCATTTAGTGCCTGTATCCCAACCATAAGGCAAAGGAGTGTAAGGTATGCCATACCTTTTCTAACAAAACTTTAAGGGATTGTGAGGGGTGCCTTCTTATAGCTTCAAAAACGAACGGCCAGGAAGGAAGTGATTTCGAGTGAGGACAGTGATGAGGCTTCTTCTTAATCATTTAGGAGGTCGCATAAGAGGAGGAGATCACCTCAGGCTCATTCTTCTAGCGAAGAATGAGCCCTTCATAGGTCTCATGGACGCAGTCCCTCAAAATCTCATAAATCTAAAATGGAGAGAAAGGGACATTTTTTCGGGCGACAGAAAATCAAAAAAGGCTAGCTCTGAGCCTCCTACTACACCCCCCTCAAGGCAGGCACTCTTTCAAGAAACCTTCATCTGTGCCTCCCGAAGAGAAACCATCGATGAAAAGTCCATTGACAACAAGAACAGCGATGAAGAAGCCCTCGCTGTTGTCGATGAGTATGGAGGCCTGCCAGTCTTTGCCTTCGAAGCAGAAGGCAAGTGCCGCACAGTCATCTACACCAGTGCCGACTGCTCTGTCGTCAGTGAAAACTTCAGGTTCTTTACCATCGATAAGGCCGTCGATTACATCGTCGATTAAGCCTGCGGTAACAACGACGACTACATCGACGCTGTCGGCGACTATGAAGACCACGATGGCACCGGCGGCGGCAAAGACTATGACTGTAACAATGGCATCTACGGCAACAACACAGTTAATTACGGTTTCTGAATTGCCTCCAATATCCACGTCACCGATATTGACGACGAGGGAAAAAATACCAGAAAAGAGCGAAACCTAGAACGCCTCTGTTGTCATCTAATCTGTTGGAGAGCAAGATTCTGAGGGAGATGATGAGGGTGATGGTCCTTTTGGTTACGCGAATAGCCCATCGCAATTGCACGTTAAGTGCCAAGAAAATGATTTTGACAATGAGTATGGGGAGCATCATTATTATATTCCTCAGCCGGAATACCATTGTGACTGTCGGAGGAGGTAGTCTGCATGCCATCATTGCTGCTAACAGACCTGTTATGTTATGTTATTTATATTTGTAGCACGCACGGATACTCCGAGGAGTGTCCCGGCGCGAACCTAGGAGAGAGTGGGGATCAGATTAAACGAAGAGAAATGTTTTCAGGTTTTTTTTAAACGAGATGGGATCTTGAATACATCGAAGAGTGAACGGCAACGAGTTCCAGGCTAGGGCGGCTTTCAAAGCAAGGGAGCTGCCACCCATCCTTTGCAGCCGAAAACGCGGAACGTGCGCCAGAAGTTGTGTGGACGAGCGCAGATGTCTCGCAGGTGTATAAAAAGAGAAGCACTTTCGTAGATATGTAGGGCCAGAGGAGTGAAGAGCACGGTGTGCAATAGCTAAGGACTTAAATTTAATCTTTCCGACTACGGGCAGCCAGTGAAGGGCGCGCAGATGTTGTCTCACGCTACTTCTAGCGGGGATGTTGAGAAGAAGCCTGGCTGCCGCATTCTGCACAACCTGGAGTTTGTTAAGCAGATATCCCGGGATGCCAGCATACAGAGCATTGGCGTAATCCAGCCGGGATAAAATCAGGGCTCGAGTGACCGTCTCCTTAGCGGCCCTAGGAAGAAGTGGAAGGAATTTCCTAAGGCTTTTAAGTAGCCCGAAGCAGTTCCCAGCTAACTTCTTTATCTGGGTCGCAAACGTAAGATTCTCCTCAAACCAGACCCCAAGATTCTTGGCGGGTTGCCCCGTTGAGGCTGGCATAGCAAAATCGGGCGGCCAGAGTGACTCTCTGAACTGAGGAGGACATTTTCCATATAAGAGGATTTCAGACTTCCCCTCATTACATTTTAGTTGTGCGGAAGCCACCCACTGAAAGACCTTGGACAAACAGTTTTTAGCGGAAGAAATGGAACACTCCTTTTTTCCCCCCATGTGAACAGAAGCTGGGTATCATCAGCATAGGCAATGATTTTGGCCCCCAAATCCTCCGCCAGTTGGACCAAAGGCGTGATATAGATGTTGAAAAGAAGGGGGCTCAAGGACACCCTCTGAGGTGAGGACGATGAGGGGGGGAGCCAGACCTGTTGCATCCTGTCCTGCAAAAAGGATTTGAGCTGGCCCCAAGCAGTGCCGGATATACCAATCTCGGCAAGCCGGGTAAGCAGCAGCGAGTGGGGGACCGTGTCGAAAGCTGCAGAGAGGTCAAGCAAAATAAGGGCTGCCCTCCCGCCAGCATCCAAACAGTCTCGAATGGCCTCGGAAACTTCTACTAACGCTGCCTCTGTGCTATATGTGGCCCTGAACCCTGACTGGGCCAGATGTAGTAGGCCCCCGTTTTCAATGAACTCAGTCAGCTGTTTAGTGACTACTTTTTCACATACTTTTGCCACGCTGGGCAAAAGGGAGATAGGACGGTAGCTTCCTGGGCTCAGGGGATCAAGCAATGGCTTTTTTAAAAGAGGTAGAATTTTGGCCTGCTTCCGGGCAGCCGTAACATAGACCTCCTGAAGGGACATGTTAACTAGTCTATTAACTTCCGGGTTAACAATTTCTGCAACGTCGGCCAGAAGTCTGGCCAGGCAGGGGTCCGAGGGAGAACCCGATTTTAGGCTCTTAAGGATTCGAAGTGAGCCAGGCAGGTCAATAGAACCAAAGGCAGAGCGGGAATGGGAGGGAGAAGGAGGAAGAGCCCCAGAAACCAATGTCCCCTCTGCAGGAACTAAATGATGCCTGTATCATACTAATTTTATCCATGAAAAAACTGGATTGAGTATCACACCAGGCGCTCGAGGATGGAAGCGAACACAGTTGGGCTTTAGGCGCCATAAAGTTCTGAACAATGGAAAAGATTTCCTTGGTGTAATTCTAAGCTAGGTCGATACGGGGCGAGTAGTAAAGACTTTTGGCTTGGGCTATGGCAGAGTAGTACGTTTTTTGTTTTGTCCTAATCATGATCTTTGCCAAAGGGCAAAAGCCTTCCGCCAGCCACGCTCCAATTTCTTGCACTCCTGTTTTAAGTCCCTCAAATTAGGCGTGAACCACGGATTAGAAGGAGAAACCGTGGACTGCTTAAAGGGGGTGGCAGGAGATAGGAGAACAACTGCTTTAGAGATCCAGCTTGTAAAACGTGCGATTCCCCCCTTCAAGGTCATTGGCGGTCTCGGGTCTGGAGGTCGCCAGGGCCTGGCTAAACACAAGCGGGTCAATTTTGGCAAGGCTGGCTCGTAGTTGGTCCGAGGCGGGACATTAACACCCACTATCGCCCAAGAAAAATATGTCAGAGTGGTCGGACCAAGAGACCGAAAGAGGAATTCATGTTGCTGGACTATAGGAAGAGATTTCCACCAGCATCTGCGCCTCCCGAACAGCCTACATTTGCACCTCGGCCACGATCTATCCCATCTACTCCCAAGAGGGTTCAAGATTTACAGTCTGAGCCTCTTCAGAAATCACCACCATCAGTTCCTCAACAAGATCCAGGGACTACAAAGAAGAGGGGGAACTCTGGGATCCACATCGAGAATGGGACGACTGCCTCATTCCCACACCATCTTCTCCCTCTCCTGTACCCATTGACTCGCCACCAGAGCACATTGGTGGCTTTCACAACTTACTAGAAAGGGCGGCCAAGATGTTTGATCCACCAATGCCAACATCTTAAACTGACTGTTTTTTTAATATGATTTTAAAGAGCCCTTTAGAAAATCGGTGAGAGCCATCCCTATTGTAAGTCGCATATGGGAGGAAGGGCTCAAAGTCATGAGCATGCCAGCGAACGTGGCGCTAGTGTTATCCAGATTGGAGAAAAATACAAGGCTCCAGAGGATGCTGTTGCCTGCCTGGTGAGTCATCCTAAGCCAGACTCTGTAATTTCTCAGGCAGCGCAGATCAAGTCCAAGAACCCTTCTGCGCCCATCACCACACCACCAGACAAAGAAGGCAGGCACCTGGATAAAGCTTGTAAGCATTTTTCTTCAATGTCCGCTCTGGTAGAGCAGCCAATGCTGTTGTTCTTCTAGGTCGATATGATCGACAAATGTGGTGCGATTTAGCTCCTTATGTGGATCAACTTCCTGAAGACAGTAAATCGGAGGTAAAGAAAATTCTCCAGGAAGGAGAGAGAGCATCTGCGGAGGTGATAGATTGTGCGATGGATATCGCCACTGCAGCATTCAGATCGCTGGAAGGTGCAGCAGTGTTGCATTGTCAATGATGGCTCAGGGCCACATCGTTTAGGCCAGAAGTAAAGAACAAGATTCTTTACCTCCCATTCGACGGAGAAGCGTTGTTTGGAAAGCACATCGAGGATGCGGGCAGGCTATAAAAAAAAGACACCGGCACTGCAAAGTCGTTGGACGCTTCAATACAGAAAGGTACCCTTTAGGGGAGCGAGAGGAAGGGGCCTTCCTTACTACAGAGGTGCATTTCAGCAGTATAGGTATCCCTCCTATACTACCTCTTCCCAGCCATATCGACCGCAGTTTGTCCAGCGACAACCACAATCAGGGACATATTCAAAATCTACCCCCAAAGGAAGAGCAGGGCGTCAAGGAAAAGATGCCTCACACCACCAATGACGAGTTTCAGGCTCTGGCTATCTCTTTCACAACTCATCCACAGATTTCCTTGGGAGGGCAAATTTCTTTACACCTTCATCAATGGCAAACAATAATGGACCAGTGGGTCCTCAACCTGATACAATTCAGCCATACTTTAGAGTTCCTTCATATCCCACCTTCTACTCCACCAGTTTGACAATAAGTAAAACACCTAATTCTCCTATGTTTGGAAATTCTTGTAATGCTCCGAAAAGGAGCTATAGAACTGGTTACAAAGTCCCAGAGAGGGAAAGGGTTCTATACCCGTTTCTTTTTGGTATGTTGATCGACATTACGCCCTTCCACAAGCATCACCTCCTTAGGAGCAATATTGGACACCACAATAAACAAGACATTTCCGGAGAGAGATGGAGAAAGAGACAACTAAACTAATATTACTGGCTCAGTCATTCACAAGAAAAAAAGTCACTTTCAGGTCGCCGTTACAAGTCTGTCCTGGGGACAATGTCATCTTGCATCCCTCTTATTCCTTTCTGCCGATTGTGAATGCGTCCATTGCAGGAGGAGCTGGATTTGCAGTGGCATCAGACAGTAGGTTCTTTCGAGGATGTCATTACAGTCACACTTGGTATGGTAAACGCCGTCTCTTGGTGGACCCAGCGTCGGAATATTTCCATCGGTCTCCCCTTTCTCGCCACACCAGCTCCACACATAATCCCCACCGATTCCTCCCTCAAGGGATGGGGAGCTTTCCTGCAAAACCTCCAGGTCCGTGGCCATTTGCAGCAGCAACACCAGCATCTTCACACCAATTTGCTGGAGCTCAGGGCAGTGCGATTGGCATTGCAGGAATTCCTGCCGAAAATAAGAAACACTGCGGTGTTGGTCTGAACAGACAACACAACGGCAATGCATTATCTCAACAAGTAAGGCGCACCAGATACCACCTCCTCTCTCAGGATGCTCAGTACATCTGGCAGTGGGCTATCCAGAACAGAATCTCTAAAGGCGGAACGTCTTCCGGGCAATCAGAACAGCAGACACGCTAAGCAGGCTCAAATCGTCATGCCACGCGTGGGAGATCCATCAACAGACTCTCAACAGCATTTTTCTCAAATGGGGCAGGCCAACGGTGGACCTCTTTGAGACGCTGCAGAAAGTCAAATGGCGGTACTTCGCAAGTTGGCATCACCATCCTGGATCCTGAGGGAATGCGTTTTTGATGGCATGGTCAGGCATCTTTGCCTACGCTTTTCCGCCAATTCCCCTCCTGCCACGACAACTCGAAGATCAATGCGGAACCCTGCAGGATGATCCTTATAGCACCATCGTGGCCCGTCAACATTGGTTCACTGAACTTCTCCCTCTTTCGGAGATGCAACCTATTCTTCTGCGTCCCATTCAATCTCTTCTGACGATGTTCCAGAGACAAGTGCTACATCCATATCCCAAATCGTTTCGATTAGCGGCATGGCTCCTGAACACCATGAATTTGAGCATCTAGAAATCCCATCTGAGTGTAAAGATATTCTTTCCAGTGCCCGGGTACAAAGCACTACTAGAACTTACAGAATGAAATGGAAAAGATTGTTTATGGAGTCAGGAATCCAACATCCGTCCTCTGCTGTCCTCACCCCATGAGATCCTTCCGTGCATCCTGCTGTTGGCAAAATCCGGATTAGCACACGCCTCGATTAAAGTCCAAGTAGCTACTATATCCCGATTCAGGAGGACATCTTCAGGACCATCATTAGTCAGCAAGGATCATAAAGCAATTTATGAGATGTCTATTCTGCACCTTTCCACCTGTCAAGCCTCCGCCACCTCTCTGGCATCTTATTATAGTATTGTCACAACTTATGAAACATCCTTTTGAACCTATACATAAGGTGGACCTTAAGTTCCTGTCATGGAAAGTTGCCCTTCTGGCGTTGACGTCGGCCAGGAGAGTTAGTAAAATTTAGGCTCTGACGATACAGGAACCATTTCTGCAATTTAGGGATGACCGAGTAGTCCTTCGTACTAACCCCAAGTTTACCCCCAAAGTTCCGTCGGACTTTCATTTGAACGTGTCTCTTATCCTCAAAACCTTCTTTCCACAAACAGCGACTGCTGCCGAAAGAGCTCTTCAATCTGCGTTGTCTCAAATTTTATCTACAAAGAACCAAAGCCTTTCGCAAATCAACCCAGCTCTTTGTGTCCTTCAATGGACTATCATCAATCCAAAAGGGGGATTGCACGTTGGAGCTCGAGTGCAATCCAATATTGCCATCAATCTGCAGGAAAACCTTTGCGGGCACAAGTTTGTGCTCACTCTACAAGAGCGATCTCTACATCTACTGCTCTTTTTGCCGGAGTTTCTATCCAAGAAATCTGCAGAGCTGCGACCTGGAAGAGTACCCACACCTTCACCAGACATTACTGCTTGGATGCCGCAGTTCACAGTGGTACAGAAGTAGGCCAGGCAGTGCTGAGGAACCTTTTTCAGTGACGGTGAGCTCTTCTCTTCACCCCTTCTTCCTTTCTACTGTAAGACTGCACACATTAATATATATATATATATATATATATATATTTATATATTGCTGGCTTCGCCTCCTGACATCCAATTTTCCCCGGAAAGGACGAACACGGACCCAGAGTTTCTGGTGCAAAGTGTGTTTATTAGCTGCCCTGCACCTCCGCCATAATATATATATCAGCAGACCTGTGCACACGTATAAAGTATCAAAATCTCATTTCTATGTCGTATCTGGTCACAAGAAGAATATAGAACACATGAATACAGTGACAACAAAAACGGGTAATCGTAAGTTGTTATTTTTCTTTCTTTATTCCAGAACGGTTGCCCAGCCAACACGTGTTTCGTCTGGGGAGGTACCCCACAACTTCTTCAGGGCTTCTGGCAAAGCAAGGTGAACTGGAAATCTCTCTGCCGGTTGTACTTCCGTCCCGGCTGATGTGAAGAAGGTAGATATTCCTAGTGTTGCAGTCCTGGTAAGGGACATCGACTGGAGCTAGGAGTCGTAGCTTCTGACGAAACGTTTTAAGTCCTGTTTAGTTAACGCGCTGTAGAGATTATAGCGCCAGTGGATGGTCCAGAGAATCAGATGCCAAATACAGATATCCGTGACAGCGAGTACGCTGCACTTGCCATTCCGCGGTTCCTTGGTGACCCAGAAGCCCTGAAGAAGTCGTGGGGTACCTCCCCAGACGAAACACGTGTTGGCTGGGCAACCGTTCTGGAATAAAGAAAGAAAAATAACAACTTACGATTACCTGTTTTTGTTGTCACTGTATTCATGTGTTGTTCTATATTCTTCTTGTGACAGATACGACATGGGAATGAGATTTTGATACTTTATACGTGTGCACAGGTCTGCTGTTATTGTTTGTAAGGCCTTTGGTCTAACTCTTAGGGGCCTTCAGGGGTTCTCCCTTACCTGTTGCACCGTCTTACGTGGCATGAGAAAAACAATACGAACACTTTATATTGGCACCACTTCCTACCACATCTAAACAAACCCTTGCCTTTCGTGTTATATAGTGTGTATATATGTACATGTGTGTATATATGTACATATTCCTTATCTTCTACCCTTAGGATTTCTTACTTATATTATGTTTAAATTGTACACATGTTTCTGAATGCAATCAGTATCAATTTTAAGAGTGATGCTTTAAGATATATCTGCTCGTCTAAAGGTTGACAATATGGCTTTGACACACTTAGAAAGATGAAAGGAAAACATGTGTTTCTAACTGCTAGCTACTCTGATTCAAGCATGTGAATCTATGAAAGTTCCAATACTGGAGTAAGAAAATAAGTTACTTACCTGTAACTGTAGTTCTCCAGTATTGAAATCTTTCGTAGATTCACATGCGACCCACCCTCCTCCCCTAAGAGGCTCACCTTTGGATTTTTGCAGGTGTATTTTTTGCAGTGTGCTGTTAAAATCTGAGGGTCTAAGGTTCTCTCAGGAGTGTTCTAGAGGGTGAGAGGTCGTGATTGGTTCAGGATTTACTTTTGGTCTCTTTTTATAAAACAATAGAGATGTTCCAAAACTGAAATTGGCCTAGGCCTAGTTTCTGCTTTGTATTCGCTTTGCATTGCTATTTTGTTGCACCGGGAACTCCCATCTCCATGACCGGGAATGATTCAAGCATGTGAATCTGTGAAAGATTCCAATACTGGATAACTACAGTTACAGGTTATTTTCTTCTAAAGACCTCATGATTTGTGAGCAATGTAGGAAATGGTAATATTATGTTCACCCATAAATCTGCAACAAATCTTGCTCACCCTTTTTTTTGCTAAAGAATAAGCACACTCTAATCCTTCGGCACTGTTTTCAATATTTCGGGGTACTTAAAATGTTTGAGTTCAAAATAAAAATGTTTAAACTGGTATCCAAGCCTAATTTAATGAAGCGTACCTCCCACTCAATCGTAAAGCCAATAAGGAGCTGTCCCACATTTAATTGGCAGATTCAAGTAGATCCAGGAGAAACATTGTGATGAACAGATCTTGATCATGGAGGACTTAAATTGTAAATGGAGCAGCTTTATAAAATGAAGGGCAAGAGGTTGTCTGATGAACTTTGAAATATACCACTTTCGGTTTTCCCACTTAGGAAAAAAATTGAAAGGCTTAAGAGAAATATTGCAAGCTGCTCAACTTTAAAATGTTGGCTATTAGATAGGGTGAGACGGAATTTAGTGTCCCTTGACGTAGTAAATAAACAAAACACCATAAGCTCATCTGTAGCTAATCAGGAAGCTATTAGATGTTGGAGTGAGGAAAATAAATGTGTTTTTTCTTTTTTTAATAAAAAAAGTTCTCCCATAACGGTGCCTGGCCCTCTTGCCACATTGTGTAAGTTACTGCTTAAGAAAAAGTTTGAAGGAAAGGGTGCTTCTGTAAGGATGAAGAAGTTCATATTAATAGGCACGAATCGTTTAACAAGATCTTGCTTTAAAGAAAGACTGAAATGACAACCAGTACCAAAATGGTGTGCAGAGGGAAGTAATTATAGCATGGCTAAAGCATAAGAAAGCAGTAAGTCTTGCTGTGATCGCACTAGGACGGACTAGTGTAAATTATTGCATTTTTGTACAACGAAATATGGCAGAAAATGCTGCCAGATGGTTGCTGAAACTGATGGCAAATACAACTGGGACCCAGATATAAACCACTCACCATTGAGTTAAACAATTTGTATAGATAATCTGTAGAGTCGAAACAATATGTTTGCCAGAACTGGTACTCCTATATGTATTAGATGTAGATATTTCAGCAGACCCAGTTATAAAATGAACATGGGCGTAAATCCTTCAATAGTGCCGGAGCCGCCGGTATAGCTTTGTATTGGGCCCATGAAATACACCCAGGACAAATCTGCCTACTGGCACGGTTCCCCTATGGGGGAAGTGTAGCCTTGGACTTCACGGCAATAGTGTAGTAAAGAAACTCCTCTACGAGTTATTTGGTTATGCAATAAGTGCATTTATTTTGCCAATTGTGTTCAAGTAATGCGAAAACGGTTCATACAGACACAGCATATACATTTCTCGATAGACAAGGTGTTCCTAACAGGCGACAGCGCAGTGAGAGTGAATAGAGTGAAAACAGTGCACTTATTGCATAACCAAATAACTCTGAGGAGTTTCTTTACAACACTATTGCAGTGGAAGTCCAAAACTACACTCCCACCCCCCCCTCTCCTCCCACCCCCTCACCCCAACATAGGGACCACCTTTTTTGATAATAGTTACATGGTCTATAGCAGTTTATTAACAAAGTTGACAATCTGACCCTGGAGAAAATTATTAGGATTTGGATTTGATCAGAGTTTATGAATTATCTAATTTACACAGAAATACATGGATCATAATGCAAACGGGTGCAAGGGGTGTCCACTCAAACAATATATACAAGAAAAAATGGGCTTAGACACTGTTGCAGCATACCTTTTTAATCTTAATCTGTCAGATTTGGTAGCAAGTTTGTAGGGGATCCTTAATTTACCTCTGAAATTAGGTAACATAATATTAATATGTTAGCCTATGCACATGATCTGATTATACTGGGCAATACCCCAATAGAGTTACACGCCTCACTCGTGGCAGTGGTGAAACAATACCGAAGGGGTCCTCCCTGCAAGGTAAGGTGAAGTGGCACCATCACCCCACAGTACTCCCATTACACTGATTGCACCATGCGCCATCCCCATGTATCTTTCACACCTCTGTTCAGTCTCTACAAACAAGACAATTTTTTTGAAAGCCCTGCCTTAAACTCAGTTAATCATTGTAATGACAATCTAGGATTCTAGAAAAATTTCGAAGTCCGTTTTGCCGTACATAATCTGGCCCCATTACAAACTATGTGCAGAGTTTTACGACTCTGCACTCCTATTACTTATGTGTGCAGAATGCTCTGCAGCCGGAGACTCTGCAATGGGGGGGGCGGAGAACTCCACACACAAGTATAGGGAGTGTGGAGTCCTAAAACTCCGCACGTAGTTTGTAAATGGCAAAAAGTAATAAACATTCGCAAAAGTGTAAGTTGGCCTTTGGGAATCAGGCCCACAATTTAGTGTGTGATGTGCAATGGTCAGTATCCTATATACAGAGAAATGTTATGGTATATCAGACACAGTATATTCTGACATGTGGACCCTGAGCTGTATTACTCATACGTGCTCCTTAAATAGCGCAGTACTGCAAAAGGGGACGCAATAAAGTGATTTGTTTTGCCTAAGATCATACAATTCGGCCTCGTAGTGTAGCCGGGATTCGAGTCTGTCTTACAGGCACCGGATCTTATATTCTCATGCATCTAGGTTTAGCACAAAGATCAATTGCTCCTGCATAGTGGTCTTGGAAAATTAAAATAGCACAGACAGTGTTCAGTTATGCAGGCTTGCAAAGTATACAAATTGCATGATAAACCTGCTATGCCCATCTAGAACCAATAGTAAATTTCGCTTGCGCTGGTGTTGCATTTGCACATTTAATAGGTTTTAGCTTGTAGTATCTGCACTTTTAGAGCTCTAAAAAGATTCCCTCTCTGAGGTTTCCATTTTCTGCCAGATCTTTTGTCTAATGTACCACCACCGGGGGCCACAACCAAAATGGAAGTCCGCAAACAACTGTTTGGTGCTGGTTTCCAAGTGATAAGCAAATGGAAAGACCTCCGATTTTAAAGAAAACGAACGGGAAGGCTAAAAGCAAAAAGCTTCAGTAACCTCCTTCTCTTTTTGGTGCTTAGGCCTCGTCTGATTCCTGCAGATCGGTTTCAACAGTTTCTGTCCGGGCCTGATCTACTTAAACCACTCCTGTTTCACAGTGCATCTGCGGAGGAGGGTGTTTTCACCAATTATTGAAAGAGGCAGAGCACTCATTCGGCCTCTCATGCAACTGATGTGTTTTTTTCATTTTTATGAGCAGGCCAGCCTAGGCTGCAGGGGGCTCCACCTCTACACAGTGAAGTGTCCAAACCCCACCCCCTGCACTGAGGGCCCCGTGCTACGCCCCTACTGGTGACCTTGTTTAATAAAAATCAGGAATTTCTTTGTAAACTTTGAAAAAACCTAAAGTAATGAGTCCGTAAAGGTAATCTTAAATGTAACTTGTCAGTTTTTGGAGGTAGAATTTAACAGGTAAAACACTATGAATAGGAGTAAAGTTTCACTACAGGCTACGGTGGCCTGCCCAGGTAGAGTCTTTTAGAAAAATAAGAACAATATGTTGGAGTATGTCATTGTTGGGTCTGGGTTTTGACAGACAGCTGTCAAACAGACTTTGCTAACAATATACATAGAGTGGGCGTTGGGTCTGCTACTTTCAAGCATTGGCTTACTTCGACCAACCTCTTTCAGCCATTGGCTTCAATCTTTGTCAGTCACATCTTTGGTCTGCCAAGTGAAGTATTAATTTTCCACTTAATGTTATTGGCTGTTTGGGTAAATGCTTCCTCCTCCACTCGAGTGCTTGATTGCAACTGCATGAGGGCCTACTTTACATCTGTAGCCTTCTCAGGCTACTCCTACTGGCTCCATTCCGTGGGTCCGTCTTTTAAATTTCGCCCTTCCCTACAAATCCCTGTGCGCTCCTCCCTGCACACACATTCCTCTTGTATCCCCTCTATCTCTCCCTCCCTTCCGTGCTCCATGCAACAACCCACACATTTCTTCTTCACAATCTTCATTTTCTCCTATATGCTTGTCAACCCCCCCCCCCCTACTCTACCCAATACCTGGTAACGTTTGTCTCTCCCAGCGCATTCCAATTAGAACTGCCATGACCAGGGTCTGGCTAGGACAGAAAATGAAAGCGGGGGACCAAAATAAAAGTGGCCCCCATTAGTTAATGAGAACTAAACAAGCTTTGGCAACGCCAATAGTCTCACCTATGCAAGAACTATTGGCTTTCCCAATATGTTTTAGCCTTGTTGTACACCAGCGTGGCTGTAGGGTAAGGGTGGAGTGGAGTGGAGTGGAGTGGAGTGGAGAGTTGAGTGGACTGTGGCAGCATGGAGTGCCTTAGAGTGGAGGGGCATGGAGTAGTGTCGTGGAGTATGCATGGTGTGGTCATTACAGACAACACATTTTCAATTTAAATGACCATTACATTTGCACAGTGTAGGAAGGAGGGTTTCTGTTGCAGTACACCCCCCACACACTTTTTGCCAGATTTCTGATGCACTTTGACTTGATGTGCCCTGGGTCCCTGCCAATCGGGTTCCCAGGGCCTGTGTTCTTTCCCAAAACTGTACCTTTGTACCCCCAATTGGCATTTCTCTGGCCACATGTAAGTCCCTTGTAAAAGGTACCGTGGGTACCAAGGGCACTGTGACCAGGGAAGGCCTCTAAGGGCTGCAGCACATATTGTGCCACCCTTAGAGGTCCTTTACACACACACACACAAACCACACTGCCATTGCAGGCTGCATGTTTTGGGGCAGAGAAAAGTGAAGAGTCTGTATTTGTGCCATGCCTGCAACCCACTGCCTATGGTATAGGTAAGACACCCCTCTAGCTGGGTGCAATATACCCCTGGTGAGGGTACAGTTGCATGAGCACTGTACCCCTACAGTGTCATTCTTAGACATTGTAAGTGCAGTAAAGATATAAAGAGTATATGGTCTGGGAGTTTGTCACTACGAACTCCACAGTACCACAATGACTTTACTTAATTCTAGGAAGTTTGGTAGCAAACTTCTCAGCATAATAAATCCACACTGATGCCAGTGTGGGATTTATTATACCATGCACTCAGAGGGCATTTTAGAGATGCCCCCTGAAAATCGACCGACCTCTGGTGGGTTCCCTGACTGGTAAACACCAGCCTGCCACCACGAAACATGTTTTGGGACCCCTGGGATGAGTCTTCGCTTCCTTAGCCCAGAAACGAAGCCTTTCCTGGGCGGAGGTGTTCACACCTCCCCCAGGTTAGGAAGAGTCATCTGTGGTAGGGGAGCTTCAAAGGCCTTTCCTCCTTTGTAACGCGACCCCCAGCCTCTCCTGCTATCAGGAGCAGGCCCCTTTCTTGTCTCACCCCTTTTTCGGCTGGAGGATAGGCGGGAAAAGTTAGAGCAGCCCAGAAGGTGTGCCCACCTCTGCCAACTTCACCCTCAGGTGGAGGAGGCGAGGTGAAGCCCACTCTTCAGTGCCCGCCATCTTGCAGATGGCAGGCACTCTCCAATCAGGATAAAGGATTGTGCCCACTCCCCCATGTGGGGTGAGCCCACCAAGGGTGTAGTCACCATAAGGTCAGTAGCCCATTGGCTACTACCTCGAAACCCCCAAAATGCTCCCTAAATGTAGTATTTAGGGGGCAGCCCTGAACCCAAAAGGCAGATTCCCGCTACCTACAAAGAAGGACGAAAGAAGACACCCAACAGAGGAGACTGTAGAGAAGAACTGACTTGGCCCCAGCCCTACTGGCCCGTCTGCAGTCTCTAGAGATCCTGTGTCAAAAATCGCCTTGTCCTGCAGCCAGCGACCTCCAGAACCCCTGGGAGGACTGGCTGCCTTCAAGAAAGAGTGGATTTCCAGTGAACAGCAGCTCTGTTCAGAAGAATCACCAAAGAAAGACTCTGAGACTGCTGGGGACAAAGAAATCCGACGCCTGGAACCACCACTGCTCCCGACGCCTACAGCCAGAGTCCGAGTGGCCCACCGGTCCCAGTGAGGTCCCCCAGCGCTCCAGAGTCAGAGTCCACCGTGGGTTGACCCCTCCAGGATTCCCTGACGTCGCCCGCAACCTCTGCACGGAGACCCCCCACCCAACCGCGAGTGACCCGGTAAGGTGAAATCCAACCTCAAAAGGCACCCCTGCATCTGGCCCTCCTGAGCCCTGGAGAAGACGACCTGAGGTGCACCTACGGCACGATCCCTCCAACTTACCTGCCCAGCTGTAGGTTCCTCCCGGGAGACTTCCTGGACCAAGCCTGCAGTCAAAACCCCAAACCGGCAACTTCCGATGAAAATAATAGGGCACCCGATGCCAAATCAACACCCTGCACCCGGCCGCCCCTGTGCCGCTGTGGGTGCGCCTTGTGTGCTAAATTGGATCCCCCTGTGCTCTGAGCTAAACCCTAGGAGCTTTGCTCCCACATCCAAGTGGCATGTCCGTGAGCAGCCACCAACCGGAAGCCCCTTGTCCCCTATTGGTTAACATTGGGCCTCAGCACTCTTCACCTGGCCACCCTAGTGCCACTGAGGGTGTTCTTTGAGTGCATACTTGACCTTGGGGGAACCCTGGTTATAACCCCAGAAATCCAACTCCCAAGACAGAGTACTTACCTTAAAACCAATAACCTGATTTTCTCCAATAGGACTGCATTGACTGCTTTTCTGTGAAAAAGTTCTAAGTGTGGAGTTGGAAATTGTATGGGAACCTAAGAAACTGTGTTTTAAGAAAAACTGACTTAACTTTTATGCAGGAAATTTCTCAATGCGATATCTAGGCATATCACACTGAGTAGAAAAAGTAATCTAAAAAGTAATTACAAAGTAGCTGAAAAGTAATTTCAACTGTTTCTGAACATTTGGCCTACCTGTAACAGTCAACTGCGTTCCATTGCATTCAACTAGATCATCATTGAAAAGTACTATTTTACTTACCTGCACCAAGTCCTGCTTGGTTCTAAAAATAAAATTCAACAAATATTTTTATACAAACAATTGGTCTGAGTTCAGTCTTTGAGTGTGTGAAATCATTTCTTGCCTGAGTGTGTACAATAAATGCTTATCCCTACCCTCTGATAAAGCCTTACTGGTCGCCCACACTACCACAAATAGAGAGTAAGGTATTATCTACTTTTACCTCTGTAAGCATTTGGGGATCCACTGGACTCTGTGACACTATACCTTACTTTGGTATAGTATATACAGAGCCAGCTTCCTTCTCACAGACATACAGTTTTACTGATAAAACTATACAGTGCACAAATGATAATGTATGGAAATGGCATCACCTAGTATATTGATTTGTTTTGATCGTATTAAAATATTTGTTTCCGGCACACTTCAGAATTACAAATTCTGCTTCATTGTGCTTTCCTAATTCTGATTTATAATGAAATATTTGTGCAGTTCATTTAAGACATTTACATTTTGTTGTGTGCATGAAAAAAGTCTTTTCTATCAGACCCCCAGATTGTCGGATTAATCCTCTCATTTTGAAATCGGAGAAAGAAAAGTAGACACCAAGCTCCCTCGGACGACCGAGCTTGACATTTGACCTTTGTCTTTGATGCATAGCAAAATGTGACGAGATAAAAAACTAAATTGAAATGCCTGTTTATTGAAAGCGAGCACTGTGGAAGAATACAGTACACAGGCTATGCTCCACAGGAGCAACAAAGACATACTGGACAGCTTAAAGCAAATAAAGTCAGCAAATAGAAAGCAAGCAAATGTGAGTTACAAAACACAAAGCCAGTGGTAAGCAATGGGCCATCTGGTAGGCTTCATCCTAAAAAGTTGGAGGCTTCGACCTAAAAAGCAAAACTGCATGGATTTGAGCTTTCTTACAGGCAAAGTTTCTTTTAAAATCAGTGAAACAAACAGAAAAAATCTGCCCAGCAGACCATAAAGCCAGGTCCTCCCTGGACCGGAAACAAGCATCCTAGGAAACGGTTTCGGGGTTACACCCCTCATCAGCCAGGATAGCTTGATTCCAGTGGCACAGTGAGCCCAGGACCCACGTCTGGGCATACCTGGCGCACTTAGGTCCCAGGATGCTTGTTTCCGGTTCAGGGAAGACCTGGCTTGCCAGTTCGGGCTGGACTGTTCCCATGAGGCACAGGGTCAAGACTGATTTGCATATAGCTGGGTCTGAACTGAGGTGGCGAAGTGAGCTAAAGAATGATGATGGATTCAAGCCAGAGCTGTGACTGGGGGTGAGTGTCTGAAAAGTTTCAGCGCTCCGTCCATCATCTCCTTGTGTTTGCCTCATGCTGGTGAGAGCAGCGCCCTCATTGGTCAAGGGTGTTTCCTGGTGGCCAGGCTGCAGCTCGCCGAGGTCCGGAGCAGGTCCTGTTGTCAGATAAGTGTGTTCTTATATTTTAAGTTCATATTTGCACGTACCAAATTATTTTGATATTTTATTTTGTTTGAGCACCAACGTACGGCCCACCCCCTCTTGATGCCGTACCAGCTGTCTGGTATGCAAAAGACCTCTTCCGCCAGTGACTTGCTATTGGCTTTGTGTAGGAAAGTGGATTTCTGTTGCAGTAACCACCCCACCCCGCCACTTTTTGTCGGACTATGATGCATCTTTGACTGAGTGTGCACTGGGTTCCTGTTCCCAGTGCTTGTGTTCCTTCCCAAAACTGTACCATGGTTTCCTCAGTTGGCACACCTCTGGCTCACATTTAGGTCCCTTATAAAAGGTGCCAGTGGCCTTGTGACGAGAGAGGGTTTCTAAGGGCTGCAGCACGTATTGTGCCACCTTAAGAGACACCTCACCAAACACAGGCATACTCTGCCAGTGCGGCCTCGTGTTTTGGTGCAGATAAAAGTGAGGAGTCGACCTGGCACACATCCCTGTGTGCCAGGCCTACCAGCACTGCAAGAGGCATAGGTAAGTTCCCCCCTGCAGCAGGTCTTACAGCCCTAAGGCAGGGTGCACTATACCTCATCTGAGGACATAACTGCATGAGCAGATATGCCCCTATGGGGTCTAAGTCCATTCTGAGACATTATAAGTGCACAGTGAAGTCTTACTGAGTACATGGGCTGGGAGCTTGTCACTACAAGTTTCACAGCTCCATGATGGCTCAACTGAATCCCAAGATGTTTGGTACCAAACATCTCAGATTAATATCATTAATAAAGGCACTCAGAGGGCACCTCCGGGTTCCCCTGAAAACCTACCAACCCACTAGTGTGTGCCTAACTGGTCTGCACCAGCCTGCCACCTCTAGACATGTTTCTGACCCCCTGAGGTGGGAGCCTGTGGCTCTTGTGGGTCAGAAACAAAGCCTGTTCTACCCCCAAGCAGGAACAGCATTGAAAGGTGGTGAGCCTCAAAGGCTTCCCGTCCTTTGTTATGCTGACATGGGCCTTCCCAGCTTTTGGATATGCCGCCCCCCCTGGCCAAGCTCACTTTTGGCGGCAAGGTCGGCGGGAAAATTAGTAAACAAGAGAGGTGTGTCCCCTCTCAGCCACGACTACCCCCAAGATGCCCCGAGCTGAATTGACCCCCTCCATTGTAATTCCTCCATATTGCTTTGGAGGATTCTAGCCAATAGGGTTAGGGATATGCACCCTCCCCAGAGGGATTGGACATACAAAGGGTGTAGTCCCACTAAAGGTAAGTAGCCCATTGGCTACTACTTTCTAACCTCTTTAACGCCCCTAAATTGAGTAGTTGGGGCCACCCCTGAGCCTTAATCCTCAGATTACCGATGACCTACGAAGAAGAGGATTAAGAAGTGCTGTGCAGCAGCAAAGACTGAAGACACTAACTGACTTGGCCCCAGCTCTACCGGCCTGTCTGCAGCCATCAAAGACCCTGCTACAGAAGAGCGACTAGTCCCACAGACCAGCGACCTCCAGAGCCCTGAAAGGACTGCTTGGCTTCTAAAACAGACTCCTGATCTCTCGTGGGCAGCGGACCTGCCCAGAAGAAAAACAACTTTTAAAGACCAAGTGCTCTGCCTGTGGAACCCCGAAGTCGACCACCTCTGCACCCAACACCCACTGCCTGAGTCCAAGAGGCCCACCGGTCCAGAAAAGGTTTCCCCGCGATCCTGAGCAAGAGTCCTTCATGGGTTGACCCCTGCCGGACTCCACGTCGACACCTGCAGTCTCTGCACGACGACCCCCTCCGCCAACCGCGATCGCAATGATAAGATGACTTCCGACACCAAAGGACACCCCTGCACCCAGGGCCCCTGGACCTTGGGGAGATCTACCAATGTTGTCTTAACGCTATAGCACATCGCAACTTTCCTGTGCAGTTGTAGGTTTCTTTCGTCCAGCCTCCTGGCCTGAGCCTGCAGCCTTTTTCCAAGTTTGAGATTCCCCATTGGTTTGCATTCAGCTTCCGATGCCGTGTTGGCACTCTGCACCCACCTGCCCCTGTGCCGCCTGAGGTCTAAGTTTGGTGCTGCCTTGTGCCCTCCCCCCCCCCTGTGCTTGCCTTAACCTCTGGAGACTGGTTTCCAAATTTGTGCTACTCACTTGCAAGTTGTACCACTTCGATTGCCCTCTTTCTCTTTGGATAACATTGGCAACAGATCCCAAGTTTGACCTCTGCACCCAGCAACCCTAGTGCTGCTGGTTTTGCAGTGAGGTCACTTACCTGAACCTTGGCTGGTACTGATTCATCATCCAAAAGCTCAATACCATAAATCGTTTACTTACCTACATATTGCTGATTGTGTTTCCTCCCATAGGATAACATTGTACTGATTGAAAAATGCAGTGTCCACTTTTTTTACATTGAAAAACAGTGATCTTGCAAAACGTATTTTACTGCAACAGAGTAGCTCTGGTTCTATAAAATAAATATACTAAAGGCAATATTTTTACAAACCATTGGTCTCGGATTTAGTCACTGAGTGTGTGTGTAATCATTTCTTGTTTGTGTGTGTACAACAAATGCTTATCACTGCCCTCTGATGAGCCTAACTGCTCACCCCCACTACCACAAACGAGAGCACTAGTATTATCTACTTAAGCCTCTGTAAAGCTTCTGGGGATCCACTGGTATAGTATATACAGAGCCAGCTTCCTACAGTTTGCAACTCAGTTTTCTGTCTTTCGATTTGCAGGCTTTATTTGCTTTAGGCTGTGCATTTTGAGTTTTTACCTCCCCATGCTAAAGCCTTGTTTACAGTATTCTGTCACAAATTTGTTTTCTATAATAAACAGACCTTTAAAACGTATTCTTATCTCGTCACATTTGCTGGACATTCAAACACTGAGGTCAAATGGCTGTGTTTATTTTGCTTTCGGCTGACTTCAAAATGAGTGTTTATAGGAAAGTGGAATGCAACCTACTTTCTCTATGGAGCCTGCTTGTGCCCTTTTTAGGTCTCGCCTAGGCAGTGCATGCGCTCTGTCACATTGAGACATGCTGTATCTACAATATGGACTTCAAGCACCGCCCATCTTTTTCATTAGTTTCTCTTACTGTTCTTAGTAAATGGCAGCTTTTGTTTGGTGAATATGCATAGTAGGCCCTCCTTTTGGACTTTTGTATCATCCCATGAGGACTTCCTGTATTACACCACTGCTTTCCCGCCCCCACCACCCCTCCAAGGTCACTGCTTGTTCCTGCTCATGTCTGTGTGTGTTCAGCTTCTGCACCCGGCTGGGCCGTCCCCTCCCGTCGCTGCTTGTAAGGAGGCCGTTCTGCGCTCCGTATCGAAACCGCACTCTGCACCCGAATGGCGGCAGATCCCTAGCATCTGATCCAGAGCACCACAGCCCTCCCATACCTGCTTCTGGAGCCAGGTGACCGCTACAGATCTCAGCAACGCTGAGACAAGGGCTTCACCGCTGCCTCCCAGAAGGTATTTAATCTCAACCCGAGCAGTCCCTACACTTCTGCGATGCGCTCCACGCAGCTACTTGCCATATTTTACTTGACCTCGGAACCGAGCAGTCAACAAATTGACGTGCTGCACCCCACACAGCTACTGGGCCAATTTTTAACTGACATCGGACTCGAGGGGTCCGGACATCGCTGCACTTCGCTTCTTGCAGTTAGAGGTTGCAGGCTTCTCAAAGTTCATAACTGAGCCTGCACTCATACAGTATGCTCAAGATAAACTGCTGCAATGACTGTATTACATGTGCACTGACTTTTGAACCTGCAATAGCTTACATACTCTACAAACGTTCATGTATTTGAAAGCACTGCTTGTTTCTTTTTATCGTCCCATTCCTTCCCGTTGTACTGCATCTTCCCCCTTCTGCCCGGTTTCTTGTTTTGCCTGTGTTGTCTGCTGCTCAGTGAATGTACATAACCCTTTCCAGTCTGTGGAAGGAAACTTCCTCCCAATTATGGAGCAGCACAGAGCCCTTGTTCCCATTTTGTGGGGAGCAATGGGATATTTGTTTTACCCTGTCTATAGCCAGTGGGGCTTCTTTTTCTCTACCTTACTGCCCGCCCTTTGACGAGACGGCTAGAGGGCATTCTAATTCAGAAATAGTCTTAATTAAATGTTTGCTGTGTCTCGGCCTCCTTTGTGGCTGCCACCAGCACGTCACCACAAAGGAGGAAGACGCATAATTACAGAAGAACAAAAGATCTCCAAGGGGGTCTTGCAAGTATTTTTGTCCTTGATGAGTGCCTTTAAATAGCATTACAGGCCCCTTAAAGCTCCCCTTTTAAGCCATTCTCCTGCTGAGAGTGTGTAACCAATTGTCGCTTATTTATTCTACTAGCAAAGGAGCGCACACAATTTCAACAGTTGTGACACAGATGCATATCCGCGGTGTTTTCTCGTTGGGGAAACAGAACCCTTTCAAGGTGACCTTTGCTAGATTTTTTGTTGGTTTCTCCTTTTAGCAACTAGCAGTCTAACTTCGCATACATTTGAATGGCAGTTCCACAGAAGCCATGCTGTTGTGTTTAAGCTTTACTTTTGTATCAGCACCACAGCCGATATGGCTTATAAGGGGTCCACACACTGAACAGTTAGTATGTTAAATTTAAATGTAGATTTATTCTGAGTCCAGTACTTCAATGTTATATAGTATTTGTTGGGTTCAAAATAATTAAAAATATGCAACGCACGTCATGCGGATGACGTGCTGCTGTGTAAATAGATTAATGATGTGTTGCCAGTCACAATAAATTGTGGGACATTTTCATACTTGACTAGTCTTTTAAAAAAAAAAAAATTTTTTATAACTACTCTCCCTATTTCTCTTCTCGTTTAAGTCTCAGCAGGATGCGCGGTTAACACTCGGAATCCAGTTGGTCAGAAACTGTCATTTCTGAGTGTGATCCGTCCATTCATTGAATCCAGTACTTCATTTGTGTAGGTGGTTGCTGGTCGGCATCACCACCCCTTACTTTGGGGGACCAGAGCTTTTTTCACTTCTTACCATGCTGCTACCCTGGCCCAGACCCTAGCCAGACTGCCTTGGGTGCCTCTGCTTCCTGTCCTTTATACCTACCACCAACCCAAACTCTGGCCTTTCTGGTCTGCTCAGCTGGGCTCACACAGTACACCACTAGCTGTTCTCGCCTACTTTGCTGAACGTGAGCCCGGCCCAAACGTCCCATGACCTTCTAGCAGGTGATCCTTTGGGCATTGAAGCCCCACACCTGTTATCCGACAAACCCGCCAGTAGCTATTAATCAATGTTTTGACTTTGGCCACAAGCACTTTTTTTTTTTTTTTTTTTTTTAAATTAAATAAGCACCGACCAGAGCATCTATCCATCTACTTGCACTCACTCTACCATCTATTCATCCATGCATCAATTATCCATACACCCATCTATCCATCTAACCGTTTCCATCATCCATGGCATTCGTCTGGGCATGCATCCATCCTTCTTTCTAGGCAGACTCTGCCATTCACTTATCCACCCATCCATGTACGCATTCACAAGAACACCATTCATTTATCCACATGGCAATCTTCTGGCCATCCATCCATCTGTCCATCATACAGAGCATTCATCCATCCATCCATCCTTACAGATGCACTCTCCTTGACGCGGTTCCACCCATTCATCCATGTATTCATTCACCAGAGCATCCAGCCATCCACATACAATCTTCCATCCATACCTCCACCCGTCCATCTTTCCTCGTACCCATCCATGTTTCCAATCCCTGAAGCCTCAAATTAACTACACATGCTCTCCCATCTAGCCATATTTAGGCTTCTAAGTCAAAAGTATAGAAACTTTGGCATCGTCTTGCCATGCATGAATGTTTTTATTTTTGGGGAGGTCTCAAGAAGTTTCCAGCTTGAAGAGCACCAAATGAAAACCACCCTCCCATGAAGTGCAGACAGTGACAGCCTTAGTCTTTCACTCACAACCCCTGCAAGTGCATGCTGTAGGAGTTGCTACAAATATACACCTGTAAACAAGAAGCAAAAACTGATGTTTTCCTGCATGTTAAACGGAAAGTTTTTTGTATTTACAACACTTTTTGAATCATGCGCATTTATTATATTTTCATAAAGTGCCGTCAAATAAATTTAATGTGTTAAGTTCCGTGACAGTGATGTCACTTTGTAGTCATGTGACCAGTAACGGCAGAGGCGACGACCATGTCACTTCATGACCGCGCCATTAGAGCTCACTGGTAAAGCTGTGCTCTTAGTGTGAAGCTGGGTGTCATACCCCTGGAACGATCACTCAAAGCTTTCCTGGCAGGTTCTTCCTTTTAGCGGATGTTCATGACATTTGCAGATAATACTCGACAACGGAGAAGAAAATGGCGTAACGGCCAGAGCTGCCTACTTTGGTAGCAACGCAGCACCACCTCCGCACCAACGCAGCACCACCTCCGCACAAGTGCAGCACCAACTCAGCATCACTTGAGCACCAGCACCACCTCCGCATCACTCAGCACCACCCCTGCACAAGCAGAGCACCACCATAGCACCAGTGCTGCACCACCTCCGCATCAGTGCAGCACCACCTGATCACCAGCTCAGCATCAGCCTCATCAGTGCACCACCAGCAGCGCAGCCCCACAACTCAGCACCACCTCAACATTAGCACAGCACCACCTCAGCATCAGCATACCACCATCTCTGGATCAGCACAGCAACATCTCTGCAAGAGCGCACCATCACCATCGCAGCCCCACCTCGGCAGCAATTCAGCACCACTTCAGCTTCGGCCAGCACCACCTCAGCATCAGTGCATCACCTCAGCACAGTACCAACTCCGCATCACTCAGCACCACCTGAGCACCAGTGCAGCACAATCACCTCAGCATGACTCCGCACAACAGCATGACTCCGCACCATTTCAGTATCACTGAGCATCACCTCCGCACCACCGCAGTCTGCCCTCGGAATTTGGCATCTGTTGATTCTCCCCTAGTGTCCATCTACTGCTCATGTTATAATTCAGATACTATTTTCCAATCTCCACCCTCCTATTTGTGTGTCACCGCCTCCCTCCCACAAAAAAAAGCTATAACAAACAAGCATTAGAACACGCAGGAAGAAGTTGCCAGCATGCAAGCACACAAAAACTAGAAGAGATTTTTTTGTGTTCATTCTTTTTTATAGGGTTGTTTAGTGGTACGTAATCTTTTCTTGGATATATATATTAACAAAAATCCTTAACACTTTTTTTATTATAACTGTTCAACATGCTGCACAGCAGCCACACTGCTCTACAACATAGCTTAAAGACATTGGCAAAGCCAATAGCTCTTGCTAAACACTTATAAGGTCCCAAAGACGAGACCCATTAGCTATGCCAATACTTGTTTTAAATTTTATTTTAGACATAGCCATCTCAAAAGGTATCTTGTTCTTCATCTGCACAAAACAGTTGCTCGTTTTTTGCAAAATTTCTTTTATTTGAGTCCATTTAATTTGTGAAACTGCATTTTAGGAACAAACTGCAAAACCGCATTTCCGTCTCCGCGTCAGCCTAACATATGGTGATCTTGGGCAATTTATTAACACAGTTCATTGTAAACCATGCTTGGTTTTCACTTTTATGTGTAAAGCATATGCTTTTTTTTATGACATCTGTGGCAACTTGTTTTGGGGAGCTGGATAAGTTTAAAGACACTTTTCATGAAAGCTGTTGTGTTTGTTTAGCTACACAATCGTGATGTATTCCGTCTGCAACCGTGCCTTTTTCGGAACACCCATATTACTGGATATAAACGATTTCCTCATTTGTCCTGGCAGGCACTGGGGTCATAATTTCAGTGGTGCAGCAGGTGCAGTGGCAGAAAGGCCAAAAGCTCTAGGAAGCCCATTGAACACCAATAATTGCTATATTTTACCACTAAACAAGCAGTCACAGGTGCAGTCACCTTGCAAGCACTAGGCTTATGATTTGAATGGTGCAGCCGGTGCAGTGGCACAGTGGGCAAACGGTTTAGGAAACTCGCTGAACACAGATTATTGCTATATTTTGTTACTAAACAAGCAGTCAGGAGTGCTTTTTTTGTTCTTTTGTAACCATTGCACCCAAAGTAACACATAGCCTAAGGCATCACTGTAATCAAAGCTGTAACCTATTGGACTTTTCTGTCTTCCTGCAGGTTATCTTACATTCAGCGCATTTATATGGCACATTTTCACCTCTTTTGTATGGTCCTAAAATACACCTTGGCAAGGGCGTGCTCTATTCTATAACATTGGCACTTCAGCCGTTGTAAACACTATATAAATACTAATAACTTACAATATGGGATTCCATACCAAGCATTGGCAAAGCCAAAAGGTTTTGCTTTACAAGATCTATTGGCTTTGTCAATGTTTTTTTAGATATATTATACAGAAGCGCGAGCTTCAGTGCAGCATAACTTGGAAAAAAAGGAACTTTAAAGCAGACAACGTTGGCTGTGTCATAAAGCTTTATTACATTACTCTCAGCCATCTGCAGCATAGCTAAAAAACATTAGCAAAGCCAATAAATCTCACGACCTGTTGGCTTTGCCAATGCTTGTTGACCTTGGTCGTCTGGGTGGGCATTAGCTTCACATACAGCAGGCAGGAGAGAAAGTAAAACCACAAAAAGGAGCACCAGGGGGTAAGCTGTCAGGTCGCCCCCACTCAATAATGTATAAACACAAGAAGACCCGACTTACTCAGAACAGTTAACTGTATTCATAAGACATGGGGGGGAGTTTTCAACCATAAAGCTTCCCTCACAGGTCAGGCTCACTGCCACTAACCTGTTAGTCCAACTGTTCAATTTCAACAAAAAACGTCAATGTACCACATTCCGTACAAGCTTCAAGAGGAAATTTGTAACCACAAAGAAATGTGACCAAATTAAGAAAAAAGTGTGAGAAAGGTCAGAAAGTACCTCACGTTAGTATCTCCAAGGGGGACTGCTGGAAGGTACTGGAATTTGGTAATTTGTGACAGCTGTAGAGGATCCCTTACTGAAATGATAGAATTGCATAGGTATTGGCCAATGAAGAGTAGCTATTTGTTAGCAAGAGATATGCCAGGCAAGACAACTCTGGGGTGAAACATTGCAGAAGAGTAAGTTGTTTTCAGTGTAGCTGGTGATCATGAAAATGCTCATTTCAAAGCAGTCTATATGTTACATCTCTATATTTTAATACGTATGTTCAGTCTGGACTAAGCTCTGCCTGCCTCGTTGCTTAGAAGCCAACCTGCAGAATAACTGGGGCATCACTCAACTTTCAGAAGTACCATTATTGTCATGATCGTATTCCAGCACAAGAAGTGATGAATTTCAGCAGGAGAGCTGTAAACCTGTCATTAACCCAAATAGGCACGTGACTAATGGAAAACAGCAGTAGAAGTACAGAAAACAGGCCAGGAAGGGGAACCGGATATGAAATGCTCCCTTATTGAATAATACGTAAAAAGAAACTGTCAGAACCCCATTCAGAGGGCCACAGGGCATGCAGGGGTTAATGGGCCCAACTTAGGTGGTTGGGGCCTTTCACTCATGATGCCCTGGAGCCAACCCTACTATGGATCCCGCTCAGCTGGGTTAAGCACCTCCTTCTGCACTTGACTCTCAGTAGCGTAGCATGGGCAGTCAAGGCTCCCTCTGAGTAAAGTGTAGATACAGATCATTGAACACGACTCGTAACTCAATGTGCATGCAGCACACACAGTAGTCCAGTCAAATACTTATTTTGTATAAAAGAAGTATTTTAATTCTTATTCTACACATGCAAAGGTAAACAAAACTCAATAAGCAATAACACAGACCCCGTAGTAGTTGTCAGGCCACCCCCTGGCTACCAAGTTCCCATACAACGGGTGTGCCGTTATTCCCCACTCACATGCAGCAACATCCAGGGAATGTAAACTACTATGCCCTGTTCACAGGGTTTCCCCCTCTTGGACTCAGTCAATAAGGTGTAGTCATTTAGAGTTCAAGTAGGGTTCCAAAAACCTGAAGAGGTATATCCCCCGGGACCTGGTAGGCCCAGTTCTCAGCTTAACCGCTCTGGCGGTACAAACCCTGGCAGCAATGCAGTGCAGTCCTGGCTGGGGATCTGCAAAGTCTGGCTGCACGTGTTTACATGCGCAGCTCCTGGTACACTCCGGCTCTCTCTCCTGAGCCACACTTACAAGCGTCCTGACGATTGGAGTTGCTCTGGCCCCAGCCACACATAGTAAGTCTGGTTCTTCCTCGTTCGGGGATGGGGCAAGTCCCCTCGCTCCAGTGGGGCTCCAGCGTGCCTTCAGGCCTCCTTGGATACAAAGCCTACCTCATCTTGGTTGTAGCAGCAATTTGGGTCATGGGCAATGACCCGGACCTCCGGCCTCATCGCTCGAGTGGCCCCCCTGGCATACGGGATCACTTCAACGAACATGACAGTGCGGTCACACTGGCTTCCGTTTGCCTCTTCCGTGGCCCCTCCTGGCACAGGGGGGTGGCAGCAACTTCCCGCACACGGCCTGTTTGATGAGGCTGTTTCTTGACGCATGGCGGCCCCTTCTGGCATTTGGGGTTGCCAATTTGCACAACACTGCACACTGGCAACGACCCGATCGGTGCAGCAGAGCTCCTCCCACATAGTTCAGGAGCCCCACATGTCTGGGCTCCCATCTGGATCTCACTCCCTCCAACAGGCTTCTCTCCCTCACGGGCACACCGGTCTTGGTGAGCAGGCAGGTTCTGGTGCTCTAGACTTCAGGGCAGGTGATCTTGGTTTCCCTGGGTAATGTCCCCTCACCCAGTAGGGAGACTAGCAGGCTAGGCCCCTAACCCTGGTCACACGCAGAAGTCTTGCAGAACATTCCCTCCTCATTCAGCCCGGCTAGCTGCTCAGCAGATGACAAAGTATGGAGTCTCAGACTTCCCTACTTATAGTTCTTTTCCAGACACAAAATGTAATTTAGGGCCTGGATCTTTGAAGTATTATGTTGGGGTTCTGTTTCTTTGGTTAGGACATCTTTCCCCTTCATCCTTCCTTCTGAAAGATGTTGGTCACAGCAAGCAGGACTCCAAAGCTGATTAACCCACAACAAGATTCATGTGAGTGACCAGAGTTCACACTTTGATGTCAGCCACAGTGATCTGTGCATCAAAGGTTAATCTTGGGCACTTAGCCCTACCCTTTATGATTCTCTTATCAGCCCCACCTCCCTCTTCCTGAGATGTGTCCAAGCTCATTCCTTGTGATCTGTCCGTGATTAAAAGAGTCTTTTGAAATGCACAAGGTGGGCCCGGCTTCCCCTCACCCAGTGCTTGTCCCACCCAGCTTACAGGAATGCAGCAATATACAATTCTGTCTGGGAAGATTCCTCTTCTCATGTTTTCACCAGGCAGGCCTGGGCTTCCCAAAATGGAACCCAAGGTTCTCCTTGTAATATACCAGTGCAGGCATTTCTGCACTCGGTATACATTCACAGCACACTCCACTGTCTAGTATTGTTTTGTCCATGTATCATGCTACCACCAGCGCTTGCACATGCACTCAGTCTGCATTCACTGTTTAATACTATAGTCTCTCTGTACTGCACCAGTGTCGCTTTAAACACCCTCTGCCAACACACACACATTTACCATGTGCACATTGTTTCACACTGCACCCTCTGTGTAGTGTATGTCTTGCGCACTCACCTGCACTCAGCCCATGTTTTTACTACGCACGCACTTCTAACTCAACCTGAAAGGTGAGTGAGCTTGTAGGCCTCACTCCAGTGACTCCGGGTAATAAGGACCTGGTCACTACTACTGATCATCACACAGTATGCTTTCATCACCGCACTTGAGCTGTTTAACTCCTGGTGAAAGAAGTAGCCTTCCACCACTATGAGGCTAGCGCTTTGGGCACCCCTCCTGGTCCAACAAAACCGCAATCAATGAGACAGGCCTAATCCATGGCGCACACGCATGATTAGTGTTCACGTATGCCAGGAAAAAAATCATCATCAGGGATCCAGACAATGATGCATTTGGGCACTCAGGGTAGGGCTAAGCGTCTTTACCATGCAGAGGACCTTTCCATCCCAACAAACATTCAATGTTCGCTGTGGGAGACTTCAACATCAACATTACTTTAAAAAATAAAATAATTATGAACTATTTCTATCAAAGTTTTCTTAATATGCATACCATATAACTTCATATTTACTGTACTAATCAAATATTGGGTAGTACATTTTGGAAATATCACCACCAAGTGTATGCTTTCAGTCAAGGGGTATTGATTATTCCACTATTACATCTTGTGTGTTTTATTTGACTCCAGTATTGTACCACAAGTGGGCATTCCCAAACCATGTGATAGAAGTTTTCCAAGGCAAAGTCACAGCAACAGTAGTTCGACCCTCCCACCTCCTGTTTGCCAGGGTTTCTCAAGATCATAATTTGTTCTGTAGAAATATTTAAATTGTGTAACTTAAGAAGGAAGCAACTGTCTTAAGAGCGAGAGGTCATTCTGATTTGATACTTCTGACCGCAACTTCCTCACCTTCAAATATCCCACCAGGCGGGGGCGCTAGGTGACGCGGGACTAAGATGGCCGCGCAATAGTGAGGCTCTCGGCAGCCGGGCGAAATAATCTCCGATAATGCCATCCTAAGTCCTTACTGCAAGTGGCGGAATCGCTTCCTATCCGTCCCGAGGCCCTGCCGCAACTCTTTCCTGAGACTCCGCATCGCCGGCGAGCGGAGCGCTGCCGTGTGGTGTCCTGGCCGACGATCTCTGCTGCGGCGGCTGGTGCGTGGACCGGCGGCACTCTGCACTTGAGCCCGCGGCTCCGTGGGGCCGGGCAGGCCGTGAAGCCGCCATTTTATGCCGCATCGGCGCACGCGCCGCATCGGACCCCGGCGGACTGAGAGTGAGGTGGCCTGCTGACTCCTGGGTGGCGATTGCTTGCACCCCCCGCTGCTGCCGGCCCTGTGGATACGGGACGGCTGATCGGGCATTTGGGGTCGCCCCTGCGTGCGGCGGCCTTGTCACGTGGTCGGAGTGCCTGCACTTGGTAGAAGCCCTGCCAATACTGCCGCCTGGACGCTGCGGGGAGAGATCCTTCTACGGCGGCCTGCCTGCCACCTGCGGTGCCCCAGCACAGAGAGGTGAGGAGTCGGAGGGGGTCAGAGGGCGGGGAATCCCGAATTTGCTTGCCAGACCTGCCCGTCGTTGAGCCTGCCCCCCCCCCCTGACACTAGCAGCTGCACTCCCCCACTGAGACTGTTGCTCCATCTTCTAAACACGGCGCCCCTGCCCACACCGGAGACGACTTTGTAGAGAATGAACCCCCATAGGGTGTCTATTTGGAGCCGCGGAAGGCCTCCGTTCGCTGCAACATGTTCGTGAATTAAAAATCCGGCCTTTGTCTGCAGCACAATTCTACGTGGGGCTCGGCATGCCCACCGGACTTGCATAATCACTGCCTTGATACTACCTCGGAGACATACAGGACATTGCACTAACGGCTCTCCGTGAGTCGGGGGTCTGAGGCTGATCTGCTTGTTCCCATCTGTCTGCACCTTCTCGGAGGCGGCGCTCCTTCCCAGAAGCACACCATCGCCGCCTATAACACGGCACGTCGAAGCGGCTCTCTGCTTTACTGCCACAGGAATAGGCACGCAGAACTTCCCGCCTGCTGATCTGCCCACCTCCGGAGTGTCCGGCCTGCGACACAGCCACATCCTGGGCCTCCACGATGGGTAGAACAGAGGGAAAGCAAACAAAAATTCCCTTTGAGGCTCGCAGGTCCTCCCGGTCACAATCGGAGGAACATCCCGCAACTGCACCACCAACAGGCTCTGAAGACGACGTAAAAGCCTTGCTAATGACTATGAAACACAGTCTCACATCCATTGATGCCAAAACAGACGCCATGAATGTGCGTTTGGATTCTGTGGTGCATAGACTCGAGCAACATGATCATCTCGAGGAGGCGGAAAACAGAATTTCTGAACTTGAGGATAGTGCCTCGAGTGACCGGAAACAAATATCACAGATGGACAGACTGCTTAAAGTCATAGCGGAGAAGAATGAAGATTTGGAGGCTCGATCGAGGAGGAATAATGTCCGCATTGTGGGCCTTGCTGAATCGGCCAACACTGGGCGTATGGAGAACTTTATAGAGACACTGCTCCCTGAGCTATTCGGAGCTGAGGCCTTCTCCAGGCACCTCGTGGTGGAAAGAGCCTACAGGTCCCTGGGCGTCCGTCCCCCTCCAGGAGCGCCTCCACGCCCGGTTATTGTCCGATTTCTTAACTATAGGGACAGGGACGCAGTGCTACGCCTTGCACGGGAGAAAAAAAAAGTGGAATATGAAAATACAATCCTGTCATTCTACCCGGACTTTACACAAAATGTGCAAGATGTTAGACGTAATTTCCTTAATGTTGAAAAGAAACTTCTCTCCCTGAACATCCCCTACGCCATGCTTTATCCAGCACGTCTCCGCATCACACACCTGGGACAACACCATATATTCCAAAACCCGCAACAGGCTGAAGACTACCTAAAAACTTGCCGAAAGACATCTCCAGCCCCGGCATCCGGCGGTCGCCGCTCCAGATCCGTGTCTCCACTGTCAACACAGGATTGATTTTTCTCCTCGTAGTTCAATATTGTATGCCTAGTGTTGGCCGCCATCTACTATGCCTTTCATTGATTCTTGCCACTCATATTTTCTCTACAGCTAAAGTGGACACTGACTTATTGTATTGCATCGCCTGGCCCCAGTCCTCCCCCCGGTAATAGAGCCAGCCCGGCTGGGACTGGTGTCTGACGGGTGAGATCATGGGAGGACATAGGCGTGTCCCGGGCCCCTAGCCGCACCCACGAGGGAATGCCCCGGTTTCACTGGAATATTTACATTTCCTTTTTCTTCTTGGTTTATTTCCAATAGTTACAATTGGGTGGGAACTAATGCCCGACAAGTTGGGGAAGTCGGAGTGGGTGGGGGGGAGGGTCGTTAGTCTTGCACTCTGCTCTGCTATGCACATACTAGTACGTACTCCACGAACCCCTGTGCCAGGCCCGTCCTTAGAATCCAATCTGCTATACAATGCCAGACCCCGCTAATACACAGACTAATATATGCTGTATGACCTGGAATGTTCGGGGATTAAATGACCCGCGCAAAAAACGTAATGTCTTAGGATATTTGGAGAGACACCACATCCAGATAGTTCTCCTCCAGGAGACTCACCTCGACCCATCAGCGGCCCCTACCTTCGCTGCTCGGTGGGCCTCCTACCGCTGTTTCTCATCTTATTCCACCTATTCACGCGGGGTCTCGATCTTGATCAAACGCACCACCCCCTTTGTATTAAGTGGCACCTTCTCGGACCCTCATGGTCGGTACTGCATTATGTGGGGACGATTGGCCTCCCGCGATATTACCATGGTAAATTGCTATGGGCCTAATGTCGACGACCCAGCTTTTCTTACGTCCCTTTGGGGTAAAATTCTTTCCATAGGATACACCTATCTCCTCTGGGGCGGAGATTTTAATACAGCTATATCCCCAGCAATGGATCGCTCTAACCCTGCTGCAATACATTACACGGCCATGCAAAAACAGCTAGCAAACATCGTGGCGGAACAGTCTCCTAGATGCATGGCGACATATGCACCCATCACTTAGGGAAGGCACACACTATTCAGCTGCTCACTCCTCCTGGTCTCGTTTGGACTATTGGTTTGTGTCACAGGGTATGTCGAGCTGGATAGTTGCGGTCACTCATATGGCCAGGACATATTCTGATCACTCCCCAGTGGTGATGGTGCTGAAATTCCCTATAGACCCATCCCCCTACATTAGCTGGCGACTTAACCCACTGCACCTCTTAGACGCAGTCTTCCGTGCTGAACTAGAACAAGAAATTTGTGACTATTTTGAACGTAACGTAGACTCTGACCCGAGCTTGTCCAAGGTCTGGGAGGCCTTTAAAGTGACGGTTCGGGGTTATTGCATGGCTAAAGGTGGTGGCATCCTCAAAGATATCCGAAGTGAACTCAACAGGTGGAGAAAGACATTAAAGCATTAGAACGCCACATAAATGACAACACTGGGGGGGGGACGCAGTCAGGACTCAACTGCGGGATAAGATTACAGAGTACACTAACACTGCTGAACGGGAATGTAAATTTCGTAGCAAGTATCACATTGCTAGGGCATACGGGGAGGGTGATCGTCCGGGAAAGATACTTGCGAACTTGACCAGACGGCCCCGGTTCTCAACACATGTCACGGAAATTCACGATCCTGAGGGTGTGGTACACCATCATACACCGGGGCAACTACAAACGTTCATGACGCACTATAAATCGCTGTACACTACGCATAGAGGAACACCGCTTGACCTTCCCTCGTTCTTTGAGGACACTGCTCTCGCATGGCTGGGTGATACTCAACGTGAATTTCTAAGCGCTGAACTGGAGTTAGACGAAATTACCACAGCAATTATGCAAATGACATCAGGGCGCGCTCCAGGTTCAGACGGACTCCCCATAGAATTCTATAAGACCTTCCAGGTGCAATTGGCTCCTGTCCTTAAGGCAGTTTTTTATGACGCCCTAGAGGAAGGCCGCCTTCCCTCCCACCATGCGGGAAGCTCTGATCACATCACTCTTTAAACCTGACAAGCCCCCTACCCAGTGTGACTCCTACCGCCCCCTTTCCCTTATGAACTGTGACACTAAAATTTTAGCAAAAGTCCTCTCTAACCGATTGGCCTTGTTAATGGAGCGGCTGGTCCTACCGGATCAGTTCGGGTTTGTCCCCAACAGAGCGACGTCTCATAACCTCAGGACCCTCCTCTCTGTTTTGCAGAATATTGACCCTGACAGCCCAGCGATTGCGGTGTTCCTGGACGCCACGAAGGCGTTTGATTCTGTACAGTGGGACTATCTCCTGGGCACCTTGCGCTATATAGGTATGCCCCCGGCGTTCCTTGGGTGGATAGAACTGCTGTACCAACAACCTACTGCCACGGTCCTCCTAAATGGCGCACGATCTCCTAGCTTTGGCATAACTAGAGGTACTCGACAGGGGTGCCCCTTATCCCCTATCCTTTTTGCCTTGGCGATAGAGCCCTTGGCGGCAAAAATCCGGCAACACCACAAGGAAAGAGCACTGATCTTCCCCTCCAGACAGCTCATAATATCTCTCTATGCGGATGATGTTACCCTATATATTAAGAACCCACAGGAAAACCTCAACCCTGTATTGAGAGAGGTCACGAAGTTTGGGACCATTTCGGGTGTTAATATTAATTAGGCTAAATCAGCTGTGTTCCCGCTTACCCCCGCCACACTAGAGTACCCCTTGGACTATCCCCTTGCGTGGCAAGCCGAGGAAATCAAATACCTAGGTATTAAAGTTACCAGAAATAGAGAAGAACTAATAAGAGCTAATTACGGTGTAGCCCTAGACAAAGCGACAGACTCCATCACGAGATGGTTATCAATGCCCCTTTCCATGGCTGGGAGGGTTTCATTGGTTAAAATGGTACTATTACCTAAATTTCTTTATTTATTTACTAATATACCATATCACCCTGGCAAGCACTTTTTCACTGCGCTCAAGACGCAAATCATACGCCTAATCTGGGGTGGCAAACATGCCCGCCTCACGCTGGACACACTTACGCTGCCGTTCTCACACGGAGGATACGAAGTCCCAAATTTTGAACTGTATTATTACTGTGCCCAAGCCCATTTCGCCGTATATTGGCTCCATCCACCACCCTTTATGCCTCACCTAGCGGTGGAAGAGGGATATATGGCCCCTACTCCCCTTTCGGGTTTCCTGTACACCTCCTGCCGGGAACGGGAGCGTGACCCCACCACTGTCAATTGCACCGTAGTAGCCTGGAAGAAAATTGCTGCCAGACTGGATGCACCCATGCTTTATTCTCCCCAAATGCCCCTGGTGTATCATCCTTCCCTGCAGGTCACATATGACAAACAATGCCGCACGATGCTTGAGAAACTACGCTATACCACATGGGGAGACATGTACATCAATGGCATATTCCGCTCCAGGGATCAATTCTTTGGCACACACGTACCCACGACAATGGATGTTTTCATGTTTATTAGACTTCGGCAGAGCGTCAAAGCTGCCACACCTCCGTTCCCTCTAGAACCACCCACACTGCCACCCCTTCATGCCCTGTTACAGTCGGTGCCCCCCCGACATGTCACATTGCTCCTATACCGCCATGCGCAGAACACGCCTACCTCCCAGAGCTCAAGGGCTAGGCAGGACTGGGAAGCTGACCTCGAGAACCCTATAACAGACGATCAATGGGAGTTTTGCTGCAAGCAGACCGCGGCTATGACGTCCAGCAGTCGTTTGAGATTAATACACTACAAATTCCTGCACAGGCTCTATTACACCCCGACTAAGTTGTACCAATACAAGCTTCGGGAGGATGATCGATGTGCCAGATGTGGAAGCGAGGGAGCTGACTTCCTCCATCTAGCCTGGTTGTGCCCGGCTATACATCAATACTGGCAACAAGTGTTCACTGGCCTGTCCTCCATGTTAGATTTGCCTCTTCAGGCCTTGCCAGAGAGTGGCTTTGCTAGGCTATACACACCATATAGACACTAGATGCAAAAAATACTTAGCCCTAAGCCTCCTAATAGCTAAACGTAGATTGGCATGCTGGTGGGGTAGGGGCAGGGCCCCAAAGTTTAAGGAATGGGTAAACGACCTTACAACATGGCAGGAACACTCGCTCACTTATGCTGAACTGCTCCCACGCTCTTCTAGGCCACGTGACATATGGGGCCCCCTCAAATCATATCTCCTCTCAACGGCGGATGATACCACTGCTCCCTCAGACATACCAGTTGGCGCAGTGGCCTCGGCGATCATCCCTGGTGGGATAGATGGGGAAACACTGCCACCCTCACCCGCGCAGGGCAATGGGGTTTAGCTGCCACCACACCTCACTAAGGTAGACCGCAACACGAGCCCCCCGAGGTGATAAGCTCTCCTGTTATTTCTTTAGTGCTCTCAGTCTGGTGGTCTTTGTAACGTTCCAGTCTCCACTTGATGTTCATGGTCTGTATTGTATATGCCATCTATTGTACCAGTGGGTTATGTTGTTTGGAGTACGGTCAATTAGACTCATGCAGGTATGCAAAATGGGGGGGTGAATTTCGTTTTGGCTTTTCATGAAAATGTATTTCATGTGCAGCAACTGTGTCTACGATTCATATTATCTATACCTTTATGTATCGTCTTGCTGTAACACCTGTTATGAAACATCAAAAAGTTAATAAAAAAACAACAACAAAAAAATATCCCACCAGGCACCAAACTGGATCATGAGAATTTTCCAGCAGTGGTCCTGCATGCTGGTAGGTGGTGTTGTTGCCTGACTCCATACCGCCCAGGAAGTGACAGAGCGAAGCTGTATATAAGTACCACCCCTGCCCACTGACCTCCATTCCTTCTTTTCTGTGCCTGGTGGTTTCTTTCAATTTGCTGTGCTTCTCTCGTGCTGTTCTGTGTTCTCTAAGCTGGTGGTAGTTTCTTTCAATTTGCTGAGCTTCTCTTCTGCTGGTCCCTGTTCTCAAAGCTGATGGCGATGGCGCTTCAGAGTAGGGCCAGGAACACTTTCAATTTGCTGTGCTTCTCTTCTGCTGCTCTGTGTTCTCAAAGCTGATGGCGATGGTCGCTGCCCATTTTCGGAGTTTTCTTATTCCCGTACCTCAACAACTAGCTGCTGAAGGTGGACTCGCAGTCATAGAACACCTCTGGACGACAGCAAAATTCCTAATATCATTTGGGTTCACCATAAGCAAGCAACTGTCTCTCCAGTTTCGATCAATGAGGCTTCCATTCATTGGGGCAATTCTGGACAAAGTGACATTCAAGTCCTCCCCCCTTCGCCCACGGCGAATCCAGGACATTCAGGTTATGATCTTGATATTTCAGGCTTGATCATGGATCCCAGTGAGGGTAGCCCTGAGGCTTCTTGCCCTCTTAGCCTCATTTATATTCCTTGCCAACTATGGTAGGCAGCACTTGTGGGCCCTAGAATTGGAACATTAAATGCCTGGGTGTCCAGCATCAAGGCCGCCTTTCTGACCCAATCTAGGTCTTGAGAGAGACGTCACAAGATCTGCAGAGTTAGCTGACCAATCACAATTTGTATTGCAGCAGGCCTCTCTCCCTTCCCTACCCAGAACCAACAGGACTCATTGTTACTGGGGATTTTTTGGATGGGGGGGGGGGGGTGGAGTTCTGGGGGATGTCCAACTTGGAGATTGCTGTTCTCCAACAGACTACCACATTCACATCAACCATCTGGAGTTGCTGACTTTCCAATTGCCCTGAAGGCTTTCCTGCTGTCTTTCAAGGGGAGGCTAGTGCAGATCCTCACTGACAACAGTACTGTCCAGAGGCGGCTGATACAACAGAAAATCCTCCCAGTCACCAACCACCTGGCAAGGGTTCTTGAATGCCAGAGCAGACAAACTGAACAGACATCGTCTGGTAGATCTCAAGTAGCATCTGCATCCCAAGGTGGCACAGCGTGTATTCGATCAGTGGGTAGAGCCCCGGCTAGATCTATTCACCATTGTCTAACACTTAGTGTGACCAGCTTTACATCTTGGAGTTTGTGAAAGCACTTGTTAGGAGACTCATTCTGGCTGTAATGGACAGAGGGACTGTTGTACGCCTTCCCACCACTGTCTCTTGTGACCTGAATTCTGAAGATCACGAACGACTGGGCCAAAGTCATCCTAATTGCCCCAGATTGGGCCAAGAGAATGTGGTGCCTGGAACTCCTGAGAATGAGCATCTGCCCTCTGATCAGTCTACCACTTCAGGAGGACCGCCTGTCTCTTCGACATGGTAGGGTCCTCCATCTGCAACTTACACCTTCATGCATGGAGAGTGAGGATCGCTAGTTGACTTCATTTGACTATCCATCTGAAGTGGTTGATGTTCTCCTCGCTGACAGACGCCCTGCTACGAAATCCATCTACGCTTGGTGCTGAGATAGGTTTGTAATCTGGTGTTGTGCCTGGAACACTGACCCCTACAAGCAAAGCTATCGGACATTCTTTTGTTTGTCCTATCTTTAGCACAGCAAGGCTTTGTATTTGGCACTGTAAAAGGTTATTTGTCAGCAGTTTCTGCCACTCTGCGTTTGCTGGACCAATAGCCTTTGTTCAGATCATCAGTTCTGATGGAGTTTAATAACGATTTTAAATACACATGTTCCCTCCCAAATCGTTTGTGATGCCCCATTGGGACCTAAACTAGGCTTTGATACTCCTCATGTGTACATCCTTTGAGCCTGGGCATAACTGCTTGCTGCATCTCTTGGCTTGGAAAACTGTCTTCCTCATTGCAATTAGGTCAGCTCATTGCATGAATGATTTGCAGTCTCTTTTAGTGCGACAGCTCAAAACCACCTTCTTCCCAGTCAGATTGGTGCTGAGGACTCAAGAGCCCTTTTTGTCTAAGATTGTGACTCCCTTCCATGCTGGGCAGTCTAACTCTGCTGGCGCAGTTTGCTCCCCCTCGCCCCTCTAAAGAGAAGAAACTCCATCGGGTGGAAACTAAAAGGGGTTTGAGTTTTTACATTGATCGTATCAGGGCCCATTGAGTGGACTATCTGCTTTTTGTGGGGTTTTCTGAAGTGAAGGCTAGGCTGTGCAGAAGAGGACCCTTTTGAGTTGTATAGTCCTCTGCATCAGGATCTGCTATGTACTGGCCAAGAAACAGCCTCCGTAGAGCCCATCCCACCAGGGCCAAGGCCACAGAGCACATCACACCAAGGCCACTGTGACTATGGTGGCATGAGGGGTGCCTGTTTTTGAGAACTGCCATGCTGTGACGTGGGCGTCCGTGCACAATTTCATGAAGCACCACTGTCATGACAGCCAGTTCAGGCAAAACAGGAACTTAGACCGCTCTGTTCTGCAAGGCTTTTTAATTTAAATCTGCTCCACATATCCCCTACCTTTGAGAGATACTATTTCGCTATCTATTCTAAGGTGTGGAGTCTGTGGTGAGAAGTTTCCATCAGAAGAGCAAGCTACTTCGGTAACGCTCTTTCTGGTGGATACTCTTTTGCCGCAGATTCCTCACTGCCTCCCACCGCCTGTTTTGTGGAGTGGTTTTCTCGTTATTCTCTAAAAAGGCCACAATTTAGTGATCAGCACACTGTCACCAGCAATTATTTCAAGCTGCATATCTGAGGGAGCGTATAAAGCAAGAAAATTAGATCTGTGCATAGGGATGGCGCTTCTATGCAGATTTCACCAACCAGCATGCAGGATCATTGCTGGAAAATTCTCTAGATGCAGTTTAGGGAGTGGGAGGGATATCTGCAGTTAGAGTATCCACCAGAAAAGTGTTACCAGAAGTAAGGAACATAGAGCCAGATGTACTTTATTTTGGCCTTGCCATTACCAAATAGCGAATTTTTGCGATTCGCTATTAGGAAATTGCAAACACCCATGTACTAATGTGTCTGACACATTTTGCAATTCCCAGTGGGTCGCAAATAGACCCACCTTATTGTTATTCATGAGGTAGGTATTGGTTTAAGACCCATTGGGAATCGCTAAAATCACAGGGATAGTGGCCTGATGGGGTCAGCAGACCACCATGTCTGTGATTGCTTTTCAATAAACCAGTTTTTTATTTTCATTTTTTTTCTCTTTTCTTGAAATGCAGCCTGTTTTCCCTATAGGAAAACTGTTTGTATTTCAAAAATGTAAAGTTTTCTTTTAATTTTTTAAGAGTGGGCAGTGGTCCGTGGGACAATTGCCTGCCTCCGAAAAATGTTTTCACCAACATTCACAAAGGGGGAGGGGGACCCCTTCCCATTTGCAAATGGGTTACCACCATCTCTGAGTTGGCAGTAAAATGCAAATGTTTTGCAACCGCATTTCAATCGCAAAACATTCACACACATCACTGCGAGTCGGTATTAGGAAGGCACGCCCCTCACTAATGTCGAATCGCAAATAGGGCTTGGTACATGACAAAAAGCATTTTTTCGTTCGCAATAAACCAAAAATTTGCTTTGTACAACTGGCCCTTGTTCTTTTTACTTCTGTCCATTCCTTGTAGTTTTAAATTGCCCAGGTGGTGCTCCCACTCGGTTTTAGGTTCTTTCAAGGGGTCAGGATTGTTAACCTATATATCTTCAAAATACCCTTTCGCCTAATGTGTTCCTTTGTGATTTTGGGTTTCAAGAGGTTTCAAGTCGGCAACAGACTCCAGTTTATCTTTGTCTGTTTCGAGGGTGTGAAGCAGTTGCTGATTCTGATACAACTGTGCTTTAAAGGGCTATATTCAGCTGTCAACTGCTCAAATGATTTGATGTGGATGATGGCCAATATGTCTCCCAGGGTTGAATTCACGATCCATTCCTGTTGTTTCAATATCCCTGTAGGTTAGTCACCTGTGTCCTCCAATTTCTGCGCCACAGAGGGGTTTACCCACTAGTATGTTATACCATTTGGAATGTTTAAGAACCTGTTGCACTTTAATTACACGCCACTCAGGAAAGTGTTCCACTCAATCCCCACATGCATTTCTCCAAAATAGATTGTAGGCCCATGAAAAAATTAGAAGGGAGTATATAGAGATAACTTTGAAGTCTATATATGAACAGAGGGAGTGCCGTTATAGACACAAGCAGGTTTCATGCAGTTCCAGAGTCGGTAAATGTTTAGGTCTCAACTGCGCTTAGGGTCTCTAGGGATGTACAGTCCTAAATGTGTAAAATGTTCCAGAGGCCTGCACAGTTGCTTCAAGATCAGTAATTTAGAGTGTACCCCTATGTTTGGTACGTAGGTTAACTTCATCTGATTTACCCAATTTTCCATTGGTCTCAGGATCAAGAGTTTTGCCCTCTGGACATACAAGAGCAGATCATGAGCATATAGAGACAGTCTTTCTTCTCTGGTTTTGTGCCACTGGTCGCCCCACACGTGAGCATTCTCTCTGATCTAAACAGTAAGTGGCTCGATCACCTGGGCAAAAAGGAGTGGCCATCCTTGTTGACTATCCCTTTCTATTGGAAAGATGTGTGAGGGCACTCGATTTACTCTAACCTGATCCTATGGAGCCAAGTGTAGGATTTGGATGCATCTTAAGAATGTTGACCCAAAATTCATTTTTGTAGAACTATGTACGATGTCAAATGCCAGATAGAATTTAGTAAAACTAAGTCCCAAGGGACACTTCGCTTTGTTGCTTTAGGCAGGTGCCTATGGAGCCATTTCAAAGGTTTTGGATGCCTTCTACCTGACATTAAAGCATTCTGGCCTTATTAACCAGGGTTCGGATCACTCTTGCCAGTCGAACAGCAAGGATTCTCACAAGTATTTTAGTTTCAACATTTATCATGGAGTGTTCGGAAGATCACTCCACTGGTGGCTTGTCGGGTTTTGGGATTACTGCTGTAGTGATGCCTCTTATGTCAAGTGATAGCAAGCCTGTCTGCAGGGCCTCCTCATATAAAACCAGTATCTGCAGGGCCATCATTGAATATAAACACAGGTGTGTGTGTGTGTGTGTGTGTGTGTGTGTGTGTGTGTGTGTGTGTGTGTGTGTGTGTGTGTATATATGTGTGTATATATATATATATGTGTGTATATATATTTATATATATATATATATATATATATATATATATATATATAGGTTTTTTTTTCTTCATAACTCCTAGGGCAATGCATCAGGGACAGGAGTTTAACCCATCAGCATGACAACGATTACCTCCTGAACCTCCTTCAATATAATTTGGCTTTCTAGTGCAATCTTATGACCTTGATACAATTGGTGCATCACCATATCTGATTATTGGGTTTTCTACTTCGATCCTGGGTGGTATCTGTGGCTTATATAGAGGCATCAGTAGTAGTCCGTGAAGGATTCCGCTATGTAATTTTGTATCTGTAACTAATCCTCTTACAGGTTCCCTAATGACAGGAATTATTCTACTGTCTAACAGTTGGCTGTGGTGCAGCTTACCAGCCTTATCTCCGAGTTCATACAATTTATATTGTGAATTTGTCCAATATAGCTAAGCACCAACCACATAACCGTTGCTTCAGAGACAATCTTGGACGTCCATGCTGATTTTTCAGGTTAGTAATGATGCCCTCTAGGTCAGTAATTTCTCATTCTGTTTCTCTTCCCTGCGAACCCCAGAACAGACTTGAAGTTGCAGTTCTACTGGTAAGTGGTCAGAGAGACCCCGTTGCAAGATTTTAACCGCTTGAACGCCAGTTATCTCAGCAACTGGCATGAAATAATCCATGCTGGACGAATGCATGTGAGAGTAGAAGGTATATTGTCATTCCTCAAGGTGCCACGTTCCTCCAGGTATTAAGCCCCAGTTAATAACAAATCTCCAGAGGCTAGTTGTCCTGTCATGTGCTATAACTGAATGTCTAAGGTAGGGTCCATAATGACATTGAAATTTCCCTCCATCCCCAATGAATGCCTTACCCAAGGGCTTGTGCCTGAGGAGTGCTGAAAGGGAAAGTTTTGTCATTCAGAATAGGGTAATGTAGACCCTACCAATCTTGTAGTCCCAGGGACTCCTGCAAACACCATTCACCTGTTGTCATAGGTGAGCAAGCACTGCACTTGGCCCCAAGCACCAGATCCTCAAGCTGAGTCTGGCCTGTGTTGTTAGGGCCGATGTGTCCAGGTTCTTCAGATTACCGCTGTGCCTCTCTCGTGCTCCTTCGGGTGAAGCGACCTGCCTCAGCTGGGATATGTTCATTGGCTCATCTCACTCTTGTGTCAGAAAACCTCTTTCGGTGGAGTCTCTTACATGGTGACCTCCGCCCAGCACCTGCTGTTTATCATGAACCAGTACACTTTGCCCATGGTCGTGCTGTCCTTTGTGAAGCCCATTTTGTTGTTTTTGCTGAGTCCATGCAGCGGTTCAGATGGTCTTTATCTCACCCAGTCTCTCTTGGGAACCTGGCATCCTGAGGGACTCCTCGGCTCAATCCAGGTGGGGTAGCTTGTCCCGTCAGCAGGGCCCTTGCAGGAGTACCAGGGCACTTTCACAAGCCAATGGCAGTGATTTAGGTGGATTTCTAAATGACTGTTATCAGATTACTAAAGGTATATTATCAGGGTAGAATGGAGCAACACTTAATCACGTCTCTCCGACCATCATGCTGGCCAGGTTCCCCAACCTCCTAACTTTTTCAAAATTGTGCGTCTCCGTGTTTAATAAATTTGACAAAATATCGTGGGGAAGATGTTTGAAAACCGAGGTTTTGTAATCACATGTTGAAGAGCGCCCTTTATCTCTCCACAGAATTCACAACCAATAATACACATTCAAATGAGCACGTAATGTTTAGAGCCTTCTGTTGCAAGATTTCATTTTTGTTATTATTTGCGGTTTACCACTTGAAATATCTATACTTCCTTTCATTTAAATATTTATTCGTCCTTTCAGGTACTTGCTGGAAGGTGCGACGTTGTTCAATAAAGAGGAACACCACTATTCTGCAGCTTTCCAGATTGATGGATACTGGATGCACTATGACGGCCTCAGAAATGTCAACTTAATTTTGCTGAATAAACCCCCAGAATTTCTTCTTCTGTCATCGTTAGTTTATGTTCGAGCAGCTGAAAAATAACTAATGCCTGAAAGCTCTGTTGATTATGCAAAATAGTTTTTTTTCTACCCTCTTCATGTATGTACACTTGGCATCCAAGTAAACAGTTTGGACTACAGTAGTTCTTTTCTTGTATTGTCAGGTGCATTTTCCTAGATCAAAACACTATGCAAAAGTTTGTATTGCTTTTTACAGTGTATCATATATTTTTGTACAGAGCATTTATTTGGAATAAAAGCTATGCTTCTTTCCTTGTAAAGAGTCGTCCTTGTTCCTTTGCATTGCTCATTGAACAATGTTTGTGAGTAAACTGGGCAATAATTCACAAAGGGGGGTGGGGACAATGGGATTTTGAGAAAGGTCCAACGTACATGCCCTAGACAGTCAAAAGAAGAATGGTACGTAGTTCCTTCGTGAGTATAGGATTTATTATCAGAGAGTTCGTTGTTATCACGGTGGCAGGGTTTCCTGCCAAGTCAGTGGTAGGAGGAAAGGAGTTCCTCCTTTCGGAACTAGTTCCCTCACACACCCAGCAAACTAGGTGTCCTGCTTCATCATATGGGCCTGCTCCTCGTCGGGTCGGCGCTGCAATACCCGACGGGCACCCATAAGATGAAGATGTGTCTTGTGGATAGAAAAGGGGGGGGGTTTCAGTTAAATGTGAATGAGACTCATAGGATTGTAAAAGACTGCTTACAGAGACGCGTGCCCCGAAATCAGGGACCAAACAGTGGTGGTACAATTCTATGAGTCTCATTCACATTTAACTGAAACCCCCCCCCTTTTCAATGTGTTAAGAGCCCGCTGGAAATTGATGAGGCACGATCTAATTAGCGATTAGGTGAGTCCTGTGGCAAATTTGACCCAGTGGGTTTGCCATTAACACTACTTTTACAACTATTTTCTTCACCTTTTAATTTTATTTTTAGCTTGAGTCACGTGCTTGTGACAGAAACACACCACTTGGTTAGCACATGTGTAAAATTAACAGGCACCTTGCTCACTATAGCAGACATTATTGATCCTCACCACAATCCAGATTTAAATCCGAGTATCTGTGTATGTTCACGACTGCATTTAAGGCATACCTTGTTCTTGAGTATCTTTTGTCTCCACCACAGGTTGCCCAGTGAACTTGCAGACGCATATCCCGCTTATGCACAGAGTGGTAGGTAGGTTCCCAACCTTACCACGGGGTGTAAATAGTTCCACTTTAAGGTCTTGAAGAATCGCCACTGATCCTCCAGACATACAGGCGAGAAACAGTTTGACCCACCAGGAGTAGAGCGCCCATTTCCTGACCCATTATAGTCAGATAGTCGCCTCTCCTTTATTCTTTTAATCAAGCAGGGGCCTTCCCAGAATAAAAGTTCGTTTTATAGGACTCCTGACTTGTTTTAACTATCACATTCACTACTACACCCACACAGACTAGGGCCCTCACACCCACGGCACCTAAACGGCGAGGAACAAAAGATCTCCGATAAAGAGCCCCTTTATGGGTGCCCGTCGGGTATTGCAGCGCCGACCCGATGAGGAGCAGGCCCATATGATGAAGCAGGACACCTAGCTTGCTGGGTGTGTGAGGGCACTAATTCCGAAAGGAGGAACTCCTCTCCTCCTACCACTGACTTGGCAGGAAACCCTGCCACCGTGATAACAACAAACTCTCTGATAATAAATCCTAATCTCACGAAGGAACTATGTACCGTTCTTCTTTAAACTGGGCAATACACAGACTGTAATAAGTGAGTCTTGCACCTAGAGGTGTTGGAGGTTGTTTTAGTTGTATTGTTGTGTAGTTTCCACCAATCAGTGGGAATTGCGCGTTTGGGGAAGACATAAACTTAGGATGGTGCCAGGCTGATTCCAGGCACCCCTGTAGGATATGGTGTCCCTTGGACCAGCTAGCTTGCAGTGCCACCGCTAGCCCTCCTAAACCTGAACAGGGAGCGAACAGTTCTGGCAATCATTGAACATGACAACTCTGTTCCCTCAGGAACTGTGGTGACTGACTTCAAACTTTCGCTCTGTCACTCTTGGTTTCTTTTGATCAGAGAAATATACGAAGAATACACAGAGGGGTGTTTTCAATATTTAGTGAACCAGAGTAATTCTTGTATAGAATATATGAGCTGCGATGATTAATAGACAGAAGTAGATAAAAGTTATGAGTGTCAACATATAGAAAAAAACAAAGAGTTCCATCTTGTTGAGACGAATGTATGATGATACAACGCATGCATTCACATCGCATGCTATTAGATCGCGGTTTTTACCACGCAAGTCGTTACAACGACTTTCGTTGGAGGGCGCTGGACTTAGGAGTAGTTTAATTTACTATTCCAACTCCAGCCTACGTACAGTAGGGGAAGGTGTTGGATAGTAAATTAAACTATTCCTTGTCCTATAGCGCCCTCCAACGCAAGTCGTTGTAACGACTTGCGTTGTAAAGACTGCGATCTAATAGCATGCGATGTAATGCATGCGTAGTAAAGGTTGTTTCCCGTTGAGACAGGTTATATATGCATACATATAAAAGATAACAATCGAGCGTGCCCCGATGATGCTAACCCTAACCTTAGTGTCTAGGGTGTGAATGTATGGTCTGCCAAGAAAACCCCCTTCTGTATGATCTAAACCCTTTACCTGGTGGATAAGAGTGTATGACCCCGTCTTGGTCACGTACTGGACACCCCTCACGGAGATGTCAGTCAGCTGCTAGGCGAAAGCTTCAGCATGCAGGGACCCCTCGAGATCAGCAGAAGTGTCTCTTTTGGTTATGTTAGGAAACCAGGCTATATATAGAAAATGGCATCCTTGGCTTGGGCCGAGATTGTGATCGGGCAACCATTGTTTGTGTTCTACAAATAGCTGTGTCGCCATAAGGATGTAATAATAAACACATTTGTATTGCGCATGTGAGAGGCCTTGCACGTAATGCCAAGGCAGTGTGATAGTATTCTCACGTAGTGTTTTGTATTAGCACGATCAAGGTTTCTGCGAAACCAGTCCAAGTATCACGAATGCAAAATGTGTCTCAAACCTTAATGTGGCAAAGAGAAGGCAACTTTAGTAAAAAAGGAATTGTGTACATGCAAGAATGATACTAACTCCTACAGGGCCTAACTCTGGCGCATGACAGTATGACAGGCCCTCTCAGATCTAGGAATTCAGAAAAGGACTCAACTAAATAAACTAATCATCATCAGTTCTATTCCATAAGGGTTGTAAGTAACACTCTAAATTCTGCCCAGGTTGCTCTTTCACAATACGGTTTGGTTGTGTTTTCAAGTCTTAATCAGCCGCCTTCTGTCTGGGTGCCCAACTGGACTGACAGTAACAACGTGAAAAGTTGTCCTGAAGAACAGAGGGTGCATATGGGAGAAAGGCATTCATGGTGAAAGTACTCTTTCAGTATCCAAATGTATAGTTTTATTGCTTCTGTGTTATTTGCTCTGACTGATGGACTAGGAGTACACATTGGTCAACGAGGCCCATAAGAATTCTGAACCAAACCGCTTTAAGCTTTCTCTAGGCAAAGGGTTCCTGTGGACCATACCAAACACTTACAGTGGACTTGGAGCTCACCCATTGCTTACCTTAGTTGGTTTTGCCACTATAATTTGCTTGTTTCTTACTCGATGGCTTGCCTTCTTGTATTTGTCCCTCTCCTGGAGCATAGCCTTCTTTCCACAATTTTGATTTGCTGGCTTCAACCTTTCCACTGCTCACATTTATTGGAACTACTTTTTTGCAGCATGTGTGGCTGATGATACACATGCTCCTGCCATCTGGTGTCAAGCCTCCGCTTGTGTGTGAAACCAAAGTCTCTGCTGGCTTCGGCAGAGGTGGCTTGGCTGACATTTTCATGGTAACAGGATGAATGAAGAGGCTTTTCTGCCTTGCATAGAGCTCTTGTTGGAGACTTTGCAGGATGGGCCGCTCTGAATCCAACGAGCAGACAGTTGACGGTGCTCTTTGACTCGACATGGTATTTGGAATTGACACACTTGGGTGCCGGCATAGAGTGATTCGAGGATTGGCGGTGGCTGTGAGCCAAGTAGGACTCGACCTATGAAAGGGATTGACGCCTTTGGACGGGTCCTCTTCAGATCTGAAGCCTTCTCCCTGTGTCAACCAGAACTCTTAAGACGGCAGAGGCCCTCGAGGTGGCAGTGTCTTGTGCGCTGGACTGCATGTCTAACTACCTCAGGAGTGGTGTGTGCCTCATCACTGAGCTTCTTGTGAGGCTTAAAGCGAGTGTTGGAGCCAACTGCACTTACAACCCTGGGCATTGGCTTCGTTCAAGGTTCCCCTGATTTTGGGGGTCGGTAAGGCGGGTCGAAGGTAGCCTCCAGGCTGGGTGTGGCTTGGGATGGTAGAACGCCAGAGGGGCCAGTATCCTTTCCTTCCTCAGCACTGAAGGGGTCCTGTTCACTGTGGATGTCTGGGGTATCCGCAGCCAACAGTTGGTGCATCTTGCATTGCGCCCAAAGCCGCTCCCTTCCGTACTGTAAGGTCTTGGAGCGGAAGGCAAAGACAGATTTGCAAGAGGCATTGTCATGGTCCGGGAAGAGGCAGCGGTAATAAACCTCCTAATGGTCTGACCATGGATACTTTGCATGACACCGGGGACAGTTCTTATACGGTGTTCATTCCATCACCTTTTCTGGATCAACATTCTTCGTTGTCGAGGAAGAGTGTACAAGACCATGGAAGAATGCGGGGGCCCCAGTGACTAGGTCACTGGGTTTCTCTATTTGGAAGGTGTCGTCAAAGAGAAACTCAGTCGAAGTTAGGTGCTTTGTTTTACATTTCCAGCATGTAGGCCCAAAAAAAAAAATTTATGCGATTTGTTGAATCTTGGAGTCTCATCGGTATATGTCTGAACCTGAAGGCCAATAAAAATTAACATGGAGTTGGTGGGGGATGCTAGAGTGCTGGCAGCAAGAGGGTAGTACTTTAGTGCAGCTCTGCTGCCAGTGGCACAGAAATCTGCAAATTTTTTGTTCAAGCCCACTTTACAGCGACAAACTACCTCAGACTGCAAGTTTAAAACGGTGCTGGCATGCAACTGTAAGCACGACTTCACTCGGCCGGCTGCTGCCACTAGCAAGTGATGACAGCAGCTGCCGCGAAGCACCACCTACCCTGGTTATGAAGCAGAGTGCAGAGCTGTTCTTTCTGCAGCCGTGGGGCCCATTCGAGTCAACTGTTGGAGCCTATCACTGGAGGAGCCGCTGCACGACTGGGGACGGCTGCGAGCCATCGATCTGAACCAGAAGGCTACCCTCCCTACCCTGCAGTGCAGTTCTTGAGCGCCTACGGTCAATTTGCAGCCACTCCTTTACCCCTCCCCCATGTCAAAGCAGCTAAAAAACTTGTGCGAGTCACTGCCAGGCCACATTTACTGGTATGCCGCAGGAAGCTTCTGCCTGTCCTGTCTGGACAGCTCACTCCTATGAACCTGCTCAGCTTAAATCTATCTGACTGCAGTGGACTATATGTGCTGTGGGGGGGTTGTGCTCTATTGTGGGACCAGAGGCCTGGTTCCGTGCCCCAGTGTGGACCTGCTTCAGAATACACAGCGCTCCAGACAGAAAGTGTGTGCCCTCTACCCCTGTGCACCTGGGATTACCCGTGGCCGTGGGGAAAGCGGACAACCAGCAGTCACGGCTCGCATTTGAATCCAAGTGTACTGCCAAAATGTAAGACCATTTAAAGGTTTCAGGCTCAGGTACACAGTCTAAGAACTCTGATTCTGAACTGAAATCGCTATTGCAATCCATACAGCAAACTCTACTCTCCATAGATGGTAAGATCAACACAGAAAATCAATGCATCAATCGACTCAGATTTGTAGAGCAAGGCTAATCACCCGCTAGTGTATCCAGGCACTAGGTTCTTGCTGGGATCAGTCGAAAAGCCAGGTCTTGAGTCCCTTTCTGAATGCCGGCAGAGAGAGGATGATGTTCAGAGGTGAAGGGGGAAGAAGTTTCCTGTACTTGGCTATGTAAAGATCGTCCTCCACTGTAGCTGTGGCAGATGTGGGGAGTGAGTGTGAGGGCGAAGGAGGAAGAGCGCAGATGTCTGGAGGGTTGGTGGAAGTTCAGGCAGTGGTTGATGTATGATAGCCCTTGGTCGTGGAGGGCCTTGTAGGCATGTATCAGCATCTTGACAACGTTTCTGAATGGGGAGTCAGTGATGATTCCTGAGGTGGGGGGGTGATGTGGGTCCATTTGGGGAGGTCGAGGATGAGTCTGGCAGCTGAGTTCTGTACCGTCTGGAGACTCTTCAGGAGTTGGATATTGATTCTTGCATAGAGCCCGTAGCTATATTCCAGCCGAATGTTGACTAGGGATTGAGTGAATGTTTTTCTGGTGCTGATGGGGAGCCATCTGAAGATCTTTCAGAGCAGGTGGAAGAGACTGCGTTGATCTGGCATTTCATGGTGAGTTTGCTGTCCAGAATGATGCCACGGTTGCGGGCGTGGTCTGTCGGTGTGGGGCTGAGTTTGGAGGGCCACCAGATTTCGTTCTACGGGTAGGTGTTCCCAAAGATCCGCACTTGTCTTGTCCGTGTTGAGCTTTAGGCAATTGGTCTTCATCCATTCGGCGACACACATCATGCAGTTGTGGAAATTGGTCCTAGTGGTGGAGTGGTCAGCTGAGAGCAAGAGGATGAGCTGGGTGTCGTCTGCGTAGGATATGATGCTGAAGCCATTGGTTCTGACAGTGTTGGCTAGGGGCGTCATCTAAGTGTAGAACAGAGTTGGGCTGAGTTATGAACCTTGAGGGACACTGCAGGTGGTCATTTAGGGTTCCAAAGTGAAGGGTGGTATGCGGATTCTCTGGGTTCGTCCTGTGAGGAAGGATGCAAACCTTTAAGGGCGTCACCATGGATCCTGATGCGGTGGAGACTCTTGATGAGGATGTGATGGGATATGGTGTTAAACGCTGCTGAGAAGTCGACGAGGATCAGGGCTGCCGTTTCCACTCTGGTCGAGGAGGGTTCTGATGTAGTCTGTGGCAGCGATCAGTGCTGTGTACAAATGCTGTGGTTGGTGGGGGAAATCGGATTGGGAGGTGTCCAGCAGGTTGTTTCTCTCCAGGTGTACGGTGAGTTGGCAGTTGATGGCCTTCTCAAGGACTTTGGCGGGGAAGGGGAGCAGGCAGATGGGGCAGTAGTTCTTGAGTTCGCTAGGGTCAGCGGAGGGTTTCGTGAGGAGGGGTCTGACCTCTGTGTGTTTCCATCCATATGAAAAGGCGGCTGTGGGGATGACTTTGAGAATGGAGGTGTGTTTGTAGCTGATTTCGTTGCTCCTGAGGTTGGGGCAGGGGTTTGTGGGTGCTTCAGAGTGGGTGGAGTCCATGATGACCGTGGTGCTCTGTGTGATAAACAGTTCCCATGTGGTGAGCTAGTGGTTGTGGGTGGTGTCAGTTGGTGTGAGGTTGGAGTGGTTGATGGGTTGGGGTTCGAAGTTAGTGTAGATGGTGGATATCTTGTTGTGGAAGTAGTCTGACCGAGTGTTGCAGATTTCCTGGGAGAGGAGATTGTGTTCTCTGTGGCTGACAGGCAGGAGAACTCTGACGATGCAGGAGAGACTCTGACGATGCTGAAGAGTTCCTTGCTGTCGTTGGAGCTTGCTTCATTGCAGTCAGACAGGGTGCCTCTTTTCATGTCATTTAGGTATTTGTTGAGGTCTGACTTGAAGGTGGCTTAGTCTGTGGGATCTTTGTTGGTGTGCCAACTTCTTCCTAAATGTTTGCTGTTGCACTTCACTGTCCTGAGTTCTGGTGTATACCAGCTGGCTTGTTTGGTGGATCTGCTTATATTGGCTGGCTTGACTGGGGTGAGACTCGGCGCAGTTGGTGATCCAGGTGGAGAAATTCTGGATGGCCTGTTCAAGGTTGGTTGCGGAGTTGGGCTGGGTGGTGTTGAGGATGTCCATCCATTGGGTCTCTGTCACTTTGTTCCAGCTGCAGTGGGAGGAACGGGGGAGGTGTATGAGGATCCTGTGATGGTGAAGTGGACGATGGCGTGGTCGGTCCAAGTGAGGTTGGTGACATGACTGTACTTTATCGCTGGCAGTGAAGATCGAGTCGTGTGTGTCCTGCACTGTATGTGGGGTTGATGATCAGTTTGGTGAGGCCCATGTTGCTCATGCTTTCCAGGAGGATGGCTGAGTTTGCGCCTTTGGGGTCATCTAGGTTGCATGGATTTTATGTCCGCTAAAGTTTGATAAGCACGCAGTCGGGATCAGCTCAGCAGAACAATGCATACCTGATGTAGAAGATAACCTGAAACAGACAACAGAAAAAAACCCTAGACATGGGAAAATTGCTTGCAGTAATAAAGGCAAAAAAAGAAGAGCTAGAGGTGCTTTCATACCAAAGTATCCTGCACATACTGGGCGTCCCAGAGTCCGCAAATACCGTAAAATGGATCTCTTGGTAGAGAACATGTTAACCTTAGTTTTTGGTGCTGGTAGTGGAAAGGGCGCACCGCTTGCTGGCACCCAGGCTTCCCCCACGAGCCCGGCACGCCCAAGAATTATTAAGCTCCTCAATTACAGGGGCTGCAACAGTGTGCTTAAGATGACCCGCAAACAAAAAGATTTGAATTACCAAGCTATAGCATCCGCACCTTTCCTGACTTTACGATGGCTGTGGAGGTGGCATGCAGAGTGTTCTACCAGCTAAGCACCAACAGCAAATAGCTGAAATCGCCTATGCTATGCTCTATCCGGCACGCCTCGGAGCAGTCCATCACAGAAAATTGCTTGTCTTTGCATTTCTTCAGGAGGTTTGGGATTTTCTGAAACCTATCTCCACTATCCTAAGAGGAAATCAGGCCTAGACTGAGAGGACGCTGAACTTCGCTGAGACGAGAACTCCTGCTGATGGTACTGAACACCTATGCAGTGAACATGAGGTGCCCCTTTCCATTCAGGACTTACTCATTCTTTTAATGCTACCTGCTAATTTAATCAGAGGTCCAAGATGCTCAATATCTTTTTCACTACTACACCTGCTTAGCCACCTTTCTATTATCGAAGGAGTTTGAAGGCAATCTTGTTTCTTCCCATGGGTAGTCCTCTTTTGGCTGTTTCGCATACTTTGTATTGGAAGGGCTGCTGTCAGGTTACTGTTGTTTGGCCTATTGTTAAACGGCCACAGTGTGCTTACTGCCACTGGCAGGTTGGGGTTGCTGGTGTGGTTGGGGGAATAGGGTATGGGGTAGTTACAATGATTCTCATCTCTTCTAGATATGCACACGATATACACATCTGCATGCTAATGCATACACACACTGTCTTCTCCGACAGGCAAATACTTAAGTTGCAGCGCGAATACGCAGTACCTCTCCACACAGTGTGCTGATCAAATGACACTTGCATTCAAATGCCTAACATGGAACGTTTGGAGGGCTAAACAATCCGTGAAAAACTAGACACAATATATCAGTGGTGCTACTTCAGGAGAGATCTTGTAAAAGCTACAGAAAAACATCTGCATGCCAAATCGGCGTCCCATGTATTCACCTCTTCATACTCCTCCTATGCCAGAGGCGTGCCGAGTCTGATACTATTTTATTGCACAGGGTATACTGGAGAGCAGACACATGATGCTTGTCAATGTGTATGACCCCCAATATTGACGACTATATTTTTTTCCAGTCTTTATGGTCTATGTTACAGGGTGACTCCCCAAAGTCACTTATTTGGGGTTGGGGCATTTAATGCTGTATTTAAAAAATCCTTGTTTTTAAAATACAGAACATTGCAAAGGTTGGTGGCGATTGAGCTGTTGTCTGAAATGCTCTACCTTGATGTGGCAGTAGACAGTGCACGTTTTATACTTGCTGTCAGAGTTTCAAGGATGGGTTTTGAGTAGGGTGACTGTTGAGGGGGGGGTTGTGGGTTTTATGCCACTTATATATTCTACAGGTGTTCTCTTGTTTTAGATTGTTTTATGGACAATGGTCCTAATAAACTTTGTTTTACTACTTACAATAGATGCACATCTGGATAGGTCACACCACCTGACAAGATGCGCAATGGGCGCTTCTGCAGTCTTAAAACAGATGAGCGATCCTGCTTTGATAGACTTCTGGAGATTGAGCCATGCAACAATGCATGAGGGCACATTCATATTTTCAGCCCAGAATATGTGGTGCAGACAAGACCTATTGCTGACCACTAGAGATGTCCGCGCTTGGGTCACAAATGTCTGTCACATTTCCAGGTCCTTTTTGAACAATGCCCCGGTCATACACAAATATGCATCCCGGGGATGCCTGCGCAGATGCACACTGAAAGATGGCACCTGACTCGGTAAGAGGTAGAGCACTTTGCAATTAGTTGTGTAATGACATTTTAGACTACTTCAAAATAAATCTAAGCGCAGTGCCTGACATGTCCGCAACCTGGGAGGCATTTAAAGTGGTTATTTGCGGACTCCATATCACTAAACATAATTGAGTACTATGCTGCATGAGGACGCATATGTCCAAACTGGTACGTGAAATTAAGGGGTTCGAGAGCAAATGCAAAGGCACATCTGTCCCAAATACTCTTGCAGAGTTTAGATCGAAAATCTCTGTTTATAATGAAGAGGCATTGCGAGAGGTGAAATTCTTGGGAAATTATGTGGTGGCGACAAGCTACACGGAGGGTGAAAGCCCTGGTAGATCATTAGCTAACCTACTAAAGAAACCCTGGTCTGCTAGTGACATTGCCTGCATTAGGGAAAAAAGGGGAGAAAAGCACCTTGAAGCAGTGGAAATAGTGCAGGAGTTTTGCTCTTATTAGGCTAATCTTTGACTCCACTATGCAAACAACTGTGGCTCAGGTCGCAGACTACCTGCGGAACACAGCCATTGCATGGCTGAGCAACTCCCAAAGGGAATATCTATCAGCCGTTCCCAGTTGAAGAAATCAAAGTAGTGATCAAAGAGCTTTTGTCTTTGTCGGGCACCCGACGCAAACAGCGCAAGCGACGCAGCCAGAGAACTCCACACCTGGATCTCCAACTGCGCAGATGAGCTCGCCCCGCTACGCAACCCCGACAGACAACGCCCCAGGAAAGCCGCCTGGTTCACAACCGCTCTCCAAGAAGCCAGACGCACCTGCAGACGCCTGGAGAAGAACTGGAGAAACACCAAGACAACCGAAAACCACACCACCTACAAGGACGCCATGACGGACTACCACAACCAGATCAGAGCCACCAAAAGGAACTTCATCCACAACAAAATCCTGGCCAACTCCACCAACTCCAAGGAACTTTTCAGTGTCATTCAAGAATTCACCAACCCACGCAGCGAAGCCACAGAAATCACCCCATCCCAAGACCTCTGCGACAAGCTTGGAACCTATTTCCACCTCAAGATCAAAAACCTCTACGACAACTTCATCGACCATCCACCAGGCGCCACAGACTGCCCCCTGCCCCCCCGAAACACCAGCCAGCCCACCATCTCCAACTGGACACCGATCACGGCCGAAGACACCGCCTCGACCATGAAAAGCATCCACTCGGAGGCCCCCACCGACCCCTGCCCCCTCACATCTACCACAGAGCTGTGGCCGCCATCGCACCCAAACTACAACGCACCATCAACACCACCTTCAAAACAGGCACCTTCCCAGACGACTGGAAGCGTGCAGAAGTCAGACCCCTGCTCAAGAAGCCCACAGCTGACCCCACCGACCTCAAGAACTATCAGCCCATCTCGCTCCTCCCCTTCGCAGCCAAAGTTGCAGAGAAAACAGTCAACAGGAAACTGACACGATTCATTGAAGAGAACGCCGTCCTCGACCCGTCCCAATCCGGATTCCGAAGCAACCACAGCACAGAGACCGCCCTACTCGCTGCCACAGACGACATCCGCACCCTCCTGGACCAAGGCAACTCCGCAGCCCTCATCCTACTCGACATATCAGCGGCCTTCGACACCGTCTCCCATCGCACACTAGTCGTCCAGACTACACGACGCAGGCATACAAGGAACAGCCCTGGACTGGATCCGATCATTCCTCACCGGAAGAAGCCAAAGGATCAGACTCCCACCCTTCCTCTCCGACCCCACGAAAATCACCTGCGGAGTCCCACAGGGTTCATCACTGAGCCCCACCCTCTTCAACATTTACATGGCCCCCTCGCAGCCATCGTCCGACAACACGGCCTCAACATCATATCCTACGCCGACGACACCCAGCTCATCCTCTCCCTCACCAAAGACCCCACCACTGCCAAACTCAACTTCCAGAAAGGAATGCAAGACGTCGCAGTCTGGATGACCAACAGCTGCCTGAAGCTCAACGCCGAGAAGACAGAAGTCCTCGTCCTCGGTACCACCCCTTCTGCATGGGACAGCACCTGGTGGCCGACCGCCCTCGGAAGCCCACCTACCCCCTCAGACCACGCCAAGAACCTCTGCATCGTACTCGACTCATCACTCTCCATGAACCGACAGGTCAACGCCGTCACCTCCAGCTGCTTCAACACCCTCTGCATCCTCTGCAAGACCTTCAAGTGGATCCCCCCTGAGTCAAGGAAGACAGTCACCCACGCACTTATCACCAGCAGACTGGACTATGGAAACGCACTCTACGCCGGCATCAACAAGTCCCTACTCTGCAAACTCCAGACAGTACAAAACACCGCCGCCAGACTCGTCCTCGGCATCCCCCGACACGAACACATCAGCCAACACCTACGAAGTCTCCACTGGCTCCCCGTGGAGAAAAGAGTCACTTTCAAAATCCTCACTCGCGCCTACAAATGCCTACACAACAACGGACCCAAATACCTCAACGACAGAATCAACTTCCACGTACCCAAAAGAAACCTCCGATCTTCCAACCTCGCACTGGCCGAAACCCTGCGCATCCACAGAGCCAGAGCAGGCGGAAGATCCTTCTCTCACATTGCAGCCAAGACCTGGAACGAGCTACCGGCAGACATCAGACGCGCCCCTCCCTGAAAACCTTCAGGAAGACCCTCAAGACCTGGCTCTTCGGCTAAACAGTTCTGCGGGCCCCCCCCAGCGCCTTGAGACCCTCACGGGTGAGTAGCGCGCTTACAATTCCCTGATGGATTGATTTTGTCTGGCAAGGCTCTGGGCCCTGGTGGCCTGCCAGTGGAGTTCTATAAGAGTACTGTGGGATATTGGCCTCTCATCTGTGAGCTGCATTAATCATTGCTCTACTTAAGCCCAAGCAGCCCCCAGAAAAACTCAAGTCGTGCAGATCTTTACCCCTCATCAATTGTGATGTGAAAATATTGGTCAAACCTATCGCTAACAGACTAATCCCCTTCATTCCAGAGCTCACCCTGCCGGACCAATCTGGTTTCGTGCCAGGCCTCTCAACATCTAATAACATACAAACGCTCTTCACTGTCATGCACAAACTGATCCCCAAAATCCAGGTGGTGCTGGGTTCTTGGACACCACTAAGGGGTTTGACTCAGTGGAGTGTCCTTACCTCTTTGGGATACATCACCGCATGGGGCCTGTCATCTGGATACGCTTGGTATATACAAACCCTACTGCTCCTATTAAAGTGGACGGCATGACCTCTAATTCATTCAAGATCCGTAGAGGTACGAGACCGGGATGCAGTGTTTCCTGTATCATTTGTGGTTGTTATGGAAACTCTAAATGGAAAATTGTGAAGCAAAACCACAGATGTGTCCTTCTCTATTTGTTGTGCCCTGTACTAATCTCCCTCTACACAGATAACTTGACCTTATATTTGAAAGACCCAGAGAGCAGCTCCAATCAGATACTGGGTGGATTCAATAAATGTAATTGAATATCAGGGATTACTATTAACTGGAGTACATTTTATTTTTCTGGGTTTCCCCCCCAATTAATCTGAATACCACCAGGTGTGCATCAGATTTTCCCCTGGTGTGGACTGGAGGCCCAGTCAAATATCTGGGAGTCTGGATATACCAATATATAGGAATCATTCCCTCGACAAACTATGGAGTAACACTATCTAAACTAGGGGACAGGGTTAAGGGTTGGATTACACTGCCATTGTCACTCGCTGGCCCAATTGCAGTTTGTAAAATAGTGATACTCACACTATTTATATACTACTTTACTAATCTACCCATCCTACTCACCAGGGCATTCTTCCTCACTCTCTTCTATTCAGATTGGTGTGGGCAAGTAAACAGCGCAGTATTCGATGGGAACGCTGAATATGGAGCGATATACTTTATGCGCTCAAGAACACTATTATTGGTACCACCCACAAACCTACCTACCTACCTGTGAGTGGAGGCAGATAACGAACTCACTTCACACTCCATTCTGGCGGACGTCACACATTCAGACCATTTGAGATACTATTAACTGCCGCCTCGCCCCAGAAATTGCTGTCTATTTTGTAGTTAACAACCCAAGTTGAGGCCCCAATATATGTGCCAGAATGTATGTAAAAGTGGGCTGGTGTCCTTCCAGCACCCCTCAACCGATGAGTGGGAATCCTGCTACCAGCAGGGCCCGTGCTACACATTTTAAATATTTGCATATCCTCCGCACTCCTGCGAGCCTGTGCAACTAGGGACTGCAAACGAATTCCTGTTGGATGCGCGGCAGCGCACTCGGCGTGGACATCTTGCATCCCGCCTGGACTACGCAGACGTTACTCGCTTTTGGCGGGAGGACGGAGATACCCTGGCTCAATTAATCATTACCACGCTATCTTTGGACCCTCTATCTGCTTTGTTGGGCTGGGATTCGCAGGTGGGGAAGCCGCATAGAAAGCTTGTGACGTTCATTGCTAGTAAAAAGGCAAGTCTCAAATTGCTGGGGAAGAGCACCGCGCCAACGCGGTCGGCTTGGGTATCAGATTTGGTGTACTGTGATGAACAGTTGGAAACCTATGCTGAGCTCCAGCCTCCTTCCTCCAGGCCGAGATGTATATGATGAGGCTCTCTTCGGGACCATTTGCTCACTAGCACGCAGTCACTCACACGGTGACTACAAGTCCAGCGCATCGACAGGGAAGGGGGTGTGACTCACACCTCAACCTTCCCTGGCGATGCGCTGGACTTGTCCTCACCTGTTGAACACCGACAGCAATGGAAGCTCTTGGAATGTTGCTTATCTGTGAAATATAATTAATGTCAGTGGACAGAACGGTTGTCAGAGGCTCATACCTGCCAACTTGAAGAACAATCTCACCGTGTGAGGGAGGGCGGGGCCTTGAAGGGGGCGGGGCGTCGTGCTGAGAAATACCTACCAGGCATTTTTTAACTCGCCCCCTGCCCCCTCCTCCCAAAAAAAAAAAAAAAAGAAAGCTTACTGAGCCTGGTACCGATGTCCTGGGGTGTTTTCACACCCCTTGATGGACGTCGGCAGTTCAAAGCCTCAGAAAACGAGCTGAAAACCCACTATTTACACAGGTTTTCAGCTTGTTTTCCCTGCCACTGTGTAATATCGGCTCCTCACCAGGAGATGTGTGATGAATATGGATATCGTGTGTCTCACGGTGGCACTGTGTGAGTTGGCAGGTATGGAGGCTGCTGATTAATATTCTGCATTGTATGTATTGTGGGCTACATTATTGTTGAGGCTGTGCAGCTATTGACGCAAATTCCTAGGTGGGCATGTCCACACTTTGTCCACATTGATATTAAATATGGATTTTTCAATTGTTTATAACTAAACTAAACTTCATAATTAAAAGCAGGCATTTGTCCGCTACAAATACCATGTCGACGTCAAGAACACTGTTGACGGTCGGCTCAGAGGACTTGGAGCAGCCCATTCTGCAAAGGCTCCAACAAGAGCTCGATGCAAGGCAGAGGCACCTTTTCATCCAGTTACCAGGAAAAACCCTGCCAAACCACCTCTTCCGAAGCCATAAGAGGTGGCTTAAATTTAAGGATAAAGCAGCATCAGAGGTTTCCACCCCTCATACATGATGCCCAACAGACAGAGATGGTGCGTTAGCCCTGTTACAGCATAAAAGCTGATTATTCTTTACACAACACAAAAACTCAATTTGACACCGAAACACTAATGTGCACTTTGCACATGTTTAGAAAAATAACACAAACTGAGAAAAGCTGAAGTACTAGTACCGTACCAGTGTGCTTGGATATGTCTCTTGCTGCAGACAGACACCAACGGAACTGTCCTTCAGTGGTTTGCGGCTTTCTGAAACAACGCTCACAGCTAATCAAACTAAACAACTCGACCTCAAAAGCAGGACTACTCTCACAAAGAGTCCCTCAAGGGTCAATCCTGTCTCCTACCCTTTTCAACTTCTATTTGGAACCCTTTGTAATAATCCTAAAGCAAGCCGGAGTTGCCTACCACCTCCATGCAGATGACATCCAACTTTACATGAAAAACTCGTCAGTCGCAGACATCCAGCACTTAAATAGCACTCTCTCCACAGTTCAGTCCTGGCTATCTAGCAAACATCTTAAACTCAACCCAAACAAAACCAAACTCCTTTGTATCCAACCCAAAGGAAAATCCCTCACTGTAGACATCTGGCTCTCCAACCTCACTGCTTTAAACTGCAAACTATCTATTTCCAACTCTGTTAAATCTCTGGGGATTACACTCGACAGTTACCTGAACATGAAAGAGCATATAAATGCCTCTGCCAAAAGTGCCTTCTAAACGCTTAAACACCTTAAAAAAATCAAACCCTTCATCTCCATCAAAGACCTAAAGACTGTGGTGTAATCCTTAGTCCTCCCCAAGTTAGTCTATGGTAACGCAATGATGAAAGTAGCAACAAAAACACACCTAGCCTCTTTGAAAGCCACACTTCACAGAGCGGCTAGATTACTTTCGGGGGAGAGCTGCTTCGACCACATCACTCCTACTCTCAGGAAACTCAACTGGCTACCAATCGAAGCGAGAGATATACTCAAAACCGCTTGCATAACTCACAAAGCTCTCTACATGGTAAAACCAGTCTACCTCCCAAACAAATTATCAAAAGCTGGTCAAAGAGGGCTCTCCAAAGCTCTCTCAGTCTTCTCCTGATTCCGCCAAAATTTAAAAAGAGAAATCTTGCACCAGCTCCTTCTATGGTAATGCGCCCAGAATCTGGAACTCACTGCCTCAGGATTTATGTGACAATCACTCATTCCCTCACTTCAAGAAGAAACTGAAACTTCTGTTCTACAAATATCTAAACCCTCCACCCTAAACCATCCAAGTGGTCTGTTTGCTCCCAACCCCCACCCCATGAATAACTTTGTACAACAATACCGTGGGAAAAACTGTGCCTATATTCTCCGTGCCTGCACAACACCCTATCTTTGATACCTTCGAAGTTTCATCGGCCATCGATTTCACTGTCACAAATTTCCTCTACATATTGTTTTTATGTTTTTTATTTTCCCCACATGTAGCTCGTGCACCTACTGATGTGCTAACTCTGTAAGGCGCTATGTAAATTTAGAATGCAACTTCCCCAAATGCCGTCTTATTTATATATACCGTCTCTACCTCGACTATAGTCTATATGTACTACTGTTGCATCACAAATTTTTCTTTATATATTGTCATAATGTATTATTGTATTTACTCCACGTGTAATCTGTGCATCTGCTGAAGCGATGACTTGGTAAAGCACCTTATAGGTATTAATACTTACCTTAAACTTGTATTGTCAACATATCCGGATGTCTGATATAGACTTCGTTTTCTCTCTATCACTTTATATTTACTATAAATGTAACTCATGTATTTGCTGTTATGCCAACTCTGTAAAGTGCTCTAATACCTTTGGGTCAAGTTCGCACTATACAAAACTCGAAAAATAAATAAATAAATGTAGAAATAACAGGATTAATAAAATAAAGAATTTAACATGTTTATTAATGGACTACCTTATATTTTTAACAAAGTCATTATGAAAAATAATGATGAAACTTAGGGGCATATTTACAATAAAGTGGCAAAGCGAGTCGTTAAGCCACTTCGTCACTTTTGAAACGCAGGGATGCCCCATATTTACTAGTGGTGCAAAAGATTTATGCAATGTGGTATATGACAGAAACTTTCAGTATAATTCCTAGACATTGTTAGGGTTTTAAATTTCTAAAAACTATTTTATTTTAATGATTTTTAGGAATAGTTTGCACATGGATACTTTTAAAGTTTTGGTAATAGACCATAATTAGATTTGAACATTTTTGAGTAATAATCACTGACGTTTCAAATATCTCCATATATGATATGTTTGTTTTATTTTATGTTTGATCTTAATTACGAGTTCATTTTACTAAATAAGAAATGCTAAGGCTGCATTATTTCATAGTCTGGTGTAATGGACTTTTGTTACGTTTCCTCAAATGTTGCTTTATCTGTTCTTTTTATGCAACATTCGTTAATCAATAAGACACTTTTTTAGTACTTCATTGAGTGTGAATTGGTGGGAACTCAACCTCTCGACTTAATCCATGAAGAGAAACAAAGTAAATACGCTCTGTCAACTAACCTGTGAGGACGGAATGGACAGTCGTTTCTCATGAGCAACATGGAAAAATATGTTGGAGTATCAATTTTGTAGCTGGTGAACGGCGGAATGGTCACATGATGGTCAAACCATTGTATGGTGACAAATGATGTTAGAAATGGACGATTTGGAGTATAAAAAGTGACTTTCTTAGGAGGAGGGAAGCCGCCTTTTCCTCCATTGCCGACTGCCTGCCGGACTATCTATACATGCCCCTTGCCTTTTTTCCTTTGCTGATGAACTTACCTGCTGGACTATTTGGAGCTGTCTGGTGATGAGAGACCAGACTTGAACTTTCCTGATTATTGCTCCACTTCCCTTGCACATGGACTTTTCCGTAGTGGACTCTAACTTAATCCCTTTGCCCATGCTAAGAGAACTCTTTTGAACCATCCTCGTGCCTTTGTTGGTGGATGAAACCTCTTACCTTAACCATCCTCTTTATGGATTATTTCATTGAGTAATAGATTTACTTTGACTAAATGTGTGGTTTTACACTGCGAGCTGTAAGACTCATGACAGTTACTTAAAATGTTACTTATATGCATTGATTTTGGGTCTTTAATACAATAACCAAATTACCTAAAATTGTGTGAGTCTTTTATTGTCATAATGTTCTTTCTGCAGAAACTGTGCTTACAACTATCTGATTTCTAATGCATGATAGGGAGAGTCATTGATTACTTTCAGAACATTAGGTTCTTTTGCTCTTGTTCTGTGCAGCCACAGCAGAACTTCTAGTTTGTATAATTCTTGTTAGATTGAACTTCTTTAGAAGGTTGGGTCTTCCAATTGCAATACTCTTTTTCTAGAGCATGGTTCTGAGAGTAGTGTACTTGAACCTGATCTCTAATTTGTAAGTTGGCTACCAATTAATGGTCCTCATTGGGTGGCTAACAGTTTGACACCCTGATTTCTCACACCTCATTATGACAATGAAAGGTCCATCAGAGGACCAATGCCTCTGTGAGTGAAGTATAGAATCTGAGTGAAGTGACTAATTTTAGCATAACAACTAAAGCTGACAACTTCTCTTCAGAGCTGGAGCAAGCGCGCAGACAGAGAGAGACACGCTCACCCCCTCGTGGAGGTTTGCTCGTGGCGCTGCCTGTTAATTGTATTTAAAAACGCTGCTACTTTTTAAAAAATTGAAGGAATCCACTTTTAAAAAAACTTGTATTTTGCACTGTGTTCACTTTTAATCGCGCTCAGCGCTCCCTCACTTCCGCCACCCCAGGGCACTTCCACTTTATTCCGACGGTCTAGTTGCTCGGGGACGGTCAGCTGCTGCACAGCAGGGCTGATTGGTGGGTGGGAGGAGCTGACAGGTTATCTTCGCAGCTGGAGCAAGCGCGCAGCGCACGCGCGCAGCGGGCGCGCCGCTGGCGCGCCAAAGGCGCGCCTAAGGCAAGCCCGTCTGCGCCCGTCTGCGCCCGTCCGCGACCGACCGGGACCAGGGACCAGTCCCCCTGGTCCCCGCTACTCGTATTCCGTGGAGGAACTCCGGACCTTAGCTCAAGGAGCGGTGCTACTTAAGAATAATGTAGCTATCACACTCAAGGCGGAAGGTCTACTAAGGACACAAATGGTAGTAGGCAGTACATGTTCCATACCTCACCCACCTAGGACGTCCTGGCCCAACGACCCACAGGGACTACGGGTGGCTACCCTTAATACCCGCTCCTTGCAGAAACACAATCTCGAGGTTTTCTCGCTCCTCCAAGATGACCCCTTGGACATACTTGGAGTTACAGAAACCTGGCTCGAGGAGTCCTCAGCACCGGACCTAGTAGCAGCCATGCCCCCGAATTATGCCGCCCTCTGCTATAACAGACCAAGCAGCACTAGAGGGGGTGGAGTCGCAATCCTGTATAATCAACAGTTACAGTCAGAGACCCTATGTGCAGAAAGCATCGAGGGGGCAGCTGTGTTGGAGGCTAAGTTCTGCTCCCAGACCACCTGTTTAATCGTCCTGATAGTTTATCGCCCTCCGCGAACGTCACCCAAATTTGTTGAGCTCTTCACCAAATTAGTCAATGATATCCGTTCGCGGTATCAATGTATCCTGGTAATGGGGGACTTTAATTTCCACTGGGATCAGACACCCAAAGATAGCCAGGCCAAACAGTTGGAAGAGGCACTAGGCTCCCTGGAACTGAGGCAATTGGTGAATGCACCTACTCACGAGAAGGGCCATACACTTGATTTGGTCTGGACCTCCCATCCACTAACCAGTCCAATAGAGATCAGTCCCTGCGCCTGGTCCGATCACCATTTAATTAGAGGCCTGTTTCCATCCACAAGACAAGCAGTCCGTCCCCACCCGGAGTGGAAAGTGCTGAGGGGATGGAAAAAAATTAGAGCAGACGACCTGATTAACACGCTACATAAATCAGCCCCCCCACGTCCAACACAGGGAAATCCTGACCTTGACCGAGAAAGCGCCGCCCTTTCCACGAGGCTGAAGAACGCCGTCGATATAGTAGCCCCCATGCGCAGGGAAAGAGTAAGGGACAAAGGCAAAGGGGCTCCCTGGTTCAACGAGGCCCTAAGAAACAAGAAACAAACCTTACGCCAGTGCGAGAGAGCCTGGCGTAAAGCTTATGACCCAGGTGCCCGGCTAGAATATAAAGCAATGTTCGCAGTTTACAAGAAAGCGATTTTAACAAGGAAAGCAGAATTTTATGAAGCTAGGATCCTGAACGCTGACAATACACAAAAAGAAACCTTTCGGATTCTAAAAGAGCTGAGACAGGCTCAGGAACAGAAGCCCCCCTTCTGCCCTGAAGACTGTAACAAATTCCAGTCCTTCTTCTCAAGAAAAGTGAAGGACCTATTGACGGAGATCCACCTTACTCCTACTGTCCATTGTCCCTTAGCATCAGAACCCCTGCCCCCGCATATGATAAACCACTCACCGTCTTCCCCATGCTCACTCATGACTCCCTGTCTCCCTTAATGGGTCGGGTTAAGTCAGGGTCACCTGCGGACCCCTGCCCACCGAGGATCTTCAATTTGGCACTACCAGGGATCGAAAGCGAGGTCCTCACGCTATTAAATCAATCTCTCAAATGTGGCCACGTTCCTACCAATTTTAAGGAAGCACGAGTCACCCACTTCTGAAAAAACCGGGGGCAGACGTGAAGAACCTAAAAAAATTTAGGCCAATCTCCCAACTCCCATTGCTGGCGAAAGTGCTGGAACAGCACGTGCTGAAATCCCTGTCACACCACATAGAAGCAAACCATCTCCTGCAAACCAACCAGGCAGGTTTTATGGCCCATCACAGCACGGAAATGGTTATGCTGGCAGTGCTGGATGAACTCAGGCTCAGGGCCGATAAGAAAAAACCATGTGCCCTGGTCTTGCTAGACCTATCCGCGGCATTTGACACGGTCAACCATGACCAACTTCTGTCGCGGATCTCGGAGTTAGGCATCCAGGGTACGGCCCTCAAATGGCTCACGTCCTTCCTCACTGACCGATCACAGAGAGTACAGCTGGCTGACCATGTGTCTGATTCCGGCAAACTCTTGTGCGGGGTGCCACAGGGTTCGGCGTTGTCTCCCCTCCTATTCAACGCCTACCTCCAGCCCCTGATAGCCGCACTGAATCTCATGGAGTGCCAGATCTATAACTACGCTGACGACACCCAAATTATTATCCAGATAGACAATTCCCCGGCTGCCCACTCACGAATGCAAAACATTTTAAAATACATAGTCTACTGGATGACGGCCAATTCCCTCAAAATCAATCTTGATAAGACCGAGGTATTGGCCATCACCACAGACTCCAACCCCTGGAGCGATCTCTTCTGGCCACAAGAGCTGGGCGCAAATCCCGAACCAGCCCAGGCCGTAAAAAGCCTGGGCATCAAAATCGATGCCAAGCTGTCTATGACCCAGCAGGTATCTGCCGTAGTAGGAACATGTGTTGGCCTGCTTAGACAGTTACGGAAACTTGCCCCCCTTCTCACATTTGCAACACTCAGAACGGCAGTATCGGCCATGATAGTGTCACGACTGGACTACGGGAACTCCCTGTACATCAGCCTCCCAGAAAAGCTGCTTGCCAGATTACAGGTCATTATGAATGATGCTGCCAGACTAATTTTTAGACTGCCTAGGAGGGCCCACGCTACCCCCCTCTTATGCCAGCTACACTGGCTCCCGATCAGGCTGAGAACTAGGTTTAAGGGCCTTTGCATCGCGCACAAAGCCATTTATGGCCAAGCCCCATCTTACATTAAAGATCGCTTAGCAACCTACACACCTAGCAGGTCACTACGGTCCTCGGAGGCCGGCCTGCTGGCCTGCCCCCGCTTTAGCATGACCTCTAAAGGAGGCAGAGCCTTCTCAACCTCAATCCCTGTACTATGGAACAAGCTGCCGGAGAATCTGCGTAAGGAACACGCCCTCCTCCCATTTAGGAAGAAGTGAAAAACACTCCTCTTTGTGGAAGCTTGGGGCACAACTTAATCATTTACATCCCCTTCACGTGCTAGGGTAGGGCTCTCTCTCACAGCGCTTAGAGACCCGACGATGATTATGCACTCTACAAATGACAATTACAATTACAACTGTATGGGCCCAGTGATAGAAAAACTGAAAAGAAGCTTCCACTGCAACAGCCCCTCCCCACCTATGATCCACCTCCGCTGCCGAGCACATTAACACATATCCTCCATCAGAGTCACCTGAGTGGTCTCCATGCTTCTTTTCTGATCCAGGCAGTCCCTTTGGTCCTGCTGATCCCTATGATACACATTTTGAACCAGGGCTGACAGACGACTGTTGGGAAGACTACGATTTTAATTCCCCAGGGTGACCCAGACCGCGATGACTGGGTCCCCCCTTCGATACCACAGCATACGTCGAGGTCATCTAGTGGATGGCTGCCTTCTACTACGTATACATGCGCGTCCTCCATGAGGAAGAGGACTTCCTCGTAGAGAAGCTCTCTAAAGCAGGGCGTTGCCCATGCACCACGGCATGCTTAAATCAACTCCTGAGAGATTTAAAGAGCGCATGAAGGCAAGGGTAGTAACACTCAGGGTGGAGAATAAGTACAAACCCTCCCTCAATTACCCTGCCTACAACAAAGGACAAGGCTCCCCTCCCATCCGACTTCCTGGTCGACCAAACCACCTGGAAAACGGCCTCTGCTCAAGCCATGGGCGATTCCCTGCCACCTGATATAGAGCAAGAAGCTCAACACAGTGGGGTAAGAGGTTGGCCATAGGGGCACTTACGTACTGGCGAATAGCCAATTGTTTGAATGGAAAAGTCCCTTGCATGGTGATGCGCGTGCACCCCTGCCCTGAGTGCCCCAACTAGAATGATGTCTGGACCCTTAATGCAGATTTTTGTTGTCATGGGCAAACGCGGATCATGCATGTGCACCATAACATAGGCCTGTCTGACGGATTGCTGTCTCTCTGGACCAGGATGGGCGCTCAAAGCGCTACCCTCATAGTGGTGAATGGCTACTGCCTTTACCAAAAGTTAAGAAGCACAAGTGCATTGGTGGCAGCATACCATGTAGTGATCAGCAGGGGTGAACAGGTACTTTTTACCTATGACACTGGAGTGTGGCCTACAGGCTCACTCATTTAAAGTCCTGCTGCTGTGTGCTTAGCTCATTTTTGGCCTACATCAGCTTGGTGTGGAGTGTGGTGAAGTGCAGTGCATGTGTGGTACACATGTGCAGGATATATGTGAGTGGTACGATACAGGGAAACTACTGTGCAGTGTGTGTATATTATATGCAAGTGCTGAGTGTATGTGTGCCTGCGAATGGTACTATACATGAAGGAGGTAGTGCTATGCAGTTTGTGTATGCATGTGCTGGCAGTATGTGTACCTGTGAAAGGCTCAATACATGAAAGCCTCTGGGTTCCTTTTTGGGAGGCCCAGGGCTGAAGAGAGGAACATGAGAAGAGAAGGTAATGGAATCCCCCATACAGATTTGTGTATTGCTACATTCCTGTAAGCTGGGTGTAATACACTGGAGGAAGGGAGAGCTAGGCTCTCTAGTACACTACAAAGGGTGCTTTTTGATTCCGAGAGAGTCCCTGGGAAGGGCCCTTGGCACAGCTCAGGAAGGAGAATCATAAAGAGTAGGGCTGAGGACCTGGGGTAACCTTTTGATACACATTTCTGTGGCTGACATCCAAGAGTGAACCTCTAGTCACTCTCATAGCTTGTGTTGTGTGGCTAACAGATTTTGAGTCGCTCCTGCTGTGACAGACTGCTTTCTGGAGGGCAGAGGAGAGGGCACTTCAAAAAGAAGCAGAGCCCCAACATAAAGTCCAAAGACTCAGACTCTAATCACATTTGTTGTCTGGAAATGGACTATAAGAAGGGGAGTTTGAACCCCCCCCCACTCCCCCCATAATTGTCAACTGCTAAGCAGCCAGTTGGGCTTTATGAGGAGGAGAAGCTCTGCAAGACTTCTGCCTGTGACCAGGCTCAGGGTCAAGGCCTACTAGTCTCCCAGCAGGGTGAGGGGGCATCGACCAGAGAATCCAAGACCACCTGCCCTTGGAGCACCAGCATCTGCCTTCTTTCCAAGACCAGTGTGCCCTGTGATGGAGAGAAGAGTGTTTCAGGTAGTGATGTCCAGTGGGGGGATCCTGGCGATTATGTCCCAGTAGCGAGGTGTGAGGAGACTGCTGCTGCTACTGATTGGGTTGTTACCCATGTGCAGAGAAAAGTTTGTGACCACCGTATGCCAGAGGATGGCTGCTGCAAAGTGAGCCACGACCATTGCACTGATTAGGTCATTTTTGGAGTGCAGGTCCCAAGTCGGTGACCCCATATGCCTGGTGGGGCCACTGTGAAGATTGCCGCCATGCAGAAAGGAACATAGCTTGTGTGCAGGACCAAGTCGGCGACCCCATATGCCAGGAGGGGCCACTGTGAAAATTGCTGCTGTACCGATTGGGCTGTAGCCTGTGTGCAAAGGAGAAACGGGTTCCAGGGGGTGCCACCGGGACAAAGTAAGGAGCATTGTCTCTTCAAGACAATCATCAGAGGGTGGAAGCTGCTGGGGTGACTCGAGCAAGCCTATACTGTGACCGAGGACAGCACCAGGGGCATCACTCTCCCACCCCAGCCAGGAGAACTCAAAAAACTTACCAGCATCGGAGAAACATCAAGAACCCCCCCCCCCCCACACACAGGTTCATGATACTGCTGGCTCATGTGTAAGGAACTCACGGGCACCCGACTGTAGCCCTTAAGACTTACTGAAGGCAGCCACTGCAGCTTCAGCACCAGTGAAGGGGGCAAGTGCAGACTCCGAATGCTGGGATTTTGCTGGTAAGACTGATTGGTTGGGCCAGATATCACCGGGGGATATCTGGCCCAACCAATCAGTCTTGCCAGATAGCATCAGCGCTGGCACACTTTTGACTTTACTAAAGAACCAGAGTGGGACTATCAGGGCTTAACCAGGGCCGGACTGGGAACCCAAAGCAGCCCTGGCAGTTTTATTGGACCAGCCCCCGCACGGTGCGAAGTAAGCGAGCCTGATCACTACAAGGGGAGTTTGGGAGGGGTGTGTGTGTGTGTGCAAGTGTGAAGCACTGGCTGGCCCCGGGAGGCTGGAAATGAAGGTGAGTGGCTAATGCTTCCTTGCTGCTTTTGTTACTTGGGTCCGATATTGCAGCACCGCTGCAAAACTGGCCCCCAGTAACAAAACTGGCCCCCACCCTTCCAGCCTCCAGGGGGAATGATCGATGCCCAGTAGACCAATCCAGCCCTGGGCTTAGCCTGAATGTCGTCCATATTGAATGGGGGCTAACTATCACCGCTAGGGAAGGCAAGGCGGACCCAGGGACCTGCCTATGAAACACCAGAGACCTAACCCCAGGGGACTGTGTGCATTGTTTGTGAATGTCGTATTTTACTCAGTGTTTGTATATAAATACTCTTTTTTTTATATTGAAGCAAGTACTTGACTGGACAATCTTTTATTGCTGATGCTTAACGTATTTTGAGTTGTGAGCCTGTTTTCATCCCCTGTGTCTACATCCATCCCCCTGCAAGAAACCTTGGACTGCTCAACACGTGCTACAACTGAGAGTCAAGTTCCGAAGGGGTACATGGCCCAGTTGCTTGGGGTCCATAGTAGGCTGGGCTTCCGGACTTCAGGAGTAAAAGGCCTCAACCCCATGGTTGGGACCAGTAGTTCCTCTTGACCAGCGGCCCTCTGAATGGTGTTCTGTCAGCTGGTGGCAGTGGTGGGATGCCTAATGTTTAGGAGCCTTGGATACAGGTGTGGCCTTGGCCATTTCCAATTGACACCAGTAATGCAATAAGTCCAGTTTCTACGCACAAATTTGACAAGCACAGACAACGGAAAACATGGGGTTAGGATTAGACCTCTGCACCATGTCCATAGATTAGAAGGATTTATGTAGGGACAGAGAGGGTGGAGGGTTCCCAGGAGTAGGGACAGAGAGGTCCTTACTAATTTTATAAGGGACCAGTTTGAGACAGTAGGCAAAAGGGATAAGGCTGTAGTTGACTCTGGGGAGGAAACCATGTTAGGAACCCTGGAAGAGAGCACTGCAGATTCAGGCTCTAGGATCCCTTAGGACAAATCTATCCCAGACACACACACAGTACGTGTTCCCTAATGAACTTTTCACCAAGAAACTCACCACCTTTAGGGCCTGATGTAATAAGATTCCCATTAAGAAATCATAAGTTGCATCAATAATAATTTGTGATTTTCTTTGCTGATAGACATCTAGGCGCAGATTCCTTGCCTTGGAATATTCCCCAGGCATCACACTGGATCTGGAAATTTTCGATGAGCAGTACTCCTGTGCATCGGTAAGTGGCATTGTTTGGTTCCACGTGGCATCATCAGCATCGCCTGCGGCAGAAGTGACATGCGCAGTGCATATAAAGGCACTTCCCCAGCTCGCTGATGTCAGTTCTTTTCTTTCGACGCCAGTCCGTGCAGATCCAGAGAGAGCTACCCCAATCACTTTTTGACTGATATTTTTTCGACATTCTGTCGGAAATCTTTCAAGACTTTGTCTCCTGGTGTGAAGGATGCCCACCAAAAAGGCAGGTTTTAAGCCATGCAGTGCCTGTCACTGCCAGATTCTGGTGACGAACCTGCATTTGGTTTGCTTTGGTGTCTGGCGCGCAATCACAACACCAAGATGTTTCTGCACCATGCATCCTAAGGAGCTGAGAGAGCGGTCTCCCAAGCTCCTCACTGCCCTACCCCGCAAAGCTCCAGATCTCGGTCACGAGGAAGTTCCCGAGACCATTCACGGAGTCGTACCAGGCGATCTTCGTCCCACTCCAAGCCATCCGTGAATTCGGGTAAGTCCCCTAAGAAAAAGAGGAAGTTGAAGAGGTCTTCGACTTTGCTGCGCAAGTCTTTAGACAAGTCACGGGGCCGCCGGCACTCAAGGCCTAGCTCTGTGGTGGAGCCTGACCCTGGGTCGTCACTGCACCTCCCTAGAATTCTGGGAGCCATAGCGACCCAAGCCCAAATAAATGACTTTTATGATGCCATGCACCTCCTCTTTGGGTGGCCTGACCACTCTGGAGTGCCCTCATGTCCTGTGGCTCTGGGATGGGCCTCTACTGGTTTCATGCCCTCAGCCCCAGTCAAGCAGCAAGGATCCAGTAACGGATCTGGAGTGGCGCCGGTCAAGCGTCCTCGACCTTCCCCGGAGCCCATTCCAGTGCCGACACCCAGCGCCATTTCTGACACAGAGCTGAACAGGCTGCGTCCGACGCTGGTTTTGGCTCCGACCGGGGGCACACTCTCCATGTCAAAGCCAGTGCCTTATTCCTACGACAGGCCTGGATTGGGTGATGATTGAGAGGGGTCTGCAGACCCTTATGGATACCAACCATTAGAAGATCCTGAGGATGCCAAGAATGAGGAATGAGCAGATTCTAGTAGACTGGGCACCTCCCCAGACACTGGCCTGGTCTCTCCCCCTACTGTGGCTACAGAGGAGGGTGCCTCATTTGCAATGGTGGTGCGGAGGGTAGCTGAGGTCCTGGACCTTACACTACCCTCAGAGGCAGTCAAGACAAACATCTTGATGGAGGTGCTTCAGCTGGGTGTTGCCCCCACCAAACCATTACTCCCATTTAATAAAGCCCTTACTGACGTCCTTCTCAGGGCTTGGTCCAAGCCCTGCACAGGGGCTCCTGTGCATAAGACAGTTGCCCGCCACCATCGCCATGCCCCCAGGGGACCCTAGTTTCCTCACCCAGCATCATACCCCAGAGAGCATTGAGGTCCAGGCCTCCACCTCCAAATTCAACCCTGGCGCATTCCCTACCACCACACTGGATAGGGAATCCAAAAGGCTGGATACCTGCGGGAAGAGGATGTTCTCTTCTGCCAGCCTGGCACTGCGGTTAGTGAACACCACATGCCTCTTGGGCCGATACTTCCATGTGATCTGGGACTTGGTTGCACAAGTGCTGCCCATGGTCTTGGAGGAAACGAGTCATACTTTCTCAAGCAATTGCTGATGGGAGGGATGCAGCCAAGTTCACCATAAGATGTGGGCTGGACACAACAGACTCGGTGGGCAGAGCAACTTCGTCGGTGGATCTTAGGCACCACGTTAAGAACCACTGGCTTTAGGGGTGATGTCCAGGTCTCACTCATGGACATGCCCTTTGATGGCTCATATCTGTTTGGAGAGAAGACAGACTCAACGCTGGAGCACTTAGGGGATAGCAGGGCTACAGCCAGGTCCTTGAGCCTTTCTATGGCCCCTGGTCAACACCAGTCTGCCATCCGCTCCTTTTGTGGCCATGGAATGGGCTTTCAACCAAGTCTTTACCAGCCACCACAGTTAGCAAGTTTCCTAGTTTTTTCATGGCTGAGGACGCGGTGCCCCAGACCACGTGGGACAGGTAGGCAGAAGTCAGGCCAGTCCACCCCCCCACCCTCCCAGCCGGAGCCTCCAAACCCCCTTAGTTTGCCCTCCGACCTTCATGGGCATCCAGTAGGGGCAGGATACGCCATCACCTACACCACTGTAGGTCAACAACATCCAACTGCTGGGTTTTGCAGTTCATCCAAAGGGGCTACTCCCTCCTCTTTGTGACCACCCCTTCACCCATGTCGCCACTTACGATAGGCTCCTTGCTCTGTTAGGAAGGGCTGGTTCTCTTGGCCAAGGGAGCCATAGAGAGTCTGCCAGCATCAGAAGTAGGTCGTGGTTGCTCTTCCCAGTACTTTCTGGCACCCAAGAAGCACAGAGGCCTTTGTCCAATTCTAGACCTGCGCTTTCTCAACCTCTTCTTAAGATAAGAAATTCAACCTCCTACGCTCGAGCAAGTACTATCTGCCCTGGACCCAGGAGACTGGATAGTAGCATTAGACTTGCAGGATACATATGTCCACATCCCCATCCTCTCGTCCACAGACGTATCTGCGGTTCACAGTAGGCCAAGAGTACTTTCAGTTTGCTGTGGTCCCTTTTGGCCTTACTGGCGCCCCTCGGGTGTTTCCGAAAGTGATGATGGTGGTCGCAGCTCATATGCGGACAGTTTGTCTGCACCCCTTTCCCAGGTTTTCCTGTTTATTCTTTCCCTGCCCAGCAGGGTTCTGTTCTGGGCATGTTGAAAGGTTATCTTTCTGCTCTCTCAGCATTTTTGGGGCTGCCAGACCAGCACCTAGTAGATAGTAAGCTAACTGACCCCAGGAAGCTTGCTATGGAAGCGGACCGCTGGGTGAGTACCAGGGTCCACAAGAAAGCGTTTGGGGGAGACTCAGCCAAAGGTGGGCAGGGTCCCCAGCAGAAAGGTGGGGGGACAAGGGTAAAGCACAGGAGTTCTCTAAAGGGCCCCAAACTAGTACCCAGGGTAAAGGTTCCCAGCCCCCGGTGATAAGAAGAAAGGGGTCTCTACAGGGAAGCCTGTTGAGACCGGCCTCCGCAAGTAGTTATGCATGTGACCAGGTAGGTCACTTTAAGGGGGACCCCAAGTGCCCGAAGGGGGACACAGCCACCCACCGGTGGACAGTCCAAAGTGTTGGCTAGTGTAGCGCTTGGGGAGGAGGGGTGCCCACAGGAGGGTGGGGATCCCGCAGAAATGACCCTTGTCTCACTCGGGACAGTGAGATGGTCCCAGGAAACCAGGTGCCCCTAACACAAAGAAATATAGCACCTGGGTAACCATTAATGGGAACAGGGTAGAGGCTCTCAGAGATACTGGAGCCAGTGTGACCTCAGTCCGGTGTCACCTGGTGTCTGAGAAGCAAGTAGTCCCAGGAGCATTCCACCAAGTAGTTGCTGTCGACAACTCAGAGCGCCAGTGTATGGTGGCGCAGGTTCCCTTTGAATGGGGGGTCTCAGGTCCCTTGAGGGTGGTTGTGAGCCCTACCATGCCTGTAGATTGTCTGCTAGGAAACGACCTGGAGCAGTCCTCGTGGAAGGAGGTTGAGCTCAGGTCGCACTTGGAGATGCTTGGGTTGCCAGAGTGGGCATGCGTGTCTACTCGGTCAATGGCAGCCAGAAAGGGTGATCAAAAGGACTTGGAGCCTGAAACAGTGGCCCAAGTCCCTGCCAAGAGAAAGGGCAGGGGCGCGGGAAACCGGCCCCCGAAGTTCCCACGGACCGGGAGGAGGCGGACCTCGAGGGGACGCCCGGTGCCTACAGGGGAGCAGGTAGCCGAACTGGGAGACATCTCTGAGCTGACCCATTGGCAGCAAGAAGGGGGTCCCACCAGGGAGGAGTTCTGCAGGGAGCAGAACGAGTGCCCTACTCTGGAGGGTCTGCGGCGGCAGGCTGCAGACCAGGCAGCTGGTAATCAGTCCGGGTCACATCTGATCTACTGGGAGAGCGGTCTCCTATACAGTGAGCCTAAGGTTGCTGAGCCTGGGTCAGCCCGTGTGCTGGTGGTACCCCAGCGCTTCAGGACCTTCCTACTGGGTCTGGCTCATGACGTGCCTTTGGCAGGACATTTGGGGCAGGACAAGACCTTTGACAGGCTTGTCACCCACTTCTTTTGGCCCCAAATGCGAAGGCAGTCAGATGCACACTGCAGGTCTTGCCAAACTTGCCAGGCAAGTGGTAAGAGTGGGAGGAAGGTCAAAGCTCCTCTCCAACCTTTTCCTGTTGTTGGAACACCCTTTGAAAGGGTAGGGATGGATATTGTGGGGCCACTGGATCCCAAGACAGCCATGGGCAACAGGTACATCCTGGTCTTGGTGGACCATGCCACCCGGTACCCGGAGGCAATCCCTCTCAGGACAACGACGGCGCCAGTGGTGGGCCGGGCGTTAATGGGGATCTTTTCCCGTGTGGGATTCCCCAGAGAGGTGGTTTCCGATAGGGGGACCAATTTCATATCGAAGTATATGACATCCCTGTGGAAGGAGTGTGGTGTAACCTACAAGTTCACCACTCCTTACCACCCACAAGGAAACGGTCTGGTGGAGAGATTCAACCAGACCTTGAAAGGCAAGATCAAGGGTCTAACAGAACCCATGAGGCATAAGTGGGACGTCCTCTTGCCATGCCTACTCTTTGCGTACAGGGAGGTGCCTCAGAAGTCTCTTGGGTACAGCCCCTTTGAGCTCCTGTATGGCCACCCTGTCAGAGGACCTCTGAGTTTGGTTAAGGAAGGCTGGGAGGCAGCTCCCAGGAAAACTCCCAGGATGTATTTAGCTACATGCTGGCCTTTAGAAACCAAACTGCCCGCTTCAGGAAACTCGCTCAGGCGAACCTAGAAGCAAGCCAGGAAGAAATGAAGAGATGGTATGACCAGAACGCCACTCTGGTCGAATTTCAACCTGGGCAAAAAGTGTGGGTCATGGCCCCAGTAGCACCTTGTGCCTTGCAGGACAAGTGGACTGGGCCATATGAGGTAAAGGAGCGCAAAAGTGACGTCACCTACCTGGTGGATTTGCAGGCTCCAAGGAACCCTTTGAGGGTCCTTCACGTGAACCGCCTCAAGCCCCACTTCGAGAGGTCCGAAGTGAGTATGCTCTTGGCGACAGATGATGGGGTGGAAGAGGAGAGCGAGCCTCTCCCTGACCTCCTGTCTACCAAGGAGCATGATGGGTCAGTAGAGGGTGTGATCCTCTCCCCTACTCTGACTCAGGAGCAGCAGGGGGCTGTCGCCAGTTGTTGGGACAGTTCGCCCCGCTGTTCTCTCTGACCCCGGTGTTACTCACTGGTGTACCCATGACGTGGACACCGGTGACAGCCATCCTGTGAAGCACAAGATTTACAGGTTGACTGACCGGGTCAGAGCCAGCATCAAGGAGGAGGTCTCTAAGATGTTGGCGTTAGGGGTGATTGAGCCCTCCCACAGTCCTTGGGCCAGCCCAGTGGTCTTGGTCCCAAAGGCTGCGTCGCCCGGTGCCACTCCAGAACTCCGGTTTTGTGTGGACTACCGTGGGCTCAATGCCGTCACCAGGACTGACGCGCACCCCATCCCCAGAGCTGATGAGCTCATTGATCGGTTGGGAGCTGCCCGGTTCCTCAGCACGTTTGATTTAACGTCTGGGTACTGGCAGATTGCCTTAACCGATGGGGCCAAGGAGAGATCAGCATTCTCAACCCCAGAAGGTCATTACCAATTCCGGGTGATGCCCTTTGGGTTGAAGAATGCCCCTGCCACCTTTCAGAGGTTGGTCAATCAGGTGTTGGCTGGGCTGGAGGATTTCAGTGCCGCCTACCTGGATGACATTGCTGTGTTCAGTTCCAGCTGGGAAGAACATTTACAGCACCTTGAGAAAGTGTTGAGGGCTCTGCAAGGTGCAGGCCTCACGATCAAGGCCAGTAAGTGCCAGATCGGGCAGGGTTCTGTGGTGTACTTGGGACACCAGGTAGGAAGCGGCCAGGTGGCGCCCCTACAACCCAAGATTGACACCATTCTGGCTTGGGAACCCCCAAGACCCAGACAGAGGTGAGAGCCTTCTTAGGTCTCACCGGTTACTATAGGAGATTTGTTAAAGGCTATGGCACCATCGTTGCCCCCTTAACAGAGCTGACCTCTAAGAGGCAGCCCAGGAAAGTGATCTGGACTGAGTCCTGCCAGAAAGCTTTTGATGCCCTGAAGGCAGCCATGTGCACGGCGCCCGTGCTCAAGGCACCTGACTTCTCCAAGGAATTCGTCGTGCAGACTGACGCTTCAGAGCATGGTGTGGGAGCGGTGCTCTACAACTGAACGAAGAGGGCCTGGATCAGCCTGTAGTCTTCCTTAGCAGGAGACTACTTCCCAGGGAACAGAGGTGGAGTGCCATAGAAAGGGAAGCTTTTGCTGTGGTCTGGGCGCTGAAGAAGTTGAGACCATACCTGTTTGGGACTCACTTCCGGGTTCAGACAGACCACAGGCCCCTCAGATGGTTGATGCAAATGAGGGGCGAGAATCCAAAACTGCTGAGGTGGTCCATCTCCCTACAGGGAATGGACTTTACGGTGGAACACCGTCCTGGTACAGAACACGCCAACGCAGATGGTCTGTCCAGGTTCTTCCGCCTTAGTGAAGAGAACTCCAATGGGGTTGGGTAGTTCTCCCTACTTTCAGCTGGAGGGGACATGTGTTAGACTTGGCATCTTTTGGCGTGTTTCCCCTGACTTTTGCTTTCTGACCTCCCGGTTTTGACTCTGTTTTTGCTGGTGTGATGATTCTGCGCACTTTCCTCACTGCGGTCCAGTGGGAAAGTGCAAGTGCTCCTGTATAAAATGTGTTATGGATTGGTGTTTCCATGATTGGCCTATTTGGTTTATGTGTCAGTCCCTTGTAAAGTGCACTGCGAGTGCCAGCGCCTATAGACCAAATGCTGTTGGTGGGCTGCAGCACTGGATTGTGCCACCCACGCAAACAGCCCGTAAAGTGTAACTCGGGCCTGCCATCGCAGAGCCTGTGCGCAGCCTGGGGCTGCCATGTCGACTTGGCAAGTGCACACACTTGCAAGTCCCCAAACCTTCCCTTTGCTACATGTTAGTCACCCCTAAGGTAGGCCCACGGTACCCCTGTGGGCAGGGGTGCGGTGTATGCGAAAGGTAGGACATGCCCGGGTGTGTGCGGCATGTCCTGATAGTGAATTACAGCCTAGTTCGTTTTTCACTATTGCAAGGCTACCTGTTCCCCCTAGGCCAGAACGGGCAGTTTTGATTATTACAGTTTATAATCCTAACTGACCCCGGGAACATGGTAGAAATTCGAGTTTAGTATGCCTGGACTCAGAATGATAAAATGCATCTTTTAGTGAAGTTGGTTTTAACATTCTGCGTTAGAAAATACCACTTTTAGAAAGTGGGTATTTTCTTGCCTAACCATCCAAGCCTGCCTCTGCGAGGTTGTGTATTCCTTGTCTGGAATGTGAGTGACAGGGGCTGGGGGATGCCAGGAGACAGGGTGAGTCAGCGCAGGGCTGAATAGCCAGATCGACCTGTAGATGGGTGGGAGGGGTCGCACCTGGGCCCTGAATAGGACAGTGCCTTCCCTCCACAATGCTGGCTCCACCTCCTGTGGTGCGTCTGATGTCCCTGGCCTACTCACTGAAAGAAGGGACGGAGACTTGTCAACAAAGTGCTCCAGAACTGGTTTGGACTAGGCGAAGGCCTCTCTGCCTTCAGAGAACAAAGGAATTTGGGATATAAATATTGGGGCCCTGACCCCATGAATTTAGATCTCGCTGGAATCAAGGAACCTGCCAAGACGAAGAGCTGGAAGAGCTGCCAGGAGGAGTACTGCCCCTTTGCTGTGTTGTTGCTTTGTTGGGTTGGCCTGCAGTTGCTGCTTCTGTCTTGGGCAGTGAAAGGACTGGACTGAACTTTCTACAAACTTGTGCTGAGTATCTCCAAGGGCCAGGAACCGAGCTGGCCTCCTGTTAAGAAGTCTCAGGGACTACAAAGACTTCACACGCCTCTGGGTACCGCTTCTGGAACGCTGTTTCAGTCGCCACAGAGGAAGGGAACTGCAACCGACTCTGTCAACCGAATCCATCCCTGGCCGGTGACCTGTTTGCACCGCAGACCGCATCGCCCCGCTTCGCATCGCAGCCCTGGTCTCACCGTGAGCGACGTCCAACGCCGCCAACATCGAGCCGCTGCTTGCACCGTGACCTGTGGGCACCGCAGTTCGCATCGCATCGCTTCACTGGGCCAGCCGGACCAGACCGACACTGTCGCTGCAACTGGCTCAAGAGTCGAGACCGCACCGCATTTGGGGCACCGCTCGCACGTCTGCGACGCACCGCTCCGACTCGCACCGCTGTCCGACGCCAGCTCCCGCACTCCGGCTAGGTCGCCTGCATCGCAACCTGTCAGCACCGCATCGAGCATCGTCTCACCCTGCATCGCACGCCTTGGACTCACCGACTCCATCTGCACGACGCTCATCGAGCCGCTGCCTGCACCGCATCGAGGGACACCGCACCTTGCATCGCTCCGTCTTGCACCGCAACCGCGACGAACGCTGACCGGCTCGTACACTCCGTACCAGCCACAACGAGAAAGGTACTGTAACCGAGTCTGTTCATGACTCTGCTGGCCCGTATCGACGCGGTCGGCTGGAACTGTTAGACTCTGTGGTTTTCAGCATCACGGTAGGCTCGGACGGAGCTACCGACTCGTACGAACTTTGCTTTTGTGCTATTCCTGCAAAGAAGAAGTTAACGTATCAAGTATTCATTCATAAAGTATAGTATTGTGGATTTTTGTCGTAATTGGTCTTGTCTTGAGTATATAAAATATTGGTTATTTTTCTAAACTGGTGTGGTGTCCGTTTGTAGTGCTTACACTGTATTACTGTTGGTTATGTGCAAATGCTTTACACACTGCCTCTGAATTAAGCCTGACTGCTCGTGCCAAGCTACCACGAGGGTGAGCAGGGGTTACTTCACGAGTGTAACAACCCTTACCCTGACTAGGAAGAAGGGTCCCTACTTGGACAAAGGTGCAAGCCCTTGCCAACTAGAGATCCCATTTCTAACAGTTGCAAATTAATACCCTCTACGATTGGTTAAAGTCACAGGCATGGTGGCCTACTGGGGTCAGCAGACCACCATGTCTGTGATTGCTTTTAAATAAAGCAATCTTTTATTAATGCAGCCTCTTTTCCTAAAAGGAAAATGGGCTGCAATTAAAAAGAAAATTCATACTTTTATAAACATTTTTACAAGCAAGCAAAATGCTCGTAATATGAATGACAAACATTTTTTACGAGCAGGCAGTGGTCCGACAGACCACCGCCTACTTGGAAATTTTTTTTTTGTTGACATTCATAAAGGGAAAGGTGCCCCTTGGGGACCCCAACCCGTTTGCGAATGCTCACCACCACTTTTGATTTGGTGGTAAAAAATGTATGTTTTGCAAACATATTTTGGTCATAAAACACTAATACATAAGCCAAAGAATCTGTATTTGGAAAGGACTCCCTTTACATGTCCCTTCCAAATATAGATTCTGTATTTATTCTAAAACCCAAATTGTGATTCGGTAACATATTGCAATTCATGTAACATGTGTATGATATATTTAAATAAGCCATTTTGCGGTCACAAATTGTCACATTTTACCTTTGCACCCATAAAATCACTTCAGGCCCTTAGTTTCCAAAATGCTCCAGATGTGTACATCACTTCGAATTTTTATGGTACCGCTGTTACCAATTCCAGACGTAAATTCCTAGAGTGGGTTGAGTCTAGCAGAGACCCTGATCTTGCAGCTGGCGCTTCAGAAAGTTATGTCTGAGGAAGGAGTGATGGCCAGAGAGTTTGAGAGGGAGAAGCTAAGACTAGCTCGCTGGGAACAAGAGGAAAGGAAGCAGGAGAGACAGGAGGAATGGGCCCAGGAAGGGAAATTGCAAGAGAGGGAAGAGAAACAGAGGTGAAACAGAGAGCGTGGGAGGAGAAACAGAAGGAAAAGGAAAGAAAGGGCTTGGAAAGGGAAACTATAGCTCTTGAGGGAGAAAAACGTAGGATGGCAGCAATGACAACCCCTGCTGGGAAAAGAAACTGTACATCCAGTTCAGGCCCGGTTGTGGCCAAGGTTCCAAAGGATTTTGTGCATATGTATGTGGATGGTCAGGACATCTTGGAAGGGTTTGGTAACTGTGAGGTCACTTGTAAGGCGCAGGTCTTGAATGAGGTGTCCAAAGCAGCTGCCTTCATGGGTGCATGCCATTGGAAGTGACATCCGTCATTGGAAAGATGCCTGTGGCAGACTAGATGGTTTACAAGCGAATGAAGGCGGCTCTGATTGGGCATTTGGGTTGAAGCCAGCTCAGTACCTTCAGAGATTCTGCGACTGCAAGATAGCGGATGGTGTTCCTTTTGAGACTTGGATTCATGGTGTATTGCGGGATTGGAATGAGTGGTTGAGAGGAATGGCAGCCAAGGACTTTCAGTCCCTAACACGTTGATGGTGACAGAGTGACTCACAAAAGAGTGCTCTACCCTATTTAGGCAATGCCTGCCTAATTTGACAGAGAGGGATCCAGAGAAGCTTTTAGTGTTGGCTGACAAATAGTTAGCTAACAGGGTTCACAAAGGGCTAGAACAGCACAGTTTTAAGCCAAAGGGGTAGAGGAGTCCTCCACAGACTGGTTCCAAACCAGAGAGTAAGGGCCAGGGAATTTCCCATGGGACTCAAGGAGGGTCCAGGAAAAATGAGAATGGTGTGTCCAGGAAGGTGCATCATGAGAAGGGAGGACAGAGACGTTCTTATAAGTCCAGGGTGTTGACAAGTGCCATCAGGTGGGATACTTCAAGAGGGATTGTCAGGTAAAAAAAAAACCCTGACCCGTCAACACCCATGATAGCAAGCATGTTACATGTGGGTGAAGGGACCCACGAGAGCGTGTTTGATCTCAACCTAGTAGCTATGGAAATCTTGTAGAGGGTTGCAGATCCTCTGAAGCACATTCACCCTAACACGAAGGGGTTTGTGCAGGAAGTTAGTATCAATGATCGAATAGTGCCTGCCCTGATAGATACAGGAGCCTTCTGCACTATGGTTGAGAGGAAGTACTTAAAGAATGAGGAGATACTCCCTGGTACCAAGGATATAGGTTTGGTAGCTAGTGGAGGGGTCATGGACTATCGAATTGCAAGGGTTGAGATTGAGCTAAGTGGCAAGGTGGCCATGATTGATGTCGGAGTACGGAAAAAGCAAGGAGTTGGATGTCTGTTGAGCAATAATTTGATTGCCCCTGGCTTGGTGCCAGGACCAGAACCCCCTATGGCTTGGACCACTTCAGCTAAGTGGACCAGAGCACAGGCTGCACATCAGTCTCAGAAAGGGAATGGGGTCATTTGAGATTTTCAGGGTTCAGGGCAAGGTAGTTTGCAGGAAAAGGCAGACTCCAGGAAGGCAATGACCATGGAGGTCATCACTTTTGCTACAGAAGGAATGGAGGATGAGGCTCCTGAAGCAGGCCAGGTGCTGGAGTCTGCGTTGCTTCCAGAGCTGCAGGGTTTGCTGGCTGCTGGAGGGCCTGCCCCGGAAGATTTCCGCAAAGCACAGGATGAGTGCCCTATGCATGTGGGACTTCAGAAAGAAGCCAAGGAACAGGTCAGCAAAGAAGTGATCGGGGAAACATTATGTTGGATGGGAGGATGGCCCACTTTATAGAGAGCCAGTGAATCCTGAGCCAGGAAATAGCAAGAGGCTAGTGGTTCCATTAGTGCACAGGAACCTACTGTTGTCACTGGCCCATGAAGTGCCCTTAGCAGGGTGCTTAGGGATTAGAAAGACCCAGTATAGGTTGGACCCTCTGTTCTACTGGCCAGAGATGTGCAGAGAAACAGAGAGGTGCTGTAGAACCTGTCCCACTTGCCAGATGAATGGTGAGATAGGAAGGAGGATTAAGGCACCGTTGGTAGCTCTATCAGTTGCAGGTGTTCCATTTGAGGCAAAGACATAATTGGTCCATTTGACCCCCTCCACCAGAGTCAGGCAACAAGTATATCTTGGCTGTGGTGGATCATGCCATCAGTTGTAATTCTGAGGAGCTTTACTGCACAAGTAGTAGCAAGAGCTCTCCTGGGGATCTTTTCTGGGGTCAGATTTCCAAGGATGGTAATTTTTGACCAAGCAACCAACTTCATCTCCTCTTATATGAGAAAGATATGGGATCAAGCCAGTCTGACATACCACTTCTCCACGGATTTTCACACACAGACCAATGGTTTGGTGGAGTGGTTTAACAAGACACTAAAGAGCATGAAGACAACTCTGCCAGAGAACCTCAGGAGGTAGAGGGATCTTTTCCTTCCATGTCTCTTGTTTGCCTACTGAGAGATTCCACAGAGAACCCACAGAAGGGGGTAGGGTTCAGTCCCTTTGAGCTTCTGTATGAACACCCAGTGCAGTGTCTACTCACCTTAGTCAGAGAAGGGTAGGAAGGAACCTCAGAGTCTCCACAGAAGGATGTGGTGGACTATGTAATTGGCCTCAGGAAGTTGATGGCACAATACATGAGTCAGGCAAAGGAAAACCTTCAGGCTAGCCAAGCGCTGATGAAGGAATGGCATGACCAGAAAGCTACACTGACTGGGTATCGGGAAGGTCAGGAGGTTATGGTGCTGAAGCCTACTTGTCCCAGGGCTTTGGAGAACAAATGGTGTGGGCTATACAGGTAGTTCAAAAGATTTCTGAGGTTAACTACTTGGTGGACACAGGTTCAACAAGGTAACCCAAGAGGGTGTTCCATGTGAACTGGCTGAAGCCTTAACTCCAGAGAGATTACACTATAGATGTCATGGCATTGGCAGAGAAAGTTGAGGAAGACAGTGAGACTCTTCCTGACTTGCTGCTTTGTGACATTAGTAATGGCACTGTGAAAGGTGTTCAGCTAGTGAGTGAGTTGCAGAAGAAGTGTAGAGAAGTGTTGGGATGGTTTGCCAACCTCATCTCATTCACTCCAGGGCTGACACCTGTCTGTTTGTGCATGACACTGGTGACAATCTGCCAGGGAGAGCAGAATGTCTAACTCGGTTCAGGGATGCATTAAGGCATAAGTTGCTAAAATGTTGTACCTGGGAGTCATTGAAATATCTTGTAGTTGTGGTCTAGTCTTGTGGACTAGTACCAAAGCATGGGTCTACTGACTCGTGGTTCTGTGTGGACTACCAAACACTCAATCAAATAACCAAAACTGATGCCCATCCAATCCTAATAGCAGATGAGCTTGTGGATTAGTTAGGTTCTGCAAAAGTATTTGAGCAACTTGGATCTGACTAGTGAATATTGGTAGACTGCTTTGGCACCAAATGCAAAGGAGAAGACTGCATTCTCTATGCAATATTTATCTGAAAATAACAGAAATAACAAGAAAAAAGAGGGATAATAATGACGGCATTCAGTTACATTGAATGTACATTCACAGTCAATGTAACTGAGTGCCGTTATTATTTCTGTTTGAATATAGACTATTTCTTGCATTTATTGGCCATAACTATTAATGTCTCCCTGTCTCCACCTTTTTGCAACTTTTTGTGCATGCTTTCTTTAAGGAAAATTGTCCTTTAATAATACATGTTGAGACATTGTTGCTTGCTAAGCCCACATGGAAACAGCAGAAACGAGGAGAAATTAAAATTTTTTCCTTGTTGCGCCAGGGTAAGACCAGGTTTTCCCTGGTCTTAATTTTGGCGTAGTCCCATATTTACGCCACCCTTGTAAATATGGGACAGCGTCAAAATCAATGGGTGTGTGGTGGAACGCTCACCGCAACACCCATTGCCCTCCCCTTTCACGCTATGTATAGCGTGACAGGGTCACAAGAAATCCTCAGGTTCAGAGTGCCTAACTGAACAAGAAAGAGACACTAGAGATTGTCTCCAGGTGCTTGTGGGGGGAATCCCTTCCTTAGGACGAAATCCCATCACCCACCAACGGTGGCATGCTTCATCATCTGGGATTCTCCTCTTGGCGGGAAAACATAGCCCCGCCAAGGGCTACAACTCCATCTCTGAGAGGGAGTAGCTCAGGGATGTTTTATTCCTACTCTGTTTAGGATGTACTAAATCCTGCAGATGAGAAGAAACCTGGTTGGGTGAAGGGCGCAGCGCAACAGAAATACAAAATGTGGGGAAAGTGATGTTAAAACTAGCTACCAAGAGCGACAGACAAAACTTTATTAACTCGTTCCTGGTGCCAGGATTAAAAACAGTGCACCTGCAGCGTGAATTTATAACTGCGCGTGTCAGACGAAAACAGGTCTACATGTTTCAGCCCAGGAACGTTTGAAAGGTACTTTTTAACCTTGTCCCGTCGAGTTGCCCAATGTCCATGTATTTAAAATTACTAAAATAGACACAATCTTTTTAATGTTTTGTAGAAATTCCCCCCGGCATTAATTACGAAGCGCACTGCAGTAATTTTCGTTGAGAAATTCTGGTTACCACGCAAATAGGAGTCAGAGCAGCAGCTCTGTCAGAGAATCAGGTAATTAGGTACAGAAAATTGAATTATGCATTTTTAAGGAGAGTAGTGTTTATTTTTCGTTTTCACTGATGTGGAGCTTGCATCATTCATTTATGTTTTTTAGAAATCGCTGACCATTAACATGAAGCCCTGATGAAAGTCCGGTACCAGAGGACTGGGTCTTGAAAAGCGTCGGCACTTTTTTTCAACACGGAGGGATTTGAATAAACCTGTTGTGACGTGAGGATTTGTATTGAATAGTATGCCCTACGCACACACTCTAAATATTTTCCCGTGTTTGGCATATGTTTGGCCCCTAAAACAAGATAGCGATAAGAGTATTCTAGTTTCTGATGTTATGATGCAAAAGTCCAACGTTTTTGTATATAAATGTGTTTGTATATAAGTATTTCATGCACTGCCTATTGTGAATTGTCATAAGTATTTTTCATATGTTAATTTGAAAAATGTGTGTCTTCACTTCTCATGCAACTAAACATTTTTGGTAAATATAAACAATTGCAAAGAAAGGAATGGTTTAATAAAAATTCCATTCAAACAGAAAAGATAGTGGACTGTTTGTTGCTCAAAAATAATAAGAGCATAACGTCAAACGGAGCCAGGTTCTCCTTTTTGTATTCACTTTCTAAAAGTGGCATTTTCAATCACACAATATAAAAATCATCTTTACTAAAAGATGCATTTTTAAATCCTGAGTTCAGGAATACTAAACTCCACTTTTCTATCAGCTCCCCTTGGCCAGCTATATTTGTAAAAGTGTTAACAAAGCAGCCACCATGTTAACCTATGGGAGAGATGGCCTTTCAACAGTGAAAACGAAATGAACAGTATTTCACTATCAGGACATGTACAGCACACCAGTACATGTCCCACCTTTCACATACACTGCACCCTGCCCACAGGGGTACCTTGGGCCTACCTGAGGGGTGTCTTACATGTAAGAAAAGGTCAGGGCCTGGCAAGTGGGTGCACTTGCCACGTCGACATGGCAGTAAAACGTTTGCGCAGATGCTGCAGTGGGAGGTCTGAGACACCTTTGAAAGGCTGCCTGTGTGGGTGGCACAATCAGTGCTGCAGGCCCACTAGCAGCATTTGATTTACAGGCCCTGGGCACACACAGTGCACTGTACTAGGGACTTAGTAGTAAATCAAATAAGCCAATCATGGAAACACCAATCCATACACACAATTTTCATGGAGAGAATATGCATTTTAGCACTGGATAGCAGTGGTAAAGTGCCCAGAGTCCTAAAACCAACAAAAACAAGGTCAAAAACAGGAGGCCAAAAAACCAAAATGTCTGGGGGTGAACCCACTGAAAAAGCCAAGTCTAACACACCCACCAGCGAAAAGTCTGCTCTGTGGTCAGTGCACAACTCTACCAAATCAAATTACTGCCCTTTAGGGTTACCACTGCCCCAAGGGTGTTCACGAAGAGCCTGGTGATGATGGCCACTCATCTAAGAAATGGTGGCACTGACATTTACCCCTTCCTTAATGATTGGCTGATCAAGACCCCAGGCAGGCAGCAATTCCTAGCTCACACTCAAGCTGCAATCTCTCTGCTCCCCAGCCTTGGAATCACCATAAATGCAACGAAGTCCAACCTTCAACCCCTACAGGTCCAGCTTTTCCTGTGGCCCATCCTAAACATCATTACAGGCACCCAAACCAATAGAAGCTGGTGGTATTTCAGTAGTTGTTTCCTGTTTCAGGCCAATCGTCAACTTATGTTCAGGTTGTAATATGCATCCTGGATATGGTGGCCTCATGCATCAAAATAGCGCTCAATGACAGGGTCCAAGTGTGTCCATTGCAGGAAGGCCTCTCAGCGCAATAGTCCCAACCAGAGGGTTATCAGGAAGATCTAGGGATGTTAAAGTCCAGCGCCCATCGCTCTATGCAGTGGTGGTAAAGCAACAACTTGTTACAGGGCAAGCCTTTCTCAGACTCAGTCCTGTGGTGACCATTACCACGGATGCCTCTCTCTCCGGCTGGGGGCATATCTAGACAATATGACAATACAGGGGTTGTGACACTCTCAATACCGTGGACTCCACATCAACTACCTCTAGCTTTTGGTCACATGCCTCGCTCACAAAGATTTCCTGGAGAAAATTCAGGGCAAAGTAATCCTTATTAACACAGACAACATAACCTCCATAAGCACGGTGGTACACAATCTCCCCTACTGTTAGCACTAGTGCAACAGATCCAGCACAGGGCAATCTGTCACGACGTACACCTCCTGACGGAGTACCTTCCGGGGAAGCCAATGACTTTGTGGAACTGCCAAGCAGGATGCATCAACAAGGCCACGAGTAGGAACTCCTCCTGCATTTCATAATCACTTCCAGCATTGGGCTGCCCCACACAGACTGGCCGGCAACCACAATATAAAATACCCAAACTTCGTCTCCAGAGACGTACACCCAAGGCAATGCTCTATTGATGAGCTGGTCAGGTATATATGCCTACGTTTCTAGTCCTCATCCTCTTCTTTACATGGTAAGGAAGATGTGGCAAACATCCCTCACACTCATCCTGGTGGCTCCCACTTGGATCTGGCAGCCTTAGTATTTGATGTTTCTTGAGATATCTATCAGCCCCCACGAGAAACCAACAGGGCGGACCTTCTCACACAGAACCAAGGCCAGATAAGGCCCTCAGTCAGCTCAACCTAGCGACTTGGCACCTGAGGTCTTAGAGTTTGGCTATCTCAGTCTCTCACAGGAGTGCATGACTATCTCACGTGAAGTCCACCGAACTGCTATGCCTGCCTGTTGTGACGCGAAGTGTAGAAGGTTTGTCCACTATTGCCCCACCAAGCACCTTGACCCTCTAAATCCTACTGTCCAGGACATCATTTGCTATCTCTTGGACCTACAAAAGTCAAGCCTCGCCCACACTTACAGATGACTACACATAGCTACGACTGCTTCCTACATGCAAAACATGGAACATTCTTCCTTAAGTAAGGATCCATGTCAATAAAGGAATCATGGAGAGCCTCAAGAAGATCATACCTCCGAAGGTGCCTGTGAGAAGTTGGCCTGGTATATGCTGTTCACTAATTAAAGTGGACACCTTGCACCAGGGCAAATCGACTCTTATGGTAGATAGGTTTAAGACAACCTTTTAAAGAAAGCTATCCTAGTGGTAGCTGTGGAGAGCAGCCTTCAGACTAAGTCTCGGAGGAATGTAAAGCAGCTTGTTTTACCATATAATCTCTTGAATCACCAAATGAAAAGACACCACACAGGTATATATATCAAATATATATGTATTTATTTCTAAATAACTCTCTACTAATCTCTTTATGAGATTAGAAGACAAACATATGCACAAATCAACGTTTCACAATAAGTTAAGCACAAAATATGGCTGGGGCCCTAGGGGCGTACCAGACCATATACTAAGTAAGAGACTTAGAAACAACGACTTGCAGGGAGACAAGGCCTAGGGCCTTCAGAAGTGCAGGGGCCTCACGAAACCACCCAAGGCAGGTAAGTAAAGGACCCACGGGGGCCGCGTGCAGTGTGGATACACAGGCGCGGATTCGCCGTTAACTTCAATGGGGCAAGTCGCGGTTGGAAATAAAGAGTTTTAGGATACTTCGGGAGAACCTACAAGCAAGTCACTTACAGGGTAAGTAGTTCTAGGGCCCACACCCACAGGAGCACCGTAGTGCTGGAGTTACCTCACCCAGGAAGCCGGGTGCACAGGTGTCCTTTGGTGTCGGGTCGCGGCGTCGTTTTCAATGGCGAACAAAGAAGACTTGCTGCTTGCGGGAGCTGAAGAAGTGTCCGGTGGAATCCAAGCCTGGATTCTGAAGAAGGATGACCTGAAAGCAGAGGGGACAGTGTTCAAAGTCACTTGGCAGTGACCCGGGGCAAGGAAGATGGATGCCCACCGTCGTCGGTCGCTTCAGGTCGGTTGCGGGTGCCTTGACTCTTCAGCCACGTGGTCCAGGAGGCGCCGACGATGACTAGGAGCTGGATTCGGTGTGTCCTCGACGTCTGCAGCTGACTGCGGTGTCGGCAACTCGATTGGAGCCAACAAGCCTTGGCAGCAGCAAGTCTCGGGGAGATGAAGAAAAGTCGATGGCACAGACCAGCAAGGTCTGTGGAACTCACCCAGCAAGGGTAAGTCAGGGCAGGCCTGGAGCAACCAGGGAGCCCTTTGGTTTCTTTAAGAAGTCTTCTGGGGACCCACAAGCCAGCAGGCAAGGGATCGCGAAGACACCTCGGGCGGAATCACTCAACAGGGGCCCACGGTCACTCGGGACGGTGTAGGCCTCTGATCTTCGGAGGGATTCCTGTTTGAGGTCGGGACCACACGTGGTCCAAAGCACAGGTTCGTAGAACGTTGTGAAGGGGTTGCACTCGACAATAGTGCACGGTACCCAGGGGTCGCGGTTCCTCGTCACTCGTGGGGTCCACTCTGCCTCAGCTTCGCTGGGGACTCACGATGGCCTGGGAGAGGTCAGGAAATCCACTTCTTGGGCTGCAGGGACTTCGGACTCCGGCGGGAGCGGCGTAGTTTGCGACCGTCGTTGTCGTTTTTGGTGCCTGCCAAGCAGGGGAGTCACTCCTTGACTCCAAGGGAGATTCTTCTGTCTTCCAAAGGTAGTGGAACGTCGAAGGGCCAGGATTCTTCTGTAGAGCGTCGTCCAGGGGTTATCTGCTTTGCAATGGCAAGGTTCCCCCTCTTATACTAAAAAGAGGGGATGGACTAGCTCTATGACCCCACCTATGGGAGGGTCAAGGGAGGGGGTGGCTACACCCACTTCCCTTTGTCCAGTTTCCCGCCAGAGCAGGGGCAGGTAGCCCCTGAGCTGGTTTGAACTGGCATATGCACAGAGGAGCCTTCTGCTCCCCCAGTGCAGGACTTCAAAGCACTCTAAGAGTGCACCCACCCAGCCCCAATACACTAAACCCTGTCTGGAAGGTGGTTACACCTCCCTGTGACAGGATGCCTATTGTTGGGCTTCCTCCACTGCGAGTTTCGGTCATCAGCAGGAGGGCAGCCCAGTGTCTGTGACTGGTGGCATCCATTTTGTGATGCCAGGGCTCTTTAGGATTCTACCGCGTTTCCACAGCAGGTACATGTCTTATCCCTCTAGAAGGGTGGAATGCTACCCCCCGCCGCCAAGATTGGCGGGGGTAGTATTCCAAGATGTTTGACACCAAACACGACATGTTTTGATGCAGCCATTCCAAAGTTAGCATTTACCGCGAGGATATAATGCACTTAAGAGTATATGGTTTAACCGCATCCACAAACAGCACCAGAGAATAGACTCTGAGAGCTGCAGAGGGGCCCTGCTCAGGCAGAGGCACCCCCTCACATAGAAGCCAAGCACCCTGCCCTCAGGATTGATAGGGCCTGCCTTAGGGGTGACTGATAGGTTTATATGTGTGCAGGAGAGATATAGGAAACCTATATCTCAGTGAGGGGTGCTAGCACCACCTCACCCAGGCTGCAATGTAGCAGGCCTGTGGTGTCAGACTTAGACTGCTTCCCAGGGTGGCATAACACATGCTGCAGCCCCTGGTAGGCCTGTGAAGTACCTATGCCCTTGGCACCTAAGGTACCATATACTAGGGACTCATAAGGCACCACAGTATCCAATCACTAGTGCACCTAGAGTGCACTCCATGTCGTTAGAGAGAACAGAGAGGCTGGGGCCCTGATTGGCAGGGACCCAGCCAGACTATAGCCAGAAACCAGTGCTAACATCAGAAAAAAAGTGGGGGCAACATAAGAGGCAGATCCTACTCTCCTACAGTGCCCCTGCATGAATCCTTAATGTACTCCTCACCAGGCTCATGGGTCCACCCTCTGAACCCCTCCACTCCTGTCCTTTACAGTTCCTCTTCTGGAAGGTGGCTTTCCTCATGGCCATAATCTCCCTCAGGTGTATCAGTGACACTGCAAGAGTCTTTCATTCAAGTCCACAGGTCTAGGGTATTTTTCAAAACTAATCCAAGGTTCCGCCCCAAGGTAAGATCCCCTACCCACTTCAATCTGACTATAGAGCTCCCAGTCTTCTTTCCGTAGTCAGACTCCATAGCGGAGCGAGCCCTCCATAACCTAGACTTTAAATGGTCTCTCATATACTATATTGAGAGGACCACAAGTCAGACCAGCTCTTTGTAGCCTTTGCAAAACCCCATCTCAAAGGCTGGCGTAAGAAGGTGAATACGTAAGTGCATTCATACCTGCTACCATAAAGCCAAGAGGAACCTACCTTTTCCCTCAAGGGCACAATCCACCCATAAGAAAGGGGCAACCATGGCAATTGTAGGGAATATTCTGCTAGTTGACGTGTAAAGTACTTGGCCAACCCCACACACGTTTAACAAGCATTATTGTGTCAATATCCTATGGCTGGCCAAACAGTAATGAGAAACTTGTTTCAGACATCTTCACTAACCACTTATGGAGGGTACTGTTTTATGGTCTGTGCAGACATGTGTATCTACAGCCACACATGCTTTGAAAGAAAAATTTTACTTACCCTATAAGCATCTGTTCTTGGGGGGCGCTAGAGAGCCCGGAGCAAGATGGCCGCACTTTAGTGCTGCTCCGCTGGTCGGGATTGCAATCCGACTAACATTCGCTAAATTTGGCACCATCCACGGCTGAAAACGCTCAGTTATCACTCCTAATACAAAGAGGAACACTCTGGGGTCCTTCTGCAGACTATCGGACGCCTCTAACAGTTTAAACATTACATCAGGCCCCGCTGGAGTCAAGATGGCGGCATCGGCGAACGATGCTTACTGACCCTCTCACTCGGCATGGTCATCTGCTTGCATGGAGCCCACCCGGCGATATCGACCTGCGGCCCTGTGATGTGCTGAGCGGCCGCCATCTCGTGCCTCCGACAAATGCGGTGAGACGCTTGTTACGCGACACCTACCTGCTGCCAGGGCTGGGGGGCTGAGGTCCATGTTGGTGGCTCTGGAGGCGGCTGCCCCGTGTGCGACACACCCCTGTGCACTGACGGAATCTACGGCCTCTCGGGGCCCTGGGACGCCTCTCTGCACGACCCGCAACTGCCGAGCTGCCCCCACGTCACAGCATTGAAGTTGACAGCTCCCGCGCCTTGCATCGGCGGTGCGGCATCCCCGGGGAGCGTCCGCGGATCTGTCTTCAAGCGGATCACTGTCTGTATAGGAGGCGGCGGCGGCTCGCATAAGCCTATCGGCCCGACACCATTATTGACAGCTGCTCCGGCCGGACTGTCGGCGCTGTGGACCTCATTGCTTCTTGTGTGTCCACGTTGCACCTATTGAGGATCGGAGGGCATTACTAGCTGATCCTTGCTGCTGAGGGAGTTACGACCTGCATCGCATCGACAGCGGCGGTGAGTGGTGGTTATTACGCATCATGAGTGAACTGCAACTGCAGTGCCCAACTCTACTATTATAAACCCACTACTGACGCAGCCATATTAACCACGCTTCCGGCTCTTACGGCCCGCATTTCACTCCCTCACTGGCGCCTGGGGTGAACGGGGCGCTGGGCTGAAGCGACACGCACTACCTTCAATCTGCGTGGAGACGGTCCTGTCTCCTGTGATCTGCTTCCTACGCCCTCAGTCCACTATATTGAAGAGTGCTAGCGGCCAATTATGGGGCGGACGGACAAGCAACAGAGTAAACTGCCCTTTGAAGCCAAGAAGCATACTAAATCTCGGACCCCGAACGCTTCAGACACGGACCCTGATCCTGAACCCGGGTCTAACGCTAAGCTGGAGCGTATGATGCCAACCATGCAACAGAGCTTGCAATTTATCGACGCCAAAATCGATCACCTCAACTTACGTATGGATGCTATGGCGACTAAGATTGACAAGCATGGAGTCGCAGATCGCGGAGGCGGAGCAGCGCATTTCAACCACGGAGGATCGTGTGGAGGTCGTCAGCGCCTCATGTACTAATATGGAGAAGCTATTGGAGGTAATAAGAGCAAAGAATGAGGATATTGAAGCCCGCTCTCGCAGAAATAACCTCCGTATAACTGGCATTTCGGAGTCCACCAACACCGGGCCCATGGAATTGTATGTTGAAACGCTGCTTACTACCATGTTGAGGGCCGACCATTTCTCAAAGGTGCTCATTGTTGAAAGGGCTCACCGTTCATTAGCTGCTCGGCCAGTTCCTGGTGCCCCGCCTCGCCCCTATCATTGCCAGACTTTTGAACTACCGGGACAGGGACACAGCGCTCCGTCTGGCTAGGGAAAAGGTTAACTCGACTACCAGGGCATGAAGGTGGAACTCTTTCCCGACTTCACTGTCGCCGTGCAACAGGCTCGCTCGAGAATTCCACGCAGTCAAGAAGAAACTGCAGGAGCTTCACATTCAATACGCAATGCTTTACCCCGCCCGACTACGGATTCAACATGCCGGGAAGGCGCGTATCTTCCTGACACCCAAAGAAGCGCTTCAATATGCCCGTCGGATCGAACGACAGGAGACGCTGCGGGAGAGGGGTGTGGCCTCCGACTCTGAGGGCTGAGCACGTGAGACTTATGCAGTGCATTGTTTTTTGTTAGTATGTCGTTCCTGCTCAGTGGGGATATTGCATTTAGTATGTTGGCCTTCTCTCTGAAAGTGGGGAGGCTCCTGACAATATGATGGATATATGCAGGACTTCTCAGTTAATATGAACATTTTTTGCACCTGGTGTTCCTGGTTTGGTGGGACGCTTCGTGATTGATGTTATCTCAATGTGGACTCTTTGTTATGTAACATTACTAATTAGACGTTGGGTCGTGGGTGGATTAGCCTACATATACTTATCCCGACCCACCCTGTTCATACGGGGGCCAGGGGCTGCTAGCGACCCACAGTAAGGGAATTCCCCAAAGGTTCCGTTTTTGGTAGGGCCCATTCTGGAGACCCTGCAGGTTTACTGTTCTCTTTCTTCTTTTTCATGCAACACGATTCATGGATGCTAATGGTCATTTTCCGTTTTGTTTCATGGGCGGTTTACTCACGGCATAATTTCAATGCTGCAGTGGGTGGGGGATCTGTTGGGGAACACTTTTTTCCTATGATAGCATTGTTTCTGGCATGTTGACAGGATTTGCGCTGTATTGCATTTACTCTCTAGACAATGATGCAGACTTTTCTTAACAGACTTAACAGTCATGGCTGACTCCAAGCGCTCCACAATCTCATGGATGAGTTGGAATGTGAGAGGGCTTAATAATGCTAAAAAAGTACGACAGGTGTTATCTTATCTCGATCGGCACCATATCCACATTGCCTTGTTGCAGGAGACACATCTTACTAAGCGGACAGTCTCGCATGTAGCTACTAAATGGGCCGGGGTACGGTTGGCTGCCTCATACTCCTCATATGCACGGGGAGTTATGATTCTGGTAAAGAAAGGTATTCTCTTTACGCCGACACATGTAGACGAAGATGAGGAAGGGAGATACATAATAGTGCAGGGTACACTTTATAACGCGCGGCTGACCATTGTGAACCTGTATGGACCTAATGTTGATGATCCTACCTTTTTGACACGCTATGGAGCAAGCTCTGTAAGTTGTCCTCCTCAGCTATTATATGTGGGGGTGATTTTAATGTGGTTTTAGATCCTACAGTGGATCGGGTGACTGCGGAGACCCCCACCCCGAAGGGCTGCTGTAGCGGTGCGCGATGGCATGTGGTCCCTGGGCCTCACCGATATTTGGAGATTGAGACACCCAGGCATTAGAGAGGGTACATGTCACTCATACGCGGCGACAATCCTGGTCGCGCATTGACTACTGGCTGGGCTCGCAGGAAGTCTGCACATGGACTACACAGATCAAACATTTGCCACGAACATTGTCGGATCATTCCCCAGTGGTTCTTAACATGCTGCTACCATCTCATACCCCACCTCCCTTCCAATGGCGCCTGCAGTCGTCCTCGTTGTTAGATCAGGTCTTTCGGGAGGGAATTCGTGAGGCCATCTCTGACTATTTTTCACTTAATACCGGGTCTGTCCAAACTATGGAAGTGCTATGGGAGGCCTTTAAAGTCACGATTAGGGGGCATGTATTGGTCTTCAGGCCGGGGTTCTAAAATCTCTGCGTCGCACCATGGTGACCCTTGAGCGCGAACTGCAGGACTTGGAGCAGTAGCGCTATGACACTCAGGCAGATCCTGCTACGCTAGCGCTTATCAAAGGAAAATTATAGAATATAACGCGACGGCTGATCAAGAGATCAACCATCTATCGCGCCGATGCACAGCCCGCGCTATTATGGGGAGGGTGGCCGACCGGGAGAACCTTAGCTAATCGCATACTGGAACCTCACTCTAAAGCATATGTGGTTCAGGCGATCGTCGCAGATGATGGTACACATTATGACACGCCCACCATTCTGCAAACATTTGCGGATTATTACACCGAGATGTATGCTCAACGGCCGACTGCAGATGCGGCGGAGCTTGAACAATATCTGGACGATATCGCCTTGGTATGGCTATCGAAAGGGCAGCAAGAGTTTCTGATGCAGCCGCTCACATTGGGCGAAGTGCGGGATGCCATTACGGCTTTGCCTAACGGGAAGTCTGCGGGCACTGATGGGTTGCCAGCAGAGTTTTACAAAGAATATATCATCAACTGGCCCCATGTCTCCTTCAACTATATGAGGAGGCATACGAGACTCAATGTTTGCCGCCAACCTTACGGGAGGCTCTAATCGTCACGCTTTTGAAACCTGAGAAACCGCCGGACAGTTGCGGGTCATATAGACCTTTATCCCTAATCAATACAGACATAAAAATATTGGCGAAGGTCTTGGCAGCCAGGCTGCGATTACTTCTCCCTGTTATGGTGCTCCCAGACCAATCGGGATTCGTCCCCACCCGATCTACATCACACAATTTGCGCACGCTGTTTGCTGTGATGCATGTATTAGAGCCCACTTTGCCGGCGGCGGCGGTGCTCCTCGACGCTGCCAAGGCTTTCGACTCGATCTCCTGGGCCTATATGTTTGCCATTCTCCATCGCATGGGTGTCCCCTTTATCTTCACTAATTGGATAAAATTGCTATATACCAACCCTGTAGCGCGGGTCCGAATTAACGGGCACATATCGGAGGAAATCCATATACAGCGTGGCACACGACAAGTGTGCCCGTTGTCGCCTTTGCTATTCGCCCTCGTCCTTGAGCCATTAGCTTGTATTCTCCGGCAGCGTCATGCTCAAACGGCATTGCGATTTTTACAGCGTCCTCTTGCAGTCTCCATATATGCGGATGACATGGTGCTGTACGTTCGCGAACCCGCACGCTATCTTGCACAGCTCATACGGGAGTATATCCGGTTCGAGCGATTCTCAGGACTGGGCATCAACTGGTCTAAATCGATTGTGTTGCCCCTCACGGACTGTACCCAACAATTCAACATGGACTATCCCTTATCCTGGTGTGCAGACACTGTAAAATACTTGGGAATATGGCTTCACAGGGATCCGCAGGCTGTCATACGCTCCAACTATGGTACTGCCATCACGCGACTCGAGGGGCAGGTCAGTCGTTGGATCAAGCTGCCACTGTCATTTGCGGACCGAATAGCGTTGATGAAGATGGTGGTCCTTCTGCGTTTTTGTATCTTTTTTAAATGTCCCTGTATGTCTAACGCGACACTTCTTTGACCGACTGCGTTCCCTTTTGGTCACCCTCGCCTGGGGAGGCAAAAATCTCGGCTTAAGTGGGAGATTCTCACCCTTCCTTATGAACAAGGGGGTTCGCTGCGCCTGACTTTCGTCTGTACTATCTCTGCGCACAGGCGCACTATGCTTACTATTGGCAGCGGGACCCAGCATACATCCCGCATGTGGCGGTGGAGGCGGGTGCGGTGCACCCAATACCGCTTCAAGCCATGATTGTCAATAGGCACACGGTCTTCGAAAAAGGGGAATTCGACACTGTACAAACCACATCTAGGGCCTGGCATGAACTGGGCAAGCGAGCGCAGAAGCTACCATTATACGCACCCAACATGCCGCTGCTGCATCATTCGGACCTCTCTGTCACTGGGGAAGCTGGCACATTAAAGACCCTCAACGATATGAAACTGTCTACAATGGAGACTGTATTTCCTGGCGGTAAATTTATAACTTCAGATAATATAAACGCCCAGGGTACTGTCACCGCTATGCACCTTTTGTCTACACTCAGGCTGCGCTCCGCTATGCGTGCACATTATCCACAATTTCCTGCAGAGCCACCAACACTGGAAGCACTACAGCTTATATACACCACGCCAAGCTGGTCACTAGACTCTACCAGGCATCACAGAGGGAGGTCACTGCTGGGGCTACATCTGCGTTAACAAAATGGAATGCCATGCTACCCACACCGCTACCTGAAGCTGATTGGCTCGCTAGTTGCCACTTAACGGGTCAGTTGACGGCGAACGGTAATTACGGCTGGTGCACTTTAAATATTTGTATCAGCTGTACTACACTCCCGCTCAACTTCATAAATATGGACTGCGGGACACTGACAATTGTAAGCGCTGTGGTACACCGGGCGCTGACTTCTGTCATCTAGCTTGGGATTGCTCAAAGTGCATGAGTATTGGTGTTCAATCACGCGCATCCTATGCCTGATGGTAGAGGAACCAGTGGAATGTAGCCCACAAGTATGCCTATTGGGTATCGTCTCTAAGATTAAGGCATCTAATATGAAGTTTGTATCTATAGCCTTGTTACTGGCGAAACGCAGGGTCTCCATATGCTGGGAGGCAGACCGGTCCCTACCGCCAAACTATGGTTGCAGGATCTGGCCTACTGTCGGGACCAGCTCATTTGTTACGCGGAAGAATTGCCCGCTAAGTCCAAGCCCCGAAATATCTGAGGGCCACTCACGTCTTATCTACTATCCATAACTGACATGTGATGCCTGGAATGACTTATAAGATTGCCTCGGCAGCTGCGGCTGCATACTGTACCTTCAATAATTGCCATGACTGTGTGTGTCTGTAATATTGTATTTTGTAATACTCAAGATTTGTAAGATGGATCTTTCTGCTCTGTCAATGCTGTACCTATGCTCTAATCTGGATAACTGTATGTTGTTCTTTACTTTTGAAAATGTATAAATAAACAAAAAAAAAAAAAAAAAGCATCTGTTCTTAGTGCTGTAGATTTCCTTGAACTCACCCTCCTCCACAGAAACCTGTGTTTGCTACAGATCTCTTCTCACCTATTTCACACTGCCCAATACACAACAAATATCTGCCCCCCCCCCCCCCCACTTACAGTCTCCCTCATGTGCCACTTTTCCTGTTGGATACTGGCCCCACCTGATAATGGCTGCTCCTTTTCCAACCTTCCTGTTTTGGCATTTTTTTCCAACTTTTATTCCCCTTACGTCAGTTGTTGTTTTCCCTCACCAGCTCCTTTATTGTTTCCCCACTCCTTCACTGCTCCCACACCCCTTACGGTCCTTAAATTACTTATTTTGGGGCAGGCCCAAAAGCTCCCTTTTGATACAGGGCCACTCCATTTTCACAAATGCACTTTAGTGCAAGTGTTTTTTTATGTACCACTCCAAGTAATGTCCTCCATTTTAGATTGGTCAATTTAAAAAAAGAAATAAAATGAAGCCCATGTCATTCGGTAGATGCATTGATGTGTGGTGAGTTTTGCGAAAAGACAATGGTTCATACAAGGCCAATAGGTCCTAGAAGAGATCTATTATCTCAAGAAAGTTTCAATCAATTAGCCTCTGGCATAAGGCACTTTTCTAGATAAATGTAGGAAGGGACACAAGTGAACATTGAAAGGCGGTTCATTTATTTAACAATATTCACATTATCATAACAAGCGGATTATAGATCCAGTGCTCACAAAATAGTGAAAAGGAACGTGATGCGGTGAGTGAAGAAAATATTTAAAAACATACATCGCATTGACAACATATGTAACTGTTGGGCCTATCACAATGTGGACGCCTAGATCAAAACAATGAGCCAGACCTCCCCAGCTCTGAAGAGGAAAGCAGGGGCTCATCAGGCTAGACTCCGGGCCAAAGCAGAGAGATTCTCTAGGTTTGCAGCTCAAAGGCCTCAGAAGTCGAGGTAGAGACAGTGTCTCCACAGCCTATCAGAGGCCAAAGACATATACTCAGTGGTAGAAGTGCATTAAAAGAAGTATGGGAACTGGGATGCTGTGCGCAATGGGGGTAGGGTGAGTGAGCGTGGGGGCATGGTCAAATGTGTGGATAAAAAAACAAAATATTCTGTAATTTTTATGGTCTTTCACCTTCAGGTAACTACATATGTAGCGCACAGTTTAAATGAAAATTAAATGCAAGTTATATTAATCAGTGGGTAATGCACACATTATAGAACCTCTAATAGTTTATGCACTGCCACATAATTGATTCCTGATTAGTTCAGTGGAGAATTGTGTATGTTTAGTGCTACAATATCCATCTGGTCTTTGACAGAAAGCACTGTCAACATGTAAGTCATTTTAAATTTGCATTGCTCACAATATAAGATAGACTGCTACAAAATGCGCAAAAAGGTTAAAGATAAAAAAAGTGCTTTCAAAATATATATTTTAGTAATACCCAGACCGTGCTAGTGCAATTTTTTTTTTTATAACTGTCTCTTAACAGCATACACTTCACATCTTAGCTTGTCACTCACTTAAAAATAGCTCTAAAAAAAATGAATAAACGCGTCATTAGGAAGTGATTCCATCAGTTGAAGCAAATAACGGCTTCTGGGCACCCTTAAGATTTGCAAATTGACCAGTTGCACAAGTTTGCATTTCTTTCAGGGAAGCAGGCATCCTGACAAGGTGGGTTGTTTAACTGTCTGCGACTGCACCTCCCTCGGGTTTCATAGAACAGGAGACTCCATGCATTACAATAAGCTCAAGCATTTCAACTGCAGTGGCGGCCGGCATGGTTCGCAGATGGCGGGCGGACCCGGGGGGATTGCGAGGGAGGGGTCTCAAGGGGGGGGGGGCCTATGGTGAAAATATAAATAAATAAACTTACCTTGCCGCCAGCCGGGTCCTGCGTCTCTGCTCCTGCTCTCCTCGCGCACATCGAGGAACAGTAAGCAGGCCCCACTGACCAATCACAACGCTAAAATGCAGAGTTGGGATTGGTAAGCACCCAGGCTCCCCTGACCAATCACAACGCTGCAAAGCAGTGTTGTGATTGGTTTTGAGCATCCTGGTTTGACGCTCAACCAGGGAATGGGGGCCAGGGCATGTTCTCCAGGCAGGCTGTAATGCAGCCTGCATGGAGAACGGGGAAAGTGCGCATGCTTGGTTTGGGTGGCCCGAGAGGGCCGACCAAACAGTCATTGCACACTTAGGAGTGGGCAAACCACTCCTCCCCTGCCCTGCTCCAAGAGCAGAGCAGCCCCGCCCACCCACCCACCCGCTCGCAAAGCAGCAGGAAGCAGCATAAAATGATAATAACACAAAGTTATTATCATTTTATGTTTCTGCTTCAAACTGCTTAAAAGTTCAAGCGTCCTGGGACAGTATTATCACACAAAGTGGGGGAACTATTTTTCTAAAATTAAAAAAAAGTATTGGCACGTCGTGCCCCTCGAATCCCCCCCAACTTCGACCACTGGGTATACTCTTCCTAGGACTAACGAGGACAGACACACGGGGGGGATCAGCCTCGAAAAATGTCTCGACAAGAGGCAAATCCCCACTCCAGTGAGAGCCTGCATGTAGCCAGGAGACTAGTTCTAAATCTCTGACTTTCCGGTTCAGCTCCTGGCTCTGAAACCTCTCGACCTCCTCAAGAGTCGCCCTCAGCTCAAGAAAGTCTTCGGTGCAGAGCCTCTAGCCGCTACCCCACAGCCCTCCGAGTCAAAATCTGCTCCAAAAAAGGCTTTGACGCCAAGCTCTGAGACCAGCGATCCCTTCTGTGGCATAGAGCTGCAAGATGGAAGGCAGGGAAAAATCTTTCTACACACCACTGCAGGGAAGATCCTTGCACTTTCACCCCCTTGGAAGGGCACCTCTACACCATAGCCACCTATGAGAAGGACAGCTCACATTAAAAGAGCAGATACTGGAGAAACTTCAGCTTTATCCCCCCCCCCCCAAAAAAAAGAGACGCGACCAAACTACTAGTGCCCCACCAACATTTTCTCCAATCACTGCCCAGCCCCTGCCGAGACATTGCACACCCCTACCTCTTTCCTAGCCTCAGGAATCTGGGCACTCCTTTCATACAGACTCAGTTAAGGGGAGTCCCTATGACAAGATCTATACTTAGATGACCAGCCTCGGGCAGTGTGTGTGTGTTGGGGACGATCCTTGGTAAGATTACCATGTCAACCCACAGGACGACTAAGGTTTAATAGGTTTAGAGCCTCCCCACCGGATGACACCATGGCGCACTTTCCAGAGAGATGCAGCACCTCAGAAAGTCAAGCTGCCTGCTATAGAAGAGTATATTTTTGGAGGTGGCCCTCTCAAAAACGGAAGTGGTCTAATATCTACCAATGCTTAAGAGCGTGTTGAAAGGCGCAGCTTGTCACACCCAGGGTGGGGAAAAAGTAAGCCAGCCCTAGGCAATCCCAATTACATCAGGGCCATGACCCACCCGATTCCAATCCCTGGTTGTGCATACAGCCAGGAAACAAGGTTGTGCCCAGGCAGCAGGGCACACCCCTCCTCGAACAAAGAAAATAAAGAGAGTAATGCAGCAGGCAAGAGGGTGGATGTGGGGGGCATCCACTCCGAAGGATTGCTAACTGAGTGGGATTGCTCTCCCATTATGGCCTGGATGAATTGGGGGATATGGACAATTGGCTGTAGCACCTCCCAGAAGCAAGGTAGCAAGCACTATATAAATGCAAACCCTTCCCTCTTCTATTGCTCCACTATCTTTTTCAATCTAAATAAGAGACTAACATGTCCACTGATCAAATTAATTTCATAATTCACTATACTAATTCAACACTAATCCTTTTTGGGTTCCGGAGTAGCGTGCTACTTGCCGAAATAGCGCTTCAACGCCTCGTCAGGGGTAGTAAGCACTATATAAATGCAATTACAATTACAATAAAAGGGGACAGGAAATCGTGGCGAAAGGAAAGACCATTTTCGATCTAAACATTAGCTGCGCGTTAGACTTGGCCGCCACTGCATCACGGGAGCTTAATACTGTCATCATTCTCCGCCGCCATGCATAGTTTAGTGTTTCTGGATTCAAACAAAAGGTTTAACACCAACTCATTAATGTCCTTTTTGATGGGGAGCATTTGTTTGGTCCCCAATTTGACAATATGCTGGAAAAATTCAAGAAAGGCACCAAAATAACCAATGGGGCTCTGCAGACACCAATGCTTAAAGCTAGTTTTCATAAGGAACAGTCAAGGGGGGAGCAAAATCATCAACCCAGTTTACAAATTTGGGGATATTAGCAGCAACAGCCCTTAAAAGAAAGCCAAACACCCAGGGGCTTTACTACTTTGAAGATCTAATCTTGAATAAATGACCTATGGAGTCCAAGAATTGAAGGAACATATCAACTGTGGATTGCATTATTACTTTAAATCGAATATTCAGTACGAACTGTGTGTGGCAATTGGGAATTTGAAAATTTGTACTGGAACCCCTCTGGGCTCCAAATTGTAAATGTAGGGTGAACATTCCTCCCTTGTGTGCACAACTCTTATTTCTCTCAATTTTGATATATTGTGTTAAACTGCTAAGTGAGCAGTGAGGCAACTCCCGTCTTTTACCATTCTTTTTAGCTTTGAAAGAGGTGTCCACTGTGGTAATGGCATAGGTGGCTACAGCAAGGCTAATATGCTCCACATTTCCCACCATCGCCTCCCCCCCCTGAAATCATGTAACATCTGTTGGGAGAAGACTTTGGTTATTCCTTCTCCAGTGGGAGGAAGTAACCACAGACCAGTGGGTTCTCATGGTGGTATAGAAGGGCTGCTACTAAAAAGGGCATCACATGGCAACCCTCATCCAGAAGGATGCATGCTTCCACATCTCCAGCCACCCACACAGAGCTGCTACCTGCACTTCGCGGTAAGTGAACAACACTACAAATTCAAAGTTTTCCCTTTGGGGTTACACCAACACCAATGGTGTTTACGTAATGAGTAGAGGTAGTAGCTGCACACCTACACAGAAACGCCATTTATGTGTTCTCTTATATGGGCGATTGGCTGATAAAGAGGAGCAGGCAAGACCAATGCCTAGCACATATTCAGACAACAGTGTCATTGTTGCACAGGTGAGGTCTCACAGTCCATATTAAAAAGTCACATCTGTCACCACAGCAGGTTCATCCACTTCCAGGGGCTATGTGGAGTTCAATTACAGGAAGGCCTACTCAAAACAAGTGAAGGTGATGGCATTCCAAAGGCTGTAGTCTTTTTCAAAAACCTCGTCCTCTTACGGTGAGCACAGTAATAAAATTGCTGGAGATGACAGCTTCCTGTATAGGAGTACTGTAGAATGATAGGCAGCACATGTCAACCACATGACTGTTCAGGGAACCTCGACATAGGAACAACAGGGTTGCTACGTTAATTTCCTAGAGCATACATACAGCAATACAATCCGAACTCAGAGCATTTCTCACTTTCATTTGTGACAAAATAGTCCTCATAAAGACAGATAACCTGAGAGAAATGTATTACATCCAGGAGCAAGAGGGGCGGAGGATCCCTTGCCTCCGCTGTCAACCTTAGCCCAAACCATTTGGCATGGATCCATTCAGAACCACGTTCTGCTTCTGGCGGAGCACCTGCCCATGGTGGACAACTATTTTGTGGCTCTATTAAGCAAGATGCAATGGCTGCTCCTCCGCTATGGCGGAAGAGCGTTCCCCCCCACCCCACCAGCCGCCTAGAAACGTGAAAAATAAAACAATAATAAAACGTGTTTATTATCATTTTATTTTTCCTTCCTGGGCGGAGTCTTTGGGAGCGGGGCCATTGGGTTAACAGTGATGAGGGGGAGTGGTGGGCACTGTTGTCAGTGCGCATGTCAGTTTGGCCGGCAGTCTCAGGACGGCCAAACCGACATGCGCACTGAGCTGCTCCAACCCGAGCTGCGTTGCCAGGTTGGAGACTGCAGGCACCGGCTCCCAGTCTCTCTGAGAGCACAAATCGAGGGCCCTCAGGCCAATCCCGACCCTGCGCTCATGCTGCCAGCAGCATGAGAGCAGCATCTGGATTGGCCGCATGGGAGTCTGGGAGCCTGTGCCTGCAGTGGAGAGGAGCAGAAGAGCGCGATGCGGCGGGTGACAGGTACGCTTTTTTAAAATAGTTTTTATTTTCGTCTGTCGTCCGACGCCCCCGCTCGCCACTCTTCCCTGACACCAGCCCCTACTGTGAATCAACAAGTTTATGAATGGAAGATGAGTCCAAGTACTTTTGCAAGTGGGCCACTCCCACAGTCGATCTGTTTGCCGCCACACAAAATGCCAAACCGTCTCCTCCATCTTCCCACACCTCATGGGTGATGTTCTAGAGATGAATTGGTCAGAGATATTTGCCTATGGTTTTTTTCCACTGCCTCTGACCCATATGCAGTCAGGAAAACCCAGCAGGTGTCAATGGCCCTCATTTACATGGCACCAACTTGAGTGAGTCAGCGTTGGTACGTTGAAACCAGATCTACTGGCTCGTCAACCCTGGAAAAAACAGTTAGAAGCCCATCAAGCAGAGAGTTTAGTTAAGGGCTTACTGCATAATACTTAAAGCCTTCAACAATTTGGCTCCACTCTTTGCATCTAAAGAATTTGAAATTATATCACAATGTAGGGCTTTAAGATCACTGGGCAATTATTACCTGTGCATTCCAAGCTTTATAAAGCAAAGAATGGGTGGCAGGAGTTTTTCTGTCTTGGCCCCTAACTTGTGGGACTCTCTTCCCTAAGAGTTAGGACTGGAAACTAATTTCCTGAGATCTATGAACATTTTGAAATCCTGGCTATTCAAGAAGGCATTTAAATAGAGCCAAATATCCTTGGTTGTTAGTTTCCCCTACCATACAGTCTGGGTCACTGGAATTATGCGGCATGGAAGGACTAAATTATGCAGCAGGGTAGAGTAAAACACATCAAGAAAAGGCAAATTATGCGGCGTAATGCATCACATTTTATGATTGTTATACTTCATTATATTGTCATTTTTACATTTGTTAACACTGCCTGGGCATTGGTTTGCTCCTCATTAGTACCAGCTTAACACCCAAATACAGCAATAAGCAACAGGAAAATGACGAGTCAAGCTTTGGAAGGGGCCTTTAACTGCGCGACAACACGCTGCTGCGCTTTTAGAAACTTTTGAACTGTTTGACCTAGAAACAATTTGTTTTGTTAAAATCTGAAAATTATGAAGCACATGATGGATTATGTGGCAAATGCGGTAAAATCTATAATTATGTGAAAAACACCACAGCTGTAAAATCGCATAATTCCAGTGGCCCTGTAAGTAGTGCCAAAGAAACCATGGGTGTACGAGCACTCTACAAATTATCCTAACATAACACAACACAAACCTCAGCAGATGAATCTACAATCTGGCACCTGAGCTCCAATAGTTTGGTTACCTTAAACTCCAAGAGGAGTGTATGCAAATCTTGTGCAAGGGATGTAAACCCATCCCAAATGCTTGCTATACTGCAAAGTTGAAAAGATTTATTTATAATACATGGGATTCGAAAATCCATGTATTTGAAACGCCTGTGTCTAATTTCTTTATAATCAGAGACTTGTCAAACACTCAGTCGCCGATTATAAAGAAAAGACGTCAGAACTCGACCTTAATAAGTTATTGCAGTTGAGTTCCGATGTCACAATGCCTGCTGCCAGCAGCTGAAGTCAAAGGCAGGCAATGGAGCATAATTGAAGCAGCTGTTTAGCAACGAAAATTGAACATTGCTTTTCTTTCTTCTGCTCTATTTTTCTAGCTTACAGTGAAAAGCAGAGCAGAGAGAACATGTTTATTTTTTTGCACTCAGAGAAAAGCTAGAAACTTTCAGGATGTTTCTACACACACCGAGCTAGTGCAGCTTTTTGTTTTATAAACTGACTTCTATTGAACTGTTTCTAATATCTGTTTGCAACAAAAAATTAACAGGTTTTTGATGTGTTTAATTTTGCACTAGAGGTTTTATTTTTATTCTTCATGTTTGCAAACATGCCCGCTGTTTCATATGAAAGAGCTATGCGCCAAGGTTTTAAGTGGTTTGTGGGAAAGGTGATTGTGTGACCATGTATTATATGGGATAAAGTAATGCTGGTGTACATGATAAGGATATTGGAAGTCACCTTGGAGTTCCATAACTTTATAAAGCAACTCAGACTCCAGCCTTATTCCTCTATATAGCTATGCACCTCCTCGGTGACTTGCAATATGCTTATAATGTATGGCAGGGGTTACTTTATCGCTTATATAACTCTTTGGGAGATCATATATGCCCCCTTGAAGCCTCCGTTCAGAATCTCATTAGCTATTTATTACATCTGCAAAAGGTGGGGTTGGCATACACTTCGATTTGTTTACATTAAGGAGAAGTGGCAGCTTACATGCAGAACAAAGAACTTTATTCTCTTTTTAAAATGCTTGTAATTACTGTCTTCATGGAGGGCCTTAAAATGGTCTTTCCTCCAACAACTCCAGCGCCAGTCTGAAACCTGAATATAGTCTAAAGATTAATGGGAAGCCCTTTCGAGCAACTTGCGATATACAATTCTGGTCTGGGAAGGTAGCCTTCCTATTGGTGATCATGTCTCTCAGGAGAATAAATAAACTGCATGCTCTAACTGTAGAGGAACCCTTTATCCAAGTCCACAGTGATAGAGTAGTTTTAAGAACAAACCCAAAGTTTCTCCCGAAAGTGATTTTCCATATTCACATAAACCAAATGACTGAGTTGCCCCTCTTCTTCGCAAACCCAGAGAGAGTAGCAGAAAAGACACTACATACACTGGTTCTGAAAAAGGCACTAATGCACTATATTTACTGAACTAGACCTATTCGGAACATTGAATATTCCAGCATCACTGACAACCATTGTGATAGGGACTGCTACTTTCTCTGCAATCTCCTTGTCAATGGCACACCCATTTGACTACCTTATCAATGACTTCCTCCTCAATGGCCCAGGAGAAAATCTCATAAACTGTTATGAAGTAGACTACATGCACCACTTTGATACCGGCAACACAGCTCATAACATCAGCTCTGCTTTCACAGACCTTGCCCAGCAAGGTCACTGCAGATATCCAAGCTAAAATCTCTCTCAAGGCGTTTAAATGCCAAAAGGGCATTGTAATATGCTAATTATTACCATTGTTGAGGGTGAAGAGGGACACTCATGAGAGGAATAACCTCATGTGGGTCATGATACCATTACTCTGCCCCTAAAAAAGCAACAATAGCTATAAATTGCATATTACATACTGTGCACGTGGTTTACAAGATGGTATTTTACAATTTGTATTTGTTTTAATAAATAATAAAAAAGGTATTTCAGGCATGGAAATATCTACTCACCCACTAGCTGGGTCAAATCATCTTTTATCAGAGCGAGCTATTTTAAGGTCCTGTGGGCCCGTTCTGGCGAGAGCTCGAGCTGACAAAGAAAAGGTGTGTTTTTATTCGGAAAGTGAATGGGCAAAAATGTGCCATTAAATCTTGTTTTAATCTTGTCACATTTGCTGTGCATTCAAAGACAGAAGTCAAATTTCAGCTTATGTCTGCTTACAAATTGCTGCTTGTTTTATCCTGTTGATGTGTGTTTACCTTTCTTAATCGGACTGCAAAATTAACCCCTTCGCTGCTAGGCTTTTCCCACCTCTAGGCTAGGCCTTTTTTTGTTTGGCTATTTGGGGTAGTTCGCACATAGGCTCCTGTAACGTTTTGTCCACATAAGGTATCCACGCCAAATTTGAGTCCTTTTCTTCCAACATCTTGAGGATTCTAAAGGTGTCCAGGGTTTGTGGATTCCCCTGGAGGGGACTGAGAAATTGGCCAAAATACACCTAATTTTTGTTTTTTCTCAGAAAAATGGGAAAAAAGTGCTGCAGAAGAAAGCGTCTGTTTTTTCCCTCTGCAAAAGGTATCAATAATGGGTTTGTGGTGCTAAAATCACCATCTTCACAGCTTTCAGGAACAGTCAGACTTTTGTCAGAAACCAATTTTTCGTGCTTTCAACCTCCTTTCAGTTAGTGGTAGAAGTTGGTGTGAAAGCAATAATGGATCCTGGAAAACTATACATTTCAGAAAAGTAGCCAAAATTATAAATTCAGCAAGGGGTCATTGATGTAGATCTTTTAAGTTTTTTTTATAGAAACTAACAGTTGAAAATAAAAAATATTGAAAATGAGTTGGAAAAAAACCAGCCATTGTGCCAACGTTTTCACCTGTCTCCCGCTAGAAGTGGCACCTCACTTGGTGGGTAGGCCTAGTGCCTGCGACAGGAAACAACCCAAAACGCAACGTGAACAGATCACATTTTGTCCAATGAAAACTGACCCTTTTTTTTGCAATGTGCCTAGCTGTGGATTTTGAACACTAGCTCTGCCGGCACCTGAGGAAACCTAGCAAACCTATACATTTTCAAAAACTGACTTCCAGGGGAATCCAAGATGGGGTGACTTGTGTGGCTCTCACCAGGTTCTGGTACCCAGAATCCCTTGCAAATCTCGAACTTTGTAAAAAAATAAAAATGTTCCTAACATTTCTATTATGGACAGTTCAGGAATCTTCGGGGAGCCACAGACTTCCACCCACTCAGCATTCCCCAAGTCTCCCGATAAAAATGGTACCTCACTTGTGTGGGTAGGCTTAGTACCCACGTCAAGAAATGGCCCAAAGCACAAAATGGACCCATCCCATTTTTCCAGTGAAAACTGACCCTTTTTTCACAATGTACCTAGCTCTGGACTTTGGAGCCTAGCTCTGCCGGCACCTAAAGAAACCAAGCAAACCTATACATTTTTTACAACTAAGAACTAGACATCCAGGAGAATCCAGGATGGAGTGACTTGTGTGGCTCTCACTAGGTTCTGTTACCCAGAATCCCTTGCAAAGCTCAAACTTTGTACAAAAAAACTAAACTTTCCTCAAATTTCTGCAATGGAATGTTCTGAAATCTGCGTGGAGCCCAAACTTACACACACCCAGCATTCCCCCAAGTCTCCTGATAAAAATGGTACCTCACTTGTGTGGGTAGGCCTAGCGCCCATGACAGGAAACGCAACGTGGATACATTACATTTTTCCACAGAAAACTGACCCTTTTTTGCAATGTGCCTACCTGTGGATTTGGGACCCTAGCTCAGCCGACACCTAGGGAAACCTAACAAACCTGTACATCTTTGAAAACCAGACACCAAGGGGAATCCAGGATGGGGTGACTCGTGCAGCTCTCACCAGGTTCTGTTACCCAGAATCCCTTTCAAACCTCAAACTTTGTCAAAAAATCACATTTTCCTTGCATTTCTGTGATGGAAAGTTCTGGAATCTGAGGGAGCAACAAACTTCAATCCACCCAGCATTTCCCCAATTCTCTTGATAAAAATAGTACCTCACTTGTGTGGGTAGGCCTAGTACCCGCGACAGGAAACAGCCCAAAACGCAACCTGGACACATCACATTTTTCCAGTGAAAACTGACCCTTTTTTCGCAATGTACCTAGCTGTGGATTTCGGACCCTAGCTCTGCCGGCACCTAAGGAAACCTAGCAAACCTATACATTTTCGAATACTAGACATCCAGGGGAATCCAAGATGGGGTGACTTGTGTGGCTCTCACCAGGTTCTGGTACCCAGAATCCCTTGCAAATCTCGAACTTTGTAAAAAAATAAAAATGTTCCTAACATTTCTATTATGGGCAGTTCAGGAATCTTCGGGGAGCCACAGACTTCCACCCACTCAGCATTCCCCAAGTCTCCCGATAAAAATGGTACCTCACTTGTGTGGGTAGGCTTAGTACCCACGTCAAGAAATGGCCCAAAGCACAAAATGGACCCATCCCATTTTTCCAGTGAAAACTGACCCTTTTTTCACAATGTACCTAGCTCTGGACTTTGGAGCCTAGCTCTGCCGGCACCTAAAGAAACCAAGCAAACCTATACATTTTTTACAACTAAGAACTAGACATCCAGGAGAATCCAGGATGGACTGACTTGTGTGGCTCTCACTAGGTTCTGTTACCCAGAATCCCTTGCAAAGCTCAAACATTGTACAAAAAAACTAAACTTTCCTCAAATTTCTGCAATGGAATGTTCTGAAATCTGCGCGGAGCCCAAACTTACACACACCCAGCATTCCCCCAAGTCTCCTGATAAAAATGGTACCTCACTTGTGTGGGTAGGCCTAGCGCCCATGACAGGAAACGCAACGTGGATACATTACATTTTTCCACAGAAAACTGACCCTTTTTAGGTCGAGCCTCGAGTAGCGCGCAAGCGCTGCTCTGGCAAGACTTTATGTTAGGGGGTTTGAAAAGCTGACCAGACGCTCGTGCGTCATGGCCTTTTCCCTGCGGTTACGCGCGCGGCAGACATCTGTTTCCAATTATCGTGCCCAGACCCGGGCGCGATAATTGGAAACAGATCGCTCGCTGTAGCACGCGCGTGCGCACCACTCGCATCGCCCCCCCTCCTTCCCGCTCGTGCCTTCAAATGCTTGTTTGCAATGTGCCTACCTGTGGATTTGGGACCCTAGCTCAGCCGACACCTAGGGAAACCTAACAAACCTGTACATCTTTGAAAACCAGACACCAAGGGGAATTCAGGATGGGGTGACTCGTGCAGCTCTCACCAGGTTCTGTTACCCAGAATCCCTTTCAAACCTCAAACTTTGTCAAAAAATCACATTTTCCTTGCATTTCTGTGATGGAAAGTTCTGGAATCTGAGGGAGCAACAAACTTCAATCCACCCAGCATTTCCCCAATTCTCTTGATAAAAATAGTACCTCACTTGTGTGGGTAGGCCTAGTACCCGCGACAGGAAACAGCCCAAAACGCAACCTGGACACATCACATTTTTCCAGTGAAAACTGACCCTTTTTTCGCAATGTACCTAGCTGTGGATTTCGGACCCTAGCTCTGCCGGCACCTAAGGAAACCTAGCAAACCTATACATTTTCGAATACTAGACATCCAGGGGAATCCAAGATGGGGTGACTTGTGTGGCTCTCACCAGGTTCTGTTACCCAAAAACCCTTGCAAAGCTCAAACTTTGTAAAAGAAAAAACACATTTTCCTTACATTTCTGTGATGGAAAGTCCTGGAATCTGCAGGGAGCCACAAACTTCCACCCACCCAGAATCCCAAAGTCTGCTGATAAAAATGGTACCGCGCTGGTGTGGGTAGGCTTAGTACCCGCGACAGAAAACGGCCCAATGTGCAATGTGAACACGTCACATTTTTGCAGTGAAAAAAGACCCTTTTTTGCAATGTGCCCCAGTTGTGGATTTGGGACCCTAGCTCAGCGAGCACCTAGGGAAACCTAGCAAACCTGAATATTTTTTAAAACTAGACACCCAGGGGAATCCAGGATGTGGTGACTTGTGGGCGTTTTTCCAGGTTCTGTTACCCAGAATCCTTTGCAAACCTCAAACTTTGTCAAAAAACACATTTTCCTCACATTTCTGTGATGGAAAGTTTGGGAATCTGCAGGAAGCCACAAACTTCCATCCACCCAGCATTCCCTCAAATCTCCCGATAAAAATGGTACCTCACTTGTGTGGGTAGGCCTAATACCCACGACAGGAAACAGCCCAAAATGTTACATGGCCACATTACATTTTTCCACTGTAAACTTACCCTTTTTTCATAATGTACCTAGCTGTGGATTTGGGACCCTAGCTCAGCCAGCACCTAAGAAAACCTAGAAAACCTGTAAATTTTTTAAAACTAGACACCCAGAGGAGTCCAGGATGGGGAGACTTGTGTGCCTTTCACAAGGTTCTGTTAGCCGAAATACCTTGCAAACCTCAAACTTTGTGTAAAAAAAACAAAAAAAAACACACATTTTCCTCATATTTCTGTGATAGAAAGTTCTGGAATCTGCAGGGAACCAAAGCTTCCACTCACCCAGCATTCCCCCAAGTCTCCCAATAAAAATGGTACCTCACTTGTGCGGGTAGGCCTAGTACCCACGACAGGAAACAGCCCAAAACACAAAGTGGACACATCATATTTTTCCAGTGAAAACAGACCATTTTTTTGAAATGTGCCTAGCTGTGGATTCAGGACCCTAGCTCAGCCGACACCTAGGGAACCCTAGCAAACCTGTACATTTCTTAAAACTAGACACCCAGAGGAATCCAGGATGGGGTGACGTGTGTGCCTATCACCAGGTTCTGTTTCCCAGAATCCCTTGCAAACCCCAGACTTTGTAAAAAAAATTAAAAAAAACATTTTCCAAATATTTCTGCGATGGAAAGTTTTGGAATCTATATGGAGCCACAAACTTACACACATCCAGCATTCTCCCAAGTCTCCTGATAAAAATGGTACCTCACTTGTGTGGGTAGGCCTAGTGCTCGTGAGAAGATTCGGCCCAAAACTCAATGTGGTCAAATCACATTTTTCACTGAAAGCTGACCCTTTTTTTTGCAATGTGCCTACCTCTGGATTTGGGACCCTATCTCAGCTGGCACCTAGAGAAGCCTAGCAAACCTGTACATTTTTTAAAACTAGACACCCAGAGGAATCCAGGATGGGGTGACGTGAGTGCCTTTCATCAGATTCTGTTACCCAGAATCCCTTGCAAACCTCAAACTTTGTATAAAAAAAAATCCTCATATTTCCGTGATGGAAAGTTCTGGAATCTGAGGGAGCAACAAACTTCAACCCACCCAGCATTTCCCCAATTCTCTTGATAAAAATAGTACCTCACTTGTATGGATAGGGCTAGTACCCGCGAGAGGAAACAGCCTAAAATGCAACGTGGACACATCACATTTTTCCAGTGAAAACTGACCCTTTTTTCGCAATGTACCTAGCTGTGGATTTCGGACCCTAGCTCTGCCGGCACCTAAGGAAACCTAGCAAACCTATACATTTTCAAAAACTAGACATCCAGGGAAATCCAAGATGGGATGACTTGTGTGGCTCTCACCAGGTTCTATTACCCAAAAACCCTTGCAAAGCTCAAACTTTGTAAAAGAAAAAACAAATTTTCCTCACATTTCTGTGATGGAAAGTCCTGGAATCTGCAGGGAGCCACAAACTTCCACCCACCCAGAATCCTAAAGTCTGCCGATAAAAATGGTACCTCGCTTGTCTGGGTAGGGTTAGTACCGCGTCAGAAAAAGGCCCAAAGTGCAACGTGAACATATCAAATTTTTCAGTGAAAACTGATCCTTTTTTCACAATATGCCTAGATGTGGATTTTGGACCCTAGCTCTGCCGGCACCTAAGGAAACCTAGCACACCTGTATATTTTTTAAAACTAGACACCCAGGGGAATCCAGTATGGGGTGACTTGTGTGCCTCTCACCAGGACCTGTTACCCAGAATCAGTTGCAAACCTCAAATTTTGTCAAAAAAATCCACATTTTCCACACATTTCTGAGTGGGATCACCGCGCTACCACCCAGCGTTCCCCTCGGTCTCCCGATAAAAATGATGCCTCACTTGTGTGGGTATCCAATGGAGAATCGCCTAAAAACGTATATAAAGAAATATAGCGCTTAGAGTTCGCTGTGCTCTCCCCTCAATCCCTTTGTTTTTGGCCATTCCCAGTCGCAGGCCCTTGGCCCACCTACACAAGTGAGGTACCATTTTACTCGGGAGATTGAGGGGAATGCTGAGTGGTAGGATATTTGTGCTGGCGCGGTGATCCCAGACAGAAATGTGAGGAAAATGTGAATCTTTTAGCAAAATTTGAGGTTTGAAGAGGATTCTGGGTAGGAAAACGTTGGGGGATCCACGCAAGCCATACCTCCCTGAACTCCCCCGGGTGTCTAGTTTTCAGAAATGTCTGGGTTTGGAAGGTTTCCCTAGATGGCCGTCGAACTTGGGATCAAAAACTCAGGTGCCCCCCTTGCAAACCAGGTTGTTTTGTGATAGATAGTTTTGATGTCTCCACAATATATTTTGGGCTCTTCCTTGCCGCGGGTACTTGGCCCAACCACACAAGTGAGTTACCATTTTTATCAGGAGACCTGGGGGAATGCCGGGTGGTAGTAAGTTTGTGTAAGCCCAGTGATTCCAAAACTTTCCCACACAGAAATGTGAGAAAAATGTGATTTTTTTCCAGCTAAATTTGAGGTTTGCAGGGGGTCCTTGGTAAGAAAACTTTGGGGGATCCATGCAAGCCACACCTCCCTGGAATCCCCAGGGTGTCTAGTTTTCAGAAATGCCTGGGTTTGGTAGGTTTCCCTAGATGGCCGTTGATCCCGGGAACAAAAATGCAGGTGCCCCCCTTGCAAAACCAGGTTGTTTTGTGATAGATAATTTTGATATCTCCACAATACGTTTTGGGCCCTTCCCTGCCGAGGGTACTTGGCCCACCCACACAAGTAAGGTACCATTTTTGTCGGGAGACCTGGGGGAACGCCGGGTGGTAGTAAATTTGTGTCAGCCCGGTGATCCCACAACTTTCCCACACAGAAATGTGAGAAAAATGTGATTTTGTCAGCTAAATTTGAGGTTTGCAGGGGATTCTAGGTAAGAAAACATTGGGGAATCCACGCAAGTCACACCTCCCTGGACTCCCCTGGGTGTCTAGTTTTCAGAAATATCTAGGATTGGTAGGTTTTCCTAGATGGCCGTCGAGCCCGGGACCAAATTTGCAGGTGCCCCCTATCTAGGGCACCTGACAATGTGCTACCACATCATGATTTAGGAATGTATTTATTAAAAGTGAGAAATTTTTAAACATGAACTGAGAAACATTCCTGCCTCTGACCTAATGACAATGTTATTAGTGAACTAAGAGGAAAGTTAGGGGTCATATGTAACCTATATGTGGGCTAGATTCTTATTATACATGGTGCAAAGGTTTAGTCTATTAAATCAAAGAAAAGTGTTTTTCATATATAGTACACAATGGTAGTCACCACTTAGTTATTTTAATTAGGTCAGACTTCCCATAGGAAAGGCAAGAAAAAGTAGGGTGCCATAAAGTGGATTCCCCATAGGAATCTTTGCTCTCCCATACACAAAAAATGGCTGAATAGAATAATGCCAAGTTTGGCAAAAGTTAGAATCTGTTAAGCTGGTTTCAAGAACTTATCATTTAAAGAGTGGCTTGGGCATGAAGTGGTTAAAAGTTAGGTATATCTGGATGGCTGGTCCAGGGTATTGAAAATTAAAAAAAATAATGCCTTCTCATTGGCTGAATCAGCTTTTTTTCCAGCGAGCCATTTTGGTACACCAGTGCTGCTACTGCAGTACTAAACGATCTGATTGGCTGCCTGCAACTCCGAAGAAAACATTGAGGTCGTCATTAGAGGAAAACATTTTTAAAAGGGCCTAAGGAGGTGGGGTATAAACAATTTGACCCCTCCCCCCCCCCCCCAGCAGCTGTGGGGTGTTGGTGTGGAGAGAGACACCTCCAGGGGTTAAACCAGTCCTCCCATGGGACTCAATGTGGCAATTCCCATGAGGTACAGCGACACAAGCTTCCACCCCATGGTACAGCAGTACCATGCACGCATTCTTGAGAAAGTTTGCAGTGGCAGGTACACGCAGTACCTGCATTATCAATTTTTTAAAAGGACAAAAATAGAGATTTGGCACCTACAGGCCAAAGGCTTTCGGCAGCGGGGAGCTGGCCGCCTGTGGCAGGGTTGGGTGCAGAGCTTGGCCAAAGGCCATGCACAACTGAGCATTGGATGAAGTTTATCCAAGGGTGTTAGGTTTCTGCCAAAGCTTTACTATGATCAACCCACCACAGAAATTCATTATAGTTGGGTATGGTAATAATATCTTAGATGTTTTTTTTATTAAAAAAAAAAGAAATACACTACAAAGGTTAAGGTGATGTTATAACTGAGTGTTAATAAGAGATAAAAGTAACATTTAAAAACATGAAAAAACCTCTGAAATTCACAAGTTATATTTAACTGAGCTAACAATAACTTGCTTCCCTACCAATGACTTCTCATGATCTCAAAATATTGCTTTGCTCATTGAAAAACACCACTGATTTTTTTATAGGTTTTATATAGCGCTAGCTAGACCCGAAAGTATCAGAGCACTTTACATATAATGCAGGGTCGTTCCATAGAAGTACATATAAGTATACAGATCAAACATAGAGGTGCATCCAGATAAACATATCTAGGTGATCCTTAAGCAGTCAAGGTAGGTACAGGACATTGTAACAGAACAAGATTATGGCGTGCGTGACAAGGAGGAAGCTTAAACAGTCAAATCAAATGCCCGCCTTAAGGGTCTAAATGGGTTGTGTGACTCATTGTGAGCATGGTTTAGTTTGTTTGAGTATTAAAGTATTTGTTGAACAGAAGGTATTTAAGGTCCCGTTTCAAGCATGTCAAAGATGGGTTACATCGGAGATCTCTAGGGAGTACGTTCCAGATCCTAGGAGCATTTCCAGAGAATGAGCGAGTCTGAGAGGATTTCTTTTTCAGTTTGAGAGGGATAAGAAGAAGTGAGTTGGAGCTTCTCAGAGCTCTGGCTCTTCCTGCTTTGGAAAGTTTGGAGCCTAAGTAGTTTGGGTTATGGGTGTGAAGGGCTTTGTTGGTGATGCAAGCCGTCTTGTATATACATCTTTCTTAGATGGGAAGCCAATTGAGGTTCTTGAGTGCCGGTGAAATGTACTCAAATCGTTTAACACCTGTTAGTAGCCGTGCAGCCATGTTGAGAACTGTTGCAAGGGGGGCAAGGTGGGTTTTCGAATTCCTGTGAGGATGGCGTTTCCATAATCCAGTTGTGAGAGGACAAGAGACTGCACTACCATCTTAAAATCATCAGGCCGCGGGTACTTGGCCCAACCACACAAGTGAGTTACCATTTTTATCAGGAGACCTGGGGGAACGCTGGGTGGTAGTAAGTTTGTGTAAGCCCAGTGATCCCAAAACTTTCCCACACAGAAATGTGAGAAAAATGTGATTTTTTTCCAGCTAAATTTGAGGTTTGCAGGGGGTCCTTGGTAAGAAAACTTTGGGGGATCCATGCAAGCCACACCTCCCTGGAATCCCCAGGGTGTCTAGTTTTCAGAAATGCCTGGGTTTGGTAGGTTTCCCTAGATGGCCGTTGATCCCGGGAACAAAAATGCAGGTGCCCCCTTGCAAAACCAGGTTGTTTTGTGATAGATAATTTTGATATCTCCACAATACGTTTTGGGCCCTTCCCTGCCGAGGGTACTTGGCCCACCCACACAAGTAAGGTACCATTTTTGTCGGGAGACCTGGGGGAACGCCGGGTGGTAGTAAATTTGTGTCAGCCCGGTGATCCCACAACTTTCCCACAAAGAAATGTGAGAAAAATGTGATTTTGTCAGCTAAATTTGAGGTTTGCAGGGGATTCTAGGTAAGAAAACATTGGGGAATCCACACAAGTCACACCTCCCTGGACTCCCCCGGGTGTCTAGTTTTCAGAAATATCTAGGATTGGTAGGTTTCCCTAGATGGCCGTCGAGCCCGGGACCAAATACGCAGGTGCCCCCTATCTAGGGCACCTGACAATGTGCTACCACATCATGATTTAGGAATGTATTTATTAAAAGTGAGAGTTTTTAAACATGAACTGAGAAACATTCCTGCCTCTGACCTAATGACAATGTTATTAGTGAACTAAGAGGAAAGTTAGGGGTCATATGTAACCTATATGTGGGCTAGATTCTTATTATACATGGTGCAAAGGTTTAGTCTATTAAATCAAAGAAAAGTGTTTCTCATATATAGTACACAATGGTAGTCACCACTTTGTTATTTTAATTAGGTCAGACTTCCCATAGGAAAGGCAAGAAAAAGTAGGCTGCCATAAAGTGGATTCCCCATAGGAATCTTTGCTCTCCCATACACAAAAAATGGCTGAATAGAATAATGCCAAGTTTGGCAAAAAGTTAGAATCTGTTAAGCTGGTTTCAAGAACTTATCATTTAAAGAGTGGCTTGGGCATGAAGTGGTTAAAAGTTAGGTATATCTGGATGGCTGGTCCAGGGTATTGAAAATTAAAAAAAATAATGCCTTCTCATTGGCTGAATCAGCTTTTTTTCCAGCGAGCCATTTTGGTACACCAGTGCTGCTACTGCAGTACTAAACGATCTGATTGGCTGCCTGCAACTCCGAAGAAAACATTGAGGTCGTCATTAGAGGAAAACATTTTTAAAAGGGCCTAAGGAGGTGGGGTATAAACAATGTGACCCCTCCCCCTCCCCCCCTCCCCCAGCAGCTGTGGGGTGTTGGTGTGGAGAGAGACACCTCCAGGGGTTAAACCAGTCCTCCCATGGGACTCAATGTGGCAATTCCCATGAGGTACAGCGACACAAGCTTCCACCCCATGGTACAGCAGTACCATGCACGCATTCTTGAGAAAGTTTGCGTGGCAGGTACCGCAGTACCTGCATTATCAATTTTTTTAAAAGGACAAAAATAGAGATTTGGCACCTACAGGCCAAAGGCTTTCGGCAGCGGGGAGCTGGCCGCCTGTGGCAGGGTTGGGTGCAGAGCTTGGCCAAAGGCCATGCACAACTGAGCATTGGATGAAGTTTATCCAAGGGGGTTAGGTTTCTGCCAAAGCTTTACTATGATCAACCCACCACAGAAATTCATTATAGTTGGGTATGGTAATAATATCTTAGATGTTTTTTTTATTAAAAAAAAAAGAAATACACTACAAAGGTTAAGGTGATGTTATAACTGAGTGTTAATAAGAGATAAAAGTAACATTTAAAAACATGAAAAAACCTCTGAAATTCACAAGTTATATTTAACTGAGCTAACAATAACTTGCTTCCCTACCAATGACTGCTCATGATCTCAAAATATTGCTTTGCTCATTGAAAAACACCACTGATTTTTATAGGTTTTATATAGCGCTAGCTAGACTCGAAAGTATCAGAGCACTTTACATATAATGCAGGGTCGTTCCATAGAAGTACATATAAGTATACAGATCAAACATAGAGGTGCATCCAGATAAACTTATCTAGGAGATCGTTAAGCAGTCAAGGTAGGTACAGGACATTGTAACAGAACAAGATTATGGCGTGCGTGACAAGGAGGAAGCTTAAACAGTCAAATCAAATGCCCGCCTTAAGGGTCTAAATGGGTTGTGTGACTCATTGTGAGCATGGTTTAGTTTGTTTGAGTATTAAAGTATTTGTTGAACAGAAGGTATTTAAGGTCCCGTTTCAAGCATGTCAAAGATGGGTTACATCGGAGATCTCTAGGGAGTACGTTCCAGATCCTAGGAGCATTTCCAGAGAATGAGCGAGTCTGAGAGGATTTCTTTTTCAGTTTGAGAGGGATAAGAAGAAGTGAGTTGGAGCTTCTCAGAGCTCTGGCTCTTCCTGCTTTGGAAAGTTTGGAGCCTAGGTAGTTTGGGTTATGGGTGTGAAGGGCTTTGTTGGTGATGCAAGCCGTCTTGTATATACATCTTTCTTAGATGGGAAGCCAATTGAGGTTCTTGAGTGCCGGTGAAATGTACTCAAATCGTTTAACACCTGCTAGTAGCCGTGCAGCCATGTTGAGAACTGTTGCAAGGGGGGCAAGGTGGGATTTCGAATTCCTGTGAGGATGGCTTTTCCATAATCCAGTTGTGAGAGGACAAGAGACTGCACTACCATCTTAAGATCATCAGCCGGAATAAAAGGTTTGATTTTCTTGATATTTTTAATAGTGAACAGCGCTCCTATGGCTGAGTTGTTGATGTGGTCTTTCATTGACAGATTTTTGTCCGGAGTGATGCCCAAGGACTTTACAGAGTTGGATAGTGTAAGAGAGCAGTTAAGGGCGTCCAAGTAAGTGAGCCAACCTTGGATTGGGAGAGGGTTGTTATTCGGGGAGAAAAGTAGTAATTCAGTTTTGTTGAGGTTCAACTTTAAGTGGTTGGTGTTAAGCCAAGTTTGTACTTTGATTAGTGTATCATTCAGATGAATTATGTCACTCGGTGACTTAATATTGTAGTAAAGTTGGGTGTCATCGGTATAAAGGTGGTATTTTACCCTTGCTTGATTCATGATAAGAGTAAGGGATTCCATGAAGAGATTGAAAAGAGAAGGGGAGAGAATTGAGCCTTGGGGTACACCATGGGGAACTAGTGTTGGTTTAGATAGACAGTTGTTGATTTTTATTTGTTGCAAGCGATGTTGTAGGAACGAGGTGAACCAACTGAGAACTGTGCCATTGATACCACTGCGGTTCTTGAGTGTCTCAATCAGTGCTGGGTGGTTAACAGTATCAAAAGCAGCAGACAGGTCAAGTAGGATTAGGAGGCATGTCACCTTCATCCAAGGATCTGCGAATGTCATCCACGATATTGAGCACAGCAGTTCCTGTGCTACAGCCTTTTCTGAATCCTGACTGGAAGGTGTCAAGGAGACGGAATTGCTCTATATGATGATTGAGTTGTAGAAGAATGCATTTCTCCATTGTTTTGGCTAGGAATGAGAGGTTAGAGATAGGTCGGAGGTTATTGAAGTCATTGGGGTCAGCCCCTGGTTTTTTTAAAGTATGGGAGTGATTTGGTCTAGTTGGAGGGAGTCAGGTACAAGTCCTGAGGAGAAAGAGGTGTTGATGATTTTTTACCAGAATGGGGCGATGATATGGTTGAGGTTTTGTACTAATGTGGATGGGAGGGGATCATTGGAGTGGGCTTCAAGTTTACAATTATATTGTAGACTTCACTCCCAGTCATGGGTTTGAAGTCTGACCAATTAGCATTATTTTTCAGTTGAAGGAAATCAGAGTAGATAATAGTTTTTCTTGGGGCCATTTGGTCAATATATCGCATAGAGTTACTGAATGTACACATGTGAATGCACAGCAGGGAAACAGCTAAGCCCTGAAGGCAATTTATATGGTGCTTTGTTAACAAATCAAAGTTTGGAGAGGAAGTAGTACTCAAAGTTAAACAAAGAAAAGGATAAGAGCTCCTGATGTGGGTTTCAGAGGCATGTTTAAAAGAAGATTGTGCCTTAAAGCCAAAGCATGTTGCACAAATCTGTGAGAAAACCCAAACCTGTTGACCATAGATTAACCACCAGTGCGTGCTGGTAGGTGGCGTCGTTTGGCTCCTTCGCATCGAATGTGGCAAGCATGGTGCCTATATAGACGCCAGCCCAGCGTGCTTATGTCAATTACTTTTAGCGACTTTCAACACTAGATGCACGGAGCCACGAAGTACACTGACCACGGGTGTAGAATACTAGGGCCCTGAAAGGGGAAAGCCCTGTCACTAGAAATCCGTGTGCAGAGCAGGGAAGAGGGGTGGGTCGGTAAGGAATCTGCAGCTAGACAGAGTCTCTACAAGATAAGGCGTTACCAAAGGTACTTAACTTGTTCATCTGATAGAGACTTCTAGCCGCAGATTCCTTACCTTAGAATCGATATCAATGCAATATCTACCCAGAGGTGGGTCTGCGGACCAATTTCACACGAGGAAGTCCTGCAGGACTAAATGGGCAAGTGCCCATCTCTACGGACCTGACTGTCCAGGCAGTAGTGCTTGGAAAACAATGTGCAAGGAAGCTCATGTTGCTGCCTGGCAGATGTTCAGGACCGGAACTCCTCATGCTAACGCAGTGGCTGCAGCATTAGCTCTGGTGGAATGTGCACGCAAACCATCAGGGGGTTGCTTCTGAGCCAATGCGCAGCAGATTTTGATACAGAGCATGATCCATCATGGGATGGTCCTCTTCTGTATGGCACATCCTTTCTTCACCCCAACATACCACATGAAGAGCTGGTCATCCACACAAACTCGTGTGCGGTCAAGGTAGAATGACAACGTTCTTTTTGGGTCCAGACAGGGAAGTCACTCCTCTTCCTTGGAGGCAGTGCTTAATTTTAGCTGGTGGTTTCCGGTGCTCAGCACCGGCACTTAATTGGTTTCCGGTGCTCGGCACCGGCACTTAATTTTCAAGATCCCACTTATGACAGTCTGCCACAAGGTGGCGCTGCTCATCTTATTTAGAAATGAGCAGAACAACGGTTGTTTCTGAATACAATATACATTAAAAATATCTAATACCTGCCACCCCAGCCATTCCTTTAGCTTTGGGGACCTGGAATAATCTGAACGGTCGCACTTGCAGGCAAGGGAGATGGTTAGTAGTTGTATTGGTACCGTCATTGGCAGCAATGACAGGGGCAATGGGTGGTGCAAGCTGCAGTGGCCTCCTGGTCAGGGCCCTGGCACTTATTATTTTACAAATTAAGCACTGCTTGGAGAGATGCGGCGGAGAGTAAAAAGTAGGCAGAATGATTGATTGGCCTACATGAAATGGAGTGATCACTTTCAGAAGAAAGGAAGATCTTGTACAAAGCACCAGTTTGTCTGGGTAGATGTTCAGATATGGAATCTTGGATGACAATGCCTGAAGCTCACTGACCCTCTGGGCAAGTGTGATAGCCACGAGGAAGACTATCTTGATAGTAAGGAGCCTGAGTGGACAATTGTGCAGGGGCTCAAAGGTAGCGTACATAAGGAAATTGAGGACAAGTTTTAGGTCGCGTTGGGGCATAATGAAAGGAGAAAGTGGAAACAAGTTTTGTAAACCGTTCAGAAACTTATTCGCAACAGGAGATTTGAAGAGGGATGGCTCATCAGGCAACCGCAGAGAAGCTGATATAGCAGAGAGATAGCCCTTCAGAGTGCCCAGAGCAGAGCCATGCTGGACAAGAGAAAGGATGGAAAGGAGAAACTGAAAAAGGGGGGCAGAAAGGGGAATCTATCTGTCCTTCTGTTCACCATGCTACAAACTTTCCCCAACGGCAGGCGTAGGTGGAGGGACGCCTGACTGCCAAGATAACGTTACAGACTTCGTTGGGAAGGTCGAAAGCTGTCAATTGTCACTGCTCAATCCCCGCGCAAGAAGACGGCGCATTGAGTAGTTCGGGCGGAGAACCCTTCCCTGCTGCTACGACATAAGATCCTTCCGAAGGGGCAGCCTGATCGGAAGACCGATGGCCATACTCAATAGCTTGGGATACCAGACTCTCAATGCCCAGTCCGGCACCACAAGGATGGCTTGGTCGTTCCTGATCTTCTCTGAGAACTCTGGGCAGGAGTGGTATGGGCAGAAATGTATACAGGCGGCCTGAGCTCCACTCAAGACAAAAAGAGTCTCAAAACTCAGAACTGCTGACATTGTGCATTCTTGGCAGTGACAAATGGATCTAACCAAGGCTCTCCCCACTGCTGAAAGAGAACTTGCACCACCTCCGGATGGAGATGCCATTCGTAATCTGCTAGGCATCTTCAGCTGAGTTTGTCTGCTCAGGCGTTCAGAGAGCCCGCAAAGTGTTGACCACCAGGGAAATGCCCTGATGTTCCAGCCATGTCTAGAAATGCAGGGCCTCTTGACAAAGGGTCCACGACCCCACCCCGCCCTGTTTGTTGCAGTATTACATGGCAGTGGTGTTGTCCATGAACACCTGCACTAGCCTGCCCTTGAGGGATGGTAGAAAAGCTTTCAATGCCAGCCGGATCACCTGGAGCTCCAACAGGTTGATGTGGAGTCTGGATTCCGCCAGAGGCCTCTGATCTCCACCTCTCCCAGATGGCCGCCCCATCCCAGAAGTGACGCATCTGTCACTACTGTCCGATCTGGTTGGAGAAGGGAAAGCAGATGAGCTGCAACCATCGCCATCACCTTGGTGAACGCCCGAGTGACTCTGGTAAGGCCTAAGGGGAGAACGGCAAACTGAAAGTGCTTGTGGCCTGCCATGAACCGCAGTTATAGAGTGTGGGCAGACATGACGGGGATGAAAAAATATGCGTCCTGCAAGTCCAATGCTACCATGCAGTCTCCTGGGTCCAGGGCAGATAGGACCTGAGCAAGAGCGAGCATCTAGAACTTCTCCTTATTAAGGAAGAAATTAAGAGAGCGCAGGTTGAGGATAGGACGAAGGCCTCCATCATATTTGAGCACCAGAAAGTAGCGGGAATAGCAACCACGACCTCCTTCTGGCATCAGCACCCTCTCTATGGCACATTGGCCAAGACAGCCGTCACTTCCTGGCAGAGAAGGAATAGGTGGTCCTCCGTCAGCCTGTCATAAGCAGGTGTCATGGAGGAAGGGGTAAACTTGAAAGGGAGGGAATAGCTCCTTCGGATGATCTGCAAAACCCACCGGTCCAATGTTATAGACCGCCAGTGGGTGAGGTGATAGTGGATCCTGCCCCCAAAGGGCAGGCTAGAAGGGCTTGGAGATTGTGGTTGCTGGGGAAGTGGTGGATGGGCTTGATCTCCGGCTGCCCAACCCACGGGGTCTGTGGGTACCGTGTCCTCGGCCATGCAGAGGCTGGAAAGCTTGTGCGCCACGGTGGCTGGGCGGGTAAAGACACGGCAGGAAGCCCCTTCCGTGGCCACTAAAGGAGCTAAAGGCAGATTGGGGGTGACAAGGGGCCATGAAAAGGCCCAAGGACCTGGGCGTAGCCCTGCTGTCTTCAAAGCACTCCAGCGCAGAATCCGCCTGGTCTCCGAAGAGACAGAAGCCCTCAAAGGGCCTGTCCATAAGTGAAGATTGGACATCACCACAAAAGAAGACAGTAGTCCTCAACCAGGCGTGGCGCCATAGGCCCATCATCGATGAAACCACTCTGCCTAGTGAGTCAGTGGCGTCCAGTCCACATCGAATGGTGAACTTCGCTGCATCCCTCCCATCGGCAACAGCCTGGGAAAGCACATCCCAGGGGTCCCCTGGAACCGTTGGCAGCACTTGTGCAACCGTATCCCATAGAGCCTGGAAATGGCAGCCCAAAAGGCATGCAGTATTCCCAGACCACAATGCCAGGTTGGTGGAAGAAAACATTTTCTTGCCTAAGTTATCCAGTCTCTTGGATTCCCGATCCAGGGATGAGGTTGGTAATGCTTCAGACTTTATGTGGGAAATGGAGGCTTGGACTACCATGCTTTCTGGGGTAGGGTATTCTGTGAGGAATTTGGGGTCAAGGAGCGGGTGGTGGCAGTGTTGGGCTTGGACCAAGTCCCAAGCAGGACATCAGTAAGTGCTCTGTTAAATGAAAGAAGCGGTCTTGAAGGGGACACTCCCGAGTGAAGCACTTCCCTCAAGACAATAGTTTGCCCTCAGTGGCAGTCAAGACCTCAGCACCACCACTGCAAATGGAGCTCCCTTCTCCATAGCCATGTGGCGGGGAGAGAGCATGCCTTTATCTGGAGCAGTATCCAATCTGCTGTCATCCGCCAAATCCCCACACCAGTCCATGTTAGTATCATGACTGGTATTCTTCAGCGTCCAGCGACACCTCCCATTCCTCTCGAGTCCTAGCCCATGAGAATAGGGCTAAGGCTCCGGCCTGGAAGGCATGGATCCAAAGGGCGCCGGAGCAGGGCCATGCCCCTCTGGCTTCATGTTGGAGTCAGGGATGTAAATAGGGAAGGCGCTGCTGGTGGGCGACTGGAGCATTGGCCTTGGGACCAGCACTGGGGAAGTTCAACATCGCACAACCAGCGACAATCCGAATCCATCTGTGGATCCCTGGGGCCAGACTGATGCCGTAGCTACCGGTGTGGATCCAGTAGAGGCCCCTCCCAAACCTGCGGGGACTGAAGGTGCGGCAGAAGGAACCGGCCTCTCAAATAGAATATGCATAGCCTAATAAAACTCTCTCAGTTTGGCAAGGGTTGCTCCGGGAGGTGCAGAGCTGGCCTAGGCACTGGCTCAACTGTGGAGTTAGGCCTCGAGCAATGCTCCCTCATCTCGTCAACCGACGGATGAGGTGTAGTCGAAGCACGCTTTGACTTCTTTTTGTGGCGGGGGTTACCTGAATGGCCCGACAACTTTGAGTGTGATGAGCTTCTCTGACTCCGCGACCACTCCCTTCCTCTACTGCAATCTGGATCATTACAAAAAATGTGATAAAACGTCATAAATCGACTAAGGAGTAGCTCTGCCTGTATCTGCGCTGAGTGGTATGGAAATAAAAGAACTGACATCAGTGTGCTGGGGTGGCACCTATATAGTCACCGCGCATGTCACTTCCAGCACAGATGGTGCCGCCAACGCCACGTGGAGACGAACGACACCTACCCGTGTGCAGGGGTATTGCTCAAGAAAACTTTCCGTATCCAGTCTGACGCCTGGGGATAATTTGAAAGTAAGGAATCTGTGGCTAGAAGTCTCTATCAGATATTGCAGGTCATGTTAAGTCTTTAAGATGGTGATGCCATTAAGGTGAATAGAGTAGAATTTTGTTTTTTGTGGGTTTACCCCATTAAAGACTATGAAGGGATTTTGTTTGTTAGATGGGTGAATACTAGTAAAAGAAGGGTAATATCCACCAAATGCGGGTGACTTCCCAGATATGCTGTATCCAGCATATGGCCAAAGGTTATGTCCATCATCACTTGATTGGTGAATAGAAAATTGCCCACAGGGGTAGGCATGTTGAATTGCTTCAAGTCCACAAACCCTACAGGACGCTGTCAAAATGACTAGATGATGTGACTAATGATTTCATTTAACATGTCATGAGTGATGTAATAAGCAGTGCATGATGAGGTGCAAGTTTTACTTAGCTCATTAATCTACAACTGGTGAGTTACAGGCTTTTAAACAGTTTGTATATAATTTAAACACCTAACTTTAACACTCGTTTTTTCAGTGGATATAATTTATAGGCAGACGAGCAGAGTGTAATAGGCAGTTTATTGACCACTGTTGAGTATGGGGAGAGGTTATGACTTCTGAGAGATAAAGTTTGGAGTGGGTCATGATGCCCCTCCCTTCCCTCAACAATGGCAATAAATAGCATATTACACTTCACACATCTGCATGTATGGTTTGTGTCTTGGCATTTATATGTGTATTTGGTTTTTAAACATTTTTTTACAAAACTCAGGATTCTGGGGTTAAATTTGTGTGGCAAGGTAAAAAGTGTGTTGCAGAGACCTTGTGACTACTAGGAGAGTTATTTTCCTCTGTTAAATAATTGTAACATGCAATCTGTGAGTAAACAGAGTTTTCCTGATATAAATAAACTGGGATTTGACCTCTGCACTGTTGTCATAAATGTGTGAGTTAATTTATTACTACAATTGCTGTAAATAACATGTTATTGGGCCACATTTATTTTCACCTGCCACAAAGTGCAAAACTATCATATACTAATCCACTCAGAAGAAAGTTAATTGAAGAAGGTACAAAACATATAAATGTATGTTTTATATCTTCTTCAATTGACTTCCTTCTGATGGGATTAACCTGTTAACTGCTGGGGCTTATCTCCACCCACCCCCACCCCACCATGCGGAGAGCTTTTTTGGTTATTTGGGATAGTTCGCTCTTAGGGCTCCATAGCCTTTTTCCCATGTAAGGTATCTATGCCAAATTTACGTCTTTTTTCCAACATCCTGGGGATTCTAAAGGTACCCAGGGTTTGTGGAGTCCCCTGGAGGGAACAGAGAAAATAGACAGAATATAGCTACATTTGGTGTTTTTGGGGGAAAATAGGCAAAAAGTGCTCCAGATAAAAGTGTCTGGTTTTTCCCTAAAAATGGCATTAACAAACTGGTTGCTGTGCTAAAGTCACCATCTTCAGGTACATGGAGAGCTGAATTTAAAAAAAAACGATATTTTTTAGCCCAGTTTTAGCAGTTTTCAAAGCGGTAGCCAATTTTCCCTATTTTTTGTGCTCTCAGCCAACTTCGAGTTTGTGGTGGAAACCATTATGAAACCTATGGCTGATGATTTGATTTGATATTTTCTAAAGCGCTCGAATGCCCTGAGGCGTCTTGACACTGCTTATACTACAAAGAGCCAGGTTTTCAATAGTTTCCTAAAGGAGGTTAAATTGGGACTGTTTTTTAAATTTAAAGGTAGGGTGTTCCATAGCTTGGCTGCTCCTGCTATGAAACTCCTCCCTCCCCAATGTGCTCTCTTAGCTCTGGGGGATCACCAAATGTTTGTCAGTGGATGATCGAAGGTTTCTTTTTGGAATGTGCCAAATAAACTGGTTTTTTAAGTAGTCAGGACCTACTTTATGCAGTGCTTTATAGGCTAGACAAAGGGATTTAAATGTAATCCTGTTGGCAACTGGAAGCCAGTGAAGTTTGACTAGACCTTGTGATGCTGACTGATCAATCAATCAATCAGGGAATTGTAAGCGCGCTACTCACCCGTGGTGGTCTCAAGGCGCTGAGGGGGGGGGGGGGGTCCGCAGATCTGTTTAGCCGAAGAGCCAGGTCTTGAGGGTCTTCCTGAAGGTGTTCAGGGAGGGGGCGCGTCTGATGTCTGCCGGTAGCTCGTTCCAGGTCTTGGCTGCAATGGGAGAGAAGGATCTTCCGCCTGCTCTGGCTCTGTGGATGCGCTGGGTTTCGGCCAGTGCAAGGTTGGAAGATCGGAGGTTTCTTTTGGGCACGTGGAAGTTGATTGTCGTTGAGGTATTTGGGCCTGTTGTTGTGTAGGCATTTGTAGGCGTGAGTTAGGATTTTGAAAGTTACTCTTTTCTCCACGGGGAGCCAGTGGAGACTTCGTAGGTGTTGGCTGATGTGTTCGTTTCGGGGGATGCCGAGGACGAGTCTGGCGGCGGTGTTCTGTATTGTTTGGAGTTTGCGGAGTAGGGACTTGTTGATGCCGACATAGAGTGCGTTTCCATAGTCCAGTCTGCTGGTGAGGAGTGCGTGGGTGACTGTCTTCCTTGACTCAGGGGGGATCCACTTGAAGGTCTTGCGGAGGATGCGGAGGGTGCTGAAGCAGCTGGAGGTGACGGCGTTGACCTGTCGGTTCATGGTGAGTGATGAGTCGAGTACGATGCCGAGGTTCTTGGCGTGGTCTGAGGGGGTAGGTGGGCTTCCGAGGGCGGTCGGCCACCAGGTGCTGTCCCATGCAGAAGCGGTGGTACAGAGGACGAGGAATTCTGTCTTCTCGGCGTTGAGCTTCAGGCAGCTGTTGGTCATCCAGACTGCGACGTCTTGCATTCCTTTCTGGAAGTTGAGTTTGGCAGTGGTGGGGTCTTTGGTGAGGGAGAGGATGAGCTGGGTGTCGTCGGCGTAGGATACGATGTTGAGGCCGTGTTGTCGGACGATGGCTGCGAGTGGGGCCATGTAAATGTTGAAGAGGGTGGGGCTCAGTGATGAACCCTGTTGGACTCCGCAGGTGATTTTCGTGGGGTCGGAGAGGAAGAGTGGGAGTCTGATCCTTTGGCTTCTTCTGGTGAGGAATGATCGGATCCAGTCCAGGGCTGTTCCTTGTATGCCTGCGTCGTGTAGTCTGGCGACTAGTGTGAGGTGGGAGACGGTGTCGAAGGCCGCTGATAGGTCGAGTCGGATGAGGGCTGCGGAGTGGCCTTGGTCCAGGAGGGTGCGGATGTCATCTGTGGCGGCGAGTAGGGCGGTCTCTGTGCTGTGGTTGCTTCGAAATCCGGATTGGGACGGGTCGAGGACAGCGTTCTCTTCAATGAGTCGTGTCAGTTTCCTGTTGACTGTTTTGTTTGCAACTTTGGCTGGGAAGGGGAGGAGCGAGATGGGCCGATATTTCTTGAGGTCGGTGGGGTCAGCTGTGGGCTTCTTGAGCAGGGGTCTGACTTCTGCACGCTTCCAGTCGTCTGGAAAGGTGCCTGTTTTGAAGGTGGTGTTGATGGTGCGTTGTAGTTCGGGTGCGATGGCGGCCACGGCTCTAGATGTGAGGCGGGCAGGGGTCGGTGGGGGCCCCCCCGAGTGGATGCTTTTCATGGTCGAGGCGGTGTCTTCGGCCGTGATCGGTGTCCAGTTAGTGATGGTGGGCTGGCTGGTGTTTCTGGGGGGCGGGGGGCCGCCTGTGGCACCTGGTGGATGGTCGATGAAGTTGTCGTAGAGGTTTTTGATCTTGAGGTGGAAATAGGTTCCAAGCTTGTCGCAGAGGTCTTGGGATGGGGTGATGTCTGTGGCTTAGCTGCATGGGTTGGTGAATTCTTGAATGACACTGAAAAGTTCCTTGGAGTTGGTGGAATTGGCCAGGATTTTGTTGTGGATGAAGTTCCTCTTGGTGGCTCTGATCTGGTTGTGGTAGTCCGTCATGGCGTCCTTGTAGGTGGTGTGGTTTTCGGTTGTCTTAGTGTTTCTCCAGTTCTTCTCCAGGCGTCTGCAGGCGTCTGCAGGTGCGTCTGGCTTCTTGGAGAGTGGTGGTGAACCAGGCAGCTTTCCTGGGGCGCTGTCTGTCGGGGTTGCGTAGCGGGGCGAGCTCGTCTGCGCCGAGATCCAGGTGTGGAGTTCTCTGGCTGCGTCGTTTGCGTCGGGTGCCCAGGTGTGGTTGTCTCGGGTGAGGGTGGAGTTAAGTTGCTTGTCGGTAACCTTGCTCCAGTTCCTTCGAGGTGGCATGGGGCTGGTTTGGGTGCCTTGGGTTTGTTGATGGCGAAGTGTACGCAGTGGTGGTCGGTCCATGGCGGCTGCGTTGTGTGGCTAAATTGGACGCTGTTTCCTGCCGCGAAGATGGGGTTGAGGCTGTGTCCTGCTCTGTGGGTCGGTGTGTTGACGAGTTGTTTAAGTCCGATGCTGGCGAGCTTGTCACGAAGGATAGTGGAGTTGGGGTCACTGGGGTTGTCGAGGTGGAAGTTCAGGTCTCCAATGAGTATGTAGTTTGTTGAGGCGATGGCGTGGGGTGCGATGAAGTCGGTGATGGTGGTGGCGAAGGGTGTTCGGGGACCAGGGGGTCTGTAGATGAGGGTTCCTCGGAGTGTGCTTTGGGGGTGGTCTGGATCTGGAAGTGCATGTGTTCGGCGGAGGGGAAGGTTTCGCTGGAGGTGGTGAGGCGGAGGGTGCTCTTGTGGGCGATGGCAAGGCCCCCTCCTGGGTGGTTGGGGCGGTCTTGCCTCTGGATCTTGTATCCGTCTGGGATGGGGTTGCTGATGTCGGGGGCGGAGGATGCGTTGGTCCAGGTCTCTGTGAAGAAGGTGATGCCGGGCGAGAGAGAGTCGAGTAGGTTCCAGATTTCCATGGCGTGTTTGTGTACGGAGCGTACGTTGAGGAGGATGCATTTTAGGGTGTCGCCGGTGCTGGCGTCGGCGGTGTTGGAGGACGGGGTGGCGGTGAGGGTCTGGCGGCAGTGGAGGCAGGAGAACTGGTCGTGGGTCGTGTTCGGCGAGGCCTGTTGGCATTCACTAAGTCTTCCAGGGTTGAGTGAGAGGAGAGTGGTGGTGGTGTCGTAGCGATGGGTAGTGGGAGGTCCAGGGTTCCTGGCGCTGGCCGCGGTCTGGTCGCGGACAGGCGCAGACGGGCAGCCATTAAGTAGGGGAGGTGGGAAGGAGGAGAGGCGGGAGCGGGGGAATTCCGGGGGGGGGAATTCCGGGGGGGGGGAATGCCGGGGGGGAGGGGCCGCAGGGGCAGCAGCGGCAAAAGGCGAAAGGAACAGGCAGGCACGAGAAAATAAAAACAGTGGTGGAATTAGAGCAAGACACAGATGGGCACAATAACAGTGGCACAACAGGGAAAAATTAAGAAGAAAAAAACGGCTGAGAAAGGTTACAGTGGTTGCAGGCAGTCTCGTCCCAGTTGGAGCTGGCAGCAGGCGCAGGAGCGGGCAGCAGCCTCGAACCTCCCAAGGAGGAGGTCGGGGTCTGGAGGCAAGAGACGGCACAGCGGAGCTGCGGGGAGAGAGTGGACCTAGACCGAGGGTCGGAGGTCTTACTCTGATGCTTGGGAATATCCAAGAGCAGCAGGGCCACTGAATTCTGTAAGGCCTGCAATTTCTGTAAGAGTCCATTTTGTATGTTCAAATATAGTGCATTGCCATAGTCCAATCTGGACAAGGCTTGGACAGACACAACCGTTTTTTGCAAATCCCTACAGATGAAGGGGGGTATTTTCCCAATTAGTTTGAGAATGAAAAACACTGCTGAAGTTAAAGCGTTGACCTGTTCCTTAAAAGCCAATCTGTCATTGAAAATAATCCCTAGGTTCTTCACCTTTTTCACTGATGAAGGGAGAGAACACAGCTCATTTGGCCACCAATTGGAGGACCAAAAATCAGGATCATTGACCAGTAAAAGCACTTCAGTTTTTCCTGAGTTCAACTTTAAACGTTTTCCTTTCATCCATTTATTAATCGTAGTCATACATTCATTAAAATGGTCGGCAGTTTCTTTCACATTGCTGGACACTGAAAAAATTATTGTGTGTCCTCAGCATATGAGACAGCTGAAAAGCAAAGGACCTAATAAGCTTGGCTAGCGGTACTACATAGAAGTTAAACAAAGTAGGGCTCAAAGATGAGCCCTGTGGTACTCCCCATGGCAGCCTAAACTGTTCAGAGCATGCTCACAACTGTACAAATTGGACTCTATCTGCTAAAAAAAGATTTAAGATGTTTAAGAGCTTGGCCTTTAATTCCAGATTCCGAGAGTCGGTTAGCAAGAATGTTATGATCCACCGTATTGAAGGCCGCCGAGAGGTCTAAAAGTATCAGCACGACCTTCCCTACCGAATCTAGGATGCCTCTTAATTCTTTGGAAGCCATTATCAGGGCTGTTTCCGTGCTGTGTACCTTTTCTAAACTCAGAGAGGAAAAGATATCCCATCCTTTAATGTCTGGGCAACTTTCGAGAGTTGTTTGATCTGCTGTATAATTAAGACTCTTGTTGACAAATGCATTAAATACATCTTCCACTTTTCCCTTAAAGAACTTAGCTAAGACATTGCAAAAGATCTGGCCGCCATTATTGCATATGGGGTCTGGTGTTTTTGCTAAACTTTTCACTGTGCGAAATAGCTCTTTATTCAACTTTTTGGCCTGAGCTATATTTTCAGTAAAATAACTCTTTTTTTCCTTCCAAAATCATTTTTTTATAATCTATTATAACTCATGATACTTCTCCCTGTCGACTAGATCGTATTTGGATCCCCACTGTCGTTCTTTCCTTCTGATGCAGAAAAACTATAGAGTTCTGAAAAGTAGACAAATCCAAATTCAGCAAGGGGTCACGTGTACATCCTTCAAGGGTTTCCCAAAGAAACTAACTGCTGAACGAAAGGAATATTGAAATTGAGTAGGAAAAAACGGCCATTAGCAATGACGTTTTCATCTGTAACTTATTGTCAGAATGGTCAATTTACAAAAGCAATATACCATTATGTCCACTAGACCCTTGTGGTTGTGGGCATATATATGGGTTGTTGCTTCTGCAAGAACCCAAGGTACCCAGAGCGAACAACTGAGCTGCACTGCACAATGGTTTTTCATTGTATACTGAGTATAGACCAATTCATATGGTGAAATATGTAGAGTGAAAAATGGGTATCAAGGAAACCTATGTATTTTTGAAATGGGCACAAAATATGGAGTTTAGGAGCAGTGGTTATTTGTACATCTCGGAACTTGTGGTCACCCGGACTAGCACATGAGTTAAAGGGTAGTTTTTAAAATGTCTTCTTTCTTACACACTGGCTTACATTTGGAAAGAACGAATGCAGCAAAATCCAATTGGTAATTACAAATGTTCTACTACTCTATGCTCCTACAGGTCTACCAATAAAAATGGCTCCTCACTTATGTGGATAGGCCTTGTGCCTGCAAAAGGAAACGACTCAAAACGCAACATGGAACATCACATGTTTCCACCCAAAACTGACCCTTTTTCCCAATGAGGGTAGCTGTAGATTTTGGGCCCTATGTCAGCCGGTACCTAGTGAAACCTAGCAAACTTGCACATTTTTTAAAACTAGACACTGGGGGAATCTAGGGTGGGGTGACTCTCACTAGGTTTTGTTTACTCAGAATTCCTTGCAAACCACAAACTTGGACTAAAGAGACACATTTTCCTCACATTTCTGTGCCGGAAAGTTATGGAATCTTAAGGGGAGCAACGAATTTCCTACCATCCAGCGTTACCCAACTTCTGCCGATAAAAAAGCTGCATCAATTGTGTTGCTGAGCCTAGTGCTCAGGACAGGAACGGATCACACCAAGGTCAATGGAAGTGCTAGCATTGACCTTGGTTTGATCCGTTCCTGTTGCGGGCAGTACGCCCAGCGACACAGGTGGCGCAGCGTTATTACTGGCACAAATGGGTAAGGCTGGGTAGTGTGAAATTAGTGGATTCCTGCAGATTCCAGAAGTTTCCATTATAGAAATGTAAGGGAAATGCGTGATTTCATGCAAGTTTGAGGTTTGTAGGGCATTGTGGGTAAGAAAACCTCCTAGGACACACGCAAGGCACACCACCCTGGAATCCCCTGGCTGTCTAGTTTTCAAAATTGTCTGTAGTTTGTAGGTTTGCATGAGTGGTGCCACAGCACGGCTTCAAATACCATAGCTACTACTATTGCTTATTTCTCAATGTAGCGCATTAGGCCCTTTTATGTCAAGGTCTCTTGGCCCACCCTCACATGTGGGGCACAGTTCTTATCGGGGGACATGTGGGAACTCAGAGTAGTAGGAAATGAATGCCTCCCTGCAGATTCCAGAGGTTTTCCTCACAGATATGTGAGGAAAGTGTGTGTTTTAGTTCAAGTTTAAGGTTTGCAGACCATTGTGGTTAAGACAATGTTGTGAGATCCACACGAAGCACACCACCCTGGTCTCCCAGGGTGTCTAGTTTTCAGAAGTGTATGGGTTTGGTAGGTTTTCCCAGGTAGCAGCCTTATCAAGCCTAAAAAGTGCAGTCATTTATCATTGCAAGTGGGACGATAATTGGCAGCTAGCCACACTCTCCTGGCCCATATGTAAAAACAACACCCAAAAGAATGAAATGTCCTCTCGCTTGCCATTGGGAGGAGATTTTTTAGTTCGCAGGGGAGCAGAAAGACTGTTTAGCCTTTAAGGGTGGGCCTGATGTTAGGATGGGACAGACCCACGCCATTATTTTATTAAAAATATATATTCCTGTCCCCCAACCCCCGGGGCAAACCTGTCTGCCCCTGGGGAGGCAAAGAGACTAGTTTGTCCATTTTGGGATGGGGGTGTGGCCAATGCCAGAGTGAAACAACCACACCACTTTTTTTTTACCCTAAAGGCAAAATCCCTGGTGTAGTAGACTGTCTACAATCCCCCTGTGGGGGGGCAGATTTGGGTCATTCTACCCAAATGGGACAACCCTCCTGTCTGCCCTGCACTATTGCCCCTTCTACGGCAGGGGTATGGCTTGATGCTAGGGTAGGCTGCACCCTCCTGTTTTCTTGTTGTGCCGCAATTCAGAATTCCCTGATGTGTAGTGGGCTATCTGCCCCCCCCCCCCCACAGGAGTAAACTGAAGGCAAACTCTCTGTCTGGCCCTCGCGGAGGAGGGGGCAGAAAACTGGTATTGTCCACATCCCCACCCCAAATGGGACAAACCAGTTGTTCTCTCCACCCATCCCCCCTGGCCAGACAGGGAATTTGCCCAAGGGTGGCAGAAAGCCTACTACACACCAGGGAACTCTAAATGGTGCCGAAACAAACAAAAATTGGGGGCGGTCTTTCTTAGCATCAAGGTACTCCCTCTCCCCAGAAGGGGCAATAGTGTGTGTCTCCCCCCCCCCCCCTCTCCCGGGGGCAAATAGGTTTGTCCTAATTGGAGAGGTTGCCCCAAACTGCCCCCAGGGGATTAGAAAGTCCATCTGACACCACAGATTTTGCCTTTGACAGATAAAAGAAATTGGTGCAAGTTTGGTACTCTGGCACTGGCCACACCCCAAATGGGACAAACCAGAGTACAATAACTGCACCACTTTCTTTTGGCCCAAATGCAAAACCCCTGGTTTTTAGGTGGACTTTCTACCCTCCCCAGTGGACATATTTGGCAGAACGTCCCCAATTGGTAGAAACCTAATTCAAAAAGATCTAGGCAGGGTGTTTCCCACTGCCGGAAGACACCATGTGCCATCTTGGCATGCAGCTGTCATTTGTGAGCTGCTTGGTGCTGCAGGCTGTGCTTATCCAGCCTGGCATTCAAGGATCCCGCCAAGTAGTTCATGATCAGTGAGATGCCCTGACACTCCAACCAATTCCAGAGATGCAGAGACCGCCTCTTAGCACAGTACCCTACTCTGCCCTGCTTGTTGCAGTGGTGTTATCCGTGAGAACATGCACCAGCATCCCCTTGATGGATAGCAGAAAGGCTTTCATTGCCAGACGAATGGCCCGCAACTCAAACAGATTACTATAGAACAGGTTTCTACTGGAGACTAGTCCTCTGATCTCTTCCTCCTTCAGATGGCCTCCCCAACCCAGCAGAGATGCATGTATCACCACCTTCAGCTCTGGGTGGGGGAGGGAGAGGGGTCTGTCGCTAATCCAATTGTGGTTAAGCAGCCACTACTTCAGATCAGGTGCGGTCTCCCACAAAGCCGGGATAGCATCTCACAAGTTTCCTTAGGGCTGGGCCCACTGGCACTTTTTTCAGATTCCACTGCAGAGCCCGCATTTGCCACCTGGCATAGTCAGCAAGCAGGAGGCTAACAGGCCCAGAAGCCTCCCAGCTGTTCTCACAAAAAGATCCAGGACCGAGGTTGAAATATTGGGATCATAACCCAAATGTCCTCTACTCATTGCAGTGGAGGAAAGGCCCTGAACTGCACTACGTCCAAGACAGATCCTATAAAAGGAAGCCTCTACGAAGGTGCAACTTCAGCTCATTGATCAAGAACCCCCAATAATGTCAGGCGGTTCGCTGTTGACTGAAGAAGGTCCCTAACTGACTGTGGTGAGCCCACCTTCAATAGTCAGTCATCAGCAGGAGAAAACTGGTATCCCTCACCTCCCAAGATGGGCAACAACTACCATCACTTTCGTGAACACCTGAGGGGCACTAGTGAGGAAGCACAGCAGATCCACATTCCCAGCCTTGAGAGGACTGGTGTGACTGCAGTGCGGCCTGGGAAGACTGGCGGTGCTTGTATGCCAACACCCTGGAGTAGCCTTGGAAGCCTGTAAGTTGATGAGTAAACTGTCAGGTAGGAATGAAAGGCCCGATTCCACTTAAAGTATTCTAAGGCAGAATCAGCTTTGTTGCCAATAGGTGTGAGCCATCGAAAGGCATATCCATAAGGGATGCCTGTACATCACTTGAAAAAACGCGTAGATCACATCCACGCATGGCAGTGGAGCACCACACTAGTGCCAGCACCACACTAGTGCCAGTCACTTGCCCCAAACAATCAGTAATAGCTAGGGCAGCAAAAATCGAATACTTGGCTGCATCTTGAATGGTTTGAGCAAAGGAGGCCATAAATTCTTCCTGAGCTGCCGGCAAGATCTCACTGGCCATGTCCCAGAGGGTATGTATGTAGCGGCCCAATAGGCAAACAGGATATACCAATATTAAGGGTTGGCTAGCTGAAGAAAAGAACAAGTAGTTTCAGTAACACTCTTTCTGGTAGAGACTATCTAGCTGCAGATTCTTCACATGCTGAATATTCCCCATGTGTCAGACTGGAGGCAAGAATTTTTCAACAGTACCTCAGTGCATCACCAAAGCGCCACCGTGTGGCTCCACACAGATGCTGTTCGCTCCGGAAAGGATGTGCAGGTTCCATATGGGCGCCATCCCTCCGCACCGTCAGTTGCTTTCGAGGCTGTCCGTGCTCCCAGACGCAGAGAACCAAGAGCAAATTGGTGGTGACCAATGTGCAGATTCCCAGACTTGGTATCTTAATAATGGATAGAGTTCAAGCACAGAGTCGGAAGGCAGGAGGGTTGGTGAGGAATTAACAGCTAGAGTCTCTATCAGAAAGAGCGTTACCGAAGGTAAATTGTTCTGATAGAGACTTCTAGCCGCAGATTCCTCACCTATGGAGTAGATACCAAAGCAGTACCTATTTGGATGTGGGTCACTGAATAGAATCAAACTAGGAAGAACTGCATGACCAATTAGGCAAAATGCCCCTTCCAGCGAACCTGACTGTCCAGACAATAATGCTTCTTGGACTCAATGTGCTCACGCAGTGGTAGCAGCTTTGGCCCTGGTAGAATAAGCATGCAGTCTTTCCGGAGGCTGCTTTTTGGCCAATGTGAAGCAGATCCTATTGTAGAACACAATCCAGTGTGAGGTGGTTCTCTTCTACACTGCCTTGCCTTTTTTGGCCCACAGCACAGAAACCACTCTTTTGGTAGTCATTGATGCTATCAGGACCAGCCTTGATTATGGAATCTCTGTTGCACTTATATTATTAGACCTTTCCGCAACTTTTGATACAGTCTTGCATGGTGTTTTGATTGAAGGCTTTTCAACATCAGAGTTCACGTACACAAGGATAGATCTCAAGTGATTTTCATCCCCCCCTTTTAAATCTAGGTCTTTCAGTCAGCACATTCTGTCATATGCTGATGACACCCAATTGCTGATATTGATTGGACAAAACCTGAATATTACAAGAGTCAAGCTCTGTGACTGCCTGCGTGCTGTGGCATCTTGGATGAAGCATAACCATAAGTCTTTAACTTAATGAGAGGGAAAACTGAAATTGTATTATGTGGCAGAGCTACTCAGATCTGGTCTCATGACTGGTGGCCCACAGAAGTGGGCACTCTGCCTTGCCCAACAAAAGGTGTAAAGAATCTTGGCATTCAGCTGGATGACAAGCTTAACATGGCAAGTCAAGGTATTGATGTTTGCTTGCTTAGAAAAGGTCTCTCCTGGCTCCCTCTGAACTGTAAGACCCTTATTCAGGCTCTCATTATTGTGTCACGCCTGCAAGAGGTCCAGAACACAGCTGCCTGTTTAGTCTGCCATCTGCCACTTCGACAGGTCTGGTTGAGCCTTTCTTTGGCTAGCTGTCAGGAAGTGCTGTATTTTAAATGTCTTTGCCATATCCATAGAGCCTTGTACGGTGTGTGTCCAGTCTACCTTTGGACCAGAATTAGATTTCATCAGCCAGCAAGGAAACTTTGATCTTCTGACACCGCACTAGCACCCCCCATTGCATACGGAGTACTCGAAATGGAGGACGGTCTTTTTTGTACTTTGCACCTTACCATTGGAATAAGTTGACCTTTCGTATTCAATCCGGTGACAGTTTTACTGTTTTTAAGAAGTTGTTAAAAACCAGAATATTTTAGCCATCGGTTTCATTTTCTGACTTGCCTGCTACTCGCCTCTTTCTGTACTAGGTTTATAGTGCTGGGATACTCCTGTGGAGTGAGCTGTTTGCGCTATATTAAATGCGGATAACATAACGTAACTGCTGCTACGACAGCAGGTCCTCACAGAGGGGTAGCCTAATTTCAAGCCCAGGAGTTTTGGATACCATACTCTCTGTGAACAATTCGGCGCTACTAGGATAACTTGGGCCTGATCTGTCCTGAGCTTCTTGAGAACTCTGGGCAAGAAAAGCATACAGGAGTCCCAAGTTGCACTCAAGGCAGGCACATCTCCGAGCACGAAACGCCTTGGGAATTCCAACGTGTAGAAGAGATGACCTTGTTCGTTCTCGGCGGTGGTGACTAGATTGAACAAAGGTTCATCCCATTTGCAGAGGAGACCTCACGTCACCTCCAGATGAAATTGCCACTCATTATCTGCTAGGCAGTGACCGCTGAGATTGTCTGCTTGGTATTTAAAGAGCCTGCTAGGTGGTTCTCCACCAGGAAGATCCCTCGGTGCTCCAGGCATGCCCAGAGGCATTGGTCCTCCTGGCATAGGGTCTGTGATCCCACCATGCCCCGTTTGTTGCAGTACCACATGGTTGCAGTGTTTCACCTGTACTAGCCTCCCCTTGATGGATGGAAGGAAGGCTTTCAGCGCTTAGCAGATGACCTCAGCTCAGGTTGAAATGGAGCCGGGACTCCACTGGAGACCAGGGGCCTCTGATCTCCACGTTTTCCAGATGGCCACCACAACCTAGAAGCTCTTACATTGGTCACCACTGTCATCTCTGGGTGGAGAAGGGAGGGTGGTCTCCGACGAAACTTGAGCATGGTCAGAGAGGTCCCCTTGATGTCCCACTGACACTTCAGGTCCCACTGCAGAGATCTCAAATGCCACCTGGCATTCTCAACCAGCAGAATGGAACCTCCATGGCCTGAAGACACGGATGGCTTGAACTCCTCGCTGCATGAGATCCCCTGGCTACTCCAGCTAGTTGCCCCTGCTCCCACGGGAACAGTGCCATTGGACATATGATGACCCTGGGGAGCCTCTGACTACAGTTTTAGGGGTAAAGGCAGGCCGTAACTGGCCAGACAGCACCTGGAGCTCGGAGCCTCTCGAAGCTCGCAAGATGGCAGCCCGCTTCGTGCACAGAGGCAGCCTCTGCGCAATACCCTGACTCCCTCCTGCCATACCGGACTGTGCAGGGGGCCCATGGGCCATTGGCCCCCTGCATTGGAGCATCGCTTGGCCCGGATTCCAGTGTGCATTGGGCGAGGGCGACGGTCGGGCTAAGAACACGTCGAAGAAGGTGGCCCACCTTCATTGCGGAGACAGCACTGGCACTGTGGACACTGCAAGAGCGTATTCATTTTGCTCCTGGGGGGAGCTGCCCAGTGGGCTGTAGCGCCACTTGAAGGGCCATTACTGTTGACCCCACCTGTAACGGGGGCCCTTGGATGAGTGGGCTCCCAGGATTTTTTGGTGACATCACTTGGAATGTATGAGGTCTTTCCTCCCCTGCTAAGCGTTTTAACGTCCTAGCTTACTAGGAGCGGAGAGGGGCCCAGATTGTGTTTTTGCAAGAGACTAATCTTATAGAGTCTGAAAGTCCGGACCTATGGAGGCACTGGAGGGGTCAACTGCATGCCACTACTTATTCGGCTTTCTCACATGGTGTCCTTATCTTGATCAGGTCTGGGGGTCCCTTTTCAGTAGAATAGAGCAGTCGTGGACATGGAGGGTCGCTACGTACTTGTATTGGGTCGGTAGGGATCTGGCGTTATTGAATACTTGCGTGCAAAATGTTGATCATAACATAACACTTGTATTTGTAAAGCGCACTTATCACCCATGGGTCTCAAGGCGCTGAATAACAGATGTTTATTGTTACCCAACTCAATGGTACTCATTTTATCGACCTCAAATGGATGAAAGGCTGAGTGGACCCACCGGGATTTGAACCTGTGACCATGAGGTCGAACACAGGCCCCTGCAGTGGATGCATTAGTCCACTAAGCCACCAGACCCGGCTATCAGATGGTGTTCTTGTCCAGGTGGGCCCACCACTTATCGCTCATGGTGCCTTACTGGGGGATTGTTGGGGAGGACTTTAATTGTGTGGTGGACGTCGACTTAGATAGGTTGCACCTCCCCTTGAGAAGTGCACCGGTGGCTAAACTGGCAGAAGCTGCGAGCGCGTGAGCACATGAGCGGACCAATGGGATCTCATTGATTTTTGGAGGACGCGCAACCCATGTTCTTGTGTGTATTTCTTCCGTTCAGGTCTCCACGATCTTGAGGTCCGGCTTGACCATGTATACACCTGCCCAACGCTGTATGGTAGGGTGGGGGAACCGAATACTTGGCAAAAACATACTCTGATCACTCCCTCTTTTTTATACCTTTCGTTGGTCCTCTGCTAGAGCCAGAACCCTACCTGTTGCCTAGACCCGGCAATGCTGGGGGATCGAGCCTTCCAGGTTTTACAGGGTGAGTATGTCACAACTTTCTGACTCAACAATACGAGCTTGGCCTCTTCGGTGGGAGTTGAATGGGAAGCCATGAAGGTGGTGCTTAGGGTTTATTGTATCTCTAATAAAGTGGGGGTACAATCCCAACTGCGTTCTTATATTTAACATCTGGAGATGGTGGTTGACGATCTTCTGAGCGAGTTGGAGGGAATGCCGGTTGGGAGGTTCAGAGTACTGGAGGAAAGAAAGAAATTGTTTGAGATGGTTGAACTGCGGCGTTTTGATTATAAGGGTATGTGGCCAGGGCCCACACTGATAGTGATAAGTCGGGGAGGATGCTGGTGTGTCTCCTTTAGGCCTAGGCCTGGGGGCATACCATACTCCAAGTATGCGACTCCTCGGGTGGGATGTCTTCACTCAGAATGGGATTAGTGAGGCGTTTTCTCGCCACTATAGTGAGTTGCACTCGGGATCACCCATCTGTAGTGCTGCAGAGATGCAGAGTTATATTGCTGACTCCTTGCCGGTTTCACTCAGTTCTGAGGTGAGGTACCAGTTGGGGGCGGATATCACCGAACAGGAAGTCCAGAGTGCAATTAAGGATATGGCGAGGGGGAAAAAGCCCAGTCTAGATAGACTCCCTATACTCACTCGCCCGCTTGCTAGGACCCACAGTGGCTCTCTGATATCGGAAATTTTTGCAGTGGATCAGGGCACTGGACAGGGCTGTCCAGTGTCCACTATCCCCCTTATTGTTTGCTCTGGAACGGTACGTCTCGGCCACCTTTACTGTGGTCTTCGCCTCACTAACGACTGTACATACTTTTCTTTATATGAGGATGATATGTTACTCTATTTGAGAGGGGAGAATAATGATTATTGGGGGTGGTGACAAGGTGACGGCACTGACAGAATTTGACCGCCATTCAGCGCTCGAGGTTAACGGGAGTAGGTCATGTGTTATCCATTTTGGGAGGAGGTGGCGGAGTGCGGACCTTCGCTTGCGGCCCCAGTCTTGCAGTAGGAATGGCACACTATTCGATATTTGGGGTTCTCCATCTATCAGTTGCCAGATTTGTTGTTCGATGCCAACTATGGTCGCGCACTTGCTGGTCTTTGAACGAATTTCCAACTTTCCCTGAGTGGCAGGGTTGCTGTATCCAAGATGGTTGCCTTGCCCAGTCTCATCTATCTGTTCAGGGCTCTTGCAAATGAGCTGCCACGAAAGGTCTTTCGGAAACTTGATGGTATCTTGTTGTCCTTATACTGGGGCACAGTGCAATGCCGGGTGGCGCTCTGGAAGTTGCGTCAACCAGTTTTTGGAGGGTGGTTTGGCAGCCCCCGATCTGGAACTGTATTATATAGCAGGGCAGTTACAAGGGGTGGCTCGCTGGTGGTCCTGCCTGTGGGATGCTGTGGACACCCTGGAGAGGGGCTCCCAGACTAAGGAGTTATTTACCATGATTTTGTTAGGCCCTTCCCCTCCGTCTAGGGTGCGGAACTTGAATGTGCTTATTAGAATGGAACAGTATGTATGGGCTAGAGCATTCATGAGGACGCATACCAAGACTCCATATACACATGAACTCCCGCTCTTGGTGGCTCGACACTGGGAGTGATGAAGTGGTTGGTCTGGTCTCCGCCGCTGGATGACAGCCGGGGTCACGGTGTTAGGTAGTCTTTTTGTAGGTGGTGAATTGTGTCCATTCTTGACTCTTCAGGAGTCTCATGACCTCCCAGCGGGACATTTCTTGTTCCACGGCGCACTAGTGCATAGGATTCGTGAGTGGTGGAGCTTGGGGGCGGCAGAGCCACAGGAGCACGATTGCCTCCGCCTTCTTTTTCAAATCACAGGTTTGATGAAGGAGGTCACCGTAATGTATAGGGCGCTACTGTAGGGGAACCGACTGGATCTCACAGTGCTCCACACACGTTGGGACATGGTTATTGGGTCACCACTGTCTGATCAGGCTTGGAGGAGAATTCTAGAGTGCATGTCGAAGGTGTCCCAAAATGCTCGCTTCAAACGTATTCAGTTCTATTTTCTGCATCAGGCCTACCTCACCCCTCTGCGCATACAGCCCATGTCCCTGTGGCGGTGTCAGCATGCCCCTCAGAATGGCTCTGAGAAAGCATTGGATAGGTTGCCATTGATGTTATTCTAGCTTTAGGCTCATTATACAAGGCGAGGGTCATTTTGAAGTTGAAGGCTGTGAGAGTGGCATGTAAGAAAGGCCATGAGACCTTGTCGAAAGCCTTTTCTGTATCCAAAGCTATCGCACAAGCAGCTTGGTTTGGATTGCATGACTGAATAATCTGATGTTGTCTGCACAAAAGCTGCCTTTGATGAATCCTGTTTGGCAGGGATGTATAGTTTTATGCAGTATGGGTTCTAATCTTAGTGCAAGGATTTTCGCTTATATTTTGCAATCGGAGTTTATAAGGGAAATGGGACGATAGTTCTTAGGGTATGAAGGATCTTTTCCTTCCTTGGGGATGATTATTATTTTTGCTTGGGCTGAAGTTCCTTTAATGGCCCCAGAGGAGGAAAAGTGGGAGTAAAGATTCTCCAAGGGGTCGATCAATGAGGATGTCCAAGTTTGGTAGAAGGAGGCTGGAAAGCCATCTGGACCAGGGGATTTCTTAGGTTTGAATAAAGAATTTCGATTGAGGAGATAGGGGCTTCTAGGGACAGTTTGACGTCCTCATCTATTTTTTTTATTTTTTATGTTAATACCTTTCAGGTAGCCTAAGCAAACCTCATATGAAGAGTCATTACTTTTCGTGTAGAGTTTGCGGTAGAAGTCCTCGAAACTGATGAGAATGTCTTTGTCATTGTTGGACGTTATGCCGTGCTCGTTTGTAATAGACGTTATTCTGGGTTTGCGGTAGTTTTGTTTTAGGTAAGAGGCTAGAATTCTGCCTGCTTTGTTTCGTCCACAGACTTTGATGCCTTTATTTCTTTGAACTAAAATGTGGGCTTTATTTCTTAAGATTTTGTTAAATTCATACTTTAGATTGGTCAGCTGGTTTAGTTGTGATTTGTCTCTGAAGAGTTTAAGTGATTTTATTTGAAGTTCCAATAGGTCTAGGGCCTTATTATCTTGATTGTTTTTCTTAGACATCAGTTTAATCATAAGGCCCCGGATTGTGGTTTTTACCACATCTTACAGGATTTGAGGATTGGATACCGAATCTTTGTTGATTTCCAAGTATTGTTCAATTTCTTTTTTGATCGATTCCCTAAAGATATGGTCTTCTGATAGGAGGTCATTCATCCTCCATGTTTTGGTTGTAGACGCATCGCAAGATATATTATATAGTAGGGAAATGCAGGCAATGTTGGAAACCAGGACAGTTCAATGGTTGGGGTTGATGTATCTGCAACATGTAAGTCGTCTACTAAAACGTAATCAATGCGAGAGTCTTTGCCTGTCGGATTACAGAGTCTCCAAATGTCGTTTCGTTTATCTGTTTTAGAGGTTCAGCATTTGTTTGTGAGACTTGTTAGGCCCAAACGGGCAGATGGAGTTTCTGTCTAATACACCATCCCATGGGAGGTTGAAATCACCACCCATGATGAGTTTAGATTTTGCAGGTAAGGTTGATCGTTTTTTGTTAATGTTAATCCAAAAGCAAGGGGTATTGCTATTGGGAGCATAGATGTTCACTATTACAATGTCCGTTTCATCTTTGTGTAATTTAGTGGTGACAAAATTCGTCAACGGAGGGAAAGAGAAGACTTGTATGATTGCAATCCCAATCAGCTTCCAAGTAAGTTGTAGCAAAAAATCAAAGTGCGGAGTGGGACCGTTTCTACAGGAGGGATCTCAATGAGAAGAATTCTGTGGGACTGTAGGAGAGTAGGATCTGCCTCTTATGTTGCCCCCACTTTTTTTCTGATGTTTACACTGGTTTCTGGCTATAGTCAGGCTGGGACCCTGCCAATCAGGGCCCCAGCCTCTCTGTTCTCTCTAAACGACTTGGAGTGCACTCTAGGTGCACTAGTGATTGGATACTGTGGTACCTTATGAGTCCCTAGTATATGGTACCTTAGGTGCCAAGGGCATAGGTACTTCACAGGCCTACCAGGGGCTGAAGCATGTATTATGCCACCCCTGGGAAGCAGACTAAATCTGACACCACAGGTCTGCTACTGCAGCCTGGGTAAGGTGGTGCATGCACCCCTTACTGTGATATAGGCTACCTATATCACTACATAGATACACACATATAAACCTATAAGTCACTCCTATGGCAGGCCTTATCAATCCTGAAGGCAGAGTGCTTGGTTCCTATGTGAGAGGGTGCCCCTGCATGAGCAGAGCCCCTCTGCAGCATTCGGAGACCCTTCTCTGATGCTGTTTGTAGTGCAGCCTGACCATATACTCTTAAGCGCATTATAACCTCGCGTTAAATGCTAACTTTGGGATGGCTGCACGGAAACATGTCGTGTTTGGTGTCAAACATCTTGGAATACTACCCCCCGCCAGTTCTGGCGGCGGGGGTAGCATTCCACCCTTCTAGAGGGATAGACATGTACCTACTGTGGAAACGCGGTAGAATCCTGAAGAGCCCTGGCATCACAAAATGGATGCCACCAGTCACAGACACTGGGCTGCCCTCCTGCTGATGACCGAAACTCGCAGTGGAGGAAGCCCAACAATAGGTATCCTGTCACAGGAGGGTGTGACCACCTTCCAGACAGGGTTTAGTGTATTGGGGCTGGGTGGGTGCACTCCTAGAGTGCTTTGAAGTCCTGCACTGGGGGAGCAGAAGGCTCCTCTGTGCATATGCCAGTTCAAACCAGCTCAGGGGCTACCTGCCCCTGCTCTGGCGCGAAACTGGACAAAGGGAAGTGGGTGTAGCCACCCACTCCCCTGACCCTCCCATAGGTGGGGTCATAGAGCTAGTCCCTCCCTTCCTTTTAGTATAAGAGGGGAACCTGTGCATTGCAAACTAGATACCCCTGGACGACGCTCTGAAGAAGAATCCTGGACCTTCGACGTTCCACTACCTCTGGAAGACTGAAGAATCTCCCTTGGAGTCAAGGAGTGACTCCCCTGCTTGGCAGGCACCAAAAACTACAACGACGGTCGCAAACTACACCGCTCCCGCCGGAGCCCGAGGTCCCTGCAGCCCAAGATGAGGATTTCCTGACTTCTCAAAGGCCATCGTGAGTCCCCAGCGAAGCTGAGGCCAGTGGACCCCACGAGTGACGAGGAACCGCAGTCCCTGGGTACCGTGCACTATTGTCGAGTGCAACCCCTTCACGACGTTCTACGAACTTGTGCTTTGGACCACGTGTGGTCCCAGCCTCTAGCAGGAATCCCTCCGAAGATCAGAGGCCTACCCCGTCCCGAGTGACCGTGGGCCCCTGTTGAAGGAATCCCCCTGAGGCGTCTTTGCGATCCCTTGCCAGCCGGCTTGTGGGTCCCCAGAAGACTTTTCTAAAGAACCAAAGGGCTCCCCTGGTTGCTCCAGGCCTGCCCTGACTTACCCTCGCTGGGTGAGTTCCCCAGACCTTGCTGGTCTGCACCATTGACTTTTTACGCTTTCCACGAGACTTGCTGCTACCAAGGCTTGTTGGCTCCAATCGGGTTGCCGACACCGGAGTCAGCTGCAGACTTCGTGGGACGCGTCGAATCCAGCTCCTGGTCATCGTCGACGCCTCCTGGACCTCGTGGCCGAAGAGTCAAGACACCTGTGAACGACCTGAATCTTCAGACGACGGTGGGCATTCATCTGCCTTGCCCCGAGTCACTGCCAAGTGACTTTGAACACTGTCCCCTCTGCTTTCAGGTCTTCCTTCTTCCGAATCCAGGCTTGGATTCCACCGGACACTTCTTCGGACTTCACAAGCAGCAAGTCTTCATTGGCTCCCATTGAAAACGACGCCGCGACCCGACACCAAAGGACACCTATGCACCCGGCTTCCCTGGGTGAGGTAACTCCAGCACTACGGTGCTCCTGTGGGTGTTGGCCCTAGAACTACTTACCCTGTAAGTGACTTGCTTGTAGCTACTCCCGAAGTGCCCTTAAACTCTTAATTTCTAACCGCGACTTGCCCCATTGAAGTCTACGGCGATCCGCGCCTGTGTTCACGCACTGCACGCGTCCCCCGTGGGTCCTTTACTTACCTGCCTTGGGTGGTTTCGTGAGGCCCCAACACTTCTGAAGGCCCTAGGCCTTGTCTCTTTGCAAGTCGTTGTTCTTAAGTCTCTTTTTTAGTATATGGTCTGGTACGCCCCTAGGGCCCCAGCCATATTGTGCTTAATTTATTGTGAAACGTTGATTTGTGCATATGTTCCTGACTTCTAATCTCATAAAGAGATTAGTAGAGAGTTGTTTAGTAATAAATACATATATATTTGATATATATACCTGTGTGGTGTCTTTTCATTTGGTGATTCAAGAGATTGTGTGGTAAAACAAGCTGCTTTACATTCCTCCAAGACTTAGCCTGAAGGCTGCTCTCCACAGCTACCACTAGGATAGCTTTCTATAAAGGTTGTCTTAAACCTACCTACCATAAGAGTCGAATTGTACTGGTGCAAGGTGTCCACTTTAATTAGTGAACAGCATATACCAGGCCAACTTCTCACATTGGTGGCAGCGTGTGGGATTCCAGCTTGCTATTGTTTTACCAGAAAATCTCTATTTGAATTACTAACTGAAAACCACTATAGGTACTTAAGGTACATATAAAGTCAAGCTTAGTATCAATAAGTTCTACTGAACTTAGAGCTGTGTGCCAAGGGATAGCACACCCTTTCTACAGCTCAAGCTAGTATCAGTAGGCCACAAACTAGTGTAGGTAGTACAACACTGCACAACACTAGAATGTCCTTAAAGGGTGGACCCAGTGGATCCACTCAGCCTCAGTATAAGGACATGGCTTTCTCTGAGTTGAGAACCATGTGTGCTGCAAGGCACCTGAAGCTAGGACAGAGTCCCTCCACACTACACCTGATAGATCTGCTGACAGCAGATGATCTTAGATTAGCTCTAGGAGCTAATGGGTCTGAATCAGTGGGTGGGTCAATTACAGTGTCTGGGTCAGATGATGAAAATCAGAATGACCAAGACTCTGTGATTGAAGGGCCAGGTCCCCAGGGGCCTGAAAAGGACAGAGGAATTCTCCCTAAGAGAACTGACATAGTGGAGGAGAGGCACAGGTCCCTTTCTAGGGAATCTGAACACTCCTATCACTCTGGCAGAGAATCTGTCTACCAGAGGAACTCCTACTACCCAAGAAGAGAGACCTCCTCTGACAGAATGTACAAACTGCTGCAGTATGAGGAAGCAAGGTTTGCCCTCAAAACCAAGCAGTTGGCATTAGACAAGGAAGCACCTGGAGCTCCAGAGAGCTTCTAGAAAAGAGGGGTTAGAACCCCCTGGTGGCAGCAACAGTGTCCCTAGAGGCAGAGAATATATTCCAGACCATAGGAACCTGAGCAAGGTTGTTCCTCCCTACCAGAGTGGGGATGATATCCATAAATGGGTAACTGCTATGGAAAGGGCCTGTAGAGTACAACAGGTCCCCCAAAAGCAGTGGGCAGCAATCTTGTGGCTCTCCTTTTCAGATAAAGGTAGAGACAAGCTCCTCACTGTTAGAGAAGAGGATGCTGATGACTATGAAGTCCTGAAGAGTGCACTGATAGATGGGTTTGGCTTAACCACTGAGCAGTACAGGTTGAAGTTCAGAGACACCCAGAAGGCACAGACTCAGGACTGGACTGACTTTGTAGATTGTGCAACCAAGGCTCTGGAGGGTTGGCTGGTTGGCAGTAGGGTTACTGATTTCAAGGGATTGTATAATCTAATGATGAGAGAACAGATCCTTAATAATTGCCAGAACCAGTTGTTGCATCAATACCTGGTGGACTCAGATCTGACCTCTCCCCAAGAATTGGGAAAGAAGGCAGACAAGTGGGTCAGAACCAGGGTGAGGCAGAAAACCCAGAACCAAGGGGGTGACACCAAGAAGCAGGATCCTAAGGGCTCTGAGAAAGGTGGGGATAAGTCAAAAGACCAGAAGTCTTCACAAGGGCCCCAAAAATCTGCATCTGGTGGGGAGTCACAATCCAACAAGGGAAAAGGCCAAAAGAAGCCCTGGTGCAAATTCTGTAAACAGAAAGGGCACTGGACTTCTGATTGTAACAAGTCCAAAGACCAAACCACCACCACTCCTGCCCCTAAGGCAACTGTTCCCCCTAGTTCAGCTACTGGTGGAGGTGGTACTCAGAATAAGGGTGTAGTAGGGTTGACCCTGGGTTCTGAAGTGGACTCTGGCCTAGTCAGAGTACCCACTCAGGCAATGCTGATTTGTGATGGAGACATGGACATGTCCTTCCTTGTGAGCCCCAGTAATCTGGGCAAATACAAACAGCAGCCTGTAATAAATGGCAAACAGGCTTTGGCATTTAGGGACACAGGTGCTAGTGTCACCATGGTGGCAGAGGATCTTGTGGACCCTGGACAGATCATCCTGGGCGAAATGTACCAGGTGACCAATGCAAGCAATGTCAGGACCAACCATAGTCTGGCAGTTGTGAATTTCTCCTGGGGAGGGGTAACTGGCCTCAAGAAGGTTGTAGTCAGTGCAGACCTCCCTGTAGAATGTCTATTGGGCAATGATCTAGAAACTTCAGCCTGGTCTGAAGTAGAGTTATGGACTCATGCTAAGATGTTAGGCATCCCTGCAGAGGTATTTGCTGTGACCAGGTCACAGGCCAAAATGCATGACACTGAACCAGCTCTGGATCCTGAAACTATGGACCAGATGCTTCCCAAGAAGAGGAGCAGTAGGGTTAAGGCAGTGCCTTCCCCTCTGTCTCAGATCACTGATTCCCCTCTTAAGGGAGGAGGAGCAGACCCTGAAGAAGGAACTGCCCCAGAGGAACTTGAGCCTGATCAGGTTGAGTTCTTGGGGGCAGGGGGCCCTTCTAGGGAGGATCTGAGTAAGGAGCAACAGTGCTGCCCCTCTCTTGAACCCCTCAGACAGCAGGCTGCTGCTGAGGCTGCTGGGAGTGCTAGTGGGTCCCATAAAGTTTATTGGGATGAGGGACTCCTATATTCTGAGGGTAGAGATCCAGCCCCTGGAGCCACCAGGAGGTTGGTAATACCTCAGAAGTTTAGGGGGTTCCTCTTGACCCTAGCACATGATATCCCTTTAGCAGGTCACTTGGGCCAAAACAAGACCTGGGACAGGCTTGTTCCACATTTTCATTGGCCACATATGTCAGAGGACACAAAGGAGTTTTGTCGCTCCTGTGTCACATGCCAAGCCAGTGGCAAGGCAGGTGGCACTACAAAGGCCCCCTGATACCACTACCTGTGGTGGGGGTACCCTTTGAAAGGGTAGGGATTGACATTGTTGGTCCCCTTGACCCTCAAACTGCATCTGGGCACAGATTTATCCTGGTGGTAGTGGATCATGCCACCAGGTACCCAGAGGCAATTCCCCTGAGGACCACCACAGCCCCTGTGGTGGCAAGAGCCCTCATTGGAGTTTTCTCCAGAGTGGGTTTCCCAAAGGAGGTCATCTCTGACAGAGGTACAAACTTCATGTCAGGATATTTGAAAGCAATGTGGAAGGAGTGTGGTGTAACTTATAAGTTCACCACCCCCTATCACCCACAATGCAATGGGTTGGTTGAACGTTTCAACAAAACCCTGAAGGGAATGATTAAAGGACTCCCAGAGAAGCTTAGGCGGAAATGGGACCTTCTTCTTCCCTGCCTGTTGTTTGCATACAGAGAGGTTCCACAGAAGGGGGTTGGTTACAGCCCATTTGAGCTTCTGTTTGGGCATCCTGTAAGAGGTCCATTATGTTTGGTAAAAGAGGGCTGGGAGTTACCTCTCAAGCCCCCCAAACAAGATGTGATGGACTATGTACTTGGTCTCCGCTCCAGGATGGCCGAATACATGAAAAAGGCAACCAAAAACCTGGAGGCCAGCCAAGAATTACAAAAAGCTTGGCATGACCAAAAGGCTGTGCTGACTGTGTACCAGCCAGGACAGAAAGTGTGGGTGTTGGAGCCTGTGGCCCCAGCAGCCCTCCAAGACAAGTGGAGTGGCCCCCATACAATTGTTGAGCAAAAGGGAGAAGTCACCTATCTGGTGAATCTTGGAACTCCCAGGAGCCCCTGAGGGTACTCCATGTCAACAGATTAAAGCCATATGTTGACAGGGCTGACATGGGCTTGCTCATGGCAACTGATGAGGACCAGGAGGAGGAGAGTGACCCTCTCCCTGACCTGCTCTCACAGAACCCTGATGATGGGTCAGTAGATGGTGTTGCTTTGGCAAGCAGCCTCACTGACCATCAGCAAACTGAGTGCAGACAGGTTCTGCAACAGTACAGACATATGTTTAGCCTGACCACTAGTCAGACTACCTGGTGCACCCATGAGGTGGACACTGGAGACAGTCTGCCTGTCAAGAGTAAAATCTACAGGCAACCTGACCATGTCAGGGACTGTATCAGGACTGAAGTCCAGAAAATGTTGGAGTTAGGTGTGATTGAGCCTTCAGATAGCCCTTGGGCTAGCCCAGTAGTCCTAGTACCCAAGCCTCATACCCAGGGTGGTAAGAAAGAAATGAGGTTTTGTGTAGACTACAGAGGCCTCAATGCAGTCACCAGGACTGATGCCTATCCCATACCAAGGGCAGATGAGCTGATTGATACTTTGGCCTCAGCCAAGTATCTAAGTACATTTGACCTAACAGCTGGCTACTGGCAGATCAGGTTAGCTGATGATGCAAAAGCCAAAACAGCATTTTCGACCCCTGGTGGGCACTACCACTTTGTGGTGATGCCCTTTGGATTGAAAAATGCACCTGCCACTTTTCAGAGGTTGGTGAATAAAGTTCTGGCAGGGATGGAAACTTATTGCTCAGCTTATCTAGATGATATTGCTGTCTTTAGTTCCTCCTGGCAGGATCACCTGGTCCACCTCAGAAATGTTTTGGAGGCCCTGCAGAAGGCAGGCCTCACTATCAAGGCCACTAAGTGCCAGATAGGGCAGAGTCAGGTTGTGTACCTGGGCCACCTTGTGGGTGGAGGCCAGGTTCAGCCTTTACAGAGTAAAATCCAAACCATAATGGAATGGGTTGCTCCTACCACCCAGACACAGGTGAGAGCCTTCTTAGGCCTGACTGGGTACTATAGGAGGTTTGTCAAGGGATATGGATCTATAGTGACCCCCTTGAATGATCTGACCTCAAAGAAAATGCCAAAAAAGGTTCAGTGGACAGCTAGCTGTCAGAAGGCATTTGAAGACCTAAAGCAGGCCATGTGCACTGCCCCCATCTTACAGAGTCCAGACTACACCAAAAAGTTCATTGTCCAAACAGATGCTTCTGAGCTGGGTGTGGGAGCTGTACTGTCTCAACTGAATGATGAAGGTCAAGACCAGCCAGTAGCTTTTATTAGCAGAAGGCTGACCCCTAGAGAGAAACGTTGGTCAGCTATAGAGAGGGAGGCCTTTGCTGTGGTGTGGGCCCTGAAGAAGCTGAGGCCATACTTGTTTGGCACTCACTTCATAGTTCAGACTGACCACAAGCCCCTCCTATGGCTTAAACAGATGAAAGGTGAAAACCCAAAACTTTTGAGGTGGTCCATTTCCCTACAGGGGATGGACTATACAGTGGAACATAGGCCTGGGACCCAACATGCCAATGCAGATGGACTCTCAAGGTATTTCCACTTAGAGCACGAAGACTCAACTGGTCAAGGTTAGTTTAGTGTCCCTGCGTTTGGGGGGGTTGTGTAGGAGAGTAGGATCTGCCTCTTATGTTGCCCCCACTTTTTTTCTGATGTTTACACTGGTTTCTGGCTATAGTCAGGCTGGGACCCTGCCAATCAGGGCCCCAGCCTCTCTGTTCTCTCTAAACGACTTGGAGTGCACTCTAGGTGCACTAGTGATTGGATACTGTGGTACCTTATGAGTCCCTAGTATATGGTACCTTAGGTGCCAAGGGCATAGGTACTTCACAGGCCTACCAGGGGCTGAAGCATGTATTATGCCACCCCTGGGAAGCAGACTAAATCTGACACCACAGGTCTGCTACTGCAGCCTGGGTAAGGTGGTGCATGCACCCCTTACTGTGATATAGGCTACCTATATCACTACATAGATACACACATATAAACCTATAAGTCACTCCTATGGCAGGCCTTATCAATCCTGAAGGCAGAGTGCTTGGTTCCTATGTGAGAGGGTGCCCCTGCATGAGCAGAGCCCCTCTGCAGCATTCGGAGACCCTTCTCTGATGCTGTTTGTAGTGCAGCCTGACCATATACTCTTAAGCGCATTATAACCTCGCGTTAAATGCTAACTTTGGGATGGCTGCACGGAAACATGTCGTGTTTGGTGTCAAACATCTTGGAATACTACCCCCCCGCCAGTTCTGGCGGCGGGGGTAGCATTCCACCCTTCTAGAGGGATAGACATGTACCTACTGTGGAAACGCGGTAGAATCCTGAAGAGCCCTGGCATCACAAAATGGATGCCACCAGTCACAGACACTGGGCTGCCCTCCTGCTGATGACCGAAACTCGCAGTGGAGGAAGCCCAACAATAGGTATCCTGTCACAGGAGGGTGTGACCACCTTCCAGACAGGGTTTAGTGTATTGGGGCTGGGTGGGTGCACTCCTAGAGTGCTTTGAAGTCCTGCACTGGGGGAGCAGAAGGCTCCTCTGTGCATATGCCAGTTCAAACCAGCTCAGGGGCTACCTGCCCCTGCTCTGGCGTGAAACTGGACAAAGGGAAGTGGGTGTAGCCACCCACTCCCCTGACCCTCCCATAGGTGGGGTCATAGAGCTAGTCCCTCCCTTTCTTTTAGTATAAGAGGGGGAACCTGTGCATTGCAAACTAGATACCCCTGGACGACGCTCTGAAGAAGAATCCTGGACCTTCGACGTTCCACTACCTCTGGAAGACTGAAGAATCTCCCTTGGAGTCAAGGAGTGACTCCCCTGCTTGGCAGGCACCAAAAACTACAACGACGGTCGCAAACTACGCCGCTCCCGCCAGAGCCCGAGGTCCCTGCAGCCCAAGACGAGGATTTCCTGACTTCTCAAAGGCCATCGTGAGTCCCCAGCGAAGCTGAGGCCAGTGGACCCCACGAGTGACGAGGAACCGCAGTCCCTGGGTACCGTGCACTATTGTCGAGTGCAACCCCTTCACGACGTTCTACGAACTTGTGCTTTGGACCACGTGTGTTACCAGCCTCCAGCAGGAATCCCTCCGAAAATCAGAGGCCTATCCCATCCCGAGTGACCGTGGGCCCCTGTTGAAGGAATCCTCCCGAGGCGTCTTTGCGATCCCTTGCCAGCCGGCTTGTGGGTCCCCAGAAGACTTTTTCTAAAGAACCAAAGAGCTCCCCTGGTTGCTTCAGGCCTGCCCTGACTTACCCTCGCAGGGTGAGTTCCTCAGACCTTGCTGGTCTGCACCATTGACTTTTTACGCTTTCCACGAGACTTGCTGCTACCAAGGCTTGTTGGCTCCAATCGGGTTGCCGACACCGCAGTCAGCTGCAGACTTCGTGGGACGCGCCGAATCCAGCTCCTGGTCATCGTCGACGCCTCCTGGCCGAAGAGTCAAGACACCTGTGAACGACCTGAATCTTCCGACGACGGTGGGCATTCATCTTCCTTGCCCCGAGTCACTGCCCAGTGACTTTGAACACTGTCCCCTCTGCTTTCAGGTCTTCCTTCTTCCGAATCCAGGCTTGGATTCCACCGGACACTTCTTCGGACTTCACAAGCAGCAAGTCTTCATTGGCTCCCATTGAAAACGACGCCGCGACCCGACACCAAAGGACACCTATGCACCCGGCTTCCCTGGGTGAGGTAACTCCAGCACTACGGTGCTCCTGTGGGTGTTGGCCCTAGAACTACTTACCCTGTAAGTGACTTGCTTGTAGCTACTCCCGAAGTGCCCTTAAACTCTTAATTTCTAACCGCGACTTGCCCCATTGAAGTCTACGGCGATCCGCGCCTGTGTTCACGCACTGCACGCGTCCCCCGTGGGTCCTTTACTTACCTGCCTTGGGTGGTTTCGTGAGGCCCCAACACTTCTGAAGGCCCTAGGCCTTGTCTCTTTGCAAGTCGTTGTTCTTAAGTCTCTTTTTTAGTATATGGTCTGGTACGCCCCTAGGGCCCCAGCCATATTGTGCTTAATTTATTGTGAAACGTTGATTTGTGCATATGTTCCTGACTTCTAATCTCATAAAGAGATTAGTAGAGAGTTGTTTAGTAATAAATACATATATATTTGATATATATACCTGTGTGGTGTCTTTTCATTTGGTGATTCAAGAGATTGTGTGGTAAAACAAGCTGCTTTACATTCCTCCAAGACTTAGCCTGAAGGCTGCTCTCCACAGCTACCACTAGGATAGCTTTCTATAAAGGTTGTCTTAAACCTACCTACCATAAGAGTCGAATTGTACTGGTGTAAGGTGTCCACTTTAATTAGTGAACAGCATATACCAGGCCAACTTCTCACAGGGACCCTCAACAGCTATTTTCAGTCAATGGTGTATGCTTTGCCATCGACATACTCCTAGTTGATAGCGTCATCATTGGGTCTTGTTTCCTCCACCAGGAGGTGATCCCTCTGATCGAGAGATTGTTTGAGATCCAAATGTGGAAACGTGATTTAGAATTACCTCTTATCTAGAAAAAGTGCTTTAATCAAAACGTAGATAAGGGTAAGGTTAAAACCAAAAGGTAGATGTGAAATTGGGATATACGATGTGTCCCTTACATCATGTAGAGAAAACTGATCATCTTAGAAATGGTCTACATGTTTCAGCCCACCTGCGCCCTCTCTGGGTCTTTGGCTTTCGTCAGGACCAATAATGTATGGGATCCCTTTTTTTGGGTTTCCCAAGTCAGGTGGAACACTGTCCCCTGGTTTTTTGGTATGTTCCGTTTTGACTCTTTCCGGATAGGTAGAGAACACCTTTCTATGTTTTATGTTGTGATTTGGGGCCCCCTTAGGTTCCGGGTGGAGACAGAGTTGCCACCCTCTTTCAGTGCGGTACGTCCTCCTTTTTTGGTCTCTCCCATACTGGAGACCCAATGATGACGCTATCAACTAGGAGTACGTCGATGGCAAAGCAGACACCATTGACCGATAATAGCTGTTGAGGGTCCCACAGAATGTTTCCCATTGAGATCCCTCCAGTAGAAACGGTCCCACTCTAATTTAGTGATGAGCCATCTGTGGTCTTGGTAAGCCTCAGATGAGGTGATAGTAAGGCCCGAGGAGATCGAGAGGAGTGTGTTTACGCAATATTTTTTTATGAGTACTGGGGCACAGGAGAGGTCAACCACTCAAGGTTTCTTTAGTATGGTAGCTTCTTTTAGGGCTATTTTCGTCTCTTGTAAGAGTAAGATTATGTCACCCTTAAGTTTGTGTGTAATCTAAAATTTTCTTTTTGTTGGGTGGTTTAAACCCTAAACATTAAGAGAATCTTTAGGTTATGCATGAGGAGGCGTTATGAATTGTTATGGAGTTGACCCTTATGTCATTCCGGGGAGAAGGGGGCAGGTAGGGGCGAGGTAAGGGGGCTCAGGGGTGTAGGATAGAAGAGGAAAAAGGGGTTGGGAAGGAGCTGAAGAGGAAGGAGAAAAAGAGAATAGAAAGGAGAAAAGAGGTATATAGCATGGAGGAAGTATCTGAAAAAAGTGATATGTAGCTGGGTAACCAAAGGAGGTACCAAGCTGGCCTAAGATAAGGATTGGACGGTGGTGGCCACATGAGGTGGTGCCTAGAGTGACGAAGTAGAGGGGCGCGCCCTTGGTCAGAGTGAGAGTGAACAAGGGATGTGGGATAGTGCAGTGTAGAATATGATATTCTGCTGTTATTCTGCACTTATTTATGTGTATCGTATTGTGTGTAGTATTGCGTGTGAGTTGCGTATGAAGTGTGTATGAGATGAGTTTGATCTGAGTCTAAGGTGTGTAGGAGCGAGGGCAGTTGAGATAAGAACAGTTAGGAGCAGTTGAGCGAATGCTCTTGCGTGTACTCATATTGAACAGTGGGTATTAGGTAGAGGTGAGTGAATGTAGAGAAGATAATACCTGGTATCACTACATCAACACGTCAATATACGACAATACATTGAGTGATGGCATTACAAGTTAAGAGAATTAACATTGTAACTATGCACACAAGCATTATTATTAAGGAGAATCCATACGATTGTGGCTTGAGACTCATAGATAAGTATCGTAATATGTGACATAACATGTAACTTGCTATATCTAAGAGTTCCCAGAAGTCTCAGTGAACTGGTTAACTTAATGCCGGAGCAAACTGGCCTTTGAGTATATTAGCAAAACCGACGGGCAAGAGTTAGTTAAGATATCATTGACAATAAGTAGACAGTTGGTTAGGTTGTTATGGTATGTAGATATGCTGTTTTAACTGATAAGTGTACACTAATGTACTCATTGAGTATTGTATATCTTTATGGTCTGAGCTGTATGATACGGGGGTCTAATCTTAGAAGGGCATTGGTTAGCAGTAGTTATTGTCGGTTAGTGGAGCAGATTCAGCTATCACTAGAGTATAACAGTGTATGACAGCATGTAGAGGTGCAGCGATATTTGTATAGGGGACTAATGCATTTACAAAGCTCTGTTATAGATAACTTTAATGATATTATTACTATTGTTAGTGGTACTATTAGAGTGGAGCTTTGGCTAGTAGGGGGTTATTGGTAAAGATACAACTGGTTAGTTAGCAGAGTAGGGTTAGTAAGGCAGTTAGTTCTGAAATTTTGTTAGGAGCTCATCTTTAGGTCTTGGATGTTAGCGATAAAAGGGTCCAGGTCCCTGGGGTCTTCAAAGATGGTGGTCTTTCCATTGTAGATTGTCTTGAGGCATGCCGGTCCATTGAAGAAGAATTGTATTGATAAGTCCTTTAGAGTCTGGCATTGGGAGAGGAATGTTTTCCTTTTTTTGACTGTCTTTTAAATAGTCTTGAGAAATTTCAATGCAAGTGCCTTGCCATTTGATTCTCTGCATTCTCTTAATCTGGGTGAGGATGGCCTCAGTATGTGAGTAGCAGAGGGGTCTGAATTGAGGGCCCTAGGATCTTCAGAATTCTTGGGGATGTAGGTTGGTACTCTGTGAGCTCGCGTAATTTCAAATTCTTTAGTGAAGTTTATTCCGAGGACTAGTGGGCTTCACTTTTCTATAAAAGCAGCGCAGGAGGGGGCTTGGTTCTCTGCTCCTTCCAGAAATACGAGAAGAGATCCGTGATACTCTTCTCCAGGTGGGTCATCCTTGTAGAGGACGATGTGATTGCCTTATTAGTGTTGAGTTTGTGGTCTTTTAGCTGGCTAATATATGTTTCTGCTTCAGTAACCCTTACTCCCATCACTAGCTTATCATATTTTAGAGATATTAGATCAGTTTGCATAGCTTCTATGGTAGTTTTCGTGGATTGCGCAAGAGTGAGGTCTTGTGCATTTTTTTCATCTTCCCTTTGTTATTTTTTTGTGCCATGTCCCTAAAGTTCTATCTATCCAACTTTTTATACAAAGAAAAAAAACCTAATTAGGAGGTCTAAGATGCAGGTTGTGCTGTTTCATATGCCTACTACGTTACATAAATTTATTTCTTGTGCTTGTCAAATGCACCTGGTATTCCATGTATACATATATGTAGAAATGATTTGTATTCAGTACTTTTCGCAAATTAATTAAAGCATGTCTAACACTGCCTTTTGTATGTGGAAGCAAATGAATACATTGCTGCAGGGGTATCCAACAAGTTACTAAACAGCTCACCCGCTGCTAGTAAGAAGCTCATGGACAAGAAGACCAGCACATCATTTAGATTGTATGGAGCTAAGCAGTGCTTCTTTCCAGACACAACAGGCAGGAAGGAACACAGTTTCCACAGGGCCGCCAACCAAACCAATGGCAAGTACCCCATGCTCCACACTGGTTGATTGACAACATTGGGGCCTCCAACTCAACCAATCGCCTTGGAGCAAAGCTACATAATGAAGGGACAAGTTGTGTGACCCCCACAAATTCAGTCACATGTTGTACTAATGATGGGCCTAGGAAAGAACAATGCCTGATAGGTTGGAACAGTTTGACTGTAGAAGACTGGATGAATGATGCAAGCCTCCTAAAAGCAAAGGAGAACCAGGATCGGAGCAGGAGCACTGATATCAAAAACTGTGTGAGATGGATGTGGATTTGTGCCAGCTGGCAATCCCTGCCATTTGAGACCATAAGTGACATCTGGTAACTCCAACATACAGGTCTCATCTCTGGTACAATTATGTTCAATCCTGCACTATGATGACTGACTCTTCCATAATGCTTGTCCTGGCATAATGGTGATCCGTCATGATGTCATTTGAGCATCCTTCGATTAGATGTGGCTTTCTACCATAATGGCGGTTCTTTTCCTGGCATGATGGTAGGCACTCCTGGTTAATAATGTTCATCTTTAATACTGTATACACCTTTGCTTTATGGTGTGCAGCCCTGGCACAATAAAAGAAGTTCTTAGTCCACTGAAGGGAGTCACTGGGCTAATTGTGTCAAAACTGATGGCCAATCTTGGCATTCTGTGAGCTTCCTTGACATTATGGTTTGCAATAGTAATACATGGGAATGTGATGACGTAGAATCTGTCCACGTGAGACACCTGAATAAGTGAGTAAAATAACAGGCTCATGTCTGAGAACAAAATATGTATTTACTTATAATAATAAAAAAAAAAAACTGGTATTTTGAGTAAAAAAAAAGTGTTTCTTTGCCAGAAAATTACATCATTTTGTCTTGAAGTAAGTAAATATGCTTACCTAAAATCAAAAGTGTTTGTTTGATAGCAACACATTTATATTTTCAGATATGGGAAGATGATGTTTGGAGAAGAGACAGTTACATTCCAAACGTAAAGCTAATATTTAAGGATAATTCATACTTAATCGGAGAAACAAAGATGACGTGTTGTATCCTGTTACGTCTTAGTTCCCTGCTACACAGCCAGTGTGTATGTGATGTAACAGAATGTTCAAGAGTACATGGTTTGTATGAGTGGTCAGTTGGAAAGAGTGGGGCTGAGCAGCAGGATGCTGCTCCCAGTGGGATACTTACCATCTTACCAGTTACCTGGAACTGATCTAACTGAGACTGAATAAACCTACACTTATTAGCTACAATACTGCCTACTGGACTAATTACTTAAAAAGGCCTTACTTCATTTACAAAAGTTGCAACAATGTGAAAAAGATTCACGTGTATGGAGCTAAGAAACTGCACAAGAACCTAACAGAAGCTAGCTGGAGTCTGAAGAGAAGCCGGAGTAATGCCCTGGATGCCACAACAGTGTCTATTACAACGAACAACCTATAGAATTTAAGTTTTGGGCATTTGACCGGTGTGGCTTGGAGTCAGACAGCGATCTGAAATCATCTGACATTTGGAAATGTCGGTTGAAGGCATGTATGGGTCGAGTTGCTGACTACAGTTATAGAGGTCATTTGAAGTGAACTGGCAGCATTTATTTTAAGACCATCTGACAGCATTAAATTGGAAGTGCATTTACAGTGAACAGGCAGCGTGTGTTTTGAAGCCACCGGCTAGTGCTACACCAGTCTACGTGGGGTTCGGCTGGGCTAAGGATAGATTTCATGAAACCTGAACCAGCAGCATTATGGACAGTAAGTTGCTGTTTGTTGTGTTTAAAGATAAGGCATCCAGGGGCATGTGTCGGGCCCCGGGGAGTGTTTAGCTGGGTGTCAGGTCAAATGCGCCGATTGAAGGCAGCGGGAGCTCAGTGCAGTCGCACTGATCTGATGTGGCACGTACACACCAGCCATTCAGGATTAGTTGTGTTGCGTCCCTGTGCTGAGGTGCATGCATGCTCAAATTAATTACAAGCCTGGGTGTTGCGAGCGGAAAGTCATTTAATATGCATGTAATAATTTACTCGGCTGTACTACTGTAGTAAGAAGAGCCGTTGCCAAGGGAGGCGCGTGCATTCTCCTTTGATGTGGTGCTATGTCACTCTCTTGAATGTTCGTGAACTGGACGGCTAAAATGCAACCGGACGGGGAGCTTATCGCGATCACATGACGCATGGAGGGAATTCACGGCAATGTGTGAGCGCCTGACTGGATACTGGAATGCAGATTTCTCCTTTGTGGCAGATTGAGTCAGGCGCTGTGTAGTTGTTCGTATACTGGTGTTGCGTGGGTGAGAGGTCGATCACCGGACGTTTGGACAGTTGTTAGAAGCTGCTGTCACATCCATATTAAGTATCTTTACAACGCCATGCCAATGCCTATCTATGTATTTTGTCTTTTGTTGCATTTATAGTTTGTCATGCTTATTGGCTGCTGTCTGTGGTAGTGTTGTTGCATATGAGTCAGTGTTTGGGTGAGTGTTGCACTTTTGCTGTGTGCATGTGTCATATGCAGTATGGAGTGTGTATTACATTTTGTGGTGCACTGTGAAATTTCTTTATGTGTGGTAGTGTGTTTGGGATAGGTCTTACATTGAGACCGTGTGTGGTGTGTCGCATGTGGGCTGGAATATACCCATTGTATAATTCCCGGTTTGTGGGAATGGGTTGGGTTGGACGAGACCTAAAGCAAAGATTTCCTGTTAGTGGGAATGTCTATGGTTGGAAGATACCTATAATTTGAAGTAGTAGGAGAGCGTCACTTCTTTTGTCCTGCAACGTATGCAGTAGTGGAAGTGCATCAATTCATTTGTCTTGCAGTGTGTGCAGTAGTGGGAGTGTGTTGAGTTCTTTTGTCCTGCAGTGTGCGCAGTAGTGGGAGTGCGTTAGTTCATTTGTCGTGCAGTAGTGGGAGTGTGTTTAGTTCCTTTGTCCTGCGGTGTGTGCAGTAATAGGAGTGCGTTAGTTCCTTTGTCCTGCAGTGTGTGCAGAAGTGGGAGTGCATTAGTTCTTCCATTTGCAGTAATGAATACTTCCTTTGTCCTGCAAGGTATGCAGTGGTGGTGTCCTGCAAGGTATGCAGTAGTAAGAGTGGGTTAGTTCCTTTGTTCTGCAAGGTGTGATCAGTATGAATAATTTATGTAATGTGTTCCTTCTTTACCAGTTAAGGAGCGGATATATTTATATCATGTATCCTACTATATATCTAATGTGTCGTTCTTTACAATTTAAGGAGTGGAGAATATATTTAGAGTGAGATCTGAATGAATAATTTATGCAATGTGATCTTTCTTTGTAATTTAAGTACTTGTTACATATATTTACAGGAGGTGTGGAATGTGTATTTTTCCCATCCAGCGTCCTGTCGTTTCTGAAGGGAGGAGATATGTTCTATCCTGTTACCTCTAAGTTTCCAGCCAGTGTGTATGTGATGTAATAGAATGTTCATGAGTACATGGTTTGTATGAGTGGTCAGTTGGAATGAGTGGGGCTGAGCAGCAGGATGCTGCTCCCGATGGGGCATACTTACCATCTTACCAGTTACTTGGAACTGATGTAACTGAGACTGAATAAACCTATACTTATGATCTACACCACTGGACTAATTACTTACAAAGGCCTTACTTCGTTTACAAAAACATGATTACCCGGAAATGCCAAGAGGGCATTGGGGGTGCTGGCTACAGCTCAAGTAAAGGTATTTTATATTAAGAAAAGCAGTGCTTTAAGTGGGATAAATAAGGTGGAAAGTCGTTAAAAGGGGTGTGGCCTAAGAAACATAATTAAGGAGCATGTATTAGAGAAGTGGTCTATGTAACTGAGGATGTAGAATCCTGGAACTGGAATCCAGCGCTTGAGAAATACAAACGGACAATGGAGCCATTTGTGCTGGAATCAAGGACCTTAGGAAAAGAAAGAGCTGTCAAGAAATTACACAAAATGATTAGTTTAGTAAAAAAAAAAAAAAAGTGCCCGTGTTGCTATTGCGATTACCTGTGATCTGTTGAATGCCTTCCTGCAGAAGGAAAGCCAAGCTTCTTTTGAGAGAAAGAAAAAAATGTTTTTTTTGTACAGATCAGTTCTGTGCTGCGCTCAAAGCGGACACCTTCAGACAGATGTCACGGTACAAGGAATGGCAGGAGGAGGACACGTTTTACAAGACTTGATGAACAAGTTACTTCCCTTCGGTAACACATTATCTGGTAGAGACTCTATCTAGCTGCAGATTCCTTAACTGAATTTCCCAGGCGTCAGGCTGGATCTGGAAACTTTTGCTGAGCAATACCCCTTGCACCGTCGGGTGGCTCCATTCGGCTCCGTGTGATGTCGGCAGCGTCCGATATGACATCGCGGTACCTATATAGATGCCACCAGGCACGCGGACTCAGTACTTTTCATTTTTTCCACGCCAGAAGCACAGAGCCATGAAGTAACTGACTTAGTCGTGTGCAAAACTAGGGCCCTGAAAAGGGGAGTAACCCTAGCCCTACAAAATTAGTCAGCAAAGCGGGGAGGCATGGATGGGGCTGTAAGAAATCTGCAGTTTGATGTTATGGTATAAGATTTTATTAAGCGCACATTTCACCCGATGGTCTCAAAGCACTAGCCTATCCCGAAAAACAATAAAGGAGAAGGAATAAAGAGAACAGGCTAAGAGAAGAGAGATCAGAACAGCCAGGTTTTAAGGGTCTTATGACATTTTCTATGGTTGGTCTCCATAAGTAGATGCAGAGGGAGTGAGTTCCATAGGGTGGGGGCAAGATACGAAAAAGATCTCCCGCCATTTCTGGCAGTACGGATCTTGAACGGGATAAGAAGAGGTTTATTGGCGAATCTAAGGGTTCTGGGGGGGTTATACCTGATCAGGTTTTTAACAAGATAGTGTGGTCCATTTCCATGGATGGGTTTATGGACCAGACAGTTGATCTTAAATATTAAGCGTTTCCTAATGGGAAGCCAATGAAGAGCTCTCAGACTTGGTATCGAGGGGGATCGAGAGGGTAGATTTAATACCAGTCTGGCAGCTGTATTTTGGAGGACCTGTCATTTGGTTAGGAGTTCTTCATGAATGGAGGCCATTAGGGCGTTTCCATAGTCTAACAGACTGATGATTAATCCTTGGACCAGCGGCATCGGAGATGCCAGTGGAACCCATTGGAAGATCTTACGAAGACTGCGCATTAATCCATAACAAATGCTGGTCACATGATCAGTCAAGGAGAGGTGATTGTCAATCAGCACCCCTAGATTACGAGCTACCGACTTGGGGGATGGACATGGGCCGAGATTGGGAGGCCACCAGTCACTCGACCACAAAGTTTGGGCTTTACCAAAGAGGATGATTTCCGTCTTGCTGGCATTGAGTTGCAAATGATTGGTTTGCAGCAGATGTGTATGTCAGACATACACTTCATGAATCGAAGTTTGGCATCAGTTGGATCTGGGCCTAGAGTGATTAGCAGTTGAGTATCATCGGCATACGATAAGAGTCTCTACCAGATAATGTGTTACTGAAGGTAAGTAACTTGTTCATCTGATGGAGACTTCTAGCTGCAGATTCCTTACCTTTGAATTAGATACCCAAGCCATACCATCCAGGCGGTGGGTTGCGGACCAATACCTTACACTAGGAAGTTCTGCAGGACCGAATGGGCAAAAGGCCCGTCCTTGCAGACCTGACTGTCCAGGCAGTAGTGCTTGGCAAATGTGTGCATTTGCCAAATGACAGATGTCAAGGAACTGGGACATCTAATCACTGTGTGGTAACTGTTCCTAAAGTTCCGATCCATAACCAATTTGGTATTGCAGGGAGGTATCACCACTGTTTTGTAAGTAAGAGGACATTATGCAAAGAGATAACACTACAGGCATTATACTTTCACCTCCTCCTTTACCTCTACTATCGTTATTCCATTGTGCCAATCGGTTGCCATCTACACATTAAACAAATATGTTGGCTCCGATATACTACTATGCACGGATAGCCTTCCCCTATTTGTATCCCATTCATTATCCCGCAGTTTTTATCATTCCCAGGTGACAGGGGTGCCCTTTAGGTGGCGAACATAGAACCCTGAAAATCATGTCCACTTTCAATTCAACTTTATTGACTACCTGGATTATCAAAACATACCGCCATAGCGATTATTCCAGATCATGCATAGACCTAAAAAATTTTATGGAATCACTCGCTCATTTAGCTAATTTTTCATGTTCAAGAACAAAATGTTTTCGATTATTATTATTTTTCCATAATGGTCCCATCTGATCGGTTACCTAGAGATACTTAACTAACCATCACAAGATGGCGGCCGCGCATGGTAGATACCTCTGCTTCCGGAGGCTCACGTCATCCTTTTTCTGACACACACCCCCCTCCCCTTCCAGCCGCTTCCGCCTGCAAACACTTTTATACCGGATGGACGCCGTCTGACACTATTCCGGCGTCCATCCAGCGGCAGGGCAGGTATCAGGCCAGTACGAAGGGGACACAATGTGAGTATTACTCTGCTGCCTCGACATTGGCCACAACTAAAGGTATGTTGGATGTGTATGATGTTTACTGTGAATTTCCATATCCACAGAGATTCCCCCTTGAGACCGCGGGGACAACCGAGGAAGCAGTGACTTCATTTTTAATTGGGTAAACAATATTTAACTATTGTATGAGTGTTTGTTTGAGCTATGGGGTTTAAATTTTACGTATCGACCGGCATGTTGCAACACTGTTTTAATCACCGCCGGTACCACGTGACACGTGAGAAGTGTTGCACCGATTACACGCGTCTCAAAATTATTATTCACTGGTGACCACTACGATAAGATACTAGTGCGTTTTCTCATACCACACATGTATATGCACTATGACCATGTGGCTAGTGTGTTAAACTTTATGAATGATGCAATATGCAGACAGCAGTTGCTACCACGCGTGCATGGAAGGCACTTTTGAGTATGTCCAGTGCACCCCGTACCTAACACTGCCAGCATGTACTGGAAGGCATCAATGCAATGGTCCAAGTGATATTTTCTGTTGACCCAGAATTGCCACCATTTTTTTTTTTATATATGTCTCTATATGTTTGTTTGTCCCCTGTTTTTTCAATAGGTAATAGGCTGGAACACGAGAGAGGTGTTCCCCTAAAGCGCCAATTGCGCACACAGACCTGAATAGAGGTATCATAGGAAGATAGGGTGTCTTTCTCCTACTCCTATTTTATCATTTTTATATCACTTACACGGTCCTGACGAAGCGCATGGGGATCCATTAGGGACCCAGTAACAGCGCGAAACATGTTGACCAGCACGCACATTCACAGTCAAACACGGGCACTAGGAGCAGCGGAGTAATACCCCGACCTCTATGCTATTTGTTAATAGAGGCGCCCCTTTACCCCTGTATAACTCTTTTATCCTTACCTCCCGGACCAAAGAATAAAATTATCCTCACGGCACCGGTGGGGTAATTTTAATTCACCAGCACGAACCCTTTCAGGCCCACACACCCACATGCACAACTGCGGCGTCTCAAAAAAAAAGATCTCCGAAAAAGAGCCCTCTCGCGGGGCCCGTGGGGGACAGCAGCGCCACCCCCACGAGGAGCTACGCCCGATGATGCAGCATGACACTCGCAAGGGTGTGTGAGGGCACTCATTTCTAAAGGAGAAATTCCCCCACCTCTATCTATTGTGAACACTACATATAGAGACTTACTTTTCTTTTTCTTTTTCGCCCTCTTTCCTCCACTTTCGTGACCAAATTGGTTATGGATCGGAACTTTAGGAACAGTTACCACACAGTGATTAGATGTTAGTTCTTGGGAGCAACGGTACTGGACCTAGTCTTTTCTAAAAGTGCTCCCTGTCCCTCCTCTCGAGTGTTACACAAGGAACTGGGACACCCTAAGCCAAGACCATAGTCGCAGCCTTTCCCCTGGTGGAATTGACCCTTAACCCCTCAAGGGGCTGCTTCTTGGCCAAAGCCTAGCAGATCTTAATGCAGAGAACAACCCAGAGAGAGATGGTCCTTTTCTGCACCGCCAGCCCCTTCTTAGCTCCCGTGTACCCCACAAAGAGTTGGTCATCCACCCGGAACTCTTTTGTGCGGTCAAGGTAGAACGACAACGCTCTTTCTGGGTCCAGTCGGTGGAGACGCTCCTCTTCCTTAGAGGGATGCAGAGGAGCAAAGAAGGTGGGCATCGTGATGGATTGACCCAGATGGAAAGGTGTCACAACCTTAGGCAAGAATGATGCACGGGTGCGAAGCATCACATTATCCAGAAAAGACATTATGTATGGAGGTGTACAAGACAACGTCTGCAACTCACTCACCCTCCGAGCAGATGTAATCACCACTAAAAAGGCTGTCATGAAGGTAAGCAGCCGGAGGGGACAGTTGTGCAAAGACTCAAAGGGAGCACACATAAGATAAGTAAGGACCAAATTAAGGTCCCTGTTAGACTTGGCATCTTTTGGCGTGTTTCCCCTGAGTTTTTGCTTTCTGACCTCCCGGTTTTGACTCTGTTTGTGCTGGCTTAGTGTTTCTGCGCACTTTTCTCACTGCTGATCAGTGGTAAAGTGCAAGTGCTCCTGTGGTAAAATGTGTTGTGGTAAAATGTGTTATGGATTGGTGTTTCCATGATTGGCTATTTGATTTACTTGTTAGTCCCCAGTAAAGTGCACTGAGTGTGCCAGGGCCTGTAAATCAAATGCTACTAGTGGGCCTGCAGCACTGATTGTGCCACCCACGTGAGTAGCCCTGAAAAGGTAACTCAGACCTGCCATTGCAGAGTCTGCGCGCAGTCTGGTACTGCCATGTCGACTTGGCAAGTGCACCCACTTGCCAGGCCCCAACCTTCCCTTTTCTTACATGTCAGGCACCCCTAAGGTAGGCCCAAGGTATCTCTGTGGGCAGGGTGCAGTGTATGTGAAAGGTAGGACATGCCCTGGTGTGTGTGGCATGTCCTGATAGTGAATTACTGCCAATTTCGTTTTTCACTATTGCAAGGCTACCTGTTCCCCATAGGACAGAATGGGAAGTTTGTTTATAACATCTTATAAACATAACTGGCCCTGGGAACTAGGTAAGAAAATGAAGTTTAGTATGCCTGAACTCAGAATCTAAAGATGCACCTTTTAGTGAAGGTGATTTTTACATTCTGTGTTTGAAAATACCACTTTTAGAAAGTAGGTATTTTCTTGCTCAGTCATCCCGTGTGCCTCTGCTGGAATGTGGATTGCCTGTCTGGGTTTTGGATGACAGAAGGCTGGGGAGCAGGAGGGGCTCCAGTTAGTCTAGGTGGGTCAGGAAAGGGCCGACTAGATCCGGGCTGCAATTGGGGAAGGGGGAGATTTCTTTGCACCTCAAAGGGCCTGGTCTGCCTCTGACAATGCCGTCTCCACCTCCTGCCAGGAAGTCACACCAGAGAAGGCAGAACTGGTTCTGGCTGGGCACTGACACTCTGCCTAAGAGATCAAAGGATTTTGGGATATAAATATTGGGGCCCAGACCCCTGAACTTTAGAACTCTTTTGGATCAAGAAGACTGCCAAGAAGAAGAGCTGGAGAAGCTGTGAGGAGGAACTACCACTTTGCTGTGTGCTTTGCTGTGTTGGCCTGCAGTGGCTGCTTCTGTCTTGGGCACTGAAAGGACTGGACTGAACTTTCTGCAATCTACTTTTGTGAGTTTCTCCAAAGGCTTGAGGTAGAGCTTGCCCCCTGTTCAAGAAGTCTCAGGCACAACAAAGACTTCAAGCTCTTCTGCCCTCAGCACTGGGGACTGTGTGTTTTGTGCTGCAACAGAAGAAAAGCAACTCGACAACGTTGATGCTGCCGACTCCGTGTCCCGAAGGCACCGCAGAGGCACCGCGACCCTGGTCTCACCGACGACGCCTGCTGACGCCGCCACCGAGCCGCTGCTCGCACCGCGACCTGTGGGCACCGCACTCCGCACCGCTTTGCGACGACGCCTTGGCAACGCAGAGGGCACCGCCGCAACGCGACCCTGGTCTCACCGACGACGCCTGCTGACGCCACCACCGAGCAGCTGCTCGCACTACGACCTGTGGGCACCGCACTCCGCACCGCTTCACCACGACGCCTTGGTATCCCCGACGACGACGCTCCACGCCGAAATCTACGCCGCTGCTTGCACCGTGCTTCGAGGGCACCGCTCGTAAAGTTACACGACGCACCGCCCTCATCCCGCACCACAGCCATGGCCTACCGACGCCGGCGCCATTGACTCCAGTTCATCAGCCGACGACAGCGCTTCAGCAACGACGACGCCGCTGCTGCTTGCACCGTGACCTGCCAGCACCGTGACGAGCACCACCTTCATCTCGCACCGCGACCCTGGTCTCACCGACGACGCCATCCGACGCCGCCACCGAGCCGCTGCTCGCCCCGCGACCTGAGTGCACCACACGCAGCACCGCTGCACTTCGCACCGCAGCACCCGGCACCTGCCGACGCCAGCGCTCCTGACTTAAACAGAGAGGAGATCGATCTGCAACGCGTGTGACTTGGAGGGCCCCGACGACTCCTGCACCGACCTCCGGAACCGACGCCTGCGGACGCCGTGCTTTCGGAAGCTCAACGAGAGGTCGCCGACGCCCTGCACTTCTAAAAAGGTACTGTTTGCGGGTCTCCCCGACACCGTAGCTGGCCCGCGACGCCGCGGTCAGCCAGAACTGTTTGGATTTGTTTGCTCACGACGCCGTGATAGCCCCGGACGGAGCTATCGACCTCAAGGAACTGTTTTTAAAGCATATTTTGATTATTTAGGTTATTTTGATAACTGAAGATTTGTAAGTACTGTATTGTGGATTTTTATCGTTTTTGGTCTTGTCTTAAGTATATAAAAATATTGGATATTTTTCTAAACTGGTGTGGTGTCCTTTTGTAGCGCTTACACTGTATTATTGTTGGTTATGTGCAAATGCTTTACACACTGCCTCTAAGATAAGCCTGACTGCTCGTGCCAAGCTACCAAGGGGGTGAGCAGGGGTTATTTTAGGAGTGTAACTCTCTAACCCTGACTAGGAAGAAGGGTCCCTATTTGGACAGAGGTGCAAGCCCTTGCCAACTAGAGATCCCCATTTCTAACATTGGTTGTCAGTGTAGGAGAGTAGGATCTGCTTCACAGGGGTACCCCCACTTTTTGCTGATACTTCACTGGTTTTCGACATTAGTCTGGCTGGGGCCCTGCTATTCAGAACCCCAGCCTAGCTGTTTCCTCTTTAAAAGGGTCTCCATGTGCCTTAGGCACATCTCTGATTGGGATCTGGAGTGCCCTTGTAAGTCCCTAGTATATGGTATACTATGTACCAAGGGCATAGGTACCTCAGAGGCCTGCCAGGGGCTGCAGCATATATTATGCCACCCCTGGTAGGCCATCCAAACTGACACCACAGGTCTGCTACTGCAGCCTGGGTAAGGTGGTGCATGCACCCCTTGCTGTGGTATAGGTTACCTATATCACTAAATGCATACACACATATAAACCTATAAGTCACTCCTAAGGCAGGCCTTATCAATCCTGAAGGCAGAGTGCATGGTTCCTATGTGAGAGGGTGCCCCTGCATGAGCAGGGCCCCTCTGCAGCGTTCGGAGACCATCTCTGATGCTGTTTGTAGTGCAGCCTGACCATATACTCTTAAACGCATTATATCCTCGCGGTAAAATGCTAACTATGGAATGGCTGCACCGAAACATGTCGTGTTTGGTGTCAAACATCTTGGAATACTACCCCCCCGCCAATTCTGGCGGCGGGGGTAGCATTCCACCCTTCTAGAGGGAAAGGCATGTTAACTCTGACGAGTCCGGTAACTTCTTTCCAGAGCCCTGGCATCACAAAATGGATGCTGCTGCCACAGACACGAGTCTGGCCTCCTGCTGCTGGACGAAACTCCGGCAGGGGAGGCCTGGACAATAGGTTTCCTGTCCCAGGGAGGTGTGACCACCTCCCCAGACAGGACAATGTGTATTGGGGCTGGGCGGGAGCACTTTCGGGTGCTTTGAAGTCCTGCACTGGGGGCACATTTGGTGTCCCTGTGCATACCCCAGTTCAAACCGGATCAGGGGCTTGCAGCCCCTGCTTTGGCGCGAACTGGACAAAGGGAAAGGGGTGTAGCCACCCCTCTGCCCTGACCCACCCATAGGTGGGGCCACAGAGTAGTCCATCCCCTATTTTTGGAATAAAGGTAGGAACCCAGTCCTTAGGACTTTAGATTATACCTGGACGAAACTCTGAAACAGAATCCTGGACCTTCGACGCTCTACTCACGATTAGAGGACTGAAGAATCTCCCTTGGGGTCAAGGAGTGACTCCCCTGCTTGGCAGGCACCAAAGAAGCATCTGTCCGGTTCGCATCACTGAAGCTCCCGTCGGACGCCGAAGTCATCGCATCACCAGAGGTGGATTCTCAGACTTGCCCGAGGCTACCCTGAGTCCCCAGCAAAGCTGAGGCCCGTGGCTATCGTGGGTAACGTGAGACCGTGACCCCTGGACACCGAGCACACTTGCAAGTGCACCATCTTCTGGGTCTCCCAAGAAGTCGTGCTTTGGGCTCCGAGTAGCCCTAGCCTCCAGCACCACCTGCACTGAAGATCACTGGCCCCCACTCCACGAGTGTCCTGTAAGCCAGCTCCACGTGCGGCGTCACGAGGCTCCTTCGCGGTCGCTAGCCCGTTGGCTAGTAGCCCTTACCGAAGGCCAATCTTTTCTTTACTTGGCAGTCTGGTTGCTCCAGGCCTGCCCTCACTTACCCTTGCTGGGTGAGTTCCCCAGACCTTGCTGGTCTGCACCATCGACGATCTTCAGCTACATCGAGACTTGCCGTTGCCAAGGCTTGTTGGGTCCAATCTGGTCGCCGACACCGCAGCACTCGACAGACATCGTGTACCAGCCCGAATCCTGCTCCTGGTCGCCGACAACGCCTCCTGGACCTCGTGGCTGCAGAAACGAGACGACCGTCAACGCACCTGAAGCACTCGACATCGGTGGGCATCTGTCCATCGCCTCCCTGGTCACTGGCTAGTGACCCAGACTCTGTCCCCTCTGCTTTCAGGTTCTTCAGAACTCCGATCCACTCTTGGATCCACCCGGACACTTTTCTCCTGGTCGCCAGCAGCACTTTGCAGCAGATCGCCATAAGAACCGACGACGAAACCCGACCCCGAAAGGCACCTATGCACCCGGCTTCCCTGGGTGAGGTAACACGAGTACTCCGGTGCTCCCGTGGGTAGAGACTCTTCAAAGTCCTAGATCTCAAAGGGTTTTGTCCTAGTCCTCTTTTAAGTGTCCCTTTCCTCTATTTTCCCGATCCCGACTTTCTCCATAGAAGTTAACGGCGTATCGCGGTTGTGTATTTACACTGCACGCGTCTCCCGTGGGTCCCCTGTGTCACTACCTTGGGTGGTTCCTTGTGGTCCAAGCACTTCTAGAGGCTCTAGGCCTAGTGTCTAGTTCAGTCGTGGTTCGCATACCACTTTATTGGTATATGGTTTGGTACGCCCCTAGGGCCCAAACGTGTATTTGTGCTATTACTGTGATTTAAGATCTTATAACCTATGTACTTCGAACTCTAGCCTCATAAAGAGACTAGAGGGGTGTGTTTAGTAATAAATACATATATTTTGAATATATACCTGGTGTGGTGCTCTTTCATTTGGTCACTCAAGAGATTATAGACTGGTAAAACAAGCTGCTTTACATTCCTTCAAGACTTAGCCTGAAGGCTGCTCTCCACAGCTACCACTAGGATAGCTTTCAATAAGGTTGTCTTTAACCTACCTACCATAAGAGTCGATTTGGACTGGTGCAAGGTGCCCACTATAATTAGTGGACAGCATATGCCAGGCCAACTTCTCACATTGGTGTGCAGCGTGTGGGATTCCAGCTTGCTATTGTTTTACCAGATAATCTCAATTGAATTGATCAACTGAAAACCACTAAAGGTACCTAAGGTACATATAATTTAAGCTTAGAATATCAGTAAGTTCTACTGAACTTAGAGTTGTGTGTTAAGGGATAGCACAACCCTTTCTACAACTCAAGAGAGTTTAGTAGGCCACACTAGAGTAGGTAGTGCATACACCACACCACACTAGTAATGTCTTTAAAAGCAGGATCTAGAGATACCCTGCAGGAAGCCATGGAGCTTCCCCCTCCAAGTATGACACACTCCCATTCTTGGAACTGAGAGCTTTGTGTAACGTGAGGAAATTAAGGACAGGCCAAAGTCCCACCACCCAACACCTCCAGGAGATGTTGGTGGCTTATGATCTTAGTAAGTCCTCAGAGACTGAAGGGGTAGGAGCAGAGGGTGGGCCAGCAGATGAGGAAGGGGCCAGGGGTACTACTACCCCCAGCCCCCTCTGAAACTGACCAGGAGGGTGACAATGACCCTGACCTGGAAAACCCAATCCCTTCTGGGGAAGATGAAGATGAGGATCTGGAGAACCACACCTTTGTCCCCCCAGGAAGGATTATGAGTGTGCTCAGAAAGTCTAGGTCTCCTTCTCAGGAGTCTAACCACTCTGGCACCTCAATAGGGAGCTCTGTTTCTTCTCACAGGAGGGAATCCTCTCATGAGAGAAGAAAGAGACTGGTCCAGTATGAGGAAACTCAACTGGAGATCAGGAAGAAGCAATTGGCTTTAGATAGAGAATCCCTAGATCTCCTTAAAGAGAGAAGAAAGTTGGGACTAGAGTCCCATGGTGGCAACCATATCCCTAGAGATAGGGAAAGGTCCTATGACCATAGGAACCTGAGCAAGATTGTCCCTCCCTACCAGAGTGGGGATGATATCCACAAATGGATAACTGCTTTAGAGAGGGCCTGTAAAGTACAGAAGGTCCCTCAGGAGCAGTGGGCAGCAATCTTGTGGCTCTCCTTTGCTGACAAAGGTAGAGACAAGCTCCTCACTGTTAGAGAGGAGGATGCTGACAATTACAAGGTCTTGAAGAGTGCTCTTATTGATGGGTTTGGCCTAACCACTGAACAGTACAGGTTGAAGTTCAGAGACACCCAAAAAGCACAGACTCAAGACTGGGTAGACTATGTGGATTGTTCTGCCAAGGCTCTGGAAGGCTGGTTGATGGGCAGTAAGGTGTGTGACTTCTCAGGATTGTATAATCTGATAATGAGGGAGCAGATTCTTAATAACTGTCAAAACCAGCTGTTGCATCAGTACCTGGTTGACTCTGATCTGACCTCTCCCCAAGAATTGGGAAAGAAGGCAGACAAATGGGTCAGAACCAGGGTGAAGCAGAAGGTACAGAACCAAGGTGGGGAAACCAAGAAGCAAGATGCTAAGAACTCTGACAAGGGTGGGGAGAAGGGTAAAGATCAAAAGTCTTCATCAGGCCCCCAAAAATCTTCTTCTGGTGGGGATTCCCAGTCTACCAAGGGTAAAGGCCAAAGAAAACCATGGTGCAAGGTCTGTAAGCAAAAGACCCACTGGACCAGTGATTGCACCAAGTCCAAAGACTCCAGTCCAGCCTCCACCAATGCCCCTAAGGCACCTGTTCCCCCTAGTACAGTTGGTGGAAGTGCTCCAGCCAAGGGTTTAGTAGGGTTCACCCTGGGAACTGAGTTGGGCTCTGACTTAGTCAGGGAGCTGACTCAGGCTGTGTTAGTCTGTGATGGAGGCATGGATGTGACCTCCACTGTGAGTCCCAGTAATCTGGGCAAGTACAGACAACAGCCTTTAATCAATGGACGAGAGGCTTTGGCATTTAGGGACACAGGGGCAAGTGTCACAATGGTGACACAAGACCTTGTGCTACCTGGGCAAGTTATACTTGGTGAAATGTACCAAGTGACCAATGCTAGCAATGTCAGAACAGACCATACTCTGGCAGTTGTTAACTTCTCCTGGGGAGGGGTAACTGGCCTTAAGAAGGTTGTGGTGAGTGCAAACCTACCAGTCGAATGCTTGCTTGGCAATGACTTAGAGACTTCTGCTTGGGCAGAAGTGGAGCTCAGGACCCATGCAGAAATGCTGGGGATCCCTGCAGATGTGTTTGCTGTGACCAGGTCACAAGCTAAACTGTCTAAAACTGAACAGGCCTTGGATTCTGAAAGAATGGACCAAGTGCCTTCCAAGAGGAGGAGTAGTAGGGTTAAGGCAGTGCCTTCCCCCTTGGCTCAGGAGGAAGATCAGTCCCTTGAGGGGGATGATCTCAGCCCTGAAGAAGGAACTGTCCCAGAGGAACTTGAGCCTGACCAGGTTGAGTTCTTGGGGACAGGGGGACCTTCTAGGGCAGATCTGAGCCAGGAGCAGCAGAGCTGCCCCTCCCTTGAACCCCTCAGACAGCAAGCTGCTGCTGAGGCTGCTGGGAAAGCTAGTGGTCCCCATACAGTGTATTGGGATGATGGACTCCTGTACTCAGAGAGTAGAGACCCCAAGCCTGGTGCTACCAGGAGGTTGGTAATACCTTTGAAGTTCAGGGGCTTCCTATTGACCCTAGCCCATGATATTCCCTTAGCAGGACACCTGGGCCAGAACAAGACTTGGGACAGAATTGTCCCTCACTTTCACTGGCCCCACATGTCTGAAGACAGTAAGGAGTTTTGTCGCTCCTGTGTAACCTGCCAAGCCAGTGGCAAAGCAGGTGGCACTACAAAGGCCCCCCTGATACCACTACCTGTGGTGGGGGTGCCCTTTGAGAGGGTAGGGATTGACATTGTTGGTCCCATGGATCCCCAAACAGCATCTGGGCACAGATTTATACTGGTGGTAGTGGATCATGCCACCAGGTATCCAGAGGCTATACCCCTTAGGACCACTACAGCACCTGTGGTGGCAAGGGCCCTCCTGGGAATTTTCTCAAGAGTGGGCTTTCCTAAGGAGGTGGTATCAGACAGGGGTGCAAACTTCATGTCTGGGTACTTAAAGGCAATGTGGAAGGAGTGTGGAGTTACTTATAAGTTCACCACACCCTATCACCCACAATGCAATGGTTTAGTTGAGAGATTCAACAAAACCTTGAAGGGCATGATTAAAGGGCTCCCAGAAAAGCTTAGGCGTAGATGGGACATACTCTTGCCCTGCCTTTTATTCGCATATAGGGAGGTGCCTCAGAAGGGGGTTGGTTACAGCCCTTTTGAACTTCTGTTTGGCCACCCTGTGAGGGGTCCACTGTGCTTGGTGAAGGAAGGATGGGAGTTACCTCTCAAGCCCCCAAAGCAAGATATAGTGGACTATGTACTTGGTCTCCGCTCCAGGATGGCTGAGTACATGAAAAAGGCAACCAAAAACCTTGAGGCTAGCCAGGAACTTCAAAAGGCCTGGCATGACCAAAAGGCTGTCCTAACTGTTTACCAGCCAGGACAGAAGGTGTGGGTGTTGGAGCCAGTGGCCCCAGCAGCTCTCCAAGACAAATGGAGTGGACCCCACACTATTGTTGAGCAGAAGGGTGAGGTCACTTACTTAGTAGACCTGGGAACACCCAGGAGTCCCCACAGGGTTCTCCATGTCAACAGACTTAAGCCATATGTGGACAGGGCAGACATGGGCTTGCTCATGGCTACTGATGAAGGGCAGGAGGAAGAGAGTGACCCACTCCCTGACCTGCTCTCACAGAACCCTGACGATGGGTCAGTTGATGGTGTAGCCTTGGCAGGCAGCCTCACTACCCAGCAACAAACTGATTGCAGGCAAGTCCTCAATCAGTTTAGACATATGTTTTCTCTGACACCCAGTCAGACCACCTGGTGCACTCATGAAGTGGACACTGGGGACAGTCTGCCTATTAAAAACAAGATTTATAGGCAACCTGACCATGTCAGGGACTGTATCAGGACTGAAGTCCAGAAGATGTTGGAATTGGGAGTGATTGAGCCCTCAGATAGCCCTTGGGCTAGTCCAGTAGTCCTAGTACCTAAACCTCACACCAGTGGTGGGAAAAGAGAGATGAGGTTTTGTGTAGACTACAGGGGCCTCAATGCAGTCACTAGGACTGATGCCCATCCAATACCCAGGGCAGATGAGCTCATAGATACTTTGGCCTCTGCCAAATATCTCAGCACATTTGACCTAACAGCTGGCTACTGGCAGATCAGACTAGCTGATGCTGCAAAGCCCAAAACAGCATTTTCAACCCCTAGTGGGCATTATCAATTTGTGGTGATGCCCTTTGGTCTGAAAAATGCACCTGCCACTTTCCAGAGGTTGGTGAACACAGTTCTCACAGGACTGGAGGCCTATAGTGCAGCTTATCTAGATGATATTGCTGTCTTTAGCTCCACCTGGGAGGATCACCTGGTCCACCTCAGGAATGTTTTACAGGCCCTGCAAAAGGCAGGCCTGACTATCAAGGCCACTAAGTGCCAGATAGGGCAGAGTCAGGTTGTGTACCTGGGCCACCTTGTGGGTGGAGGCCAGGTTCAACCTTTGCAGAGCAAGATCCAGACCATCATGGACTGGACTGCTCCCACTACCCAGACTCAGGTGAGAGCCTTCTTAGGCCTGACTGGGTACTATAGGAGATTTGTCAAGGGGTATGGATCAATAGTGACACCCTTGAATGACTTAACTTCTAAGAAAATGCCCAAAAAGGTTCAGTGGACAGTTAGCTGTCAAAAGGCATTTGATGACCTCAAGCAGGCCATGTGCACTGCTCCAATTCTGCAGAGTCCTGATTACTCCAAGAAGTTCATTGTTCAAACTGATGCATCTGAATTGGGGGTAGGGGCTGTACTGTCACAATTGAATGAAGAAGGTCAGGATCAGCCAGTAGCTTTTATTAGCAGAAGGCTGACCCCTAGAGAGAAACGTTGGTCAGCCATAGAGAGGGAGGCCTTTGCTGTGGTCTGGGCTCTGAAGAAGTTGAGGCCATACTTGTTTGGTACACACTTCCTGGTTCAGACAGACCATAAGCCCCTCTTATGGCTAAAACAAATGAAGGGTGAAAACCCCAAACTGCTTAGGTGGTCCATTTCCCTACAGGGGATGGACTTTACAGTGGAACATAGGCCTGGGAGTAACCATGCGAATGCAGATGGACTCTCTAGGTATTTCCACTTAGAACATGAAGACTTAACTGGGCAAGGTTAGTTTAATGTCCCTACGTTTGGGGGGGTTGTGTAGGAGAGTAGGATCTGCTTCACAGGGGTACCCCCACTTTTTGCTGATACTTCACTGGTTTTCGACATTAGTCTGGCTGGGGCCCTGCTATTCAGAACCCCAGCCTAGCTGTTTCCTCTTTAAAAGGGTCTCCATGTGCCTTAGGCACATCTCTGATTGGGATCTGGAGTGCCCTTGTAAGTCCCTAGTATATGGTATACTATGTACCAAGGGCATAGGTACCTCAGAGGCCTGCCAGGGGCTGCAGCATATATTATGCCACCCCTGGTAGGCCATCCAAACTGACACCACAGGTCTGCTACTGCAGCCTGGGTAAGGTGGTGCATGCACCCCTTGCTGTGGTATAGGTTACCTATATCACTAAATGCATACACACATATAAACCTATAAGTCACTCCTAAGGCAGGCCTTATCAATCCTGAAGGCAGAGTGCATGGTTCCTATGTGAGAGGGTGCCCCTGCATGAGCAGGGCCCCTCTGCAGCGTTCGGAGACCATCTCTGATGCTGTTTGTAGTGCAGCCTGACCATATACTCTTAAACGCATTATATCCTCGCGGTAAAATGCTAACTATGGAATGGCTGCACCGAAACATGTCGTGTTTGGTGTCAAACATCTTGGAATACTACCCCCCGCCAATTCTGGCGGCGGGGGTAGCATTCCACCCTTCTAGAGGGAAAGGCATGTTAACTCTGACGAGTCCGGTAACTTCTTTCCAGAGCCCTGGCATCACAAAATGGATGCTGCTGCCACAGACACGAGTCTGGCCTCCTGCTGCTGGACGAAACTCCGGCAGGGGAGGCCTGGACAATAGGTTTCCTGTCCCAGGGAGGTGTGACCACCTCCCCAGACAGGACAATGTGTATTGGGGCTGGGCGGGAGCACTTTCGGGTGCTTTGAAGTCCTGCACTGGGGGCACATTTGGTGTCCCTGTGCATACCCCAGTTCAAACCGGATCAGGGGCTTGCAGCCCCTGCTTTGGCGCGAACTGGACAAAGGGAAAGGGGTGTAGCCACCCCTCTGCCCTGACCCACCCATAGGTGGGGCCACAGAGTAGTCCATCCCCTATTTTTGGAATAAAGGTAGGAACCCAGTCCTTAGGACTTTAGATTATACCTGGACGAAACTCTGAAACAGAATCCTGGACCTTCGACGCTCTACTCACGATTAGAGGACTGAAGAATCTCCCTTGGGGTCAAGGAGTGACTCCCCTGCTTGGCAGGCACCAAAGAAGCATCTGTCCGGTTCGCATCACTGAAGCTCCCGTCGGACGCCGAAGTCATCGCATCACCAGAGGTGGATTCTCAGACTTCCCCGAGGCTACCCTGAGTCCCCAGCAAAGCTGAGGCCCGTGGCTATCGTGGGTAACGTGAGACCGTGACCCCTGGACACCGAGCACACTTGCAAGTGCACCATCTTCTGGGTCTCCCAAGAAGTCGTGCTTTGGGCTCCGAGTAGCCCTAGCCTCCAGCACCACCTGCACTGAAGATCACTGGCCCCCACTCCACGAGTGTCCTGTAAGCCAGCTCCACGTGCGGCGTCACGAGGCTCCTTCGCGGTCGCTAGCCCGTTGGCTAGTAGCCCTTACCGAAGGCCAATCTTTTCTTTACTTGGCAGTCTGGTTGCTCCAGGCCTGCCCTCACTTACCCTTGCTGGGTGAGTTCCCCAGACCTTGCTGGTCTGCACCATCGACGATCTTCAGCTACATCGAGACTTGCCGTTGCCAAGGCTTGTTGGGTCCAATCTGGTCGCCGACACCGCAGCACTCGACAGACATCGTGTACCAGCCCGAATCCTGCTCCTGGTCGCCGACAACGCCTCCTGGACCTCGTGGCTGCAGAAACGAGACGACCGTCAACGCACCTGAAGCACTCGACATCGGTGGGCATCTGTCCATCGCCTCCCTGGTCACTGGCTAGTGACCCAGACTCTGTCCCCTCTGCTTTCAGGTTCTTCAGAACTCCGATCCACTCTTGGATCCACCCGGACACTTTTCTCCTGGTCGCCAGCAGCACTTTGCAGCAGATCGCCATAAGAACCGACGACGAAACCCGACCCCGAAAGGCACCTATGCACCCGGCTTCCCTGGGTGAGGTAACACGAGTACTCCGGTGCTCCCGTGGGTAGAGACTCTTCAAAGTCCTAGATCTCAAAGGGTTTTGTCCTAGTCCTCTTTTAAGTGTCCCTTTCCTCTATTTTCCCGATCCCGACTTTCTCCATAGAAGTTAACGGCGTATCGCGGTTGTGTATTTACACTGCACGCGTCTCCCGTGGGTCCCCTGTGTCACTACCTTGGGTGGTTCCTTGTGGTCCAAGCACTTCTAGAGGCTCTAGGCCTAGTGTCTAGTTCAGTCGTGGTTCGCATACCACTTTATTGGTATATGGTTTGGTACGCCCCTAGGGCCCAAACGTGTATTTGTGCTATTACTGTGATTTAAGATCTTATAACCTATGTACTTCGAACTCTAGCCTCATAAAGAGACTAGAGGGGTGTGTTTAGTAATAAATACATATATTTTGAATATATACCTGGTGTGGTGCTCTTTCATTTGGTCACTCAAGAGATTATAGACTGGTAAAACAAGCTGCTTTACATTCCTTCAAGACTTAGCCTGAAGGCTGCTCTCCACAGCTACCACTAGGATAGCTTTCAATAAGGTTGTCTTTAACCTACCTACCATAAGAGTCGATTTGGACTGGTGCAAGGTGCCCACTATAATTAGTGGACAGCATATGCCAGGCCAACTTCTCACAG